>CM041293.1:96570130-97208880 GCA_023052935.1 Piezodorus guildinii
ATTATAAACAACATTCTTAATTCGCAACAATTACAAACAAAATGAAATAGTCGCGTGCAAAGCCGCGGGATACAGCTAGTAAATATATAAATTAGATTTAGTAGGTCAGTAGTAGTAACGATGAATGTGTTTTAATCATTATTATTACTCATTTGGGAAGTAAACTTAGCTCGCTGCCTCTGTCAAGAAACTTAAAGATTAGAATTTACAAAACTATCATCATCCCAAAGGTTATATACTGGTGTGAAACGTGATTGCTTTCTTAAAAGAAGGAACGACGCCTCAAGGTTTTCGAGAATAAGGTTGTGTATAAAATTTGTTGTGCATTAAGAGGAATGAGGGCGCTAGAGAATTTAAAAGGCTACACTATTCGGAATAACGGAGCTTGTTCCTATCAAAGTTGTCAGGCATCGAGAAGAACGAATTCATAAAAAGTTAATATGCACTGAAATGATCGGAAGGCCGAGGCGTGGGTGGGAGGATTGATAAGTCGGATCTCAGGGGCCTGGGCTGGATTGAACTGTGTTGGCAAAGATAGGTGGTTCGGTAAAGAACTTTCGGGTTCGCTATGCCTAGTATCATTATTATTATTATTATTGTTACATATTTTAAAAAATCTGGTGCGCGCAACACACGACTTACCTCCGTTGTTAAAATCAATTTATAAGTTTTAAATACATTTAGAGATTAAAATAAATTGTTAAAGAAATAATTAAATTAAGTTTGATTAGAAACATGTGTTTTATTAAATAATCAATTATATTATTATCTGCCACAATTAGTTTGTTTTATTAGCTTTTCATCACCCTCCATTAACTTTTAGAATTTTGTGTATATTATAGTATTTTTTTCTAAAATATTTAGCTTTCTAACATTATATTATACATCTATATTTCTGTTTTGATGTTAAAAAAAAAAAAAAAAAAAAAAAAAAAAAATCGCACACAAAATATGTTTGCACTTCTCTCCTTAAGTTGTTTATCAAATTCGCTCAACTTGCATATTTAGCCGTTATTTATCAATTCTAATAAGATGACGTGCTTTATTTTTTAAACCTACAAAATTAATGATACTTTAGAGGAAGAAAATTCAAAATATCAGTATTTGAGCCCTGTCATACTATTTTAATCAGAAAAAAAACAACATACATAATATTAAAGACCATTAAATTTTACATCGATATAGCGAGTTTAATCAAAATCGTTAGAGCCGTTTTTGAGAAAATCGTAAAAAGGTGCAAAATGCATAAGTATAACATTTTTTCTCATCATTGTCGTTATTTTTCTTTTGTTTGAATATTTGTTCGATAATTATCAGGCCGATTTTCAAAAGAAATTCTTGGATATTTTTTTTAAAACAATTTATTTAATCAAGTCATCGCGACGTTTCAGCCTCTAGGGCCATTATCAAGCTTCTGTAATCAATTAAAGTCTCATTGCATTTATATATTTCCAACAATTCAATTACAACAATATATAATAAATTATTTTGCATATCCATCCTAATTATCTTTTCATTTTTCCGCTTTTCAGCAGCGTCGTAATAATTTTTTTTAAATGTCATATGCGTGGTAGGTAACATAATTATTAAAAATAATTTATTATATGTTGTTGTAATTGAATTGTTGGAAATATATAAATGCAATGAGACTTTAATTTATTACAGAAGCTTGATAATGGCCCTAGAGGCTGAAACGTAGCGATGACTTGATTAAATAAATTGTTTTTAAAAAAATATCCAAGAATTTCTTTTGAAAATCGGCCTGATAATTATCGAACACATAAGTATAAAGCAGCTCTTCTGGTTAGCTGACTTTGATGAAAAAGTTGCTGTAACATCTCGGGCTTATAGTTATCTTAAATGTGTAGTTTAAGTTTTATAGGGCTTTTCATTTTCGCGCTGAACTTACCACAAACACACATACCTTTTTGCGGGCCCCCTAAAACGTGTATTTCCGATGACAACTGGAATTCTAAAATTTTCACGATCGCAATTCTTTCCCTTACTATATATTTCATGTATAGGTAAGTGAAAGTAATAAACTCTTGAATATAAACCAGACATCATAATACTTTAAAAAGACGGCAGTAGCCTCATATATTATTTTATTATAATTATTTAAGTATCTTAATTGATGAATATAACCATTTGATACAATCTTATGTATTATTAGATAGAGTCGTGCGTAACTGATCACAGTTGGGAAACTTTTAAGTACGACATCAGCAAAAGGGAATACATTTACATTTCCTGTTGCTGATAAGACAAAAAGCGTTGGTGCCGCCCGCATTCCCATTTTAGTATCCTTCACCTCAGTATGTTCAATGTTTGAAATGTGTTTCACAGTTTAATGTTCTTTATGTGACATATTTTGATTATTTTGCCACAATATAATAGTGAGTACTTTTATTTATATTTCCTCTATATCAAAAGTATAGATAATTCATACGAATAATCAACTTTATTTTTGTAATTTCACTAGAGGAAAAATATTTAAGACATCTTTTAGGTAGAACGGTGTGTATTACGAATTTATATTTGATGGCATTAATAACACATAATGTAGTATCTATTCTTATGAATCCCAGTGAAAATAGGCAATCAAAATTTTTAAACGAAAATATTTCAATTTATTCTTATTTCTTGTTGATGTTCCGTGTATAGATCAACTTATCAAGTACAAGTGTTCCTTTTAAGCTAAAGGAACTTTATATAGCGCAGTGGCTTTTGAAAAAACAAACAAATACGGTGTTTCTTAGTAATAAATAAAACCAATATTTTTGTTTTCTAAGAAAACTCTTTTCTATCATCCAAAATGATGATCTTTGCTTTGATTCCTTTCAAAATGATACCTCACTTGCCTGTAATTATGCTATCGCAAAGCATCCTAACTAAACCCTCCTAAAATCTATGAAGCTTGCGTCATATTGACATCATGTTATACAGACATAACAAAGTTTCTAATGAAAAAAAAACCCTGAGCTTTAGTTATTCTGAAGAAAAATGCTGAAGTATTACTAACTATGGTACCACTACTTCCTAAAACACTTCATTACACTTTATTTTATTAATTTTATAATTAAGTCAAATAAAATATTTAGATTCAGTGTTATTAGCTGTGCTAATATTTTCTTGGAATATTAAATTTGTTCAGGTTCAGTAAAAGTGCTGTTAGATTTGTTTGTTTTCTGTAACAATAAAATTAAATTTATCACTGACTAGGAAACTATTGTATACATAATAATAATAAAATGGGAATAATCAACTTTAATTTTGTAATTTAACTGTAGGAAAAATGTTTAAAGCATATTTAAGGTAGAACGGTGTATAGGCTAACTTATCAAGTACAAGTTTTCCTTTTAAGGTATAGAAAAGAACTTTTGAAAAAACAACAAAGACATGGTGTTTCTTAGTAATAAATAAAACCAACATTTTTCTTTCTTTTTTTTTTAAAGGAAACTTTTTTCTGTCATTAAAAATGATGATCTTTGCTTTGATTCCTTTTAAAATGATATTTCACTTGCCCAGGTAACTTAGTAATTATATTTTCGCAAAGCATCCTAACTGTAACCCTCCTACAAGGTGTAAAGCTTGCGTCATATTGACATCATGTTATATTGACATAACAAAGTTTCTAACGAAAAAACCCAGTGAGCTTTAGTTATTTTGAAGAAAAATGCTGAAGTCACTGTCCTGGTATTACTAACAATGGTTCCACTACTTCCTAAAACACTTTATTTCAATTTAGAGAAGAAATACCTTTAAAACCTTAGTAAAAGGAAAAAAATAAGTTCACACCCACATAAAACAATTTTTCTTAACTCAAATTCAACTCATAAAAATTGTCTACCCTCTTATTCATTTTACAAGAGAACATAATTTATTTATGAAGTAGTGCTGCCCAACCATATTAGGTTTCTTAGAACACAGCATACTATAATTTCCTTAGAAATGTTTGTTAAAATAATTATAATAGTAAGTATAACAATAAGATTAATAAAAATTATGAATAAAAAAAAACTTTAAAAAAATAAATAAATAAAAAACTTTGCATATTAATTTTAGCATATTGAAAATATATGCATGTACACATGGCTCTTATCGGACACGGTGCATGTAGTAGTGGAAAATACCCAGAGAGTCCAATATTATATTTTAAACTTCGCTACGCTCCCAATATCCACACCGAGATTCCGTAAGAAGCTCCTCGACGAGTTCGGCACAGTTCCGCGAGCTCCGAACCAAGGGCCCTTCACGTAGACGTTTCTCTCGCCGAAGCCCTCGCGAAAATCCTGCAGGAAAGGGATACACTTGTCATAAGTTTCCTCCTTTTCCCTTTCTACCTTATCCGCTTTATCGAGGTCATTACTCTTGTATCTTATAGTAGGATCCAAAATTATTGCTGATTTTTCGGTCTTATGAAACGCCACAATGTCAGCATATCACGTGGATCCATCAGAACCTATGCCATAGAAAGCATGTAAAGTTATTACGAGGAGGGAATTATTAGGACATTTTCTCAGCACGTTTGCTGGAGTTTCAGGCTCTCTGTTGCATTTACGATAGAGAGGCCCAACATCTCTACCATGTTCGCTGACACTTGGGACTCCACGCAGGGGTGCATAATTGATGTTATGCTTTAGTGCTTTATATCATTAAGACCCCGAAAGTATTTGCTTTTCATACATAAATCTATTCGCTTTCGGAGTCTATTTAAAATGGCGAATACCCTCTTTCCAAGCCACGAGTTAACTTGCAGCGACTGCCGTAGATCTCTCTTATTCCGATGACCCTGACCAACTTTCCATCTCTCAGCACATTCAGCCACCCCGCTTAAATAGTTGAACGTGGCTTGGAACAGCGCATCGGGTACATTTATCAGTCTCTGGTCAATGGACCAGTGCTGTAGAGGAACCTCCCATCGGCAATGGATCAATCCCAATCCTCGGTACCTCCTGGGAGCGTACATCGGGGTTGTTTGCAGGGAGTCGAATGAAAAAAAAAAATGGTGCGCACAATACACGACTTTCACTTACCTACCATCTTAAAATGAAAATGACCAAACCTAACAGATTTCCCGAAATATCACGATATAAAATTTTAGGAAATCTGTTAGATTTGGTATAAAACATCACTTCATGCCGTATACGGTGGTATAATATTTTATTTTTGGAATATTTATAATGTCGCGAGAATGGCGCCATTCAATCGTTTATTGACTAACTTTCATAAAGCCATGGGGCAGTGATATATCTGAGTATTGTGTCATTTGAATGTGGTTTGGAAATTTGAAGGGTTTGCCATAATTGATTTTGACCGTGCCCAATCTGCTCCAGAGAGGATCTACCATGAAACTCTATCTCTCAATTAAACGATTCCATTCACTTAAAAGGGGCTGTTTGTGGGAGTCTTTCATTCTAATTATTTAAATGGACGAAAAAATAAACAGACAAGTCTGGTTCAGTTTTAAAATCAATTAATATTTAAAATTTCATTTGTCATAATAATTAAACAAGAATTAAGTATAATTCATACTTATGACCAGTAGGTCCTAGCTTATCTATCCTTTTTAAATCAAAATGAGGAATTATAAGAAACGTGTATATATGAATATATTTATGTATGTATGTATGATTGACTTCTAGGTGTACTTCAGTAGGCAGGTGCGTTCCAAACCCTAACTATAGATATCCAATAATACCTCTCTACCCAATATGCAATTAATTTAAGAAATCTGTGTTCAATACTTTCTCAGCATTCCAAAGTGGGTAAAGTATGCATGCAGGACCTATATAACACAGGACCTAAAATTTAAGGTTCGGATTTATGTAAAATATAAAATTGCTGTACGAACTAATTTATGAAAATCAAGGAAGGATCATGGGCGTAGGGGAGGGTCTGATTGTGGGAGGTCAGAGCCCGTACCATCCCTAAAAGTTGGTGGGACAAATGAAAATTATAAAAATAAGATAATGTATTCGGATTAAGGAGTACTAAGATATTGATCTTACTTTCAAACAAGTACTTAATTTTCAAAAAACGTTCTTATAGTGTTTGAAATATGTAACTTATTTATCCCCTGCCCCCCTTGAGATTATCAAGCCACTTACCTCCTCCTTCCCGCCTTACAAAACTTCTACGTACGCCCATGGGAAGGATTTCCAAGTAACTAGGCCTAAAATATTATTATCACGTTAGATGTATTAATATACGTAGTAAAATCCGTTTTTCAACTTTTCTTCTACTTTTTTTTATGATATGAAACCAACTAGTCAATATAACCGATACATCGAAGAGGCGTTACCACGGCAACCTTACGTCATCTCGCAGCCAATCAACCTTCCGGCCATAAATAACCGCGTCCCTGAATAAACATCTCGTTATTGCTTGCAGGGTTCTTACCCTACCACCTTTTATCCAGCCTTGATAGAATTTCAAACCTTGTTATCCCCTTTACAGGCGAGTGAATTAATACTATTCATCAGTGTAATAGAAGAAAATAGGCATATTTATATAAATTAAGGTAGGATGTTAAATTAATTTAACGTTAGTTAGGTCTTTACCGAGAGTATTATTAAGTAAGTTGAAGTCTGATCTGTTTGATCGTAATAGCAACTCATTAACCTATTTAAAAGGTCCCAATACTTCCGGTTTAATTTCCGCCTAGCATGATTAATATTTATGCAGGTATGTATTATTTATTTACTCCAAGATGACCACAAAATAATATTTGTAAGAAGGAAAATATACGAGGTGTAGGATGAATGTTTTGTCATATTGCGGGAGCAGATACTAGACCTCAAGTGGAACCAAAAAGTTCCTTTGAAGGCTATACGGGGGTTTCTCGGACCAGGGGGTGAAGGCGGGAAGATTGATTCCGAGATAAAAGTCCCCTCCGGTTCCGAGAGTTGAACTCGTTATTTTTGGTTTCAAGGTATTGTTCATCTGGTAGCTAGGCAACGCGTGTTTAATGCAACGCGCGCAAACCATCTCGGCCCCCCGCCATAACCGTTAACAATCGGATTATAGGTCATACGACTTTATTATAGGTCTTACGATTTTATTTTGTTTCTTCCGAGGTCTAGTATTTGCTCCCAGGCAGCAGAGCAGACATTTATTAAGCAAAAATTTTATTGTTGGTTCTTTTATTTTAATTCTTGCCTACTTGTATCTTTGATTGACCACTGAAGTTAGGTTTGATAAAACTAATTAAATGAAGAAGTTTTTTTGAGATCTAGAAAGTTTCAAATTTAACGACAGAACACTAATAACTGCTTGAAATGTTCGAATATTCTTAGAAATATTAAAATGTAATTTTGTACATGATGTTATGCGACACTTACCATATTTTAAAATAAGTGTTATTTTAATTATGTGCCGACGTTTCGGCCTACAATGCGGGCCATACCATATTCATATACCATATTCATTAACCATATTTTAATATAAGGTGTGTTCGACTTCTAAGCCTTCTAAGAAATTTTTTTTTCTTTTATCTGGTACCACTTGTTTTTCTAGGCATGCACATAAGTATATATATATATTATATATATATATATATATATATATATATATATATATATTTTCTGATAAAAACCATGGATAACAGCAAAAAACTCAAAATTTGATTTTTGTCCCAAAACGTTGAGAATTGGACTGTATTCCACTTAAGGTCGAGCATCTGCTCCCACAATATGACAACATATTTATGATACACCCTTTATATTTTATGGCGCTTTACTTTCTTTGACTTATTTCTAGGATATCCGATTATATCTCCGGTTTTGGAAATATTTCTTCAGTAATTAACTTGCTGTTGTCAATATATATATATATTATTTATTTATTCGTATATATTACAATTACATATATTTTTATTTCCTTCTTCTACTTTAGCGCAATGCAACGACAAAGTTTTATCCAAAAATCCTATCCTGCATTAACGATTTACTGACTTTCAGTGGATGTGTCCAAACTATTTCAGGCGTGCTCTTCCCTTGGTAGTTCCCATATCCAGGTCCGCCTTAATTGTAGTGTTCTTAACACTTTCTGTATTTTCAACTTTCCATTTCTGACTTTTGTGCTTGATCTTAAGGATATGAGAGCCTTTTGCATAGGTCAATTGGACGGTTGGACGAAGCATGTTGGTTTAATATTTTCAATAATGAACCTTTGTAATTGACAAAAAAAAATTACTCCTCTCCCCTCCCTTCAAAATATAAGAGCATATGTTTCAAGATTCATAGAACCCGAATAACGGATAAAAAAAAAATCCGTTTGCCTCCCTTCAGCGGTATTTCTCCGAAACTACTAAAACAATTTTTTTTTTTTTATTTCGCCACGAAAATACTAAGGCATGCAACGGTAATTCTAACACCTAGACGTTGATATTAACTGGTTATTTTTAAAATGGCGGCCGATTAAAAGTAATTTAACTTAATGTTTCAGTTATTTTTGAATATAGAAAAAAAAATTATAAATGTTTTTTTAGAAAAAAACCGCGAATAATTATAAACACCATTTTACCCATAACCCAATTATTTTTGAAGACTGGGAAAAATATGTATAGAGTTTTAAAATAAGTAAAGCGCGATAAACATATAGAAATAAAACAAAAAAGGAATAAAATCGAAATCTTGCCTATATACGTATACCCTTGTATTTCCGTTTTTGAAGATTGGGAATAATGTATAATTTTTTTTAAACCGAAAAACAGCGAATAGTTATAAAAACAAAAGAAAAAAATTGATATTTTACCAATAAATAACACGCCCCAACTCAGTTATTTTTGAAGATAGAGAAAAATATGTATAGAGTTTTAGAATAAATAAAGGGCGATAAACAGAAAAAAAGGTGTGAAAAATGTTTATGTATATATTCAAGTCATAAATTATAATAGATGTAATTCCACCAAAACTCGGTTATTATTGAAGATAGAAAGAAATCGAAACCAGGACTCCGCGACGAACAAAGAGAGAAAAAAATATCTTACATGGTCAAGTCACAACTTATGTAATTCTCTGATAACTCGGTTATTATTGATGATAAAAAAAAATGTAAGGTGTTCTGGAATCAGAAAATTTATATATGTATTTGTATATGTATTATTTGAATATAAATCGAAAGAAAATAGTAACGAAGTCTAGTATAAATGCTTTTGGTTTTCGTATTTTCAATCATGAACCTTTGTAATATACTAAAAAAAAAAAAAATTGAGGGCTTACGTTTCATATGTAAGCGATCGCGATTAAAATTAATAGTTTAATCGGTAACGAACCCTAGGGAACGCCGCTACTGAGCCTAGTATTCAATAAATAAGAGAAAGTTAAAAAAAAAAAAAAACCCTCTATATGTAATATTCTCGCCCTCGATTCTAAGACTAAAAAAAAAAAAAAAAAAAAACCAAACCCCGCTAATCCGATTACCAGCCCTTGTATCGAAATGTCTGAAAATCGGTTATAGTTATTAATATAATCGTGACTGATTATATGTAAAAAGACCCCTGGGAACAGTTAACAAGCCACAAGGGTTAAAAACATAATGTACAATTAAAATAACCATAAAAACATAAAATTATGTTAATTTGATTTTTATTGAAATCGAAAAAGATTGAATTTGAAATGGAAAAGGTTGAATTCGACTTGGAAAAGGTTGAATTCGACTTGGAAAATGTTGAATTTGACTTGGAAAAGGTTGAATTTTACTTGGAAATGCTATATTTATTTATTTATTTAACGTCACTTTATGCTATTATGGCTAATTAATGCTACAGCGGGAGTCCTAAATTTTGTCTATCCAGATTTTATTTGGATAGGGATCTTTAATGAGTATCTGACATCGCACAGGCTCGGGACCACCTTTTAACGTCCCCACCGAAGGACGGCATAACTAAGGATGTTTTACTCCCGTTAAGAAATCCTAGGACCACCTGCGGGTTTGAACCCGTGATTTTGGCATTATTTAAATTCTAAGAGAAAAACGCATTCACTTCCATACTACAATGATTTTCCCATTTAATTTAAATAAAATACTGAATCCAAATAATTATAGTGCATCGACATAAGCATCTTTATTTTATTTTTTTTTCCGAATCGGATCAACAAAGGACCAAGCAGACATCATGTTTTCACATGCTCCTTTCTACTTCTATGATTTTCTTTCATTCCTTCCGACTGCTGCATTTTCCTCTCCTCAGTCTCCTTTCCTCATCCGCAAGAACGTTTTATGATTCATCCTAACCATGTGCCCGTTGAGACTTATTCGTCTTTTCCTCTTAATTGTTACTTTCCTCTGTTTTAAATTAAAACAGATTTTAAATATTTTTCTTAAAATTATAACGTTTCTTCAAATATACTTCAAAAATCCACCAGAGATTTCCTCTTGATTTTCCCTTCTCTTCATTAATTCCCTTTGCAATGAATGTTAGCTGTTTCATAATAATATAATAGGTTATGTATTTATTAATAAAGTACAAATTATAAATACTTTTTTTCAACAGGATGCCGCCTTCTGGTCGGCCTGCAGATCAGAACTTGACGACAACGACGCTGTCTCCGCCGCCTGAGTGTCAGTTCAGTCAGTTGGGCCCAAAATCAAAGATGACTATTTTACTCCCACACCTAGATCAGGTAACAAAACATTAAATTATTTTTCTAAATACACATAAATCGGCCACAAAATTATACCACACAAAGATCATTTTTATAAAGTAAAATTCCATTAAACAAAGACCACTGCGGTTTAAAACAGTGATTCACGATGTCTATCCAGCAGAAAGGTTAATTTACGTTCGTAATTATCGTGAACTGTTAAGAGGACTTATTTATCTCTCCAAAAAGCGCTAGACTTCAACAATCAGGCCTAATCAATATGGTATATACAACCAGCATCTGTCATAGAAGACGCTCTGAAGATTTATATGAAATGAAAACAAATTTTATTCCGGGACCAATAGTCCTCTAAAAATAATAAAAATTTTCAAAATAAATAATATTTGTCTGGTTTTTTAAGACTGCAGTACAGAAATGGACCGACCATATTTGCTAACATCGACTAGTTTTCATCTGTAGCTTTAAATATTACATACGTTGGGTATAGATATTATAATAGATTAAGAAATAATTGATTTTGAAGTAGCCATATAAGGCTACGAATGGATATAGGACATCATTCCAAGTAGGGGTAGACTTTAAGAAGGAGGCGAATCTGTGAGAAGGTAGAACGTGTTCATGGGTCGGGATCTTGTGTTTAATGTAATGGAGATGAAATGTGGTAAGCAGATCGAGTACATTAGATTATTTTTGTTTTGTTTAAAGGATATCAATAGGAAAGATACCAAGGTAAGTTTGCGATGAAAGAAGGGTAGGGGCCACTTCAATCGATGTATCAACATAGGAACATGGAGCGTCTGGATTCCACATATAATCTAATGAAACAATTCATTATCTCGGTCAAATTTTAAGAAGCCCGTCATACACGAGTATGGTAGTCAAACTGGGGGAAAAGACTGAGAGAATAAAGCGACGTGTTGTAGGAGGGATTAAATACGAAATCTTAAAATTGTTTAGGATAGCAATGGATTTTTCGTGAGATCGAGAAATATGATTATTGTTGTAGATGGCTGTTGTGGTGGTGATAGAATCGGAGATCGTTGATATAGATTGGAAAAAATTAGCGAGAGTGATGATTTCTACAAAGTCTTTATCGTAACTTAAATTTTAAGTACTTTTGAGGAATGAAAATTTAAACATCGGATTTAAGCCTGTCATTAGTGACAAATATTTCAATCAGAATGAAACCACATGATATTAAAGCCCATCTAATTTTGCATCATATAGCGATTAAACTGCGCTATATAATGCAAATATTATTACTATCTACTATATCATATATAATATATTAATCCTTTGAAGTAAAACTAGTTTTCGGAAACGCAAGTTAGTCGTCACTGACACAATATTGTAGCATTAACCACTATAGAATATAAGAAATTTCCCATTTTTAATTAACCTTTTCAAATATATTAATTGAAATTTGTTCTATCAAATATCATAAACATAGATCCCTGTAATTTAATATTGTTTGATGTAATTCAAAACTAATGCTAAATACAGAAAAAACATTTTATCGCGTGAAGCATGTTGTCTTTCGCATAAGATATGTTTAAAATAAGTTAATATGTTACTAGGTGTGGAAATACTCCTCTTAAACATATCATTTTTAAAGAAATAAAACTAACAAGTTTCTAGAGCATGATTAGAATTTGTTCCAAATCAGTCTTCTACTTGAATATTTTGAATTAAATTCTCACGAGGACCGGATTTGATCTCAATGAGCATTATCTGACCCAGATGGTTGCGACATGAAGCACTTATGCCCAGATAATTGATCCACAAACGGTTGATCGAGCACTGGAACATGGGATGGAAGACGTGGTAGAAAACACCTTGAGGTAGCGAGGAAATGCTGAAAAAATAGGAATCATAGGATGGTGGATGCTTCCCCGGGATAGGAGAGAGTGGAAGAAGGTGATGTTAAGGTTTTAAAAGCAGCGTAGTACCCAAAATAAACTCACAATTAGAAATAGAAGTGCGAAAGTTTTAGTTAAACTTTAAACAAAGTTTTGAGTATCCAGACTAGTAAGTACCTATTCCAAAATTAATTTTAATTCAGGGGTCCCCCATAATATTTAACTTGAGAGTAATTTCCTCGAAAAAAGCCCATCAAATAAAAATAAAATATTTACGTTCTCCCGCATGGTCATTTTCTCTTGGAACTTATTTTTATTAACTTCATTTTCTGGCAGTGAGAGATAAGAATGAATGGGGGGGGGGGGGGGAGGGGAGGGAGGTGAGGGAGAGGGATGATTATGGTCGCAGGATGGAATATAACGTAAATTCTATCTCACCGACCTAACTAGATTGGGAGGGACTGATTGAAAGCCGATATGAAGGGGCTCTCCTTGGTCCTACATAACAACCTAGATTTAGATTTCTCACAGATTATACAATATTTAGTAGCCACCAATAACTTTTTTATGGATTTCAACAAGTAAACATCATAATGCAAAATTTAACTTAGTTAAAAAAATAAGGTATTGTGGCATAAGCTTATTCATTGTAATCTATTTAGATAGAATATGTTTAAATTGATTTATGCCATTTTCTTCAAATTGTGTTGACTGATTTTATTCTATTTCTATTTTGTAAACATTTAAACACAGCTTTTAACATTTTGACCTAATATAATTTATCAGATAACAGCACTAAATGTATACAGGTTTATTTATAATGCAAAAATTGAAAACATTATATGATATACAATACAAACACACACACACACAATATATTTATATATATCAATTTACCAAGCCATAATACAAATTATTTAATGAAGTTCCATTCAATTACAGTGACTTCTACTTCAGCTACTACTGAAGCTGAAGCCTCTACAACAAAAGGTCCTGGAGAGTTTAAAAAGGCAGTAGAAGTGCTTGCTGAGGAGACAGGGCTTGAAGGATGGGTGGTAATATCTATATTAGTTGGTAAGTTGAAATTTATAATTAAAAAAGTAAATATGTCAGTTAACATACTGTAGAACTTCGGCGAGTAATTTATTTCTACATTAGTGCTTTTGAATTCCATTATTGTTTTTGTGATTGAGCCCTTACTTATGTAATTTAATTATTTTGATTATGGTTGAATTGATAAATTTTAAGGTATAAACTATTTGGAAATATGGACAAGAAAGAATAAAAAGAGAGACAAGAATCACTTCTATGCATTTCAACCCTTAATCTAAGTAATATTTGTTCTTGAAGATCTCCTTGGGGTCAAAATTTCTTTGACTTACTGTTTCTCAAGACACATTTTTATGATACTCAACACAAAAAATTTGTTATGTAAAATAATACTTTATTATTATTTTTATCATGATTAACAGGAGTTGGTCTTTTGGTCCTTCTGCTATGCTTCTGTTGTATCCGAAGATGTTTTCGAAAAAGAAGAGCCAAGGATGGAAAAAAAGGCAAAGGTATTGTCGATCTCAAATCTGTCCAGTTATTGGGATCAGCTTACAAAGAAAAGGTGCGTGATAACATGATAATTATTTTATTAAAAAACATAGGTATGCTTGTTATGCAAAAGAGCTTTTGCCGAGTTTAAAGATAATTCTTTAGTACATTTTTTACATTATTTTCTTTTCTATTGCAAAATGTATGCAGGTACAGCCGGATATGGAAGAACTTACTGAAAATGCTGAGGACATAGCTGAAGAAGGTGAAAGCAAACAAAGTGAACAAAAATTAGGAAAACTACAGTACAAGGTATGGCTAATTATATGAGAATAAAATATTTTTCCTTCCTAGAGTCCTTCAAGTCAGCAATGAAAATGGAAAAATGTATAATATAAATAATATAATTTCTTATTTTTATATATGTCATTTAGCATCCTTATGAATGAAGCTTTTGTTTTGTAGAATGTAAAACATTAATTTAAAGTCTTGTTAAAAATCAGAACTTTCCCATTTCAATTGATACATTCAACTGGAATGAAAAGAATATGTTTGGCCATTTACTTCTAATTAGTTTATTACAAAATACCTTACTGTTTATTATTTATATTATTTTATGTATTAAAATTTCACAGACTTATTACAATTTAATGTTTGTATCAGTTTTATTATTTTAATGTTATTGATTTTTTTTTCTGACGGAAGATAGATGATTCTAAGTAACGTTCATCTTGTGTTATTACAGTTGGAGTATGATTTCAATTCGAACAGTTTATCAGTTACTGTGATTCAAGCAGAAGACTTACCAGCTCTGGATATGGGAGGCACATCAGATCCTTATGTAAAAGTTTATCTCCTTCCTGACAAAAAAAAAAAGTTTGAAACTAAAGTCCACAGAAAAACTTTAAGTCCTGTATTCAATGAAACATTTACTTTTAAGGTAAGTAAGTGATCAACCAATATTTATACTAATGCATTTTTTTTTTTTATTATTATAAAGATTTGTACATAACAGGAATGTCCAATTTATATTTTAAATATAACTATGGTTGTCTATAAGTCTCATCGGCTGTCCAATACTTGGTTAAGAGAAGTTTTTGTGAACTTTCTCTGCAGATTTAATGATTCACAAGATTTAGAATCTTAAATAGAGTCAGATAAAGTTGAGGATATCACCTTTAAAGAATTATTGTTTACCATAAAGTTTTATCTATAAGTATCTACAAACACTCTATTATCAGTTGTTGTTTTTTTTATTTATCCATTTAATTTTACTTTATGCTAATGTGGCTTATCAGGTGATGCTACAGTGGGAGTCCTAAATTTTACCTGTCCAGATTCTTTTACGAGTATCTAACATCACACAGACTTGGGACTATCATTTTACTTCCCTTCCAAAGGACAATATAACCAAGGATTTTTTGTCCTTAAGGTAGTTGAATGGGGATTTCCTGAAAGCAAATAAAGTTTTATTCATACTCCCCTTTTAAAAATCCTAGAACCATCTGCCGGGTTTAAAGAAAAATATGCCTCAATTTTCAGTTGTTCCCATTAGTATTAAAAGTTTAATGTCATTGGTATTAAGTAGCTTACTGTAGTCGGTGCCAATTTCACCGTAACAAGTCTTCCTGAATCTTATAATTAGAGATCGGATTTTCATGCTCCAAAAAAACAGAAAACTCAAAATGTGCAAAAAGCATGGGGTAAAAATGAAAAATAGTGCTGTAAAATTGAAAAACATGCAGTGAAATTAAAAAAAACAAATGAATCTACTGCTTAAAATACCTAAAAAGTAACAGAATAATATCTTGTCCTGTAACAATGTAGGTTTTTAAAAGCTACATGTAAGCCAAGTCTGTATAACAAAGAAATGTCTCGTTCTTCTTAAGATTTTATTCAATGTTATCCAATATCACACACTAATACTATTCCTAGAATATAGACTTTTAAATCATCATTTGCCTTAAATTATATTATCCTATCTTGGAGAATTAATTTAATGATAGATAAAAAAAATGTGAAATTATTTTAATACAAATGCTAGTTAAGCCATGAACATCTCAATTTAATGTAAATAAAATTTTAATTATCAATCTACCCAAAAAGAGTCAAATATGCAATTTAGTCCAAAAATAGCAAAACATGCAATATAAAGTTATCATATATTATTCCCTAGTTGATGAATAGAATATCTGTTTGGTTCTGAAGCTGGTAAATGCAAGCAAATAGAATGTACAAAAACATGGAAATCTGGTCTCTGTTTATTAATATAATACAATAGAAAAATAAGTAAAAGCCATGTGAATTAAATACACTTTATTGAAATTACCATTTTAATATTTGTTTTGTTTAGAGTGTGCCATATGCTGATGCAATGAACAAAACGCTTGTTTTTGCCATATTTGACTTTGACCGATTCAGCAAACATGATCAGATTGGAGAAGTAAAAGTACCATTATGTCAAGTGGATCTGGCTCAGACTATAGAAGAATGGAAGGAGCTTCAGAGTGTAGAAGGTGAAGGCGGTCAGGTAAGAGGGTATCTGGGAGATTTTTCACCTCTTACTTGGGATTTGAAAAAGATTTGTATGAATCAAATAATTGACGGTTACATCAAATGTTTCAAAGTAAACATATGCGAGTGTTAGCAAGACATTATCCTTTTCTATTTCTGAAAAGATAGTTCAAGCTTGAATACAAAATAAAATAATTAAATAAAACAACATGAAAGGGGAAGGACACAGAAGCTTTTCATTAATTTTATCTTAAGAAAGAAAATGTTACTAAAAATGTATTGCAAAGGGCTGTACAGTTTACACATCCAGGTGTACAATTTAAATAATCTTTTTTTTTTTTTTATGGTAAAAAAAGATAGAGTAAAAGTAGATAAGAACAACTAATGGCATTTTTCTAAATTTTTATCCCCTTAAGGTGACAGAATGGAGATTGAAGTTTAATATTGAATGCCCCAAATACAACATTATCTGAAAATACACTGAAAGAAAATTTCTTGTGAATATTACAGCATGAAATTTTATTTTAACTGATAATCTTTTAATACAAGTCCTATTTAAAGTAACTGGATACCATATCCTTAGTGGAACATCTTGAAAAAAAAAATTCTTGTGATGACATTAAAAGACTACAATGATACACATTGTAAAAAAAAAAAAAAATCCATTTTTTATGAATGGTAAACTAGTTACACCGAGCTAATTCTAGGAAAATGCAACATATTTTGTGTTTATTTTTGTCTCTATCTTTTTGATTTTTAGTGTTCGGTTTGTTTTTATTGATATACTCAAAATGTTTAATGATGTTTCTAACCATCGCTTCTCTTTAGATATATATTTATTTTTGTTTAATGACAATATAATTTGAACATGACTAGACTTCAAGTTACACAGCATTTTTTCTTTCACTTTTTATATATATTTTTACATGGAATGCATAACTGTTAATAAGCACTTCAAGGAGCTTGGGAGGGGGTGGGTGGACTAATTACCACCAATTAAACATTTTTGAAATTTTAGTTTTAATGACATAAGGAGAAAAAATCCCATGTAAAATGCAATAGAAAACATTTCTAACCAATATTTATTCAGAAGCTTTCTCTTTTTATTTTAATTTAAACAAATAATTGAATGTTCTCATAAATTTTTTTGCAAACTTAGTTATTTAAATAACAGACTGTTTCATCACTCACCCCTCATTTGCATGCAATCAGCTTCGAAACTTTTCAGTAGATTTTTTAACTATGAAAATAAGAATTTTTAGATTGTTCCTATTTTTTATATTACTTAATTTCTTATATCTAGTATCATATTTTTATTCTGCAGTATGATGCTGCCTGAATGCATCCTTATCAGTAAAAATATTAAATTTTGATTGCACTAAAATAAGAGCTCGTTTTTTATATATTTTTTTCTCATAATTATTAAGTTTTATTGTTTCATATATATTTTTAACTATGGAAACTTAAAGAAAATTGATTTTACCTTTCAATTAATTATTTATATGAATGGTCATTTGCACCAGTTCAGTGTATGGTTATTCTAAATAAATGAACTGATAAACACCATAATTTTTGAAAGATGTTGCAACTTTGCAGGTAAGTATTAAAAGAATGAAATGAGCAATAATTTCTTCTTTTTTTTATTTTATTTTTTCAATTAATCTTAAGGCACAGCCACACACTCAAAGAACACAAAGGTAATTTTCTCATTTTAATCACAACTTTTTTTAGGTAAACTCATAGAAAATGAGACTTGGAAACGAACTTTATCACAATTTTCATAGAAAGTTAATTTTGTTTATATTTACTCCATGAGTTCACACAATATTACACATAGAAATATTCATTTTATAATTTTTTTTTGTAATAATCTTTATAGAATTTTTGCTTTGAGGAGTTATGAAATGAAATGGCATATTCAAACTTCACAATGTATATTCATGTAATTTAATTGCATGAATATTATTTTATAATAAATGATTGTATATGTTAATTTAATTTCTAACTTCCATATTTGAGCTTTGCATTAAGGATTATTTTCAGATTGATAGAATCCATACTTTTTAAGAGCTGAGCATTTCACCTTTAGCTAGTATGTCTCAGTAGTATTTCATTTTTTTTTTTTTTTTTTTATATGAAAAGTACATTTCTCAATCCGATAATAACTTAATACAGAGCTCTTTTTGCTGAAATAGCGTATTGTGTATTCATGTGGGTTTTTTCTCTCTTTTTGTCTCTGTTTTTGGTCCGATATTTCTCTCTCTCTGCTTGTGGCCTGTGTATGTAACCGGGTGCATGATGACGCTTCAAACATGGGTTACACGTAAGTACACACATGTCTGCATGACAGTTTTCAGTGTCATTGTCCGTCCATCTGTCGTCTCTCGTCTTGCCATGTGTAAATTTAGAAAGGAATGGTGCTTTCAGTGTTATTCACATTCACAAAACAACTTCTACAACAATTATGAAATTCTTTGTGGTTATTACTGGCATAAGCAAGTACCTACTTAATTGAAATAAATATTGTCAGGTTGTGATATGCTGCAAAGAAGAATCTCCAATGCTGTTTTTGTTTATTTATTTTTTTTAACAATAATTTAAAAAGTTTGTTTTCTTTCCCTTTATTCTAGATCCAGGAAAAGAATTAGGTAACAAACATTATTCAGAGCTTTGAAAATTCATCATTGATAAGCTGCTTGTTAGCAAAGAGTTTCATTATGCATGACAAAAGGACTTATCCTATCCTGTGTTGCTTGGTTTCTTGTGCTTAATGCTATTGTCGCACCTTTACATTTACTAGATGTGTTATGCAAACATAGATAGCATTTACATGTTGGTTATTAAACAAACACACTCACAGAATAACGTCAACAGTTTTCATTTATAATATGTTTATTTACAATACTTTGTTTATTTTTTTTTAATTTTGAAAACATCTTTACCACACTTTTTTTTTTTCTAAATATATGTCTAATATAAATGACATGTAATATAGAATACAATGAACAAAACTACAGTAGTCAGTAGTTGAACAGTAGTAAAAGAAATACCACCCATCCTCGTATTATAACAATAATACTCAACCTTTAGGAAATAGAAATGTACAATATTAGGTCATCCGTAAATGTTAGTTTGTGTTAGTATTCTTCAATAATGTTATTTAGGTTGCCTTGGATCTCAATATGTTTGTAATTTTTTTTCACAACAATAAATACAATAAATATAATCAGGAACAAATAAAGCTGGGATAATATGTGGTAAATTATTCTCATATAGCCCAAAGAGAGAGGATTAATATTTTCCTCTGTTCTATGTAAATATTACATTACATTTCATTGGCCTGTACACATGGTTTAGCTTTCATTTATCATTTTTACATTTCTATAAATTTTAAAGTAAATATGGTTTTGCCATAATATGTGTACATGTCAAAGTTCATTTAGGAGCTTTTGACAAGTCTATGTGAGTACACTTGCCACAGCTTTTAGTCTAGCTAATGTTGCTTCTTCCCGGATGGTAATAATATAAATGAAATTTAAACAATAAAATGAACTATTAAGTTAATTCAACTTGTGGCATTTATCCTTTAAAATTTAAAATAACATGCAAAATGAGTTTTAAACTTAGACTTAAAACACCAATGATGTCAGATTAAAATAGATACCTATTATTGGTATATCTAATTAAAATTAAAAACTATATGTTATTAGTTTTAACAGACAATTAAAGATTATTAATTATGTACAATCTCATTTTATATTTTTTTCATAAATTGATCTAGGAGTCACTAAAAAACAGTGTAAATAATAACATAAATTGTACTGTTTGTAATTAGTCCCAAATGCTTTGTAATTTGGTATTATTTTAAACAGTAAGAAAGTTTACAGCTCATTCAAAATGGTGCTATAAAGTATTATTATTCCACAAATGATTATATTAAAATCAAATAGAATTATCACTAACAAAAATATATATATATATATATATATATATATATATATATATATATATATATATATATATATATATTACCTCTGGGAAGTTGCTTCGCCAATGTATTAATAATTTAGTGTTGTGAAAGCGCGTATTGCGTTAGTGTGCGTGTTTTAAGTTGGCAGGTGTGCCATTTTTAAGTTTTAAAATAAGGAATAGTATTCTAATGTTTCTCAGATTTATATTCTTATGCATACATAATGCAATATCAGTATACCCACTTTATGCTATGAAGCGCTGTTTAAGGTTATTTATTTATTATATATTACTGAAAAGAATCACAAATAAAATTATAATCATATCATGATGTTATAATTCCTCAAATTTACTATAATATTAATAATAATTGAGTAGTATCAAATTGTAAAAAGATTATAAAATGAAAATGTCCAATTATATTCCAATTTTGTATTTTATTTATTTTCTAGGATAATATAGAAGGGTTCCTTACATAAACAGGCTAATCTTAAAATATCTAAAGTAATGGATTTGTTTTTAATGTTCTATTCTCTATGGTTATAAAGTATAATAATGTACTTGAAAGTTGCACAATGATTGCTGAATCGGATCCAGTTGAAATTTCTTATGATCTGCAATCTTATATCATGTGTGTCATAGACATGTCTATATTAAAATTAACATTTCCACATCAGGTTTGCTAAAACAATATATTAATCTAAATAATTATCTTTATTTAAAATGTCCTAATTAAGTAATATATGCAAGCAATCTTAATTTTAAATATTCCTGTTTGAACTGGAGTAAAACTGATCCATATTCTTATAAGGATAAATACTGACCTTCATTGTTTTCCTCTTTGTACACTCTCAGTTCAAAAATAAACTTACAGATAATCCTTTCTTTGGTAAATAAAAATCAAGTTTAAAATCATTTCAACAATATTACTAATTTTAACATTAGTAATTACTTTTATTTCCCCTCTCCTTTTTTTTCTAAATCAAAAATCTTGATGACAATTTCTGATGACAATTTTGATGACCTATTCCAATTTTTTATTCTGAATTAAAAAAAACAAACAAGAAATAAAAAAAATAAAAAAATAGTTTTTCTGTAACCAGTTAAAATAACACAATTGGAAAAAACAAAAATAAATGTTAAACCGATAAGTTAGTAATTTTGAATAAGCACCAAGGAATGTGTCAATTAACCACCATTATTAGTGAAACAATAAATAATAACCTTAATCTCCTTCTGTCTTCATGGAAATCAAATAACTGAGTCTTAAGTCAGTAATTTATTAACCTTTTTGTCATTTATCTTTTTATTTTTAATTGGTCTGTTTCAATGTTTGTGAGTGCTGAATATAAATGAGAAACAATAGAGCTTATAACAAACTGTTAAATATATACTTGTTTCGTTTTCTAAAATTATTATTGTTTTATCTAGGATAACAAGCTAGGGGATATTTGCTTTTCTCTGCGATATGTTCCGACAGCAGGTAAACTGACAGTGGTTATCCTTGAAGCTAAAAACTTAAAGAAGATGGATGTTGGTGGCCTTTCTGGTAGGTTAACAACAATTATTTAATATTCAAGAATTAGTGATGGAACAAATGAGGTTGATAAAGTATTAATCTGTTGTCAAATGTAAATCAAATTGCTAAACAAATTTTGTTTTGATTATCAAAGCACTAGTTATGCTACATTAATTAATTTTCTCCATAAAATATCACATCCATCAAAGAATAAATTTAGTATTCAAAAATTGATATAGTTAAGAAATCACATTTAGATGATTCAAGCAAATCAAAATCTTATCCAGTTTTAGCTCTATATTATGTGCAATAAATACTAGTTAATGTTTTGTATATATCTGAAAATAAATCATAACTATTCATTTTCAGTTAGTTAAAAAGAAGAAAAACTTATGTATGATTTTTTTATAATTTTACTTTTTCTCCTTTCCTTATACCCTCACATTTTTTGTTCTCACAAATAATCAATCCTCACTTCCTATATTAACCCCAAAAAATATTTTATCATATATTAAATTAAACTGAAAAAAGCACCAAAAATCTATCATCAAACTCTTTAAAGTAAATCATCTAAAAAGGCATCATTCAGTTTAAAAAATACTCTATTAACATCAAGGAATATCAATTTCCTAAGTATTTATAATTCTCCTATTGCTTGCAAATAAAGTTTTGTAAAACTAATTTTGGCCATTAAGGGCTCTAATGTATTTTGAAAAATAAATTGATGATAGGTCATTATGATGGTCTATTTCACTATTTCTTTCTTTATGTCACTATTTATTCATTTCAGATCCATATGTGAAAATAGCGATTATGCAGAACGGTAAGCGGTTAAAGAAGAAGAAAACTAGCATTAAAAAATGTACTTTGAATCCATACTATAATGAGTCATTCTCATTTGAGGTTCCTTTTGAGCAAATTCAGGTAAATCAAGTTGACCTTTTATATGTTTATATAAATATTTTATTAAATTTTATAATATTCTTTAAAAAAGTTATACCAATGAGAAACTTTTTGAAATGCATAAAAATTAAATAATGACCATTTCACCTATCAAATAATAATTAATATTTATTACTTGATAAGCAAAATTTTTTAAAAAATTCTCATTTCTTTGTTTATATTAAAATCTTCTCATATTTGAATATATAATAATAAATTATCAATAAAAAAAAGAAACAAAAGAGGTATTCTCAATTTTCATCCACAATTATATATTTGATGTTGTTCTTATTACTTCTTTCTTTAAATAATTTAATTTTTTTCAATTACTATTTTTAGAAAGTTCAACTGGTAGTAACTGTTGTGGATTATGATCGGATCGGAACTTCTGAACCAATTGGAAAAGTGGTGCTGGGATATAATGCAAGTGGAACTGAATTAAGACACTGGTCTGATATGCTGGCTTCTCCTAGACGCCCCATTGCCCAATGGCATACTCTCAAAGATCCTGAAGATGGAGAAAAGAAAGATTAAATGTAAGTTTAATTATTAAAAAGAAAGAAAGGTTTAAAACTTGCTGAGGTCATATCTACATGGAAAAATAAGTTTCCATCTGACGTAGTAGAATTCAGTTCTTATATCAAACAATCCAATTTAAGATTTTTTTTTTTGTTTATGGAAATTCCACAGACAAGAAAATAACTCTGATTTATTTAGACAACAGATTAAAGATCATTTCTTAGTAATCATCTTAGCAGGAAAACTTTAAATAAAAATCCTCTTATTTTGGGCATAAAATAAAACTCAAAAAATTATATACTGATTAGTATTTGAACTAGCAAGTTGAGAGTTGTTTCATTAAATAACTCTTTGATTAATGTTAAACACTGACAACTAACCAAATATATTACAATAAACCAAACTATTCTATTTTATCTTCTCTAATTGATCTTGAGTCCTTCGTTGTTACTTCACATTTTCCTTTGACTGGTTGTAATTAAATGTTCCTTGCAATGTTGATCTAACAGTGTCCTAATCCATTGTCATATTATATTTATTTTTATGAGAATATTGTTAATTATTTATAAATGTGACAAAAAGGGACATAGAAAATAACAATTTTTGGGATATCTTCTAGAGTAAATAAAATACAAAAAATATTATTTATTAATCATTTAAAACCCAATCTGTTGTGGCAAAGTATAAAAAAACACAAAGAACAAAACAAATGTCTATAAAGATTGACTCAGTGATTCGTTATGATCTACAGATATTATAAATAAAATATGCCATGTAAGGTAAAATAGAGGTATGCGCTAGGCGTCATCAAAGTGGGTATTTGGTCTGTTGACAACTGAGGTTCCAAGAATCTTCCTGTGACTACTTTCTTAAGGGTAGTATAAGTTGATAATAATTATTCACATAATATGTGGATCTGATAACAGAAAGTCTTCAGAAATGGAAGAGGAAGCTGTTAGTTCTCTTTGTTGAACTCTCTCATGTTGGCCAAGAATTTTCATTGAATTTGAAGGGTATAATGTTGAACAAAATTTGTGAATTAAATTAATTTTCTCTTAGACTTCCTCTACATTTTAAAAACATTTACCTTTCAATACTTGTATTTCCGTTAGGAAGCATTTGCGGAATTATGTTCTTAGTATTTTATTTTTTTGTTTACTATATCTGGTACCAGTATCGGTGCCATTGAGAACAGACTTCTGGACATGCGATACCCTGCCTATAAATAAAATATAAGTGAATTGAGAAAACTATATCAATTATAATATTTGACTTAAATTTTTACTTGTTTTCTCAGCCATGGAAATCAGCAAAGAAGTGTTTAGGGAAATCAAACCATGGACATCGATAGGTATGGTAGACATTTGAAAAAAAAGTGATATAAAAGCCTAAGTAGATTGAAGACGCAATATTTGTAAAAAGCTGATAGTTCAAGTTCTAATCCGTTTAGGAAAATAATATTTATTCCGGCATGGAGATATAGCTCTCCATGGTAAGAATTATTTTTTAAGTATTTAATTGTCCATATAGATATATAGTCTCTTTAATGTTTATTTGTGGTCATTAATGCTCTCAAGAGACAATTGTAATGGAATAATTTAGTCTATTTCATAACTCAATTTCACTTTTTTTGTTGACACTAAGAATATAATTTAAAAAATATAGTCCTAGTAATGTAGATCTATTATAAAACTCTTACATTAATCAATGATTATTAATTATTTAATAGAAGAAAAGTAAATTAAAATAGTCTGTGCTGATCAATCCAAAGGGTGTTGAAAATGAAAATATCTCCATGGACCACTTTTTAGTAATTTTTCTCAAGTATTTTTTTTTTTGTCCATAGGGAATTTCCATCCAAGCAGGAATAAAATAATCTGAAAAATGAAACTTTCTCCACCCTAAGTGAGAAACAATGCTGTGTAAATAAGATATTATTATTGTTTAGTTGAAATGTAATGTTGATTACCATTTCATATAATTATTGAAACAAATATAGGTCCCATATCTGATGTACATAAATAGTTTGTTATTTGTAGAATTTTATATTTTTGTTTTGTACATTATGTTATATATTTGCACCTGTGGTCATCAAATGTTTGGCAGTAGTACCAATAGTTTTATGAATTGAAGAAGTTTTTTTAACCTTACTTCAAGAGTTTTAAATATCATAGTTAAGTATGTTAAGTTTTTATATTTTTGTAGTTGATATGCTGGGGACCTATATTTTATGTATGATATAATGGAATGTAAGTATGTTAGAGTGATGAAAATTACAGCATTAAGGCAATGTACAGTACACTATAAAAGTAGTCTTGTATTGTTTTTAGAAGTTAACACAGCCTTTTTCACTCAGTTAATTTACCTGTTTTATAACATTTATATATGTACATCTGTATATAAGATGTTAATGTATGTAACAAAATACATAGATGCGTTTCATTCTTTTTTTTTGTTTTAATTTTGTTAAAACTTTAAAAATTTTCTTCGGTACAGTTGACGAACTCACAATACTTGACATCCTTTAAGAGCTTCCATTGGAATGGATAATCTAGTCCCAGGTTTAAGTGAACGGATTAGAAGGTTTCTTCATGTTAGGAAAGACAATAAAACAAAGTTAAATCTAGTATTTAATTTTTAATATTTCCTCACATAGCTTTTAGCTAATATATAGTTTTGAATGTTTAATTTTCCTTTCTATAAATGTATATTATTATAAATAAACATAAGAGGGTACAAAATAACTAAAAAGCACAATAGATTTATCATTGCATGGATCAGCAATGGTAGATGCGCATAGTGGATATGATTAGGTTAGAATCAAATACTTATGATAATTAAATTGTTCTGATATTTTCATTCAAAAGTATTATGGCATTAGTTGTTGAATATTCTATAATTATAGGTTTTGAAAATGAGTAAAAAACCTTTGATTACAGAATTAAAACACACAGGTCTATTTGATGATGATATTAAATATATATTTATAAAATATTTATTTGGATCGATATATCTGAATTTAAATATATTTTTGAAGATTGCAACTTTATTCTGTGCATATCTATACTTCAATGTATGCATACATGTAGCTATATTACTCTGCTGAATTTCAATAGTTCTATTTGGTGTTAATTGTTTAAAATTTACTGGTTTAAAGCATATAAATACTTTACTGCATATCTTGTTTTTTAAATTTATCTATAAACATATGACTTATGAAATAAATATGTGTATGTTATGATATACAATTATATATCCTTGTGAAATATAAACTAATATAGTACATAGCCTAAATTCATTCATTGTTTTGCCATGTATTAAGGATATAAACTTAAGTGATTTAGAAAGATTAATGTAAAGTTCTATAAAAGATTTAAATATGTTGTAAAAGTGTTGAAAATAAATGATCTGTAAAGACAATTCTTTAAATTGTGATTAATCATTCCTTTACTTCATTAAAAAAAAAAAAAAAAAAAAAAAAAAAAGAGAGAGAGAGAGAGAAAATCTTTATGAAAGACTCTTGTAATCTTTTTGAGATTTATATATTTTTACTTGTGTATTAGTGTTTCTGCTACGAAAACCTGAATATCTTATGAATCTCAAGCATCTAATCAGTACAATATGTCAATTCTCTTTTATAGGAGGAGTTATGTATAATATATTATTTTTAATGATTAGAAATTTGTTTTTATATATAAAGGTAAATACATTATCATTCAAATGAAAAAATTAAAACAAAGATTTAATATTTATGTCATAAAATCAGTAAATTCAATCGGAGGGAAGTAAAAACCATGAGATTCATATAACTACTGGTATATTTTTCCTTTAACTCCTTGATATTATTAGCCTTGGAGACAGAGAGAGAGAGAGAGAGAAAATAGCTGTTGGATGACAGATCATATGATAAGTGGTCATGATAAGTTAATATAAGAAACAAAATAATGAATGGAGGTGTTCTGTTTTGATGGATAGTAGATCATATCTAGACTGTCTTTCAAGATACCTAACAAGTCCATCCTTGTTACTTACAGCTTCATAGGAATGTGTTCTCGTTGGTCTGGCAAATGGTAGCTTTTAGAATAAAGCTAAATTTTACCAACTAGCTTGAAAACATACGGGATTTATAGAATTTTCTTGGTTTTTACCCAAAAATCGAAGAAGGCATCAATTGACTATTGATACAACTCATTTACATGTTTTTAGATAAGCTTTGTTGTAAATTTCTCCAAATATCACCAACATGTATCATAAAAACAATAAATCTGACCATTACAAAAATCGAAGAATCATCAAAACTAGTCGTGTTCAGGCTTGAATGCTGCCCTGAACAGAACTTGAAAAGCGAGTGCCAGATCAGCATGCACTCGGAAATTCCTTAACGAACCATAACGTCGTCGGTTTATTTAATACTCTTGATGACTTAAATAATTAAAAAAAAACAACGCAAAAACAAACCTAAACTCTTGTTCGGAATTAGCGAAACAAAAGGATAAATGGGAGGAAAAAGCACCGACAGTAAAAAGAAATATGTTTTGTTTCCCTTAGTTCAAATAGAATTTCTTAATTGACACTGCTGCAGCTTAAAATCAATTATCAGAAAACGTCTTCTAGAAAGTCATTAGTCACAAAGTCACGATTAACAAATAGATAAACTGGCCAATTATCCAAAGCGTTAATTCTTCAGAGAATCTGAGTGTGGAATAAAGAAGAAAAAAATAATTTGGGAATAAAAATAACTTAACACAAAATTATAAATTTAAAAAGAAATAAAAAACATAATTAACTCGCCAAAACATGAGCAAGAGAAAAAAAAAATTTAGTTAGAGTCATTATTTTCAGTACTACGTATTGATCAAAATTTTAAATTCCTATGCTTTGATTTGAAAATTATTTCTGATTACAAGATAAAAAACGCTGCAAATTATTACATAATAGTGTATTATTTCCGAATAATTATACTATGGTATTACAATTTATATAGCTGGGTAAGCAATTAACTTATACGTTCAATCAATCAAAAAGCTCGTGAAAGACGAACTAGCAACACAGTAAATGTATATTAAGGAAAATGGCGTATCACCACTGCCAAGTTCAAAGCTCCATATCTCAGATATTTCTTAATCGGTTTCCAAGATACTTTTGTTTTAATTATAATTACATTGTAATTGTCTAAAAATTAAAAAATTCGTAGGGCGGACAGATAGCTTTATTTTATTCGTGTTATGGGTTAAACGTATGTTCAAATTTAAGACCTCAAATTTGGAGTATAGGTTGTTATTTATTTTTGGTCGATTTTAAAGGTTTATTGTGATAAATAATAAACCAAAAGCATTTATCATGGATTTTCTTACTATTTTCTTTTCTTTTAAAAATTTTGGTAATGATTCAAATAAAAATTCCTGAACCCAAAAACATTTCATTTTTTCTCTATCTTCAATAGTAACTGATTATGGGATGGAGTTATAAAGGAATTACACATCTCTTTATAATTTGTGGCTATCTTATAAGATTAAATTTTTTTTTTCTTCATGTTCATCGCTGTGTCTTGATCCCGAAAAACTTTATTTGATATAAAAACTTTGTTTATCTTTTAAAATAGCCAAATCAAAGGCATATAACATCTACTATATCTACGAATGTACATTTTTTTTTTTTAATTAATCACTGTGTTCTGATTATGGAATTCTATACATCCTTTTCTCCATCTTCAAAAATAACTGAGTTGTATAAATAAATATAACATTAAATTATATTAAACGATATTATATTAAGTCTTAAGGGACATAGTCCTCAAGTTTTTTAATTATTATTATGTAAAGGTAAAAAGTCAATTTTTTTCTTTTCTGTTTTATAATTAATCGCGTTTTCTAATTCTCAAACTTTACATGAAATATATAATAAGAGAAAGTATTACGATCGTGAAAATTTTGAATTCAAGTTTTCACCGGAAATGGACGTTTTAGGGTTTCCAGAGTCCAAATGATCAAGTCCCACAAAAAGGTCTGTGTGTCATATTTAAAATAACTATACGCCCGAGATGTTACAGCGAATTTTTCATCAAAATTAGCTAACCAAAAGACCGAATCATCATGAGTTAAACGATTCATTGTGAATAAAATTATTTTTTTTTAGCTAGACTTAAGAGAAAAGAGAAAACAGACATGAGGCAAACGAAAGATAAACGCGGATGGAAGTGAAATTTTAAATGAATGAAACAGAATTCCATCGTTTTTTGGTAAACAATGAATAAAATGTTGTTTATCTTATGAATCTTGTTTATCACGCTTTACTGATTCTAAAACTCTATACAAATTTTTCTCTAACTTCAAAAATAACTGAGTTATTTAAGGAAAAAGTTTCAATTTTTTTCTTTTCTTTTTTCTCTTTTTTTTAAAGACTATTCGCGATTTTTTTTATTAGAAAATACTAATAAATTTTTTCTCTATCTTAAAAACTAACTGAGTTGTTGAATTAGATCATTTTTAATCGGCCACCATTTTAAAAATAACCAGCTGATATCAACGTCTAGGTGTTAGGATCATCGTTTTTTTTTTTTTTTGCCATAGCATTTTTGTGGCGAATTTTAAAAAAATTGGTCAAGTAGTTTCGAAGAAACGCCGCTGACGGCGGACGGCGGACAAACTTTTTTTTTTTAATCCGTAATTTTGAAAAGTAAAACCTCAAAGTTTGAAGGGGGATAATTTTTTTTTTGTCGATTACTAACCTTCATTATGCAAAATCATGAACAAAAAAAGAGCGACTAATATAATTTATATGCAGATAGATCAATCTTTTGAAACATTTATTAAGCATATTCCTAAATTTCCGAACCTCCATGATGGCAGGTCCAAAAAACAATGTGCTATGTGTACCACCAACTTATACAGTCTACAGCCACATTCAGATTACGGTGACATAATTGAGACGTTGATTTCCAAAAGGTACTAAAGGACATTTTGTACGAAATTGATATTTTTACATATTTGTATTCTCCTCATTTAGTTTTATCAAAATCTTAAATTTGATTGTATCAAATGAACACTCATGTCCTTTAATAGCGTGATTTAGAAATGCTATTAATTTCTTAAAATACTAAGTACACATTTAGTTTCATTCCAAATCATAACAGAACATTTCATTCCATAACTTTAATATGGTTTTATTAATATAGTAAAGAAATAATTCTAGATTTTAATGCGAAAATAATCAAATAAGCTGGTTTAATAATACAGTAATGAGAGATTTTCGCGCTTCCTGTGAAATTCCCCAGAATGGATATAGTACCTTTTGGAAATCAACGTCTCAATTCAAGATGATATACAATAGTTATGTTAAGGTGATGATGTTTTACAATTAAATGAAACAATAATAACTAAACATGCATTTTCAACATAATGTATTTTTATAGCCGTACTCTTTTTTCCAACGAAATTCCAGTGGAAATTGTGAATTTAAAAAACGTTTAACTTCTTTAGGCAGTCCATGTGACTGCCTGAATTTTAATATTTTTTTATTGCCTATAAAAGATTGCATTATTGAAAATAATTATGCAAAACAGCAACAAACATTCCAAACGGCAAAGGACAAAGGGCTTAAAGAATCCTCTTTCCTTTTTGAAAATGCAATTTATATTATCATTAAAAAAAAAAAAAAATACTTAAGCATTATTAATTTTGAATTCTCATCGGTTTTTTTTCTTTTATTTTATGTATAAACTATTCTATATTTTCTTAATATTTTATTGACTAGAAACACTGTTAATTTAACTATCAAGAAGAATGAAGTTGATCTAAATCTGATTACATTGTATACATACCCGGAAAAAAAAGAGTTAAAATTCATACGATTTTCAAAGAAATGCATTAACCTATACAAACAGTTCATACGAATACTTAGAATATTTTTTTAACGAATTCAGCCATATTAAAAAGATGTGACGAGTAATTTCTGTTTAGTCATCCATGATAAAAAAAAAGTTTATAGCTGCTAAGGGGAAATACTATCAGTGGCGTAATTAATTATGACTTCCCCTTATACAGCCTTTTTTCTTCTGCTCCCGTCTCCAGGAAAGGCATCCTTACTCCTTTCTCCCTCTTTTCCATTTTTTTGTATCACATTATCCCTCAAACTCCCTCCTAAATCAAGGTGCTAAATGAAGGTCTGCATTATGCCTACCCTCACTCGGTACCATTGGGTTTATTTACGTCCCGACAAATACATTAATGTATATACGTGATTATGTGTCCTGGGAAAATTTTATGCTTGTCACTTATTAATTCTTCAACCCTATAGCTTATAACCCACAATTTTGATATATTACAGAATAAGTTGTTATTTAAAATTTTGATTAATTTTAGCTATAGATTTCGTAATAAAAAAAGAAGGAAAATATTTTTTTATTTTTTAATGTTGCAAAATTGACAATTTCAAGTTTTTATAAATTGAAAATTAACACGAATCATAAAGCATATAATATTAACAACAACCAGCACATTATATTGGAACGGTTCATTAGATTAAACTTGAACGAAGTACTAACAGTATAGACATAATATTAAAAACTGGTACTCAAGCTTGCGAAACAAACATCATCCAATTTTTAACCATTTTATGGAAAGTATTACTTAATTTTTTCTTTTAAATGTTTGATTCATCAAAACCTAAAAATCCCTGGGATTGGTGGTATTGGCATTGAATTTTTGGATTCACTAAGCTTATTATTAAAAATAAATGTTTATAGAAATAAATAAATAGTGCTAATAGTGTGGAAAATCAATCACATCAATCTTTAATTGATTTAGGTCAAATGTTTTAAATAATAAACACAAAAAACTTTATGTCCCAAAGGATCATGTTCATGATAACCACCTCTATATGTAAAAACCTTTGGATCATATTTGCTTTTAGCCAGGTTTAGGGCTGACCTGGTGGGCTTCCCTAGCTTTTTAATGTGTAAATTGCCGAGCACAGAACAATCAAACATTTTTCAAAAATCGTTTTTAATTTCATTAATGGGGGTTGCCTGTAGCATGGTGGTTAGCATAACAGCCTCCTATGCCCAAGCTACCGCTTTCAAACCCGCAGGTATCCCTTGGATTTTTTATTGGGAGTAAAAATCCTTAGTTATACCGTCCTTCGGAGGAGACGTTAAAAGGTGGTTCCGAACCTGCGATGACAGATACTCGTTAAAGATCCCTATCCTAATTAAAACTGGATAGGCAAAATTTAGGACACCCCATGTAGCATCGTCCGATTAGCCACAGCAGCATAAAGTGCCATCAAATAAATAAAATAAAGTAATTTTATTATTATGTTTTTAGAACATTATTTGGTTGATCTTATAGGTAAGGTAGGATTAGATTGTCCTAGAGACTATCAAAAAATATATTTTCAAATGGTTAAAATATTATTTTAAATTCTTCTTATAATATAATTTAATAAATTTGAAATATTTATTTTTAAAACCATCACTACTATCTTATATATATTGGGTTGTGTCACATGAAATGTCCGTTTTCAAGGTAAAGGATTTTTATTAAAAATACGATATGAAAACAAGATAATTTTATTCGAAGTATTTACCTTCTTTTTCTACACATTTTTTCCAACGTGATACCAATTATTTTATCCCCGAACTGAAAAACTCTGAGCTTTGAAGTGAAACAAAATCTGAAAACGCACTTTTCACTTGATCATCATTTTCGAAAAGTTTTCCTTTGACAAAGATGTCTAAATTCCTGAACAGGTGGTAATCTGTTGGAGACAAGTCGGGAGAATATGGTGGGTGCGGAAGAACTTCGTAGCCCAGTTCTTTCAATTTTTGCACGGTATGTTTTGAAACATGAAGTCTTGCTGCCGCTTTGTGAGATCGTGAGGTACCTGTGTATCGAGCTTTTTTACTTTCCCAATACACTTTAAATGTCTGGAAACGGTAGATGCACTTGCATTTAGTTGTGCTGAGAGTCCTTTAACCTGTTTGGTAGGGATTTTCTTCTACTGTATGTTTGAGGACATCGTTGTCGATTACGGACGGAGGTCTTCCTCGGGGCAAGTTTTCCAAGTCGGCATCCCCAACTGAAAACTTAGCAAACCAACGGCGAATTATCACTATCTTCCCCAAACGCCTTGCAAATATTTCTAGCGGGCTCAGCTGCTGAATGGCCGAGTTTAAACTCGTAAAAAATATTACTCGAAAATTGCGTGTTTCCATGTTCATATTTGGAGATATACTAAAAAGTGGGTAATTGATTGGGAAGCTAATGTTTATAATAAAAAGGTAGAGGATTAGTAACTGTTTACTTTAAATATGTACACATTCGGAAGAAAACAACAGAGACCTGCAAAATTCTTTATGTATTTCAGAAACTATAAAAACGGACATTTCCTGTGAAACAACCCAATATATATATATAATAATAATAATAATAATAAAATCTTTATTTATTCTGGGACTAGTCCCTTTAGAATAACATAACAGGAAAATCAAAATAAAAACTTTAAGGTCTTAGAGTATACAAAAGGAATACAAAGAAACAATAGAAATTACAAACAATGGATTAAAAAGCAGTCTTAAATAATAATATTGAAAATTAAACTAGATAATAAACATAATAAGAAATATGTACTTGTATACAATTTTCATTAAAAAAGCATTTCAGTGTTTTTTGTTTTTTTAACAATATACTAATAATATAATAAGTGCAAAACACCAGAGAACATAAAATATAATAGGTATATAAACGTTTCTATCTGTTTTGTTTTTAATTTTAATTGAAATTAGAAAACTAATTAGGATTCTTCGGAAATTGGAGGGACAGGAGATGATTGAACTGGCGAGATTTGAATGTCGGAAGAGTATTGGAGTCACGGATATAAGAAGGAATAGAGTTCCATATATGTATATATAAATATTATATATATATATATATATATATATATATATATATATATATATATATATTATGTATAGTTCAGATTTCTACTTTATAGCGTTTCTGATTAAAACTCAAAAAATATTAAATAAAGAAAGCTGAAGAATAAATGAAATTTATTTACCTTTAAAAAATAGGTTTGAAATTAATTTAACTTGATTATATATTTTCTAAAAATGTATATTATTTTCAACCTTAATGGAGATTTAAAAAATATTTGGAGCAAGCAGAAGATTTAACTATTATGACTACATCAAAGGTGACCTATATGATCAAGCGGTCTTCTCAGAAGGAAATATTGTTTTTGTCCCCATTTATATATGGCGAATTAGAACTCATCGGATAAATTTAGTTAACAATCAAACTCTCATTTTGTAACTTAAGGAAAACTAAAAGATTAGTTAAAAAATATATATTATTTTTAATTTTATATATATTTATATGTATATATATATATATTATATTATATATATATATATATATAAGTATTTTTATGAAATTTACAACTGTACAAAAAATACATCAAGTAAATATGCTGTAATGTTATAACACATGGAATGAACATGAAGAAACTGCCCATTGGCAGCACTCTTTGGATTTTTTTAATTTAAAGTTTTTATTTTATATATTATAATACATTCCGGATATCCGTTTTTTTTATTCTGACCTGTTTTTTTTTATACATGTTAGCTCACTTGATGCTTCTGTGACTAATCAGAGTTAAGTAATATTTAACGAGTATCGCACAGGTTCGAGCACACTATTTTAGGCCTCTTCGTATGACGGCAAACCCCATTAAAATATTATGACCTTATCTTCTTTATATTATTTTGACCATATTTTTCAAGAGAAAAAAAAAACCCATACATAAGCTGAAGTATTGATATGTACACTTAGATATAAAGATTAACTTCTTTTTTTTTTCATACAAGCAATAAGTTCGATCTGAAACTGCCACACTTGACCTAACAGTGGTAGATCCCCGAGGGTGAATGGTATGAGAGAGGAATTAAAAGGGAGAAATTCCAGGGAGAATTTCCCCCTAAAATGACAACCGAAAAAAAAAAGTTTAAATATATAAATAGTTACTAGTGTCAATAATGATGAGGTGCAGTTGTGTAATATTTCTGTATAACTTAATTAAGTTGCTGATAGTAAGTACATTAAATCTTTCGTCTTTTCTTCACCAAATCAAAAGTCCCAATCTGTAATAATTTGAAGATAATACGACAAATAACCTCAGGCAAATCTAATTAATAGACATACGTATGTAAAAACATTTTATTCTTGAATATTATAGTTTAAAACGACAAGAATACATTATATTAGCAACTAAAGTAATCTTTGAGGAATGGTCTGCTACCTCGACAATTCTTGATTTGCATTTTGAAGATATGTACATCGAAAATTCAGGAATACAACTTTTCGAATTTCTCACTTTCAACTGCACTGGGAATTCAAAATTCTTAAGAAATGTATTGTTAGCTCACGCCGAACAAAATATATGTTTATCAAATTCGACTTTTATATCCTCTGCCCATTCCCAGGATCATCACTATTCAATATCTACTCGTCATACCTACCGGAGAATAATCACACTTAACTAGCCACATTTAGCAGACGACACAGCACTCTTGATATCCCACCAAAACCATGTTCTGGCATCTTTTGTACCGCAAAACCACCTTAATGATTTATTTAGTTTTGCTGCAAGGTGGAAAATAAAAATGATTGAAGCAAAGAGTGTCTTAATTGTTTTCAAGCTCAGCCATGGTGAATGTCCAACAGTTTATTCCTACGATATACCCATAACTACTTCAGAAGAAGTACGATATATATAACTATATTTAGACAAAAGTCTGACATGGAGGATCCAAATTAGACAAAAGATTCGGAATATTTTCCAGACTACTTGACAAAATATCAAAATTAACCTTGGACATCAAAATTACTGCCTACAAAGTACTTATCAAACCCTTATGGACATACAGGATAGAGCTTTGGGACTCTGCCAAATAATTCAGTCTTTCCAATCCAAAATTAAAAAAAAAATCGAAGATGCACCATTCTATGTGACAAACGAATTACTCCACAAGAACGTAGACTTATTCACAGTTTCAGATAATGCTACGAAACATAATAACAATTTTCCAAGACAGACTTGGAACCCATCGGCCCAAACACTTAAATCCACCACCAATCCGTACTACCCACCTCGGCGGGTTTTAAGACGGTGGCCTATAGATTCTCTAAATTCACCATTCGGAAGATAACATATTTGTCTATTGCATATATTTTTTTTGCAGATGGTAAATAACAATCCTGTCAAAACCTTAATAATAATAATAACAGGCCTACCAAACCCGGAGGTTCAATGCTGATACCACTGACATTGCCTACACAGACTCGTCCGATGATCACCTTTCAAGCCCAAGCCCCCGAGATCAGCCTTAACGCAATCCTACCATCGACGCTTCGGCCTAGTTTTCGGACGTAGGCCAGTCGGTTCAGCGAGTTCCAACATTCTCGGAATTCATTACTCACTGGGCCCAACGAACTTTAAATTTGAGCCTCCACGATGCTATCAGCTCAATTATGTTCACCGGGTGTAAGCTCCGCAATTCCGCGTTGTGCAACCTTCTAAGCTTCCCAGTGGCCTCATCTCTCTTCGGACCAAATATTTTACGCAGTACCTTATTTTCGAAAACCTTAAGCCATTGTTCATCCTTCAAAGTAAGCGGCACGTTTCACATCCGTAAAGGGCACGTCGGAAGAATAATAGTTTTATAAATTCAAACCTTTAAGTTTTTAGACAGAAGCCGTGAGCTAATGTTTGTTTGTTGTTGTTAGTTTTACGTCACTTTTATGCTACTATGGCTAATCGGACGACGCTACAGTGGGAATCCTAAATTTTGCCTCACCAGGTTTTATCAGGATAGGGATCTTTAACGAGCTCCTGACATCGCGCAGGCTCGGGACCACCTTTTTAATTTTTTAATGGGAGTAAAAAATCCTTAGTTATGCCGTCCTTTGGAGGGACGTTAAAAGGCGAGCTAAGTAATTTAGCAACTGAATAATAACACGCATTTCCCGCCTTTAACCGAGACTTTATTTCTTTCTGGATTTAATTTTTTTCATAGTCATTTCATTTATATTTATAGTCAAAACATTTATTGTAAATAAATATCCAGTGTATAAATCTAACGGGAAAACTAAGTTTTTTAAAAGATCTAAACTTTAAGCATTTCGAAATAACCGAAAAAAATCTAAATAGAATTTTTATTAATTTTCTTCAGATTTATAATTTTCTACAATGGACCTTTGAACATCGCGACAATTTCATTTTCCTCACAATATGGAATATTATGTGCTTCAAGATGCGTAGAATCCAAAAGTGGTACAAAAAAGATCTATCTGGCTACCCACCGTAAAAAAAAAAACCTCTTTGCATTGGATTTATAAAAACAATAAGCTATTAACATTATAACTTTATTATTGGTAAATTAAATGTTCTTATTTCCGCTATAAAGGACCGGTTAGGAGAGTACATCGATTGCCAGAGAGTAGAGACATCGATAATGGGAGAGAGGGGATGGAAGCCCGCCTTATCTGAGAAGGAGCTGACTGATGTGACCCCAGATGCCGCCCAGCAATCACGCCGCCATGGGGACCTATCGCTTCCTCTGGCTTCTTCCACTTCTTGCTGCTGCCGAAGCTCTCTACCCCTTTGGACCGGACCTCGATGACCACCTTCCGAAGGGGCAAGACGTCTCTCAGGAAGTGACCCTGAACGTACCGATCAAGTTCTACGGCCTCGTCTACCAGTCCATATACGTAAGTTGTCCGATATATATTCGTGTTTGAGAGGACATTCTAGATTGGTGAACAATTCTTTGTTTGACATTATTAGATAGAATATTTGATAATTAAAATTCATAGAAAAGCGATGATATAGTCGGATGTAAATCGGAAACAGCTTCGACATACTTTGTTATCCACTATAAAATGCATTTAAAGTACTTGAAATGAAGTGTTAAAGTAAAATGAAAACATTTCTTTTATAATGTATTATTATCTGCATTGTTCAATATTTATTGACACGGAATATATATTCTTACCTAACTAATCATACACTTGCCTATAGTCGACTTGCTTCAATCAATCATGCAATTTTTGTGCAAATTGGCGTATTCATGAGGTGAGTTAAATTCCATAGTAATATTTGAAAAAAGATCATGATGTTTCTGCAATATCGAGAAAATGGTACATCGTAATATGGAACATTGAAGATATTGTCACTTTAATACACAATTTGGTTGACTCACACTTCTGAACTATTTAGATTTTACTAGATGGTGTGATTCAGTATAACACAAAGTGATTAGTATGTTGGTTAGACTGCCCATAATCATTCAAAATAAATAAAAGATTAAATTGCTGATACATGGTTTTGAAAGTAAAACATCCATTTTGTATGAATGAACGATTTTATGTCAATTTTTACCAAACAACAGTACTAATCATTAATATTAAAAAATTATCAACGACAGAATTATCACGAATCCTCTGCAATGACGTTCTCGGCGTCGATAAGATAGTTATAGGATTTCTTATAAGGTTAATACGATATGTCAATTTTCTAAATTGTTTTGTTCCCTAATAATCCATTTAAAAACATAATATTAATTTGTCAGAAACTATATAAAGGGAGTAAACATAAAAATACAAAATGTGACAAAAACCCTTCGTTCGGTTGTCGCACTATCCAATGACGAAAAATTCGCAGAACAATAACATTAAATCAACCAACAAAATGTGAAACCAAAGACAATGCAGTCTTTGGAAGAGCAATTAGAAGCTGTAACGTCTTTTTGTTTTTAAAAGAATTGAAAAAAGAAAGACTTTTTAAACAGTCTCATCCAATCAAGATTCTTTCTGGTTAAAAATGTGCGTCCCATCGTTTTATTTTATTTTTTTTATTTCGTGACTGGCTATTTTACTGTTAAAGTTTAATAGCATTCTTATATTATACAATATATCGTTTCAAGATTATATGTTCCAAGAACAAACTACTATAGCGTCTAGATTCGTTTATATTTATAGACGAATTTATAGATATTCTATTTATACCCGGGGAAAGAGGATTTAGGAGCTTCATTCATTATGGGCTATTTTAGTAGTCGCGCCTACCGAGAGACAACCAGCGACTGCTTATTTACTATAACATAAACAACACAGAATCATTAAATAAATATATTGGAATATTTATTTTAAAGATACCCCCGCAAGAAATTTATCGGTTATGATTTAAAAAAAAACTATCGGGGAAGCAAAAAAATTCAGGAAATGCATGCATTTATTGATTTAACAGTGAATGTGTTGTTCAAATATATATGAGCTCGAATCTCAAGAAAAAAATAAATTATGAAGTAATTTTAATATGTCAGTTTTTTACTGGGTAGAAAAAATATTCAGGGTATATATATATATATATATATATATATATATATATATATATATATATATATATATATATTATGTGTTAAAAAAAAAACGGCTATGATAGTATTGATGAACTTATTTTTATTTTCAATGATTAAATAGAAACGACTGGGTGTAGAGACTGATGAGAATATCCTTAAAATATACATAAAATGTTAAGAAAAACTTTATTAATGGATATCATAAATATCGTAGTATGTTTAAGGTAAAATATAAAGGTGGTTTCTTAGGATTTATGTAACTTTTTTATGGACGTTAACAATCTGGTTTTTAGTTTTATTGTTGATGAGTTTGAAAACTATGAACGTGTGGTCATAGGACCATTGTGGTGAGCCGTACTAGGGTGAGAGGTTATGGAGAACCAACATTGGAATCCTTATATTCTATGTATCAAGCAAACTGAAATGATTTCTTCAAGCTACTGATCGTCAGTTTTAAAATGACATAATTTGCTGTTTTTGATGAGGCGAAACATAATTAAAGCCTGTTTACTTTTACTTCTCAGATATGCTTCACAAGCTGTACCCCTGAATGATCTTTAGAATTGAAAAAAATAGAGTAATCAATTGGAAGGAGTTTGAGAAACTTAGCATGTTTTCTTTCAGGAAATACAAATAAAATCCATTTGGCTTCCAACAGAATTGTATAAGATTGCAAGCCTACAAAGATCAGAGGCAAGTAAAAGGTTCGGTGACCCAGAGGCAGTCCTAGATCTATTTACACTAGCCTCATTGAAAAAGTTGGCACCGAGTGTGGTCTATGTCTATGATCCTGCTGCTGACTCAGCCCAAGTCAGCCTTCAGGAGTCCACTGAAGGAAAACCATGAGCATGAAGTATCAAAATGGGAAGGCCTACTTCTTCTGGTTAAACTTACAAAATGTTCTGCTTATCGCATAATTTATTTTGGATTTCATGTAACCACATCAAGGTCATGATTGAGAACCTTCACCAGCTGACAGATGTTTACTTGGATATGATTTTTAGAAAATGTTCACCGACATTATGTTTTTCTAATACGTAATATTATATTAGAATGATAATATGAGTATAATGAGCATATGAGCCTACTTTTTTGGTCTGTCGTATATAAATTTGTAAGAGTTTTTGTGATGTTGACACATGACATGTTTTAAAAACTTGACACTTAATTATGCGAAGCATAACATTTGTTGCGGAACAGCAACAGCAACATCATTATTAGTCGACCGCAGGATGCTTTAATCCCAGAAGTTCGATAACTTGTGCTGTCTATCAAGCCAAGTAAAAATTGGTTTTGGTTTCTGCCACTGAGAATGTCCTCTGAAGATCGATTTTATCGCGGCGATAATGAGCAAACACTACATAGTCCGTTTTTTAAATGATACCTTATTACCTACACATCGGTCTTCCTTTTTGTTGAAAATGTTCTTAGGATTTTTAGCCACACTATCGAGACAATATTTTACATTAGTTTTGTCTCAAAGCTTTGTTTGATAAACCTATAAATTATCAACCTAAGATAATTTATAAAAACGCTATTCATCACGTGTAAGCAAAATATCATAATCCCTGCTAATGATTAGAAGTCTTCATGTCGTACAGGAATATAAATTGTTAATCTTTACTTCCCGATACCAGGATTTTGGTTTGGGATGCATTAGTTGGCTAGGAGCTGCTAACGTCCATTGAAAAAAAATATTGTACAATTCAGGTTAATTTGTAAAGCATAATCAGAGCTAAGCAACTCTAATTTGTTTGGATTGTTTATAAGGGAAGATTATTTTATAAATAGTCAAACAAAACTTACCCAGCACTATTCTTTTTTACTTTCACTTACTATATAAAGTAAGGGAAAGTATTGCGATCGTGAAAATTTTCGAATTCCAGTTTTCAACGGAAATACACATTTTAGGGTCCCCTGAGTCCAAATAACCAAGTCCCACAAAAAAGGTGTTTGTGGTGTGTGGTAACTCCCGGGCCGAAACGAAAAGTCCTATGAAACTGAAATTTCATATATAAGGACTACGCCCGAGACGTTACAAAACCTTTTCATCAAAATCGGCTGACCAGAAGAGCCACTTTATCCCATGCATATTGCACCTTTTTATGATTTTCCAACGAAAACGGTTCCGACGATTTTGATTAAAGCCGCTATATCGATGTAAAATTTAATAGACTTTAATATCATGTAGGTTACATTCTGATTAAATTAGTCTGACAGGCATTTTAAAATTTCTTCGTCTAAACTACCTTTAATTTTGTACACTCCAAAAGATTAACCTTATCATCTTAATGGCATTGATGAAGGTCGGCTAAATATGTAAATTGAATGAATTCGATACACAACTAAAAGAAGAAACTGAAATAATATTTTATTAATGCAATTTTTTGTTTTTGAACATAAGAACAACAATAGAACATGTGTAATTTGCTGCTGGAAAGCTAAAGATTTTAGAAAAAATATTATCTAATACACAAGCTTGTAAAATGTAATAGAGAGTGATGGAAAGCCGATAAAACTAACTGATTATTTTATATGATAATATAATTGATTTTTTAATAAAACACATGTTTCTATAGAAATTTAATTTTATTAATTCTTTAATAGTTTCACTAATTTTTATCTCTAACTGTATTTGAAAATTCTTTAGTCGATTTTTAAAACGGAGGTAAGTGAAAGTCGTGTGTTGTCCGCACCAGATTTTTATAATAAGTTAAACTGAAAAAACAAAATGCATTTGATAATTGGTAAACTGGTCGATTATTTGCCAGTTTAAAAAAAACATCATATCTATGCTATGATACGTGTATTCGCATTTCTGTACTTGAACCCGTGAACTGTTAACCTACTATTGATAAAGGAATCGGCCATGAGCTCAATCATTTTTTATATATTTTTATTTAAGAGACGTTTTTGAAGACCCGCATCCATCGGGGTAACCTAATTTTATAAAATGAAAAACAATTACTCAAATTAATAAGTAACATCAGTCAAATCGTTACTAAGTTATTGTAAATACTAAGTCATTGGGATTTATTACTACTAAATACTGATTTTGTGAAAAAAATATAGATTTTTAAACGGTTTGAATGTATTTTTTTTTATTTTTTTTTCATTCTACGGCATGTACGATACATAGTTTGTATTCATGAAGACTAATGCACTAGGTTACTGTTTTAAATAAGAGAATCCAACCATCACATCTCTGGTTTTATATTAACATTTTATTTGAATAGCAACAAAACGCTTGCAACTATTTGTGTGGACCTGAAAGATGTTAGACCGGAAATATCTGTATTTCAAAAAATAAAAAAATATTGGAATTCAGTATTGATGAACATTGTTTTTAAAATTATTTACATACATCAAAATTAAGACTGTTAAACTTCTTTTCTTATACATTACTTATTTCAAACCTTTTTTAAGACGTCAGGCCTTATTCAGGGAAATCCCCTGATTACATCATACAATGTATTGATATAAATTATATCATGTTATCAACTATCTCAGTTTACATATAACTTACTAACTCACTAAATATCTAACGCACAATTGAAAGCTATTCCTGACAATCTTCGTCATTGCTTCGCACCCTTAGCCATCTCAGATCGTTCTTTACATCATCCAGCCACCTTAGGCTCCTTCCGTTCTGGACCCCCACTCATCTTCTTTAATGTTATTCTACATTTTGTGTTTATTATGTTCTATGGTTAGTTGCAACCATTCGATTCCCTGTCGTTAATTTCTTGCTTGGTTTTCAAATGGCAAAGTCTTCTATTATTGCTTTTACTTCCTTCATTATTTAAAATTTTTAATAAAACGAGTCACTGTTCGAAAAATATTAAAGTCTGGAGACTCAAAATTGAAGCAGAGAGTTTGCGACTGGTCGTTGAATTGCATCTTTAAAACTTCCGTGTAGCTATTCGAAATGAATCTCTAATTTAATAGTTTCAAATTCCAAAAACTTATCACTGTATATTTTCAAGAGACTGGTAATGCTGGTTGACTACGGTTCAGCCATTTCTGGTTACGGTTAGTTTCCTCTTTGAATTTGGTGTCGGCGGCTGCTAATATTGTTTTCTATTGATTTCAGAGATTTAGTTGTTCTAAAGAGAGGTGAGGCCACTGGAGAATTTAAAAGGTTGCTCTACGCGGAACTAGGGAGCTTGTTACCTTTTACTATAAGTGAGTTGATAACATCGCGACTAATGAAATGGTCTGAAATTTAAATTTGTTAAATTAAGGTAATAGCGTATTCTTGTAAAGTTAGTAAGCACTAAACCGACTGGTAAGTGTAAGTTTGTAATGTGTAATGTGTTAAGTCTGTTCTCGGGGGTTTGGGCCCGGATGGTGGTGATTGGACGAATCTGTGTGGCCAAAATTTGGTATTATGGTCATCGAATCTTCGCTTAGTCTATTATTATCATTATTACAAGGAGCCAATATTCGTCCAAGTGAGGTTGTTAGCTACCTTGGTTGCTAGGATTGCTTCAAAGTCCAACGTCCCGCCTCACTTGGACCACTTAAGAAGTAGGGTGCGCTCGACTCTTAAGCCGCATAGGGGGCGCGCTTTTTGGGGCCTCAGGTACCCAGCTACATTGGCTATTTACAAAGGAGTGGTTTTGAATATCCTGAGGTATGCGTCCCCTGCATGGAGTCAGAATCTCTCGCACCGACAAAAAAGTAAGTTGGCCACGATCCAGCGAATAGATCTACTCCGGGACACCAGAGCATTTAGAACAGTGTCTCAGGAGGCGGTGCAGGAGAGATACTAATAGACCTTCTCCTAAGAGAAGACTATTACGTACATAAAATCAAGAGGGAAGGTATGGCAGATCTACCGGACAACCTTAGAGAGAGGATCAACTTAGAACCCAGCAAATGGAAGATAATTCTCCGGGAGATCACGATAGAGGAATGGAACCGTCGGTGGGTGACGACGCCAAAAGGTGCTGATCTAAGGAAGTATTTCCCCACCGTCGGGTCAAAACTGGAAAAAAAATGGATCCTCTCAGACTACAGGGTTTCACAGTCCCTCACGGAGCATGGGGGCTTCCGAGCAAAACTTGCTAAGCATGGGAAAAACATAAGTCTCCTATGCCCCAGTTGTGGTGTTCCGGAGACCGCCTAGCATATTCTCCTTGCCTGCGCCGCTTATGAGGCACTAAGAACGAATCTTCTGAAGAACACAGGCCTCTACATCCTGACAGAGAGTGACATTCCTCACCTAGTAACCAAAGAAAACTACTTGTATTACAAAGCATTCGTGTACGGGTGGAAAGAATTTGTTGGTCCAAGTCACTTCACGCTGTGTGAGGGAGAAGAATGAAGAAGGCTGCCGAACATTTGAACTAACGCTGAAGACACAAAGCAGCTGTGGATTGTATCTTGGTACTTCCTACAGCTGCAAGCACCCGTATTACCTTCAAGGCAGAAAAGGGTTCAAATAAATAAAAATATTATCATTATTAATTTCACTGAATTATTTAAGATTCAAATTAATTTTGACTGAAAGAAAGCCAAGTAAATACAGTGCTCGACAGAGAGACATTTTTTTCACAAATGATTTATTATAACATCATTTGAATTCAATATTTACTTTCCTGTAATGAATTCAAATCACTTGAAATTAAGTAGATTAAAATTATTCAAGTCTTGGAATGTAAATTCCTTGAGATAGAAACAAAACAATAATACATAAAAATAAATTAATTGTTTTTGTTCTAATAATTTTAATTCCAAGGTTCGAAGAAACTTAAATAGCAGAACGCTGAGAATCAACAAAAATACTTGTTTAAATGAATTCAAAATTGACCACTTTTTTGATACGTTTTAAAAAAAAATCATGCATAAAACATGCAACTACAGTGTTACCAATCTTATCATTTGGTCTTACATAGCTAAGACGGAAAAGATCATGGTCCTTGGTTCCATTCAAGTTTATCTAATCAAAAAGGAACACGTAATATTTGTGAAACAGAATTTCCAGTTTGAATGACCTGAAATATTACACCGCTGATTTTAACCATTTTGAAAAAGATAATTCGACAGCTAATTCAGGCAAAAGGATAGCGATTAAATTTAAACCATGTGTGTTTTCATTGTAGAAAACGAATTTAAAAGGATAAAAATATGAAGTTTATGTCTCAAATATTTTAAAGCATGACGTCGTTTAGAAGTCTCGTTCCGTTACATATCTCGTGCCTCTGGTCATTGCAGGCTTATCTGATAGCTAATCACCATGTTATCATTTTCCTGTAAAATAGGTCTTGAAGCAGCCAGTGTTGTCGAATGCTTGCGGGCTAAAGACCAGTTTGAGTCAGTCCTTTAGGACCTTCTCTAGAGCAACATTGATCACTGGGCGACCAGATTCGGATTTGCAGTTAATAATATAATGAATGACTTATAATCTTCTAACTTTTCTCATCTTCATATTGCGTCTTGTTTGAACGTCTGAACGTTCTGTTCATTCCTGCCTGCTTTATTGTCTCTGTTACCTATTATGTGCATCAAAGATCTTTTCTGCTTGCTGATTCTTTGCCAACAGTACAGCCCGATAGACATTAATTTGCACTCGAGGAAGGGAAGGATGTCAAAGCTCTATATTTAAATCTTTAATTTTGTTTTTTGCACTATTGTATGCTGCCTATGTTTATATATTAATTTATGGTTTTGATTCCTTGCTAAGATGGGAAAATGGTATAAGTCACTTTTCAAGAAATGAGAGTTCTTTCACATTCGTTCATGTATAGTAGGTGGCTAGTTTATTTATACATGGTAGACTTGTTCACTCATAAACTTAAAGAGAAACACTTATAATATTCTGCCACCTTCTAAACATAAACAAATGATACTCCAGAATTCGAAAATCTCTTATATGTAGAAAATGTTACTTATACCATTTTGCCATTTAAGCACAGAATTAATATAAAACTATGTATCTTTTGGAGCATTCCTCATGCACACAATTATTAAGTCGTCTGTATAGCTAAACTTTAAAAACTCGGACTAATACATATTTTTAAAAAAATTATGTGTGTATATATATACAATGACTTTTGACCGTTCCTTTATTATCATCTATACTACCCTCTGGAATTCTCTACCTACCCATATCCGCCAAGCTGCTCTTCTATCCTCATTCCAATCCCAACTTTTCCTGTATCTCCTATCATCCCTAAGAGACGCTTAACAATTATGATATTGCAATTCTAAGCATTGATTTTTGAATGAAGAAAATGAAGCAAAAATAAGCCTACTGTTTAAATGTATATATTGTTTGTCAATTCATTTATTTTTCATTCTATTCAACACCATCGTTTTCGGAAGATTTCATTTTTTATTTTGTTGTTGTATAATATTTCTTATTTTAAATAATAACTACGTTAATTTTGTCTCTTTGCCAGACATATATTATTTTTTATTTCAATGTACAATCTGTTATTCTTAAGTGACCCAGTCCCAGAATAATTTTTTTTTTCTATTCTATTCTATTCTCTCTCTCTCTCTTTCTATATATATTATTGTCATAATTCACTCATCTTTTGTCTCATTCACGTAAAAATCTATTGAGAGTAGGATATCGAAAATTTAACCCGATCTACTTTCACGAACACTTTGTATTTAGATAGCATTATTTAATTTTTATAATGTTATTTGACAAACAAATGTCCAGAAGGAGAAGAGAGTGGGAAGGCACCCCCTACCTGCTCCCACGTATGCTCGTACTTCTGATACATTTCTTGAAGAATGAACTGTATTTGTGAAAGTCTTACACGAAGTATCATATCTTTATCTTACTGAATAAAGGTTATCGATTGTTGTTCATGTTGTTCACAGTAAATGACTCGGTATTTCTTTATGACTATTTATAGAATAATAAAGGAAGAGGTTGAAGAACTTTAACCCTCCGTACTATCTATTAAGATGCTCTAAGATTCTCAAGTAATTTATAAGATCACTCACTATGTGTGATTGTTTTAAATAGCCGTCCCACAATTACTGTGAAGGTTGCTTAGTTACGTCTCTCGTTCTTTTGGCTCTCTACCTATCTCTATGAATTTATACTTATGTATCATGATTAAAACAGTTTGAATCATGAAATGGTTCCTAGGAAATGTTATCTCTGTTATAAGGGTGACCTAACTCGATGAAGGAGAGAAACACAAGAATGTCGCGGGTACTATCAACAAACCTTACATGATTTCCTTCTAACCCGTCCAATTTTATCACAAATGGACAGACGTAAAAAACACTAAAATAAAATAAATAACACACTTTCTCCGAGATCTGGGGAGGCAACAGTATAGCTTAAACCATAATCAAAGTAGAGGTAACTTGAGAGGCTATTCCAATTGTCTGCATGGAGGTTGGGATATAAGATAGCGGAAAGGATTAATATATCATCTTATATTACCTTTCTTTGCGCCTAATGTATGAACTTTAAAAAATCTGGTGCGGGCAACACACGACTTTCACTTATCTCCATTTTTAAAAATCAATGAAAGAATTTCAAATAAACTTGAAGATAAAAACACGTGAAACTATTAAAGAATCAGTTAGTTTTATCGGCTTTTTATCACTCTTTGTTAACTTTTACAAGCTCTTGTGTATTAGATAATATTTTTTTCTAAAATCTTTAGCTTCCCAACGGTATATTATAAGTGTATATTACTGTTGCTATGTTCAAAATAAAAAAATATGTTTTCAGCTTTCTCCTTTAGTTGTTTTTTAAATTCGCACAACTTACACATTTAGCTGTTATTTATCAATGCTAACAAGATAATTTGGTTATTTTTATAGAATCTACAAAATTAAAGGTACTTTAGGGGAAGAAATTTTAAAATATCGGCATTTAAGACCTGTCAGACTAATTTAATCAGAATGTAACCTACAAGTCGTTTAAGCCTATATAATTTTACATCGATATAGCGAGTTTAATCAAAATCGTCGTAACCGTTTTTGAGTAAATCGAAAAAAGGTGCTAAATGCATAGTATAAAGTGGCTCTTCTAATAAGCTCATTATGATGAAAAAAGTTTTGTAGCGTCTCGGGCGTACATTTGTCTGAAATATGAAATTTCAGTTTCATAGGACTTACCGTTTCCGCCCGGGAGTTACCACACACACACAATCGCAATACTTTCCCTTACTATATATAGTAAGTGAAAGTAAAAAGACCAATGTTTTTATAATAAAATGCATAACTATTTAAATATTTGTTTATTTTTGTCATGGGTATTTATGATTGTAAGGTAAACCAGTTTTTTTTTTATTAGATGATTAAATATAGTTTTGTTATTAATCTGGTTTGTTATGGGGAAATTTGTGTTCGCTTTTGACGACTTGATAGTTTAGTTGTTCTTTAAATTATTATATAAAATTATTATGTATATTAAATATGTATATAATAGATGAAGAAATTCCCATTTGGATCTGCTGCTCAATTTTGCTGAGTTGCTATGAGTACACAGCATACCGGATCAATCCTGAAGACAATTTCAAAGAAAATAAATAATAATAATAATTATTTCTTTATTAATTCTAGGACAAGTCCCTTAGAATAATAAAATACAATAAATTTGGGTTTTGTTATCTCAGAGTAAGAATAGTTAAATAAAAACAGCAGTGAAACATAATAAGTAAATAAAAAAAAAGATAAATCACATGAGAATGGGATATGAATATGAAAAATATAATAAATCAGTATATAGCCTCAAAACTAACGAATTTGAAAATATTTATAAAATGATTCAAATGATAATTAAACAAACAAAAATAAATAATTACCATGTACCAAAAAATAATATACGATTCTTATTTAATTAAAAAAACAATGAACAATTACTTAACACTTCTATAACTTTTTTTCTATTTACATATTTTCATGGAAACTGGATCAGTCAAAATTTTTTGAATATTGAATGTTCAGGAAGTAATTAAAAAGACGGGATTCGAAAGTCGGAAGTATATTAGAATTAAGGATATGAGAAGGAATAGAATTCCATATGCTAGAGGATCGGATTATGAAAGATCTATCAAAATCTGCGGTTAGATGAGGCGGAATACACAAATCAGAAGGCCCATCCGATTGATATATATAATTTTATTTTATTTTTTTATTTACGTTCGTTAGCGGATGCATTAATATAGCATCACAATCAATTGTTTCTGATAAGATTAGAAAGGAAAAAATTCTGAGAATTTGTATATCAGTCGGCAATAAACAACGCTGTTCGGAGATACGTCGATCTTTTTATTCTATAATTGTAATCAAGAACATTAACTTAAAATTCAATACAAAACTAAATACCGCTAAAAAAAAAATATTCAGATAAGGTTTAAATGTATCTGCCAAAATATACTTTTGTTGTACGTTTATAGAAGTTTTTGAGGTACATCCATCGGGGTGTGGGGCAGATTTTTATCTTCATAGATTTAGTTGTGATAAATTACAGCATATTTATACAAGAAAGGTGTCTACCAGTTTAAATCGGCGACAACCAAATTCATCAAACGGATACATCATGTAACTTGTTACTAATATCCGATTAAAGGATGACCTCGAACGGATACACGAAAATGAAAAGAAATACTTAACGAACGACTGAAAATACTTTGCTCCCTGTCTCCTTATCATTTCACTCATATTAAGATGCAAACTAAATAATAATAATAATAATAGTTTTAGCGAAATCGGATGCAATCCAATGCCTGTCGGCTAAGCCCAAATCCTCAAGATCGAACTTAACACGATCCTCCCACTTACGCTTCGGCCTACCTCTTACCTCGCCTATCCTTCAATTCAGCGCATACAAAGTTTTCGGGAATTTTTTCCCTTACAACCTTACATACCCGTTTGATCTGCCACGATAGTACAATTTTATTTGTACTAGTGTGGTACAAGCTCCGTAATACCGCGTTGTGTAGCCTTCTAAATTCTTAAGTGACCTCATCCTTCTTCGGACAAAAAACTTTACGTTAGACATTGTTCATTCTTCAAAGTAAGCGACCACATTTCACAGCATTACAGAAACGTCGGGAGAATAATAATTTTGTAAATTCTATACTGTAAGTTTCTAGATAGAAGCTGCAAAATAAGTAGGTTCGCTTATGAATAATACGTTGTGTTAACTAAATACATTCAACAATTTATTGTAACACTTTTACGGTACACCTGTAACACGCACTAACAAATAAACTGTTTAATTTTATTGGATCATTCATTCATTATTCATTGATACTAATAACATCACGTTTTTCATTGTTCTCGTCTTTGTAGGCTATACCAGGTTTTTCTCTGGCTTGGGGTGAGGGCGAGGGGTTAATGTCAGTGTTGAAATCATCCTTCAACAACGGCAGAAATCGTGGAAAGTGGCTTGATAATAGAGAAGCAGGCCAACAATTTATTCATCAAAGAACCTTAGGAAATGAATTTATAAACCAATTCTGAATACATAAATTATAAATATTCCGATTTTTTAAGAGTTGACAGAAACGTTATGAAAGTAATGGATAATATTTTAATTAATAAAAACTGACATATATAATTTTTTTTTTTAAAAATCTTAATCCTATATTATTTTCTGGACCAAATAATAATGCAAAAAGCTTACTTCATGATGATAGTGAGGAAGTATATATTAGTTATAAAAAAATTATACAATTTTTTATTTTAGCTAAGAATTACGATATAATTTATAGCATTGAAATACTCTACATCAGTGATTCCCAACTAGTGGTCCGCAGACAATGTTAAGGAGGTCCGCGACATTTCATTGAAAAATAATGGTAATTACCTTAACATAAAATATTTGTGAAGTCTTGGCTTTTAATTAAAACCACACGTTCTACACAGGGACAAATTTAAAATTCTACGTCATATAATTTCTTGTTTTTACTGATAAGGGCAGCTACTGCACAATCAAAACCTTGAAATTGATCATTTTCTAACATTTTTAAAATAATGAGTTTATGGAACAGATGTGTCGCAAAAATAATGAACACTATTTTATTTATTTATGAGTATTCGAATAAATACCTTCTTCTTTAAGTTTTAAATTTTTTGTTGGGAAACACTGCTTTACATAGTTACTAATTTTAATTTATTCCAGGTAAATGATAATGGAGTGTTATCGTTTCAAACTGAAATACCTAAATTTGTCAATGAGCCATTTCCATTGGAATATCCTGTGATTGCTCCTTTCTATTCCAATGTTGACAACAGAGGTTCAGGCACTATCTACTTCAGAGAGAGCCGAGAACAAGATGTTTTAAACACCATTGCTAGAAAGATAGCAAATGTTTATCCTACACAATATGGGTTTCGGCCACTTGCTGCATTCATAGTCACCTGGGATAGGGTTGGCTATTATAATAGTAAAGGCGACAAGGTATGTATAGAATAAACTATATATATTATATTTTTAGTACCTAATCTTATTTCTAATGGTTGATCCTTAAAAAAACAAAAACATATGAGGTCAAAAAGTCAGTTAAAAACTTAAAAATAGTTTAGGATTTCTACATCAAACATTTCAATACTTTTTTTTATATCAAGAATAACTTTAAGACCAAAGCTAGAGATTTTAAATTTTGACCAATTGATCGTACTGAGAATAATGGTATAGTGATCCTATGATGGTATCCTGACAATGATCCGCTTAAACACATTCAATTAATGGTGAACTCTAAAAAATCAGATTTTATATCTAAGCTGAAAAATATATTTAAATATAGATAAACCTACAACAAGGAATATAATATACAAACTAAATTTAATGAAGTACTTAACATATTTGAAATATATTATATATATATATATATATATATATATATATATATATATATATATATATATATATGTATATTCGATTGCATCACTATTATATCTGGCCCTAACACACTAATTCATTCAAAATATATCTCCCAGAAATTTTCATTGTAATTATTCCAAAGATAGCTTAATTCAATAGGTTAATTAGTTAATTGTTTTATTAATTCATGGAACGGAGGTTGATACTACCATGAGACTGAGAAATTAGATTCTGAAGTAACTACAAACTTTAAAAAAAAACATTGTTTTATGTTTGACCAACATAAAATGTACAAACTGAACAAATAAAGAAATTTTAGGACAAAGAGAAATCCTAAAAACTATGCATGTTGACAGTAACTGCAGGCTTGAATTAAGTACAGTATTTGTTTATTTATTTAACATCCCTTTATGCTGCTGTGGCTAATCGGACAATGCTACAGTGGAAGTCCTAAATTTTGCCCATACAGGTTTAATTAGAATAGGGACCTTAACGAGTGCCTGAATCGCACAGGCTCGGGACCACCTTTTAACGTTCCTCCGATGGACGGCATAACTAAGGACTTTTTACTCCCATTAAAAAATCCTAGGGCTATCTGCGGTTTGAACACAGAATTGGACATGGGAGGCTGTTATGCTAACCACCATGCTACAGGTAATCCCCTAGTACATTATTTATTTTAGGATAAAATTCTTCTCACATTTCCTGCAATATCTTGTTTTTCTTATGTTTAGACCAATAATATTTTTTTTGTATAATATCATTGTATTTAAAACAATACCATAATGGACTTTAATTTATATTACAGGTTTCATGATTGCTTTCTATTCCAGTTAGCACATAATTTCCATGCTTGTAAACTGCTCCTTGCCAAATTGATTTTAAGGTTATGGTCTTCCTTGTTCTGTCTTTGATCAGAAATTGAGCCTAATAGAACATTTTTAACATTATATCAATACGAGACAACTGTAGCTCTGTATACTGAATTTATCTGCATCTGTCCTGTTCAATGAATATAGAATAATTCATTGTAAATAGCTCATTTATATAATGTCCCCCCTCCTTTTTTTTTTTTAGGTGAATACCTTTCAGGCAGTTATCTCTTCAGATGGGAGTGAAAGTTTTGTTGAGTTCATTTATCCTCAAAATGGGATCACTTGGATCCGAGCTGAATCAGTTAAATCTTCTTTACCAGATATTAGGGGTCAGGCAGGTGTGTCTTCTCCTGGAGGTAAACTTGCCTCTATCAAAGGATCTGGAACAGACAGGGTATACAATTTACCAAGGTAATTTATCTATATAGTATCTGTTCTTCATTTTTAAATTCTTAATAGCTTCTATTGGCCAGCTTGAGTAATGTGAAGTGTCATAAAATAAATTAACTCTCAATTAGCCAGTGCTATAGTATTTTTACCTCACACCACATGAGTGGTAGAAGAGGATGGACTATGGTGATGATGTAACGTTTTTAAATACCTGCAACTTCAAAAATCTTGTTAGAATTTACATGAATTTATTTTGTTACTATATATAATTAAAACAATATTTTTGTTTTTATTCAAGTTGGACTAATGCTCTTTCATCTGGTGAATATATGTTTCGTGTTGGTAATATTGAAGACACTGGTCAGCCTGAGGTGCCTCAAAGAACTATCGAAAACGAAGGTACTTGAAACATTTTTTTTCTTTAACTCTTCAATAAAAAAATAAATATTCCAATTTTTTAAATTCTCCATTTAAAGTTAAATAATTTGTACAGTTCCTAATGAAAGTGAGCCACAGTCATGCTCTGATGGGGCTATTCTTTGTCACAAATCCTCAGACTGTATTGATGAACCTGAACGTGGATTTTGTTGCCGCTGTCAAAAAGGATTTTTTGGAGATGGAAGAAATTGCTTGGACTATGGTATACTATGTTTACGGTATATTAGTTTGTATAAGTAGTATCGAAGCCAATATTGTAACTGACGTCAATATAATGTAGATATTGGACAATTAAAATTCACCTATGAAAAATGTGAACATTTGAGTGTTAATTCAGGTAATGTTTATGTAAAAAATGTGAATATTAATGTTAATTTTTGGAGTGTAATGGTTCACTCTCATTTTTAACCAAATTGGAAAGAGACACTTTCTTTACTAGAACAATCAATTGTGAGTTTTGTCACTTTTAAGATTGGTTTAAAAATTTGTATTTTTATAAACTGAAATGAAACCTGGCGAAGAGCATTTACAGATTGCTCTATTAAATTATTCTTCCTGCAAGTCATTCAATTGAATGTTACTAAAAATTTAACTTTTATTATGAAAAAGAATATAACATTTAAAAATATTTTTGTACAATTTTTTATTAATCAAGTTTATCTTATATTTATTTATTATAGAATCCCACAGAATGATTGGAAAAGTGAACATTAGCCTAAATGGTGTGGAAAGTAAAAATCTGAACATGCAAGCATATATTGTAACTGTCGACGGTCGTACATACACAGCTATAAGTGGAGTACCACCGGAAATTGGCTATAGTATGCAACTCCTTGTTAGTCTTGGATCCTTTGTCGGCTTCCTTTTTGCTAAACCAATTGGTGATGCACCTAATGGTTATCAGTTAACAGGTAACTGGATTTATTTATTTTTAATGTTTATTCTTATAAATGTGATTCTAATAGAGGCTTTGTTTATTGTAGGTGGTGTTGTCAATCATACTTTAGATATATCATTTGGTTCTGGTCATCGTGTAAATGTCCGTCAAAGGTAATGCTAAAATGAGATAATGAATAACTGATTTAATTAATATCCTCTACTAAAATTTTTATGATTTAGGGATGATCAAAAATTTACTATCATACATTAAATAACCGTATGTTATTTAATGTATAGGTTTAATAATAAATATATATATATATATATATATTTGTTATATATTTTTTTTTATAAATTAAAATATATATAAAATATATGGATGCATATATGTATACAACTCAATAAATGATTTAATTTTCCAACAATATTTTGAAGTCCAATTACTATATCTAGATATTTACCCTTAATCATGAACCTATTGTTTCTACAGCAATTGTATGTATATGTACCAACAGCATTTTTTTCTGTGGAAACTATTTTCCATTGATTTTATAACCTTACAATGTAAGAAGAATGTGTAAATTGTTATCATCCTTTAGCTTAATTAAGTTTCTCAAAACCTATTCTTGAAGAAAGGTATAAATTTCTGAGAATGCTTCAAATTATTCATATTAAACTTCTTCTTCTTCCAGTGGCGCGACAGGCCGTGTAGGCCCTGGGCCTCGTGGTGTAATCACCTGGGAGATTACACTCACATTTTTCAATGTATTTTGTAGAGTAGGGTCATCACTCCCTACGCCTAATTTTGTGAGTGGCCACCATTTGGCTGACGCGTCTCACATGCCTGGAGGAGAGGCTGTGAGTGAGTCCTCATTTAATTACATACTTATAAAAGCCCCGCCGGGACTGGGATTCAAACTTACAACCTATAGCATGAGAGACTAGCGCTTGCCACTCAGCCACAGGCTCCCCATTCATATTAAACAATGGAATATAAATTTTGTGATTTCTTAAATTTTCTTACTGATCATAATCTTTCATTATTTTAATTAATTTTGCATTTATCTGGTTATATTTGTTCATATAGAGTTCATTATAAATTATTGTTTGTAATGTTTAGTTATTTAAATCAGTTGTTAGTATGCACCAAATAGACTAAGCAACATCTTTAATTTTCTAATTTTTTATAAAGTTAATTCTTTAATTACAAATATTTTATCATGCAATATAATCTCAAATATGAATGGTTGCTATTAATTGTTTTATTTTCTGTTCAGTACAGCTTTTCTTTTACTTTTAGCCTTTCCCAAGTTTTCAGATACAAGCATTAAAAAATTTAGATTAATTTTTGTTACACTAAACATATAATTTTTTATATTAGTTTCATTTCTAATATTTCCAGATATTCAGGATTAGACTTATTTGAGCATGTTAAAATGGAAGCTGAAGTAACTGGCAACATACCTACAGTTCAGGAAATGGCAAGGCTTGGTGTTGTAGATTTTCAGGAGCATTACACCAGAGTATCACCAGGTATTTAAATCATTTAAAGTTAACTTTGTGATATTAGAAAAAACTTTCAAAAATTGGTCTCTAGATCCGAAAGATAGGGAGTTCATATTTAAATATAATTTTTTATTAATAATCTTTTCTGTATTTATGTATTTTTTTAGCCATATGTTAAAACAGTTATCAGGGTAGAAACTCAGAGCTATTCATATTGTGATTAATTATTTAGGGTGATATAGCCTGGTGCAGTGTTTGTTTCATAAGTTCTATCGAGGTTGTACTTTATCTTGCTTATACTTTTTTAAGCCCATTTTGGCCTTAAATGTAATTAAGAAGTCGTCATGTTTTACTTTTGTCTATAAATGCATAAAAATATTTCTGCCTTGTCATCATTATGATTTTTGTCCTAATCATGTTTTTTCTTTATTGTCAGGCTAGTTATCAATTTGATATGTTTTCTATATTTTTTATTCTAAAATTAATTAATTGCAACCTCCTTTGGCCTGTTTTAAAGGATTTTGTTTCCCTCTTGCCATTCATTATGCAGAAGTTAGTTAAAAAAAGTCACAAAAAAAAAAAAAAAATGTAAATATTGGAAGTTTTTTTTTTAAATATGTAACCATTAGAAACATAAATTAACCATAGGAATTAAGGAGAAGATGTTTGAACATTCTGCATTTAAACCCTATTATATTATTTCAATGAGGTTAAACAATATCTCATATTAAAGATTATTTAATTGTACATTATTATAATGAGTTTAACTCTAATTATTTGAGGCATTTTTGAGAAAGTTGTAAGAGGGTGTAAAGTCTATGAAGTTATACCATCTATGGTATATTCCTATCTTAAATATAAAATTTCAGCTTCAAACGACTTTTTTTATTCACCCCTACCAGTGTTGGGCAAATATTAAAAAAAAAAAAATACTGAGCACTGTAATCAAAATAATGCCCTCTGCAAAGTACTGTCACTCAAGAATTTTTGGACTTTTGAGTAGTTGATTACTTGATTACTTTTTTATATGAAGTAGCCAGAGTAGAGTATATTACCTACATATATGAAGTGTGGGTTTCATCCATTTTGAGGTCTATTAATAATTTATTAAAATCATTTTTTTTTCATATTATCGATTTTTAAATCGATTAATTTAATCTCTTTGGATGAAATTGATATAGGGGTCTCTTATTATGTTTTTTTAGTCGTAGAATCACATAGTGCTATCGATTTTAGGACTGCACACTTGCACATTGAGGATTATTCTATTCTATGCTTAATGTTGCGGGTTCAAACCCAGTAGATGGTTCTATCATATTTTGTTCAATTTTTCAAAAAAAAAAATACGTCCCTTTCGAAGGATGAAATAACTAAGGATTTTTTACTCCCTTTAAAAAATTCTAAAGCCATCTGTCGGGTTGGAAAGCATGAACATAGGAATATAATATAAATCCTTAACCACTTATTAAACCTTTAAGGGTCTAGATGGCTAGCTTAGCAGCCATCTATCCCCAAGGTTGGGGATTCAAGCCCCCGGAAGAAGGCTCTATTATATTGTTTTCAACCAAATTCATATCTTTTTACATATCTTTGGAAGGATGAAGCAACCAATGGTTATTTACTTCCTTAAAAAAAGATTGTGAAAAACCATCTACCGGGTATGAATCCACCATCTAGGGGGTACTAAATCCTTAATCCATTATTAAATCTCTTACAGACCACCTGTGGTTATGCGGCTAGCTATGCATAATTCTAACCCCAAAGTCTTTGGTTCAACCCAGCAGATGGACCAAAATTTTATATATTTTTTAAATCCCTTTCGACGAAAGACAAAAAAAACAATTATTTCCCCTCTTATATAAAATCCTAGAGCCATCTGCCAAGTATGAACCCGAGAACTTGTGCATGTTAAATCCACAACCTTTATAAAATCTAGTAGGGTCACTTGTGGTGACTTGGCTAGTTAAGCAGCATTCTAGGCCTCAGATTCGCAGATTCAAACCTGGCAGATGGTCCTAAAAAAAAATGAATTACTTCCTTAAAGAATCCTAGACCACCTGCTGGGTTTGAGTCCCCGACCTTGGGCATAGATGGCTGCTATCAAATGGTGGTGCCATCGGCCACCGGTGAACCTTAAAAGGTTAATAAGTGGTTAAGGATTTATATTATATCCCTAGTTTACATCCTTATATATAGATGATGCCTGTCCGTATGTTTCAAGAACTTTTATTTTCAAAGCTATTATTTTAATTTATGGAATAATTTTAAACATAATATCGATATTTTAAAGCAATGTCTAATATGTTTCAGGTTTATTCAGATCGCAATCCAGGCAAACAATAGAATATACTGACAACTATAAGGAATCATTTGATGTATTCGTAGATCAAACTATTGAGTTTAAAGAATACTGTCCTTCTGCCTACCAAGGTCTTTCATCTCTAAGATTAAAATCCTCTAGACATTATCTTAGTTATGAACCTAAAGATATGATCCTTCGATTGGCATCTACCAGTAAAATTTCTCAAAATGCAGGCAAGTTTTAGATCAATAGTATAATTTCAATTAAATTATATATTTCTATATTTAGTTTCATTTATGAAAAAGATTTGCAAGTTACATATACATATACATGCTATGAAGGTACAAACTAGCAGATAAATATCACACTTAATTTTTTTTCAGAGGGCCAGGACCCGTGTATAGAAGGGCATGTTACCTGTGTAGCTAATAGCTCTTGCTTAGTTGAAGATGATTCCTTCAGATGTGTCTGTGATCCAGGGTAAACTGTTTTATTAACAATACAAAATAAGAATTAAACAAATTTTGTTTGTGTTAGTTTATTTTTTCTCTCGTTCAATTTTTTTGTAACTTGCAGCTTGTAGCCAACTGGTGTCAATTTAATCAGAATCAATTTTAATCATTTGAAGCTTAACTTTTTTTAATTTTTGTCCTTTGGAATTTTTTTTTTTATATTCACAAAGTAAATTCATAGAATTTCAACCTTAATAGTCTGTGTAGAATAGTGAGATGAGGGATTAATGATGTATAAATAGCTTTAATCTTTTAATTATTATTTCTTTATTTATAAAACTATTAAAAAACAACAACATATTAATGAGCTCTTAACTACAGGTTTCAAACATTGCCTGATCAATCATCAGAATTTGGCTGTGTTGACATAAATGAATGTGAAGATGGTTCTGCTAATTGCCACCCCAAAGCTTTATGTGTTAATGAAGTAGGAACATATTCTTGTCAATGTTTTCCTGACTACACAGGAAATGGCCGCCAATGTGAAGGTATCTATTGGGATTGGGATCTATGATTCTGGTTAAATATTGTTACATGTATTTAATTTATGCATTAAAACTACTTAACCAGCATTTTTCTGATTTTTAGCTTTAGAAAAACCCACACCGCCAACACTCCCCAATGGTTTTTGCCGAGACTATCAGCAGTCATTTTCTTGTAGCTGTGACAATGGGTAAATTTAATATATCGACTGTGATTTTACTCTTTATTTCAATGAATAAAGATTTTAAAGTTAAGGTTATTATGATAATAGGTTATTATTTTAAATTTGTTTATTATGCTTACAGTTATGAAAAAAATCCTGATGGATCTGAAATTGGATTTTCATGTGAAGACATTGATGAGTGCTCCATTACTGAACCCTGTGATCAATCAGCTGAGTGTGTTAATACAATTGGTTCATTTACTTGTTCTTGTCAAGATGGTTTTGTGGGAGATGGATACTCATGTGTTAGTAAGTTTTGCAGTTGTACAAATGTATTTCATGAATTGCATGCTTTTTAATTTCCATTATACTTAAGATTTATTATTATAAAAATTCTTTTAAAATATACATTTTTACTTCGTATTTAAGTTATGACTGTTTTTCATTACTGTTTTACCAAAATTAATGGAATATTATCTGGTTTTATTACTTGAATGTCAGTGTTGGGAGTGAAATTAATGAAACATGATTTTATAAAATAGAATTGAAGCACTTGCTCAGGACAATTTATAGGGTGGCCAATTGAGAGTGAAATTTCATTTTTATGTTAATATTTGTTTCTTTTTTATTGATTTGATCCCTCTTTAAGTGAAAAATGAGTTTATGTTATGAGATGATGGTATTTATTTCAAAACATAGAACCTAAAAACAGTTACGAATTTTTCTCATCTTAGCACAAACCTCAGTTATGGTCATGGACTTAACTATGCAAAAAGATTCAAATAAGACAGTTGACTTCTGAGTTGATTAAAAAATCTGTGTTAGGTTTGAGTTTTATGATAAAAAAAAACACCAAAAAACAAACTTGTACCTCTACAACCCGTGAAGGGTCTCGAGTTCAGTACTTATTGAGATTCATACTGTTTTACAGCCAACGACCGTGCAAGGAGATGACTAAGCCTAAATCAAGCTTGGCTGTCAAGTTTTTCCCCCATTTTGGGTACCCACTTTATAAAGTCTGGGTATGGCCCAGGAGAGTCTCCATACCCCAGGGTCGCTCCACGGCTGAAATAACAGAATAAATAATTCTTCTTCAGCCGGGATTCGAATGTTCTGGAGAAAAGTAGCCTAATACTCTATCCACTAGGCCATACCGCTCCCAATAGTTTTATGATAAGCTTTGATAAAACTATCAGTCCAAAATTGGTAACTGAGATAACTTGGAAGAAGAAATAGATAGGCATTTCTTTTCTCAAGAGTATATATGAAGTAAGCATACTGCCATAAGTTGGAAAAACAAGGAACAAGTTTCTAACGGGGAAAATGGGCAAAGCCCAAGATTGAGCCACTCTGAAATTCGGAAGAAAAGTACTCTGTTGGATACATCACAGTCTATGTGAGCAGGATACGCAAAGAATAAAGATGATGTACAAATGCTAAATCAAGCTTCATCTTTAAAGATGTGCTTGATACCAGGTGTATGTGATATTTCAAGCTTCTTTTGGAAGATTTATTCACTAGTTTCAAGCTTTACAGGAAATTTGTTTTGTTTGGGACTTAAATTTTGGCTTGTAGTTTTATGCTATACCTACTTATCTCATAGTTGATTTTAACATAGAAATAAAGGTTTCTTTGAAATGTGAAAGGATGGAAGGTTAAATAATTCAATTCAATTCTGTAATTTTATCTTCTTCCTGATAATTATATGACTATGATTAGAGAATGAAGGAGACTGCGAAAATATGGAATGCCCTAGTGGATCTGTTTGCCGTGTGACTAACAATGGTCCAGAATGTGTGTGCGAGTCTGGATATTCTGGTTCTCCTCCTGACTGCTCTCCTATTGGTATTAATTATTTTTATTTCACTATTCTAAAAAAAAGTTATTTATGATATTTAGATTAGATTTTTAAAGAAAATATTTAACATCATGTTGAAGGTTCAAATGGATAAAAGTAATCCACAACCATCTGTTTTAAGCTTCTATTTATACCATGGTATATATTTGAATAGTTAGAGAAATTAAAGTACTTAGGGTCTATTTTGAACAGAAAAATGAAATTCAAGAGGAAAAAGAAGTTGAAATTAAACAAGAGAAATTTGTGTAATTGTTGGTTTGCAAAGTAGCTTGTGATTCTTAAGAAACTTAAAAGTTAAAATATTCAAAAGTATTATTCTTACTACTGTTCTGTATGCCAGTAAAACCTGGTCACTAAATTTAAATGGAGAACAATGTCTTAAGATCTTTGTAAATATGGTTTTGCACAGAATATTTAGAGATAATATATAGATAATACAATGAGTCCACTTGAGAATTAGGAGATAAACTAAGCCCAAAATTTCAGAGCTTATGTCATTATAATTGAGGTGATAGAAATGCAATGGTAGGGTAGAAATGGGCATATAAAGTAGTCAGACTTAGTAACAAGCGAATACCTTAACAGCTCATTGGTAGAGGTCTAAGGATAGACCGAGGTGGAGGTAGGATATTTACGATACTGATTTTAAGGATTTGGGCTTGGACAGGGTTCTGAGAATGAAATAGTGTAGGCAGCGATTGGTTATATTGGTATTGCACCTTTCATTGATCTTTTTCTTCTCAAAGGCAGATGGCACCATAAATTTATGGGATCACTTGTAGCTGGGTGGCTAGCGTAACAGCCTCCCATGCTAAAGGTCACGGGTTCAAACCCGCAGGTGGTCCTAGGATTTTTTAATGGGAGTAAAAAAATCCTTAGTTACGCCGTCCTTCGGAGAGGACGTTAAAAGGTGGTCCCGAGCCTGTGCGATGTCAGGTACTCGTTAAAGATCCCTATCCTAATAATACCTGGATAGGCAAAATTTAGGACTCCCACTGTAGCATCGTCCGATTAGCCTTAGTAGCATAAAGTGACGTTAAATAAATACACAAACCCATAAATTTATGACACTTTAAAATGAGTATTGTGTTGAAGTGAATATTTCAGCATTTCATAAATTGTTACTAATCACCTTTATCCATTTGATCCTCCAATTTTAAACATTTTGTAGTCCATGGTTTTATTTAATCACTATTCTTTTTATCTTTGAAATTAACTATTTATGTTGAAGAATACCTTAAAATCATCTATTTATGAAACAGTAAATTATATTGTATTTCGATAGATGCTTGTGAAGTTGATAGTGATTGCAAAGAAAATTATATCTGTCAGTGGAACTCAACGGTTCAATTTTCTACATGTACCTGTAAAGAGGGATACATTCAAGATAAATCATTGTGCCTTCCTCCAGCCAATGAAAATGCCTTAGTCAGAACATGTATGAATGGAGAATGTTGGTGTCCCCCAGGTTATATAGACAATGGACAACTCTGTGTTCCTCAACCAGCGGCTCATCCTAATTACAGGCACCGTAAGAATATTTATATTAAAAGATTTAGATACATTTCTATACACTAAGTTCTCCACAAGTACCTTGATTCAATACCTACTTTTTAATTATAAGGGGTACTATGGGAAACATGGTGTACTATGGAAAAATAAACATAAAACTATTTAATTGTTTTTCTTTCCCTGACCACTACCTGGACTAACTTCCTTCTGAATCTCTCAACAATCACGTTTTTTTGTTGAAGTCTAACATTCACAAAGTGAAAATTAAAATTAAAGTTGTCACATTATTATACTTAATTTCTTAGGTTATCTTAAATAATTTGGCTCCATTATGAAGATCTTAACTGAAAAAAACTTCTACTTCTTCTTTTATTGCCTCTTTTGTGCCATTTAGCGTAGAGGGGCCTCGATCCTTCGGAACCATTCTTCTCAGTTTTGAGAAGTCCTTTTCATTTGAGCCAAGGTTTTCCTTCTTTTGGCTCCTATTCTTTGGATATAATCCTCATGGAGGATTCTCGGGCAACCACCTTCTTCCTAGTGGGTGGGCTTCTATAACCTTTCTGGGATGCCATTTCTCGTTCATCTGACATACATGGGCGAACCACTTAAGCTGTCTTTTTTCAATGGTGGTCTTCAGTTTAGCCTCCTGCAACTGCTCCCTTATGTTAGTATTCAACACATGGTCCCTTTTTTTTTTTTTTTTTTGCTGACCACTCTGCAAAGGTATCTCATTTCTGCCCCTGTGATCCCAAACACTAATGTGCTTGTCAAGCATAACCCAGCTTTCACTCCCGTATGCAAGTGCTTTGTCTCTTTTCCTACATTTTCGATAGCCAAAAATGCTATTGCAGATCTGGTAATATATTTGATTTGCCTTGTTAATCTTATTTCCGATTTCTTCATCTATTTTACAAGATCTGCTGATGATGGTACCTAGGTAAGGAAATTGGTCCACCACTCGAGAGCCTCACCATTGCAAAACAGATGCACTTCTTCCTGCTCATGCCTGGATAAAATAAGCACTTTGCTTTTAGCAGTATTTATTTTTATTCCTTTACGTTGGAGCTCCTCTTTCCATTCCACAAGGACTTGCTGCAGCTTCTCTCTAGAATCCAACAAAAGAACAATGTCGACAGCATAGAGAAGGCTTATTCCAACTTCCGATTAAAGTTGGTAATGTTCTTCTTATGTATATTTGTGTATTTCATCTATAAAGGTTATAAACAGTAGAGGGCTCTAGCTATCACCCTGCCTAATTCCTTTATCTATATGGAATGTTTTTGTTTCTCTCCCATTGATCCTCACTACTATTATATGTATTGCCTTTTTATAAATTGCTTTTATAGTGGTGATAAGATCCTCTGGGGCATTTTATTCTCCATAGCATTCCATATATCCTGGGGTTTGAAGTTTCTAATCTTTCTTTGCTGTTTACTCTTCAGAATCTGTAATACAAAGTAGATTTTTATTACATAAACAATCTTTGATCTAGGGTCTTTGAAACACTGTGTGGTTATACTTGCCAAGTGTGGATATACTTGTCTCATCTATGAAACTTGTCTTGAAAGCTAAATTTTACCTTAAAAATTGGTGGAACACAATAGCCTGTGAGGGTCTGATTTACCACAAATTCTGATTGAATGCTGTTTGCTCCTGAATTGCTGGTTTTCATACATTGAGTCACCCACAATATAAGTGTCTTTTAGCTCTATTTAGGCATCACTTTTGCATGTGTCTTTGAAAGTAGCATCCTTTCACAAGAGGTCAAGATACACACATCTCTTCATGATCATGTTTCTGATGGTACATAAAAAATCATTGATCAGTCCTCACTCCTAAGGTTTAAGATAAAAAAAATCAATATTTTAAGTTTCATAGCTGTCGAGTGTTTTCTTGTTTCTTAGCTAGTTTCTGTACATTTTTTATTTTATAGAAATATCTGCATTAATTAATTTTTTAAAAAATATTGAAAATGACCCTCCTTTTTGATCATTGGTTCCTAATTTCCAATTCCTTTCAATATTTACCTGATATTCTTTTAAATTTTGCATTTTTTGAAGCCTTGCAACATAACTTATAAAGTAAGTTTTGATCATTTCTTATTGAAAGTGATTCTTAAATTTATTTTATTCACTGTTTCAGCTAGTTGTAAGGAGTTGAATAATTGTGATAAAAATGCTAGATGTATATACGTATCAGAGAAAAGAGATTACGAATGCAAATGTAATCCAGGTTTTGAAGGCGATGGTTTTTCATGCACTGAGTTTGGTAGGTAATATTATTATTTAAATAAATTAATTTGAAAAGTGATTGGTAATTGTTCATGTATTTTTCCCGTATGTTCTAGAAATGTCTTGCCATGAGAATCCTATATGTGATATTAATGCTGAATGTCGTTTTGATTCTACTTCTGAAAGGTATATATGCATTTGCAATGAAGGTTATCAAGGAGATGGAACAACATGTTATTCTATGACAGGTATAAAATTTACTATTTACATTACTACATTATTTTATTTTATCATTAAATCTATAAAATATTAATTAATTATTATTTAAGAATTTAGAATTTTTATTTGATAAGAAAAAAAAATCTTTTGTTGCTAACAGATTTATCCTGTCCTGGTTAAAATTAATAACAGTAGTAACTTAATATATACTAAAAAGGTTTTGATGAGATTATTCAAGATTGTTTCTTCTGCTGGAAAGTTTTTTAAATATTTATGCTAAAACTGTTTGAGTTAAAATTTTTTGCCATGCTTGATAATTGAAGTAGTTTTTGAAGATTTTATCATATTTTCATGATTTAGTATCATTTTTCAAGCGGTTATATTATAGAAGTTTATGTTTTATCCATCAATTTTGGAATACAAGAATTTGAATCCAACATTTTTCCTCGTATCTTTCTAGTAATGATTCATTAAATACAGTAACTAGTCAGCCTTAGAAGCTTTATACAAAACCATTACAAAAATATTTGGTTCTAAGTTACTTGTAAATATTTTAGCCTATTTGACTATCCAATTATTAAAAATTTATACTTGGTAAAATGTTCCAAATATTAAAAATGTTCTAATTAACATTGCAGATTTCCCAGAACCAGAGTGCCCAATGTGTCATCAATATGCTACATGTGATGCTGGAACTTGCATATGCATTGAAGGTTATATGGGTAATGGAATTGAGAATTGTGAAAAAGAAATACCAGGCTGTGATACGTTAGGTAACTGCAGCCCACAGGCAGATTGTGTTTATGATGAGGTTGAAGAAGGACATAGATGTCGATGTCGTAATGTATGTCTAGGAACTTAATGTTTCAATAAAAACTAGTTTAAGGCAAAAGATCTCTGCCACAATCATTTGAACCTGTCTAATTTTTTTAAATTCATTTGAATGAAGAAGATATTAGCTATAAAAATATTATGACTTTATAAAACTTTATTAATATATTTATGTAATAATATTTTATTGACACATTTTTTGGGAATGTGTGCCCAAGAGGATAATTTTTTCTATGCTTTGTTGTCCCTTATTTTATTTTAAAACTTTAAAATATTTCTGAATATAGTTATTTCTATTTTGGCAGTAAATCATAGGTATATGTATGAACCAATCCAACTGATTGAATAAAGAATGTTAGCTTGTAAAATTAGAATTTGGAAGGTATTTTATTACTATACCCTCCTGAAAGTTTATCATATATGATTAAGTTTTACTGTCTAGTAACTTATCATTAACAATAAAAAAAAAATTGTTAGGGGTATGAAGGAGATGGTTATACTTGTAATGAAATCATTACATGCCATGAGCACCCAGATATATGCAGTGAGGACGCAACTTGTATATTTGCACATTCAACCTATACGTATAATTGTCAGTGCAATGAAGGATTCTTTGGCAATGGGTCATATTGCAAAGGTATGACTTCTTGTTTATTGTTAATTATTGAAAAATGTTGCCTATGCATTCAGTTTTTATATGTACATGATTTTAGCTATTAATAAACAAGAGGAGGAATTTTTGCTATTAAATAAAGGAAGATCAACGATCCGGTTACCTTTTCAACCAATTGGAAGAAATATAGGTAGACCTATACAGATGAGTGGAAATCAAAGAGCTATTGGTAAGAATAAACTTTTTTTTTTTATCCATACTTTAGTGAAAGTTATTATTATAGTATGCATGACACACGTTTATTATATTATTATATCCTTTCATAATCATTCAATGGTCTGGAACTTGATGCCTCAGAATTCAATGAACAGAATTTTGTTCTACTCCTGGGGAATGAAAGATAGTTTTCCTGTCTTTAACTTGAGGCTTATTTAATAAGATACCGAGTGTGTTACTGTATTTAATTAATTTTAAACATCTCAAATGTTTGAGAGTGATTTTATTTTTTTATATTTATTATTAAAAATATATTTTTCTAGGGATCGCAATTGATTGCTTAGAAGGCAGAGTTTATTGGAGCATTCTGGGTCAAAAAATCAAAAGTTCAAAGTATGATGGTAGTGATATTCAAGATTTTATTGCTTCAGGTTTGTATAATAATATTTAGTATTAAAAAAAAAAGTTCATGTTGGTTTTATGTCTTCTTCTTCCAATGTCACTACAGTCCGATGTGGACGTTGGCCTCCTCAATGATCATTCGCTAGGTGGCTCAGTCCCCTGCAGCCACCCTCGAACTTCGTATGCCTAAAAGGGTCTGGGAATCTATTTATTGTTTTACATCATTCTGGAATATATATTCCTAATTAAAACGTAACTTTATTTAGTTTGAACCTCTTTATGCATTTGTTTCTTTAGGAATCGTTTTTGTGGAAGCTTGTTTATTTTTGTTTGTTGTTTACATGGATTAAGTAGACTAAAGTATCACAATATATACTTTTAAAAATACTCAGTTCTTATTACTATTTGTTGGAATGAATTTGAGGATATTTTGTTAAATAACAGCTAGTCCTACACGGCAGACTGATTATTTACATTGTAAAATTTTTGGAAATTACTGCTTATATGGTGATATATAAGTTATATAGTGATCGCATAACCCTTCTTTTGAAAATTGTTTATGAAAGTATGGGAATTAACTTGGTTTCTCCAACTCACAGCAAATATTGAGCTAACAATTAATAAATAATTTTACACTTCAGATATTGATAAATTATGATATATGATATATCATAGTTATGATATACATTGTAAAATTTTCAAAGAAGGAAATGTAAAATAATTGTAAAAATAAGTCTTATATATAAACATTGGAGTGATATGTTATCACAGCTTAAACATTTTGTAGAAAAAAATTCTTAATTTTTTTTAAGTGATTGAAAGCAAGGTAATAAGGCTGGATTTGACAAACATCTTGAAGCCATTTATCTAGAATACCAATATTAATTTATCAATTTTCCAGTGGGTAAGAGACTATAAGAGAAACAAGATAGACAACCAAACAAAGATAACATTTCTCTACAAAGCAGTAGAGAAAAAATAAATTATTCAAATAATCTTTCTTAAATTGCTATAAAAAAAAAAAAAGATATCCTACTCTTAGTACTTATGGATATTCTTAGTAGTTATGTTTATTCCAACTTAGATTTTTCTTGTTAGGCTTGCTAATGTGAAACTTGCCGAAGTGCTTTTCTTTTATTTCATGTATTACTATCATTTACATAACATCGTATTTTTATTGTTTTATAATTAATTTCATCATTACATATTTTACTATATATTTGTTTAATAATCTACTAATAAATTTCATATTTCAATTTGCAATAAGGTGTGAAGTCTACTGAGGGCCTTACCATTGATTGGATAAACCGTGTGCTTTATTGGACTGACTCTGGTTTACGTGTGATTGGTTCAGCAAGGCTAGATGATAAACAAATCAATAATATTATTACAAATGATCTGGAAAATCCCAGAGGAATTGCTGTTCATCCCCAATGGAGGTAAAGATGATTATATATTTTTCTATTAAAAGAAAATTTTATAAATCATATATATTATTAAATTTTACTTCATTCCTATGACTCTCAGTAGAGCTAAGCGCCTTAATGACCAAGGTCCATGCATCTCAGTCACCAGCCATCTCCATCTCACTGTTCCTTCCTACTCTGCATCATTCAGCATGCAGTCGTCATTTATAGTGCGCTTCTTGAGAGTTTTAATCAAGTGCCAACTTTTCCACTGCACCAGGCTGGTTTCAGATGGTATGGCAAATCCATTTCAACTGCCTTTTTAGTTCTTGCTTAATCAGTCTCTGCCTGGCTCTGACCTAAGATTCAAGACTTTTTCGGACCATCTGATGTTGAGGATACAGTGGAAGAAACTATAAACTAGCAAATACCCGCAGCCTTATGGTATTGAAAGGCCATCCTCTTCTGATTCATTTTGGAGTTTATGGTATTTTAGTGTTAATGTCTGAGATTCTCAGAGCCATACAGATATCAATTGCTAACTATTAAGTCTCTTGCCTAGTGTACCCACTTCTATCAACCTAATGTCCTCCTCACGATGGAGCAATGACGAATACGGTTGGGAACATCATGCACTACTTCAATATCACACACCAGAATCTGTTTTGATAGGGCCTGACAGTTTCCCTTTATGTAGAACCATGCATTTGAATTCTCTATACATCTCCTTTATAATTTTCATCAGAACTCCATGCTTCTCTAAAGTACGCCACATGTAGTCTTGGTTCACTGATTCTAAGGTTTTCTTGAAGTTTATCAAGGCTATGATTAAGGAGGACTGCCACTTACCAATATTAATTACCACATGATCCTCAGAATGTTGATGAGCTTAACTGTGCTTCATTGCTAATGATGTTATAATGTCCTGATATACATCCATCCATCTGTTTATCTATCTATATTTCTATCTATTTATCTATCTATATCTATATCTATATATAGCCCAAACCATTACAGTTCTGCCGCTGTGTTTTGCTGTAGGCCTAACACAGCTGTAGCCTTGGTTGAAACTCTGTATTCCGTTTTCTCCACACAAACTTCCGTCCATCTGAACCAAAAATGTTTTATTTACTCTCATTGGAAAATAAAACATTTTTCCAAAAGTCCATTGGTTCATTTACATACAGTTTTGCAAATTCAAGCCTTTTACAGCCGGCAATGTAATGGTTTGGGGCTTCATGGCATCGAATGTTGTTGGAAAGTTATGCTTCCTTGAAAGCATAATGAATACTGAAAGGTATGTAGACATTGCCCTACATAATGTGCTTTCCAGTGCTAAAAAATTAGGACTGGAGGATACGTTTATATTTCAGCAAGACAACTATCCTAAACACACAGCTAGTAAAATGAAGGAAGGAATGGTTATTGTACAATGTATGGAGACAATTGAAAACACTCCCTCAGTCTCCAGATATAAATCCCATTGAACATTTATGGTATATTTTAGATTTGAAGTTAAGAAAACACAAAATTTCTTTTAAAAATGTGTTGTAAGAGGAATGGGAAAAAACTGGACTTAAGGTCACGGAAAATCTGGTCTCTACGATGCAAAGAAGATAACAAGCTATAATTGATGCCACAGGAATGATAACCAAATATTAATGACTTTTATTTACTTAAATAGGATATTTTTTTTTTAGTAAATGGCTGTGCCAATACTTTTTTTACTTACATTTTTACAATTTATTTTCCTCATTCAATTCTACCTTAATTATTTCAATTTTTTTTTTGTCTATATCAATGGTTTTTAATGTCTATTCAAAAACAAAATTTATTACCCAATAATCAGTTACATACTTTAAGAATTAAATGGAAAAATCAGGGTGTGCCAATACTTTTTTGTCCCACTGTATCATTGGTAATTATCAAAGTATTTTTCCTTATGCATCATCAGTCATTATTAATGAAATAATTATGTACCTTCAATTGCAGGAAAATATTTTGGTCTGATTGGAACCGAAAGAATCCTAGAATAGAAATGGCTGATTTAGATGGTGGAAATCGAGAGGTTTTAGTGCAGAGTCCAAATGTGAAATTGCCTAACTCTTTAGCAATTGATTGGGATTCTAATGAACTTTGCTGGGCAGATGCGGGTCTGAAAAGAATAGGTTAGTTATAATTTATTTCAATAATATGCATATTTTATTCCATATTTATATATTAAGTCTGATATATTATATTGATTATCACCATATTATTCTGCATAGGATTAGGAAATGTTGATGTTGACACATGTAGAAAAACTTAAAAAATATCGCTTGTTTTTTAAAAATAATAGTAATTATCTCTTGTTTGAAAACAAGAATTGCTATTATTCATATTTAATATTATTATTATTTATTTAGTTATTATAGCTATTACTTAATTTTTTTTTCTATGTTTTAGAATGTATCCAATTCTCACAGTCTGGTTCCCGAGCCCAGCGAACTGTTGTACAGAATTGTGTTTATCCTTTTGGTTTAGCAATAACCCCAGATACTTATTATTGGACTGATTGGTCGACGTGAGTTTTTACTTAATCCATTGTTTAAATATTCGATTGATAATAATTTTATTTTATTTTAAAATTATGCATTTGTGCTTTATTTATCATTGTGGCTGATGGAGAAAAAAGTTGCTTTCATATTATTAAATCAAAATACAACTTCATAAAACCATTTTTTGACAATTATAGACATTATATGTTTTTTTACAAGGTGGTTTGGTATTAATCATTAATTTCTTTAGCCAATTAATAACAGTTTATATTGCAATAAATGACTGTGTGTAGCCAGTTTCTATCATTATCTTCTGAAGAGTGGAAATCAGAGTAGCTTTGCGAGTAAGGTATTGCGCTTTGAATCTTATTTTTTTGGGTTTAAGTTAGGTTGTGGCGGATAAATATTTATTTTCTTATATCACCTGTTGTGTTCTTGAAAAGATATTGCAATTATGAACTCTATTTTATTTGATTTATTGATGTCATATAAGCACTGTTGTGTGTTTTGAGAGAGACAATGCCAACAATAATCATATTGATTATATATAATACTCTCCGCCCACAAATTAATTGATTTTTTTTTACATTTGAAAATTGAATGAACAATATTGAGAAAAAAAAATTAAAATTTTTTTTAGAAATTGTAAAAGGTCCAGAGTTGTTGCTATTTATCACATAAATAGTCTTGAAACTGTTCTAGAGGCGATCGAGCAGATCGTCCAGTGGATTCCACTGTTAGAGATTGTCCAGTTTCTTGATTTTCAGATTCGACAACAGTAATCACGTCCGACTCATGATTGACTGGTAGGAGCAGGGATGATAATTCTTCATGGTAGTGATTAATTTCACATGGTTCCGGATCTGCAGATGCTTGTGGAGGTTGCAAGGGTAACTGACGGTTCGGACTTGTAGTGACATTGGTTTTTCTCAGCTGGTTTGGGGGTTGTTTGAGACGGTATCCATTATCGAGTTTGACTTGATAGTATAGATGTCAGAATTTTCGGATGATCGAACAGTCGGGTTATGGTTCCAAGGGTTGTAACTTGTTCCTTTTCTATTGCTTGAGACTAGAAATGCAAACAATTAAAACATGAACCGTTTGTTTGCACCCGAGTTTTGATTGGTCAGACTGGCAATCTTTGGTAGGGTGCTGAAAAGAACACCTGAGGCAGCGGTTGGCGAATCTGAGATGCTGGTAACTTTGATTTGACCTTGATTTTAAGCGTGAATCACAACATGAATTTGGTGCAGTTTGAGGTGAGCATTTTGAAGAACTGATCCGATTGACCTGGCTGGCGGATCAATTTTGAGCACTTGACTTGTGTTGGCCAATTTTGTTTATGTCGTTTCCTGCAGGAGATACTGATAAAGTTGGTTGAAGGTTAGAAATTTCGTGGCTGTCAATTTTAGAATTGAAATTCTCGAAGGGCGGTATAAGAACTTGTGAATTCACGTGGACTTGAGGTTGAGGAGCACCACCAATAATTTTTGAAAGAGTCTCGATAAGTATCCTTTGGTGGTTATTGAAAGCTTTCATAAGCGATTCAAACTGTCTTTGAGCCATTTCGATGCAGGCAGGAAATGTCGATATTTAGAAATATTTAAAGTAGGTTACTTCGATAACTAGACACAAAGCAATCGTCACTTTACATTCACCTCGTCGCCAAAATTTGTTGTGTTCTTGAAAGAAATTTAAATTTCAAAAAAATTGTGGGAGTAAATTTTATATCTGTTTCATAATTACTAAAATTTCAGAGATATTAGAAGTTAAGTATGTTGAATTTATGATGGACAGAAAAATATTATAAAAGTGGGTGGAATGTTTAATGTAATATTATATTTATACCTGAAATTTAGTCATTTTTAAAATTAAATGCACCACTTCAAACTCACTAAATTAGGTTGATAGTTCGGGGGGTGTTTGTATTTTAATAGTATGGTTGTTGAAGAAGTGTATTTTGGAGGTCTCAACTTTTTTTCCCCTCCACCCTCACAGTTAAGGTTTTACACACCTCTACAGCCACTCTACATTGAGTTAAAAGGGTTAAAAGTTTAATTACAAAGTTAAAGGTTAGGCCATACTTGAAGGCTTATAAGATTTAAAATAAAACCAAATTATTAACATAAACAAATTCAACAATATGAGATCGATATATAGGTAATGTTTATGTAGTCTCACCATTTGGAATTTTTAATTTTCTAGTTTAATGAAAATATGATAAAATTTCTTCTATACAGATTTTGTTTATACCTTTTAGTTTATTTTAGGATCACCTTAGTAGTTTTTAATATGATTCTGCCTAAAATAACCAAGAAGTTATTTAAACTTATTTTGTTAGATATATTAGTAAATTTTGTAATTGTAGACAATTATTATTTAAAAAAAAAATATATTTTCAAATTTTTCAGTGGGAAGGTAGAAAGTTCGAAAAAGGGTAGTGGAACACTTTCAAGATCACTACCTCTTCCTATCGGAGGAGATGACAAATTGTATGGGCTTGCTGCTGTTACATCAAGTTGCCCAAGAATATAAGTTTTAAAATCTAGTGGTCCTACTTGAGATTAATCTTATAATAAACAAATCATATAAATGTAACATATTTATGAATGTCTACAATAATATATGTGTATATTTGTATTTGATAAAGAAATTCTCCTCGTTTAAAGTCCTTGTGAGATAATTAAAAAAAAAAAAGTAATTGTAAGTAGTAAGTAGTAGTGCTAAGTTATGGATTTTATATTCACTTCTAGATCTTTACATTAATTTATTTTTACATTTCATTTCGTAAGACATTTACAAATTAATTAAAATAAACATGCACATTTATAAATTAAAAGAATGATATATATATTTTCACTGTTTTACTGTAAGTAAAAGTAATTCATGAGAAATAAGACTATGTTACATGATTAATATAAAATGTAAAACAACTTTCAATTTTTTATTTATATTTAAGAATTACTTTTAAGTATTTTTGTATGTGAAAATATAAACTCTATTTATGAAGTTATTTCTTAACTGATTTCCCTTTATTTATCCGTTAATTTGTACTTTGGTGTTTCCATTCACATTATTTTTAAGTGTATGTTTACTTTGATGGAAGTCATGTTGACTATCTCTGAGAGAAAAAAGTTTTTTAGTACTGAAATATTTCTTTTATGTTCACTAAGTTAAAATTATGAAGATGAATTTGCTCATGTGGGTAATCAAAAAAACAAATTATAATAAAATTTCAAGGATATATTTTGGCTTTGTAGCTGTGAAAGCATGATATATTTCTAAAGTTGTAATCCTTTGATCCTCAAAGGAGACATTGTCAGAAGATACCTTGATGTTGCTATGGTGTTTATCATAAGGTTTAAAGTGCAAGACTTTTAAATGTTGGTATCCTGACAACTATAGGTTACATCTTCTTAACATCTGACCATGTCCCTGAAACAGACTACCTGCTTTTTTTTTTTTCAAAAGTTACTTCATATTTAAAAAAATGGAAATATTTTAATCAAAACTTGAAGTTAATGAAGAATGAGATGATTAGAGTGGCAGTTAATGAATTATAAAAAAAATAGTAAAAACTACTTATTTTGAAAACAGCATTTTGATCCACATTGCGTGTATTCATGACATAAAATGTGTCTTCATAAACAAACTCGGCAGATGTCTATGATTATTTAAAGGGAATACAAAGTTCTTGGTTATACCTTCCTTCAGAGAGTACATAAAATGGTGGTTCTAAGCCTGTGCTGTGTCAGATATTTGTTAAAGATCCTTTTCCTAATTAAACCTGGAGTAGAGAAATTAGACTCCCACTGTAGCATCATCCAATTTACCACAGTAGCACAAAGTAATGTTAAATGAATAAAAAAACTAACCACCAGACCCATCTCATTCTTTATTATATGTTTATGGTTAGTTATTCAATGTTCTAAACTTGAAATTTTTTGTTTTCAGCAATTTTATTTTATTTTATGGATTTAGGGGCTTGATTAATAACAGATTATAACAATAATTGTCGCACAGTATAATTACCATTCCGATAACATAATTATTACATTTATTATTTACATGAATAAATATTGAAGGAATCAATTAATATTAAAGACTATATTTAAAAAAATAAATAGTATAACATGATTCAATATTATACAAAGACTCAAATAGGAATTAAACTTTAATTTTTATTTTATTCCTCATAATGTTTCTTTCGTTCATCAAATATAGTATTAAAACTACACAATATAGGTAAAAATAATAGTTCAGGGCTTATACATATTTTAGGACATTGTCTTCGCATGAACTTATAGCAAAAACTATTCCTTCCTGTGCTTCCATTTTATTAAGTGCTTATCAAACTTTGTGCTTCACTTCGAACATATCACAAATATCACATACATTTATCCCAATACAGATTGGATTCATAAATGTAATAAATACATAATTTATCCACAAACATTTCACTTCTACTAGATAACAAAAATAGGTACTAAAGGTATATTATGAGGTTAAATATTTATCTACTGAATAAACCTTTCTTTCGCATTAACAGAGTTTATGATTAAGGTATTGAATGGTAAATATTTACACATAAATATAGGAGTTTCCTTAACAGGATGAATTATGAATATCATGTAAATATTATTTAAAATATAGTGTATTGCCCACGATACAATTTAGAAACTTTATTGAATTATTGACAAAGAAGATCGGAGGATGTATTAAAATTCTAAAAGAGAAAAATTGTTTATATACTATAAAACAAAAAATTAAAATCTTAAATATTTCTTTTCATGTTAAAAAGTTGGGGAACATCGATCCTCTACCTAACAACAAGTATTAAAGTTATTACTACTGTTGATAGTGTAAGAACTTTTTAATCTATTTTTATTAGACATATATATATTTTTACTTTTTTTTTTCAAATACATTTTATCCCTATTTCATAAGTTACATCAAGAATTTATTAAGGGTTTCAAATGTATAACAGACATGCAAGTACAGCTTTAGTTGACTCTACAAAGGATTCTTGATTTTATTCCATGCCAAAATAATTACCATGTTCAGTGTTATATGTTTATTTTAAAAAAATGTCTTATTCTCTGATTACATTGATGATATTATAGCATAATATTCTCAGTGATTTTTTTGTTAGTTTACGGCATCTTATTTTATGTCAAGTGGAGTTAATTGTATGATTTCTGGTTTAGAAGAAAATTGTTTGGCATGTATCATCTGTCAAGTGTTAAGATTTTATTGATGGTTTTGACTTTATTTTTATTAAAAATTTTCTGGCATGAAATAAATAAGCTTCTTTAATTTTTATTTCATCATTATATGCATCATATAATTGTTCAAATTTTAAATTTAAATCACCTCTCTTGGATAATACTGATACCAAGTAATTGTTTCAGATGTAAAGCATATTAACTGCTACATCCAGAAATATTCTCCCATAAATGATTATGGGCAAAATTTATAGCTATTTGACGAAAAGATCTTTCAGGGTTGAACAAATAGAATTGTCACAGGTAACTTCTTCGTCAGATTCCTTTGGTTCATTAGAAAACCAAGATGATTTTTGATTTTTTTTTAAACTTTCAGTGGACTGTGCGGCTGATGGAGTGGGAGTTTCTGAGGTTCTCTTGTTGAGAAATACTTCAATTGCACTTCCAATGACCTGAGGGTCCACTACAGATCCAGAAGGCTTATCCCAAACCACTTTATCCTTGCTACGCTTTTCCTTTTCTTTTTCTGCAGTTGTTTTTAAACTTCCAGATTTTCTCTCTAGAGGTTTATCTGTTGGAGTTTGTGCATCACCTTTATCATTGCCTTTCTTTGACATAGGCATGTGACGCCTAAGAAACCAATTACTTGGCCCACTTTTTTGGATCACATCGACAGTTGTACAATCTGGAAGTAATGAAACATCAAAACTGTTTGAACGGTTATTTTTTAGCAAATTTCTTTTTTCATCAATGACACTGGGAGGTTTTGGGGTTTCGGGAGGTGGTTGTGGAGGCTGCTCAGTTATTTCTTGGGCTGATGATGTCAAGGAAGACATTAGTGTAATGAGGTCATTATTGGAGCACACTATACCGCTTTGGGTGGTTGGCTGGTTTGTCCCTGCAGGAGGAGGAGCTTCAGATGCTCTCCTACGGGACACTGATTGTTCCTTCAATGGGGCTATTCCTGTCACGTCAGAAAATCTTCGGCTTTCTTTTTGATGGTATCTGGCTACAGAGGCCCCTTCCCTCACTTCACATACTTTTTCTTCATTTTCTGTTTGCCACATTTTTAGTTTTACTTTTCTAGCAGCTTTTATTTCTGCTATGTCATCCATTATGTCCAACTGGAGGTTGAAACTGCTTCCAGACAAACTAGGTGTTGAGTCCTTTCTCGGGAATCGAGGTGGAAGTCTACTTCCAAATGCAGCAATCGATTCTCTCCTATCTCTTCCAAAAAGAATAGAAGTTGGAGGAGCTCTTGATATTGTGACAACAGAGTGACGGCGGCCTCCTGGAGATGGCACTGGAGCTTGTGATAAAGTTGCTAAAAATGCTGCTTCCATGGGCGAAGGGCCTTTTCCTCCTTCACCTCCTTGTTCTGATAATCTTCTCACCTGAAAATAATAAATATTAGATTTAGAAATATTAAAAAAATTACATTTTTCAGATTACATACATTATCTCATTTTTTTTTTTCAACACTTTATCAATTTATCAACACAAATTATCAAACTAAAGTCTGACTTTAATGTATTTATATTTCTAATTTTATACAGTTATTAAGGTAAGTGATCTCCTGTCAAGACATTGAGGATTTTATTCTTTTTTTTTTTTTTTTTTTTGTTCTATCTCACCTTTGAAGGCTATACAGAGGTTTCTCGGGCCAGATTAGATTAGATTTTGATTGTCTTAGGGCCTGAGGCCCTTTCTTACAGACAAAATAATAATGTTTTACACTTAAATTTGTGCCAATTACGATTATTATTCTAAAAACATATAACATTTCTTTTTTATAAGTAAACTTAAAATAAAACTATTATAAGTTATACAATTAATTGAAAATAAACACAGAAGGAAAATATTAAGGAAAAATAAAGAGATTAAGTAAAACGAACGAGGGATATTAGGAAAGGGAAGGAAACATCTCCAGGTATGCTCTGAGCTTCAAGGTGCACTCGACGGGTCTGCATCCAAGAATATTCGAAGGCAAGCAACCAGAGGATGAGGACGAGGGATAAATGTTGAGATAAAAGCCTCCTGGCTTTTAAAACTGAAATGGAAACTCATAATTATTTGGTTTCAAGTTTCTGATCATCCGTGGTTGCTAAGCAGCAAGTGCTTACCCACTCAGCCACCCTCCTCCTAAACATTGGGAACATTGTGTAATCCCAAGATATAAGATTGATAAATGAAATAATAAATCATGGAAGAACATAAATTAGAAAATATCTGGCAAATCAACCAAATAGGAATTTACCTAGTGCTTTGCTTTTGTTTGGTGCTTTTAATGGTAAGTTGTTAAAAAATATTAATTAATGTTTAGAATTTTTTCATTTTATACTTATAGGCATTATCTATTCAAGATTGTTATTAAGAACAAAATATTTGGGTTAAAACAGTTAAATCAAAACTTTATTATAAAATAATGAAGTTAAGAGAAAATACGTTTAAAACATAGGAAAGATTGACTTTCACGGGGTTTAGTTTTAATTGACTGATTGACTCCTTGCATCATAATTGGTTTAAATGTCAATGTTTTCTACATAAATGTACATTAATTTTTTACTTATTCTTTTCTCTGTATGTATTTTAATTATTAGCATTTTTTTCTCGCCAAAGTATGTCTATCAGCTGGAGAGATATTTTTTTGGTTTCACAGGAGTAGCTGAAACAAATAGGTTTTAGAATAATCACATGATGTATTTTCATAAAGGGATTATGACTTGCAATCTTTACAGAGGGTCTGGTTAAATTAGGCTAGCATTGTTGTTGCGAAAAAACCAACACAGTGAATATTAAAAATTGACTAGTTTCAAAAATATATCTTATTTCAGAATGATATAAACAATGAACTATTAATAGTTAAATAATAGTAGTGTATTTTATTTTATTGATTCGATAAGATTTCAAGGTAATTTGAGTTATGAATGAAAAATTTCTAAATAGTTTTCATATTTCATTGTATGTTTTCTTTTATTTTAACTTGCATTGGAAAGTTAGGAGTATAGAATTACACTCTATGTGTAATATAGATAGATATATAGATTTATTATGTAAAACGTATAAAAATTATTAGATCTGAATGAGCCTTTGATATGTATAAAATTCGGGTCAATCTTTTAAAAATCGTCTCAACTTTTTTGAATTTCATGATGTTTTCACCAGTTATTCTATAGCTTTTTCTGAATTTGAAAAGTTGAATAAAAAATTCTCTGACCATAATTTTACCATGGCTTTTTAGCTGAAAACATCTCAAATTCTAGTATTTTGTAGATATCAAATCAAAACAAAAATCAACAATATGATAAGGGTGTCTTTTATGTTTTTTCTTCTCACAACGCATTACCTAAATAGTGAACAATTCTCGAAAATTTATTTTGAATAATAAATTAAAGAAAAATAGACTGTTAGCGAGTTATAAGTTTATAAAGGAAAGCTTTGATTATTATTACATTTTTTCTTATACAGCTTAGTCATTAATCGACTTGCTGTAAAACTTAAGATCATGATAACATACATCTTAATTACTTTCACTTACCTATATATGAAATATACAGTAAGGGAAAGTATTGCAATCTTGAAAATTTTGGGAATCAAGTTTTCACCGGAAATAAATATATTAGGGTCCCCTGGCACTAAATGACTTAATTATTGTTATAGATAATATTCTTTTGTTAAATTATTGAACCTAAAACACATGTTTCTATCTGAATTCAATGTGATTATTTAAATTTTTTTCAATTCTAACTTCATTTTAATCTTAAATCAACGGAAGTAAGTGTAGATTGTGTTTTGTGCGAACCACATTATTTTCTTTCTTTCGATCGTTTGAGCATAACTAATAAACATAATTATATATATATATATATATATATATATATATATATATATATATATATATATATATATATATATATATATATTTGTTATAATCATTAATTTTTTTTCTTAATGTTCTTTTGCCAGTTATAATTTTTATATTTCTTCTTTATATTATAATATGCTTATTTAAAAAAAAAAAAAAAATTAAGAAAAAATCAATTCAAATAAATATTTACTTCATTAAAAATCCAATTGCTCTCAGGGTATGGTATGGGTTCTTGACAATCAGGCACATTTTTATTATTTAACTTTTTAATTATAATAATAACTTACAAACATAATACAAACAATATGCAGGCTGACTATAATTATTCTTCATGTTCAGAGAGCAGCTCCTACCTCCCTCAGGTACCCACTCAAAACTAACTTTTCCTGCCCCTTTCCATCTTCAGTTACCCTTTTTTACCCTATCCTACCTGCCAGGGACCTTTTTTCTTAGCATCCAAAATGGATGCTATGTTTGTAAACAAACAACCAAACAGGAGCTGTTTTTTAAATTTAAATTTCATTTAATTTACTTGTTGTATTCCTGTATACAGTCGTAAATTCCAATAAATAAATATATAAAAAAAAAAAAAAAATTCACTTTTAACCTATTGTTAGCCTGCCTAACACAATAATAAAATAATAAATAAATAAATACCATAATTATAAAAAATGGTTATATTACAATATATACTATTCTTAAGGGGTCTTGTCACAGAATAAAGTTTTTTTCATTTTTAATTTCAGGAGAGAAGTTGGTCAGGTGGATAAAGCACAAATTTGCTGTTCTACTGGTTCTGAGTTCAATCCCCAGCTATTACAGAATTATTAATTCTTTTTTTTTTTTTTTGGCAGTGGAGCGACCCTTGGGAACGGAGACCTTCAGAGGAATGTTCAGCCTCTGTAAATAGAGTAACCCAAAATGGGGAAAAACTTGGCGGCTAAGCCTGATCAAAGCCTAATCACCTCCTTGCATAACCACTGGTCGTGAAACAATAAGAATCTCTGTAAATATTGAACTCAACCCTCTGAAAAAGAAAGCTGTCAATTTAACCTTGTGTTCTTGAAAGATCAAATAAATAGCCAAATAAACAAATTTAAGGCCTTTTTAGAAACCACTTCAGAAGAGCAAATATTGAGTGGAGCATGGAAAGTTTCATGAAATTAACCCCCTCTAACCATGAAGTGACCAATAAAAAACCCTTTTCAAGATGAGAACCCCTTTATGTGAGAAACAATAGCACCAATTCAAAATACCTTATGTCTCTTACCTTTGGAAATGATAGGGAGGTTGGGAGGTAAGACAACACTGGATGTATGAGGGGCTGGCAATGAGAATAGAATAGGAGAACCTGGATGGGAGAGATGAAGTAGCTGGAGAAAAACACGTCAAACATTCGTAATAAAAACTTTTAATTAAAATAATATAGCAGATATTCATAAATTGTAATTACAATAACAGATATTCCCAAATAGAACGAAGTTCATAATACCTAAAATGAATTGTTAATAATGTGTAACTCAAACAATTTTAAGACTAGTAAATTGAAGTCAAAGAAACAAATATGTCTCAAAGGATACCTAAATAAAGGATGCAAAGTGAAGTATATGGCATCAACAAATGAGGTGTGCTTCACCCTGGAGCAGTTTACACCAGAGATTGAAGTTGACTTTGCTGCTTTTTACTTTCACTTACCTATTTATGAAATATATAGTAAGGAAAAGTATTGCGATCGTGAAAATTTTCGAATCCCAGTTTTAAACGGAAATACGCCTTTTAGGGTTCCCTGAATCCAAATGACCAAGTCCCGCAAAAGGGTCTCTATGGGTGTCGTAAGTCGACCGCAAAAACTTAAGTTCTTACGAAACTTAAATTTCATATTTAAGACAACTATAGGCCCGAATGAATGAATACATTTCACTTGAATTTCTGCCCAATGGAAATTTTGTTAATATGCTTCTTCATAGTCGATATTGTATTTAAAACGGGGTTACCTGTAGCTAGGTGGCTAGCATAACAGTCTCATATGCCGAAGGTCGTCACGGGTTCAAACCCGCGGGTGGCCATAGGATTTTTTAGTGGGAGTAAAAAATCCTTAGTTATGCCGTCCTTCGGAGGGGACGTTAAAAGGTGGTCTCGAGCCTGTGCGATGTCAGGTACTTGTTAAAGATCCCTATCCTAATAAAACCTGGATAGGCAAAATTTAGGACTCCCACTGTAGCATCGTCCGATTAGCCATAGCAGCATAAAAGTGACGTTAAACGAATAAACAATAACCAAAACAAATTATTGATTGCTTAATGCCAAGATTTTTCTTCAGGAGTGGCAGGCATGATTTTGTTGTCCCTTTCAATCATATCTTAACATGAAATATTTTTATTGACACTGAATTAAGTTATGTCTTTGTTTGACCTTTAATGTCCTGGTTCATTACATTAAGTAAATTAATTTTTTGGTCATCCAGTATAGTATGTATTGTTCTGAGTACTTGCAATCATAAACTTATTTTGTATATATTTTAACTTTTATCTTCTTCTTCTTTTGCTTCTCCCTGTAGTGCCGATCAGCGTAGGGGAGCGTTCAGCCACCGGCTCCAATCCTCTCTATTCCCAGCTAGGTTCCTGGCCTGGCGGAGATCTTTCCCTCTTTCTTTGCAAAGCCTGTCGACGTACACCAGGTAGGACATCCTTGATCGCCCCCGAGGCCTTCTCCCATCTGGCGCGTAATCCATGGTTTTTTAGAGTCCATGGTAATCCACGTAATCAATGGTTCTCCATTCTAATAACGTGGCCGAACCACTTCAGCTGACGGGTTTGCAGAATTTCCTTTAACGGCGCAACCTCCAGTTCCTGGCGTAATCCGCTCATTCCTTACACGATCTCTTCTCGTCTTTCCCACTATTCTTCGCAGGGTCTTCATTTCAGCAGCTGTGACTCTGCTCTCCTGCCGGTCCGTCAATATCCAGCTTTCAGCTCCATATAGTAGTATAGGCAAATATACTGACTTGAAGATATGGAGCTCAACACCTCTACCCACCTCTCGCTTCCCTACTACAGTATTGCATATCTGATAGTAGACTGCATTTGCCTTCATGATTCTATTTGATATTTCAGAGTCTACTTTCCCAGATTTTTCTATTACTGTGCCGAGGTAGGTGAAATCCGTAACCACATCCATTTCCTCTCCGTTACAGTATATATGGACATCTTCCGCTTGCCTTCCCACTTGTAGAATCTTGCTTTTGCTGGTATTTATTTTCATTCCTTTTCAGCTAAGCTCTTCATGTCATTCAGTTACCGCTTGCTGTAATTTATCTACGTTGTCCGCCACAAGAACAATGTCGTCCGCGTAGAGGAGAAGTTGAATCACTACTGGGCGAAGGTTTCTACGGCCCAGGAAGGTCCTCTCCGACCTTCTTTTACATATGGTGGCCACTTCATCCATGTAGAGCAAGAATAGCAAAGGGCTGTTCCATGCTCAAAATTCTGCCTCCTCCGACTCACTGTTTAATACTACTAGATAACTTGACAGACAAACACTTTACTGTAAAATGAGGAACGTATTTTCTAGTACAAAACGTGTTCAAGCAGGAGATCAAAAAGCCAGTGTACTAGGAGCATTACTATTCAATATCTACACATCAGACTTAGCGGAGAATGATCACACTTTACCAGACAACACAGCACTCATCCTACCCAAACCCAGTTCTTGCATCTATTATGTTGAAAAAGAACATGACGATATATCTAATTGTGCAGCAAGATGGAAAGTGAAAATGAATGAAACAAGGGTTGTATTAATTGTATTCATTACAACAATATACCGATACCTATTTCAGAAGAAGTATGATATCTTGGACTGGACTTGGACAAAATACTGAAATGGAGGACCCCCATTTGGACTTAAGAAAAAAACCTGAACAAACTGAATAAGAACATTATCCTGGCTACTTGACAAACTTGAAGGGAAGGCAACATATAGGGCGATAATTCGAGCATTCTGCCTGGGACCCTTTCTTGTGTATCGGAATGATAACGTTGTATTCCCATTCCGTTGGGATCCTCTTCTCATCCCAAGATTTTTGAAAAGAACTTGTAGGGCTCTGACTAACTTTGGGCCTCCCGCCTTGATGTATTCTGCCACTATGTTGTCTCGACCCGGTGCTTTCCCTGTCTTCATTCTCGATATAGCCATTTCGATTTCCTCCTCCTTTATCACCTCATTAAAACCAACCTCATTCCACGGTTCTTCCTGGTTCACTGGATAGGTATTATCTGCCCGAAATTGCTTCTCGTAATGTTTGCACCAAACATCCAGAATAGCCTTATCCTCCGTGACCACTCTCCCATGCTCATTCTTTATATTTCTTATTGGTTTACTTTTTTGGCCTCTTAAAGCTTTAATCTTCTTCCAAAACTGCTTGATGTTATCTCCATGGTCTTGGTTCATCTTTTCTCCATGACTTCTGTTTAGCTCTTCTCACTTCTTCCTTCGTTCTATTGCGGACCCCTACATATACCCGCCATTTCTCTGGTGTTTTGTTTTTGCAGTAGTCCTTCCATGCAATTTTCTTTTCTTTGATTTGTGCCCTAAGCTCTTCAGTCCGCCAAGAAGTTCGCATGCCCTTCTTGGTTATTCTTTTTACTCCGCACGCTAGAGATGCTGCCTGCAGTATACTATTTTTTATGTGACTCCACAAGATATCTAGGGTAGCATCCGCGTTTAATTCATGAAGCCTTCTTTTCAATTCTTCCCTGTATTCTTCACCCCCTGTATTCAACTTTTATCACGATTTGTATTTCTGTATATTTTGTACTCCTAAAGAAGAAGAAGATGTGCCCGGAACGTCGGTTAAAATTAAATACTGTAAATTGCGGTTTTTTAAATTGTACTTAAACCTTTCCTCGATCACTTTCTTCTTCCTCATTATCATTCAAACTACAACGAATTTTCATAGCCCTGAATATGACCTAAAATTTGGCACTATAAATTCAATTTATTTAATTGAAGTGTTCCAATGACTGCACCCTTAATTGATTACGTATATTGATAATTGATTATAAGTTGACTTCTCCTTATATTCTATCTGCAGAAAAGTATTCACCCATGATTATAAAAACGAGTTTAATTTTCTGAGAATCACAATTTGTAGGATTCGAATGGTGATGTTGATTATGCAACCCTATAATTGGCAGATGGTTTCTCAGCTTCCATTAACGAAACAGTGGAGTAACAGACCACAATAGGGGAGTACTTCTGGCTGAGAGCCGAACGTTTAACAAAAAAATGTCTTGCTAAAAGTCTCTTATCGACCGACAGAGGTCCTACAGTTAGCAACACAATAGATAAGATTAAAACACTTTTTGTTTTCTGGTAGAAGTAGTAAATAAATAAATTAAATAAATAAATTCTTTATTATCCTTAGACAAGTCCTTTTAGAATAAAATTTACATAATATATGAATGGACTTCAGAGTCTTAGAGAAATATAAACAAGTTAACTAAAACTAATAGAAAATAGACAAACGAATATGAAATGAAATAGTATTGACTGATTCCTGAGTATCTTCAACTTCGCAATATAAATATTTACTGTACCTTACTCATATTCTTAAAAGAATTTTTGTGGACAATATACAATTTGTGTATACTATGTCTGTGCACTACCCAAATATGTTAAAAACAGTGGATTGTCCTTCAAAATGATTAATAAATTAATGGAATGCTAAGTATAAGGATGGTATATAATCCATGATGGCATTATTTAAGATAAATAAGACTGAATATTTTGGATTGGAACGTCTATAGTTTTTGTATAAGTGTTGCAGTCCAAAATATTTTAGAAAGCAAAAGACTGTTTAAGGGAATGTCAGGCAATGGGGAAGACTAGGCATAAAGCCAAATAATGATTGTTAGTTTAATAATTATAATAAATACGGTAGAGACAATAAATATAATTAAAGGGGCAGGGTGGCCGTGCGCGTTAGCGCTCGTTGCTTTGAGCACGCTTTGCCTAGCAACAGAGGACCGAAAACTTGAAACCAAATAATTAAGAGTCCGAGTCTCGGTTGCTGGGGGGATTTTATCTTGGCATTTACCCCACCTGGCACGAGAACCCCCGTATAGTAAAGCAGAGGTAGAGGTGAACAAAAAAAAAAAAAAAAAGAAAATGAGGAACTGTAATGTTGGATGTACGGGTTGGTGATGGATTAAGTGTTTGGGCTAATAAGTTCATGCTGTGTAAGTTTGTGTCGTGGAAGTTTTTATAATTTTCCCTAGCGGTATCTGAAACTGAGAGCAAGTTCAAGTTTGTCAAGTAGCCAGGATAATGTTCTTATTCAGTTTGTTCAGGGTTTTTTCTTAAGTCCAAATGGGGGTCCTCCATTTCAGTATTTTGTCCAAGTCCAGTCCAAGATATCATACTTCTTCTGAAGTAGGTATCGGTATATTGTTGTAATGAATACAATTAATACAACCCTTGTTTCATTCATTTTCACTTTCCATCTTGCTGCACAATTAGATATATCGTCATGTTCTTTTTCAACATAATAGATGCAAGAACTGGGTTTGGGAAGGATGAGTGCTGTGTTGTCTGGTAAAGTGTGATCATTCTCCGCTAAGTCTGATGTGTAGATATTGAATAGTAATGCTCCTAGTACACTGGCTTTTTTGATCTCCTGCTTGAACACGTTTTGTACTAGAAAATACGTTCCTCATTTTACAGTAAAGTGTTTGTCTGTCAAGTTATCGAGTAGTATTAATCACTGAGTCGGAGGAAGCAGAATTTTGAGCATGGAAAGCAATAATTTATGCCACACTTTATCAAATGCTTGGCTGATATCGTGGAAAACATACGGGCAATATTTTTTTTAAACTCTAGGGGATTCAAAATATAACCTACTAATCGATTGCATTGATGAAATTGCCCTAAAAGCCCCCTCCTCATTACGCGTTGGCACCACAGGGTTAAGAAGGAGTTAACAAAGCTTCCCAGGGAAAAAGATTTCACCTGTTTTGACGAGGTCTACTGCATTGATACGGACGGATCAGTTAGGTACGCAGACATCGTTGCATTCCCGAAGAACGGAACAACTGCAATGATCTTGGACCCTACCGTTCGATATGAGACTAATGACCTCGATCAAGCGGGTGGAGTGGAGCCATCTACGAGAAATGCATCCCTTTCCTAAAAGAAAAGTTCCGCAAGACGTTTGGCGAGAGACAGTTCTCCGTTAAAGCTTTATGGTTTGGGTCTCGCGGGGTGATCCCTGGAAGCACAAGGAGATTTTTGGAAGACCTGAGTGTCGATAAAAGAGAAATAGCGGTGTTAAGAAAACGTGATTTTGGCCTCCCTGAGGATAATCCAACAAAACCGTGAATTTGATTATACTTCGATGATGTAATGTGCGCACCAGATATCTAAATTTCATATATAGGGATAGAGAGAAATAAAATAAAATAATGTAAATAGCTAAAAGAGGGGAAACAAAATTGTAAATACGTGTATTTATAATTTTACTTTAATTCTTATCTAATCTATTCCTTCAATTGATAATAGCTAATGTTCACTATTCAGCATTTGTTATTTAATAAGTTAATAATATATAAGTGATTAACATTAGAACTCTGAAACAGTTTTTTTTTTTTTTTTTTTTTGATCATTTCCGCAGCATTTTGCTATTAATTTAAATATTAATTGGTCATACTCTAAAGATCTGTTCTCCTAATAGTATGTTCCCCTGTAATATGGCAATTTAAAAAAAAATTATTAAAAGGAATGAAAAGAGAGAAAATGGAAAGCAAGAATATTATAAATGTGGATATTAACGCCTTTTGCTCTTATTTATTTTCTTATATTATCTGCAGGTATACTTACATTCGGTATATAGAAAGTCTATGCTCATACTTGTAAAAGACATTTATGGAATAGGTCAAGGTAACTTTATAATTACATTAATATAATCATATCGCTACCAACATTAAGTGTTTTGGCCCGATAATACAGTTCAGTAGATCAAACCAAAAAAAAAAAAAACATGAAGTATTTAGTATTTTGATTTTATAATATAGACTAATAAAAAAAATAATAATAAAAAATAACAGTATATAATTATGTATAATATTTATTTATCGACAATATCACCGTTACAACGTTAAACTAACGAATTTTATTTTTAATTGCAATCAATTAGAAAAATATTATATAGTTAAGCTATTTCTAAATTGTTATTTCTGAATTTAAATAATATCTTAATTAATGGCCCATTGTGTAATAATCAATTACTTTTGTTGCTATATTTCATTTATGATTCTCGTTCATTCATCGGCGTGAAAATACAACCCTTAACGTGACTAAGAATTGCCAATCGTTCTGCTTAAGTCCATAATGATCCGGATGTCAATTTTTTATTAACATCAAGTATTATAAATTTGTATTAATATATGAAAAAAAAAAATTGAAAATGTATGTGAATATGTCCAAGGGATTAATAAAGTATGCTGTGTTATGTAAGCAACCCGATGTGTTTGGGCAGCACTGCCAAATAAATAAAGCATTTCTCTCTGGTCAAATTAGATAAAATAGAAACATTCACAAATTACGATTGCTCCATCGTGCTTCATAATTGTTGAATTTTATAGCAAGACCCATTAGATATTCAGTGCGGAAGAATATCTAAGTCAATGAAGAAAAAAACAAACATGTTGTTTATAAAAATATGTTTTTTTTTACGTTTTCCAATTTCTTTATATGGCTAGTGCTTTTGTACGATAAATATAAAGCGATAATAGTCCGAATAAAAACGAATGTTTGAACTTCCATTAATCTCCCTTTTCTCATTCGATATTAAGTTATCTCTTTATGGTAGTTGGAACTTGTTCTTATCTCTTTATCAGATAAAACTTCCGCTTGGAATACTTTCTCTCTGTAGAATACAGAGCGAATAGAATTTATATGCTCATATATTCATGTGTTCTGATAAATGCATTATGAAGATTATTTTTATAAATGTAAAGACAAAACTTATTGATGTTATTTTAAAAAAAAATAATAACATAAATAATGTAAATTCTGAAATAAATATCATTTCAGCAGTGATAAATTTTCCTATTATATATTTGATCGGTCGGTCTTTAGCACATAATGAAATCTACATATTATTTTGGCATAAATCATATAATCTATGATTTTAATTATTTTTAAAATATTGAATCCAGTACCTACTAACCTGTTATAAAAATAAAATAATTTTCATCACTTATAAAATAAAAATGTCATATTAATTGTTTTTATTAATTGAACTTATAATTATAATATATTAATAATCATTGAATTATACCTATCTATATAATTATTACCTATATCAAAATTTCAAAGTAAATACAACCCAGTTTTTTAATCTTTTTCTTTGGAATAAATTTTGACGTCATTCATCTTTGAGAGATAGGTGACTCTCTTATAAGGAAGTCTTATCAAAAATAATATTACAGTATTTAAAAAAAAAATGTTTTCGTTTTTTTGTCAATTATATAACACTAGTGAAGGCTGGAAACCTATTTTAATATCGTATCCTTTTTAAATTTTAAAAATGTTATGATTTGATTTGTATTTGAATTAAATTTGAAACAGAGAACCAAAACTAAATATTTTAAAAATATTCAATCATAATATGAATCACACTCATCAGAAGACAATACGTACTTTCAGACATCCATTCAGTGGAACGCCTAAGAAACCTATCCAAATTGTACCATTTCTCAAGATGACCAAGTTATATTATGATTTTTACTTTTTTGATTATGTGTAACATAAAATTAGAATTCGTGCACATAATTAGACATAAAAAAACATAAATTTCAAATGCAGATTTAACTTCAGCAAACCAAAATACTTTTATTATCATCTATGTATGGAAAAATTTGCAATGCTGCTGAACGTTAATTTTTAAAAATTAAAGAACTTTCAGTTAATACACTCCAAATATGTGCTTAGTGATCTATATATAAAATATAAAACACACACACATATATATATCCGGTATAAATAATGAAAATAAATATTCTCTGCGTGAGAGCTCTGACAATATGCCATAATAAAAAAAATAATTACAATCAAAACAATACTCACATGATGACAATAGATTTTTGTTATCCGGTCGAGTAATTGTTATAGGTATCAGGGATTACTGATGCATACGGGCTGGATTTGTGATAAGCTAAATCGATCGAGAAGAAAGATAATGAATGATATTTCAGCATTTTGAACTCAAAAGTTACCTGGGGCGAATGTGATAATACGCTGCATGGCTTTCGTTTTTCAAAGAAGGGTTTGATTATATTTTAACTTTACTTAGGAAAACACTACCCCTATTTCGGAAATTAAAAAAAAATATAGAAAATATGGTTATGAAGTTGGTAACATAATGAATTTGATTTATCGGTTAAAAAACGCACTTACTATGTTTTTTATTGATATCTCCAAATCATCCTAAAATCATGTTTTTTTTTTAAATTTGCTATATATTTTATACAGAAATAAGACTAGAAAAGCCCAGAAAATAATCTGGTGCGAGAATCACACGACTTTCACTTACCTCGACTATTAAAATTAATTTGAAAACTTTTAAATATACTTCAATTTGAAGTTGATTTTAATAAAACGTGTATTCGTTTTCGTTAGATGAATTAGATGAATTAGATTAAATAATATAACTATATTAAATTGTTAATCAGTAATAAGTTTATTCCACATTCGTCACTTTATATTACCTTTTACAACTTTGTGTATCAAATAATATTTTTTCTAAAATCTTTCTCTTTTTAACAGCATATTAGACGTCTATATTACTGTTCTTATTATCAAAAACCCAAAACTTTAATACAAAAATATGTTTGCACTTTTCTCGCAGTCGCGAGTAAGAGATCGCAATACTTTCTCTTACAATATATTTTATATATACATAAGTGAAAGTACTAAGATTCATACCACTGTGTATCAGATGCCAGCAGTACGGTCACACGAAGTCGTACTGTAACCACCCTCCACGTTGTGTAAGATGTGGTCTTAGCCACGACAGCGCAAATTGTACGAAGGCAAGGGAGAACATCCAGCCAACTATCGTGGGTGCCAATTACTGAAGGACTTGAGGATTCAACGAACTCATCCTCCAGCACCAAATTTCGAGGAATTTCCAGATCTTCGTCAAAAAACATCAACCCACCCACCAGCTCAGAATAATGATACACAGATAGACTTGCCAGGTCAGCAACTGAGAGCTCCGACTCGACAACAGGGACCAACACTCCAGCCACTGGAACCACCACTCCAACCATTGAGACCACCAATCCAGCCACGGGAATCATCAGCCCTCCAGATAGGACCAAATTATGCTTTTCCACCTTCCTACAACGAATCAACAGGCTCAGGTTTGAAGAGAGAAATTCCTTAGCAGCCGTCTACAAGTAAAAATTCATCCCAAATTGCAAAAATAATTAGAGGGTTGAATAATCTTATCCAGCCCCTTTTGAACCTCCTCCAAGAGCTAGCTGACTTCACTCAAGCTATAAACCCTCTAAATGGCCCCTAATCAAATAATTATAGCCTTATTAACACTCGGACACAACATAAAATACTTAAATTATTTAAAAAATGCTTGAAACCATACATAAAAAAAAAAACCTAAGGAGAAGACGTGCTGTTGGGTACTGTCCTTCAAAATGCCTGACATGTTATCATTTTATCATATTTGCTGGTTGTCACAATACTGAAATCAATAAATTAAGTGAAAAAAAAACTTTATTAATATTTAACTTTGAATCCTATCCTTTAGGAATTTGAGAGTATCTACATTCCTAGAACAGATATTGAACGATGAGGATTATATTGGAATCTGAAAAAGGAAATAATCCAAATTTCTTAGAATTGGTCGTACTGATACTTGAATTTACATTAAAACTCTTTTTTCATACCACTCAGAATCGTTTCCCAGGAGCCGGTTTGCAATAAATAAGTTGACTTCATCTTCATGAATCTAAAACTTTTCTGAGTGTTCCATGACCGGAAATATACAGCTCTCTAATTAGAGTCCAATACTTTTTTTTGAAGTCGTTATTCAAAAATAGATATAAAAATTCATATATAAAAAACTTGTCATTCAGCCAGTAGATCGTTAAAACTTCGAGTGTTCTTCTAGACTAATAACAAAATCATTAATACCGTGCTATTTTCAGAGAAAAGTCAAGTATTTTTAAGCTATATCATGTTTGTGACAAAATAAGTGGTGCCAGGCACTCTCTATACATTATGCATTATTGCTAAGTGCTGAGGCTCATATTTTAGGTATAATCTAGTAAGATAAGACTGGTTTTATGAAGCTCTCAAAACAGTTTTGGGTTTGATATTAAAAAGTTTTTAAGTTCACAGTTAGATTAAAGGCAGTTAAATCCTTAAATGGGAATGGATGTATATATATGTATATATATATATATATATATATATATATATATATATATGGGTATATATTTTTTATTTTATTTTATTTATTTTTTTCCTGTAAAATGTTTTGGTCCCGATAAAGGTATTTAATAATAACCTATCGAATATTGTTGTGCTAGTGATATTGTTATCGAATATTATTCAATATTAATAAGTTGAAATGCAGTAGAAAAGAAAATTCTATTAACCCCCTCCACTATTTGTTTTATATTGTTTTGAGGTAAACAAGAGCTCCCTTCTGAAATAGAGAGTGGAATTAAAGGGCAATGTTTAGAAAAAGCCCCATCTTCAGTTCATTTTTTCCACTCCAAGAATAGAGCTGGTGCGGCCTGAAACGCGCTTGTTCAAATATGCCGTGTTGTTTATTCAACAGGTTTTACCAAAAGGGGCTTTGGTCAAACATTTCTGTAGGCAGCCCAATATCGATTTCGAAATACACTTCCATTTCCATCAATACAGTTTTCGGGCACCTCTAAATCAACCACTCAATGTTGAATTTGGAGGCTCAAAATTTGTAACTGAATTGAATTTATATTAGAGAAATAACTTTTTGCCTGACCAATAGCAAACAAAATTTATACAGACATAATGTTATAAAAACCTCCACAACTATAATTCGATTCAACTACATATCTTTCCTTTTTCAAACGAATATATAAAAATAGAATTTGGAACAACTATTGTTAGTACCTTATAGAAATCAACGTCTCAGTTATCTAGTTATAGATTTATGGTCAAGTGTTAAATCAATTAAAACACGCATACTCACCACAAATGAGTTACAAGCCTTAAACGCTTCAAAGGCGATTGAGTTTTCCCCAAGTGGTTTACTTGTTTAGAAGATGACCTAATAAGCTCGAGGGTTCGTCCCCTGTCTTACACGTAGTCTGAGCAAGCGCTGCCAACGTACAACTTTTCAATGTAAATGAATTAATCTTATTGAATGGAAACTGCCTTTATCAGTGTTTTATGTATTTTAAATTTATCGATAAACTTTTTGTCACAGTTGCTAAAATTTGCTGATAAACTTCATTTGGTACTAAAAGAGAAAAATTGTAACAATCGTGGTTATATAACTGGATGTATACTTTTTCAATTTTTTGTACATTTTTTTTTCTCTTGTATTAAATTCAGTTGCTAAAACTAAAGTTAAAACTAACTGGAAAAAAAAAATATTGTTGAGACCTACATAGCTCACAATCAGCTTGAAATCAGCCGAACACCCTAAGGCCTTTTACTTTTTTTACTTTACTAATTTACTTGTTCAGTAGAGTTTGGAAAAAAATATTCATGATCTACCATTTTTATTTCAAAAGTGGATTATGAACACAATTGAAATTAGCTTGGCGAAGATCTTGTAGAAAAATGCCTGGAAAATCGAACGTTTCCTATTGTAAGTACAATATAACTCTTTCCCTCCTCCCCCCAGCCCTCCTCCCCTATAATAACATTATTTGCTTACCTGACTTGCAGTGATGCCTGATGTGCATTGCGGGGTTGGTAGAGATCGCTTTCTCATGTCCCGGTAAGGAGACAAGAGATACGGATTGAGAAGCGGAGAATCTGGAGCGCTTTCTTGTTCCTTCCCCGTTTCTTCTTCTTCCTCTTCTTCTTGGATGCCTCCACTCTCCTCGACCACTATGAGCGGTTCCCCGCTGGGGCCAGCTAGAGAGCTTCTTCGCAGCATCTGCAAAATAGTAACTTATATATTAGGCGTTGCCACTTGAATATAAATTTCTATTTTAGCTGAAAATATAAGTATGGGATTATAAATTGATGGAAAGTGCTGAAAAAATTAAATTAACATATCAGTTACATTGATTTAACTAATCTCTAAAACGCCAATTTTTTTTACAATATTTATTCCAAGTTTTTACAATATTTATTTGAACTTAAACGAAAACTATTAGTCAAGCAACAGCTACAGCTTGTAACGAAAATACCTTACAGGGTAATTGTAAACATTTCCATTCAACATATTGTGTAAGGCACTCAGGTCTAAACATGACAGCTCACAAGTGTGACAGCCATTACCTAAATTCAGCTAATTCAGTGGACACAGCCAAGTGTTTTCATCACGTTTTGTAACTAATGACTTTGAAGGATATATTCAATTTATTGCATTAAGTTTCCAACATTAGTCGATTTTTTTATGTGGGTAGACTATTAATATAAATAAATAAAACATGAACAACTTCACTTTTTTTTACATCATGTTTTTATTATCTAATTCTGATAAAATGGCGGATTTCACCACAATTGCACTCAGATTTGTCGTAGGAAAAAGTGTAGGGAGTCCTTGCTATTATTGAGATTTGAAGAAGAGGGTTTTTAAAAAAAAAAAAAAAAAAAAAATGTTAGAATCATTAGTAAATCCTAGAAAAAAGGGATGAAGAAGTACAAAAGTGACACCTCATGAAAGTAGTTGATTGAACAAGAGATATCCCACTATTTGAAAATTAATGTGGGTGAAAGAACATTAAAGGTTTATAAAAGATTTCATGTAAGATACTATAGAGGAAAACAAAAATGACAGTGTATAGAACATTGATCAGTCTATTCCTAATTTATGTCTTGGAATGGACCTTACTGCACTCAGTGAAAATGTTTTGCTACTTTTTGAAAGTAAAATTCTATAAAGAATGTTTGGCCCATTAGAGGATGGTGACAGGTATCGGTGGAGGTGAAATTCAAAGTTTTAGCTTTTAATCTGCTGCTAGTCTTGAAACTCCTCTCTGTTTATTAATCCACATTGATGTGCTGTTGAGATGAAAGGACATTTCAAAAGAGGTGGTGCAAGACTTACTGCAATACTAGCAAGCTGATTAATGATCCATCTCAATGATTTTGAATAAAACTAGCTGTTATAATTTGGAAAGGTTGTGCTAGTAAATACATTTTAAAACATTGTAATTATAGTTTAATAATTGGTGTGCAAAATGATTGTTCTTTCACATTAAACTCTAGTTGATTAATAAAGTGAATTTATATGTAGTTTCAATTCAATCATTATTAGTGTCTGAGGATATTATTAAAGAATTCCCTGTATAGGTAAGTAGAATAAAATAGGATCAGAACACTACAATCAGAACTTTAGTACCTAACTTTGACTTGTTTTTCTTTTCTTAGGACAAGAAGCCGTTAACCCTTGGATGTGCAATGTACCCTCCTACAATACCACCCTTATTCACTTCCATTGCTTCTCAATGATTAACAGAAATGATCAATATTTCCTAATTTGATGAGAGAATGGTCATAAGATATACAATCATACCTGTTATTGGAATATAGTATTTTTTATTCAAACAATAAAAAACAACAACATTTTTTTCTACGACCTAAATGGTTTTATTCACTCCTCTTTTTTCAATTTAAAAAGATCCGATGTTTGATGTTTGGGACTATGTTAGAAAAACTTAAGATTGGTTCTATAATTAAGATACTTAATGTAATATAACTATATTATATAAAGTTTTGAATCCTTTTCACAAGATAAACTAATATTAAAATTTTTAGTGTACTTTAAGCAGGGTTAAATTACATTTGGTTGGAATACTAGGGTACTTTTTAGTATCAGTAAATTAATTATTTTTCTTACCATACAAACTGAGTGGGAACAGCCAAACCAGAAAATACTAATGCTTATTATCTGGTGGTAATAAAAATGATTTAATAAGGGGTTTTAAAAAAGCCATAAAAAGAGTTTAATTTCCTCATCTGTTTGCAACGCAGCTTATCTGAAATGATTACCAGCAATAATGTTGCTTCTGAAAAAAAATTATCTTAATTTACATTTGGCAGTCTGGTTTACAGTTTTAAATTTCAGTTTAAACATTCAGGCAGCTGTAATTTTTGAGCAATAATTCTAAGGTTTAAAAATATACGTGTATATTCAGATTTTGTTTTTTTTATCAAGATTATATCATTTTAAATAATCAGTAAGTATTAAAGTATGTAATTTTAAAAGAGTACTTTTAGTTTTGTTGATTCCAAACAATTAACCATTTTATGTTATTAGCATTGATAAAAAATGATTAAATAAAATATAAAAGAATTATGATAACCACTGAAGAGAAAAAAGACAGTAGTTGCATTATATTTGATTCGCTCTTTTTGTTCTTTAAAAAACATAATTATTGTTTTAAAAGCCCCTAATATTAGGATTTTAAACTTTAGAGAAAAAAAAAAGTTACTGGAAGTAATAAATTATTATTATTTTATTTTTTGTCACAATGGACAATAATAATATTGCTGCAGGATCACATTCATACAATATTTACAATATAAACATAAGGAAAGTCAAATTACATAAAATGAAACCAAAAATAAATAAACGTAGATAATAACCAAATTTGTAGATAAAATAAATACAAATAAATGAAGTTAACTAATAAATGAAAAAAACATGTCACATTCATACCTTAAATTATTAATTTAATTTTAATGATATACTTGATGATGAGATGGATCAGTGTAAAAAGTTTTATAAAATTCTTTGACTTAAAAAAATCGGAGAATAAAGTAAGTAACATTAGATGAAACATCAATTCCTAAAACTAAAAAACAACATTTTATTGTTGTATAATTGAGTATTGAAGTTTGTTATAAAAGTGAAGATTATTTGATGCAGGGAAGAGAGAAGATGAATGTTCTAAACATTTTGGGAACTGACCAAGTTATGAAACACAAGTCGTCACCATTGACAGATCACTGGGTATAATCTTTTGTTGTCACAAGTAAGGATACTAGAAGATTAAGATTAACTTATTTTTAGATGGTTATTTTTATCCCTCTTATTAGGAAAATGTATATCATATTATGCATCATTTTTGTACTAGATACAGTAAGTGTAAGTAGTCTATTTAATTCACTGAGAGAGGGGAAGGAGGAATACATTGTGTAGATAAATTTTAAATGCATTATATTTGAGCTGTGAAATCCTAACAGGTTTTTTTAATTGATAATAATATTTTATAAATATGTTTATTAGTTATTAAAAACAAAACTATTTATTACATTGTATATATCTTCTTTTAAAAAAAAATCTCTAAAATCTACCATCTCTCATTAAAAAAATAATTAATAGAATGTATTAATATATTACTGAAAGAAAAACATTTGAACTATTATCTATTGAATATTGCAATTAAGTAAAATGTTGATAAAAATGGACAATTTCACCTTTGCATTATGTTATGTTTCCTTTCATATAAAAAGTATTGGAATAAATCCCCAAATGTATGAATAAAATAGGAGAGCAAGGCTGCAAACGACAACTGAAGACAGTTAAAGAGGAGATAGGGAAATATAGACCCTCCTTTTGTGGATTACTGTCAAACCATTCCGTTGAGAGCCCAATATCCTACTGGCACCCGGGCAACAAGGAGTTTTAGCAGATTATATCTCTTCTCCCTCAAACCCTCAATAATAAATATCGGATACCAATGTGAAACTCTTGGAAAGATTTGTTTAAATAAATAATGAATTTAACATATTGTTGAACTTTGTAATACTATAATTTTTTGATACCTTTTAAAAATGATTATTTTTTTACATCCATAATTTTGTGGTTAGGATATCTTTATGGACTTTTTTCAAATCTACTTTCTGAAAATATTTATTTATTACTAATAATCATTAATTTAGTTAGTCATTCTTTATGACCTCAGGTTTCCATATTGTAATATACCCATTTTTTTAAAATAAAATATATATATTTATTATTTAAATATTATATGAGGCAGGCTAACAATCAGATTAAGAGTAAAATTTAAATTTAAAATAACAGCTCCTATTTGGATGTTTGTTTCCAAACATAGAATCAATTTTGGATGCAAGGGGAAAACCCTAACAGGTACAAAATAAAATAGGGCAGGTAGAACAAAGGTTAGTTAAAGTTAGGGTTTGGACTTGCAAGGGAGAGGATCTGCAGCAACATGAAGAGAAAAAGAACGTCAAGATTGTTAGCCTTCATGTTCTGTTATTATTTTTGTAAGTTATTATTATAATTAAAAAAGTAAATATACACCCATACATTGAGAGTAAATAAGTTTTAATTTAGTAAATATTGTTGTAAATTTATTTTTCTTAAAAGAAAATATTTTTAAAAAATAGAATATTAAAATATTTATTATACCAACTCTATTTTCAATTACATTTGTATGGCATAGATAGTAATGGAAAGTTTTATTATTTGGATGTCCAGAAAGTCATATCAGTTTTAAGTTAGTCATGAAACATTTTGTAGCTTTAGTTGATCACATCAGCCATGAATGGTATATCGAGGTTTTTGTGTAATGATTTATTAGTTTACATGAAAGGGGCAGTGAGTAATAAAACTCATAAATGGCTAATGTGATTTTACCAAAAAATTGCTCAGTTTTTTATAATACAAACAAATTACTTTTGGATAAAATCAGATGTTAACATGGAAAAACAGAATATCCACAGACTTATTTAGATTATTCTTACTACTAAGTCCATGGCTTTGTGGCTAGTGTGTTAGTCTAGCACTCCAATGGTTCTAAGTTCAAATTCCAGTCCCGGGAGGATTTTTTCTAGCATTAGATCACACAACACTTGTCACTCACAACTTCCCCTGAAGTATGTGAGACCCATCAGCCAACTAGTGTAAGTGTAAGGAGTGATGACCCTACCCTATTGCATATCATCGGGAATCGTTGTGTGGAATCCTCGGAAACCACACCTTACTGCAAAGGCCTATCACGCCAACAGAGCGAGAGAGAGAGAGAATTATTAAAACTAAATGTAAAATTTTATAATTGATTTAAATTAGGTAAAAAAAGTTGGCTGATTTTTTTAAGATGTGAAAAACATTTAGGACTATTTAAAAATATTAATGTTTACAAAAAAAAAAAAAGAAGGAATTTAGGGAAAAAATTTCTATTGAATTTTATTCAAATAAATATCTAAAATGATTTCTACATTTATTTAAAATTTTATATGAAAAATATTTTACAATTATTTTAATAAAGTTGAGTCATCATACTCAAAGTCATTGAGATCTAGTGGCAGGCTTGTGAAGTGCCTCTAATTGCTACCACAATAGCTGGCTGGCAGTGTGAGATAATGTTCCCAAAGTGGTTAAGAACTCTCCCGGTGGTTACCTCTGCCTCTCTACCTTTATATTTTATCATGTTGAGTCATCTCAACAGGATATATGTCTTGCTTACTTTATCAAGTAAAAAACATATATTTTGATTTAAAGATACATATTAGCTCTAAAATTTAATCTAGTTCATTGCCAACTTTAATTATTAACAATGTCTGTACAATTATTTCTAAATTTCATCCTGAACTATAATATATTGTAAAATTTAGGAAACTAAAAATTTTAAACAAATGCAGAGTAAGATATATTTTTTCTTTGTAGTAATAATAGCTTCTGTAAGGTGTAAATTCTCCGTTGGGATAGGAGATAATACCAGTGGTTGATCTGGAATACTAATCGCACTGCTGGACAGAAAATCCTTCCTTTTCTTATTCAACCCATGACATTTCGTAGGTTTTGGTGGTGGTGTTAGTGGTTATTCATGTTTTAAGATTCTGGTTTTAAATAGCTTTGCAAAAATTTTCCACAATTAACTTTTCCACAACTATCAAATTTAGGGAAGTTTTATATCCATGCAAAAATGGGGAAAATATGGTGTCCTTGGTTGGGAAGTTCTAAACCCCTTTTTACATTTTAGACATTAAGGGATATATTTGGTACATGGTAAATCCAACTGCTATGTATAATATTTACTACCATCAATACAATTTTTACGAAACCTGCAGGAAGTGAGGGGAAATTTGATCAACTACCATCTCATTCACTACTTTCACTTACTCAGGCATAGATAATTTTCCTAGGCACATCCATACTTTGACAAGGGCTCATCAAATTTAGCCTAAAGTTTTATGAAAGTTAAGGACTTGTTTACAAATGGTCCTCCATCCGTTCTTCAAAATTCATATATTGGCTGATATTTCTTGAAAATTCACAAAAAGAGTAATTAATCTATTATATGCTTTACAGATTGATTATCACTAATAATCCATCAGAGCTCTAGCTGAAATAGACTGAATTAGGTGATAATATATTTGTTTAGAAGCTTAACATTGGGAAACTTAAAGCCAATTTGTTTTTTAAACAATTAACAACTAAAATAATTACTACCCCAAAGTGCAGAAATTCAAAATATAATTATATATAATTCAATATATATGTCAGTATATCTTCATATGCCTTGTTGAAAGACTTGGTGGTCTGATTATAGTTTCTATCCTCATGTAGAACTTATAGACAAGTTTTTTATTGGTCTGATTTTAATTTATTTCCTCATATGGCTCAAAATGTATTTTTCTCATTTCCTCCATATAATTTAGACCCATGACGTCACTTCTACGGACTCAGCATGGACTTTTAGCTGGATGGTCGGTTCCGTTATTCCTTCCTGGCGGTGGCTCTTATTTGCCCGAATTTTACATTTCATCGTTGAAGAATTCCTTTTTTTATTTCTAACAGCTATAGATTATTGTTTTAGTATTTTAATCTTTTATGTATTACTTTTGATTTTTGTTTTACAAGTGTTTATTTATTATATGACATTAGATCATCATCAATGAATTTCACGGATTTGCTTTCCTAAATCTCCACATTTTTTAAAGAACGTTACGCTTACACGCCTGTCACTTCAGTCCATACAGGAAACTGGTCTCCATCAGCAGTTTGTCCCATTCGGCTCTGCCTGTCTCAAATCTTCTCCTGCGATATAGTCAGGTATGCCTCAACATCTTCCAGACAAAGCAGTCGGGACATCCCTCTCTTTCGTCCACCGCTTCTTCCCGTAAAGCAGCTTTTAACATAATCTGCTAGGATACATCTTAACCTGTCCAGCTGGACAAAAGAGGCAATGTCTCCCTCTCCATACACATCCTGAAGCTTCTTATTTATTCTGATGCGCAAGAAATCATACTCCTTCACTGCTCCTAATACTCGGCGCAGAACTTTTCTCTTCCTGACCTTTGAAATTCTCTCCTTTTTCAGCTGTCAGGGAACACAAACATGTTTCGCTGCAACGTTTGATGGCCTTACTGACTCTTGTTAATTAATATTCCAGGACTCTATAATAATCTTACGATGGGAGTGCTGCTCACATCTCATGTCATACAACTGAAGGTTTGTACTCGGTATCCTTATTACTTTCACTTACCTATATATGAAATATTTAGTAAGGGAAAGTATTGCGATCGTGAACATTTTCGAATTCCAGTTTTCAACATAATACACGGTTTAGGGTCCCCTGAGTCCAAATAACCAAGTCCCGCAAAAAGGTCTGTGTGGGTGGTAACTCCAGCGCGTAAACGACAAGTCCTATGAAACTGTAATTTCATATTTAAGGCAAATATTCGCCCGAAATGTTACAAAAACTTTTTCATCAAAATCACCTTACCAGAAGAGTCACTTTATACCATGCATTCTGCACCTTATTACGATTTTTTTCGAAAACGGCTTTAACGATTTTGATTAAACTCTACATCAATGTAAAATCAATGGGCTTTAACATCATGTAGGTTTCATTGTGATTGAAATAGTCTGACAGGGCTTCAATGCCGATATTTATTTTTTTTCCCTCTAAAGTACCTTTAATTTTGCAGATTCCATAAAAATAACCATATTATCTTGTTAGCATTGATGATTAGCAGTAGACTAAAAAAATATAATAAAAAAAAATAATAAAAATATTAAAAAAATAAAAACTGAAAACATATTTTCTTAATGCAATTTTTGTTTTTGAACATAAATACAGTAATATATACGTATAATATACCGTTGAAAAGCTAAAGATTTTAGAAGAAATATTATCTTATACACAAGCTTGTACAAGTCAATAAAGGGTGATGAAAAGCCGATAAAACTGACTGATTATTTTAGATAATAATATAATAGATTTTTTAATGAAACATATATTTCTATAGAAATTAAATTAAATTAATTCTTTAATTGTTTCACTTATTACTTTCACTTACCTTAATATGAAATAATGTTTGGGATTAAATGCCGACATTTTAAGATTTAAACCTTTAATTCAATACATTCCTAAAGATTAACAATATCATCTTAATGTCATTGATGAAAGACGGCTAAATATACAAGTTGGACAAATTTGATGACCAACTAAAGGATAAAATAGCAAAACTATTTTTATATGTAGCTTATGGATTTTTGATAATGAGATCTGTAATATGACGTAATATGAGACGTATAATATACCATTGGAAAGAGAAAGGTTTTAGAAAAAATATTATCTGATGACACAAAGTTGTAAAAGGTAATATAAAGTGACGAATAGGAAATAAAATTATTACGGATTAACAATTTATTTACTTAACGTCACTTAATGCTACTATGGCTAATTGGACGATGCTGCAGTGGTAAATTTTGCCTATCCAGGTTTAGTAAGGAAAGGGATCTTTAACAAGTACCTCACATCGCACAGGCTCGGGACCACCTTTTAATGTCCCCTCCGAAGGACGGCATAACTAAGGATATTTCACTCCTATTAAAAAATCCTAGGGCCACCTGAGGGTTTTAACCCGTGATCTTTGGCATAGGAGGCTGTTATGCTAACCACCCAGCTACAAGTGATCCCTAGATTAACAATTTAATATAGTTATATTATTTAATCTAAATAATATGTTTCCAACGAAAATGAATACACGTTTTATTAAAACGTTTTTTATTACTTAAATTATTTTTCAAATTGTAGTATAATTAATAGTTTTTAATTGATTTTAACAGTCGAGGTAAGTGAAAGTAAGTAAAAGTCGTGTTGCCTGCCCAAGATTTTTCATTAATTAAACCGATATCCACTTCAGTCTGCTCAGATTTTTATAAAGACGAACTTGCTTTTTTATTTGATCCTTGGTATACCAGTATGTAAAGCCCTTTATCAAACAATCAACAGAACAAACATAGCGTGTGAGGAGCAGTAAATGGGAGGCCAAGAAGGCAGTGTAAAAACACTGACAGAGCTACAAAGCGGCATTGTGAGGGAGGAAGGGGAACAATACCCCCATCTCTAATTGCCTGGCGATTAATCACAAGGCTTTGCCCCCTGTCGTTCCCCACCTGTCCTCTCCTAATGATAATTGTCAGTGGATTTTTCACCTGCGTCCTTCTCGTTTTCAAAATGTCCCAAAGTGATTACCTGCATTGAATAACGATTTGTCGCCTGTCACCTAGATCTGTACCCCCTCATCACTTGAATGAACAATTGTTAGTTAAATGGAATGAGTACTCCGGTGTATTACTGTCATACTAGACCAAAGTTCTGATGAGTTGTCTGAGGTTTATATTTGATTAGAACACTAGTAGTATGCTGACTAGTTTTTGGCATGATGAGTAAAAAGTTTCACTCAAATGAACAAAATATCGATAAAAATGTGTATCATAAATACGAGGTTAGTTTTCTATGCATCCTAATATTCATACCAGTACCACTACAACTCATGAAGAGTGTTGGGCTCAGTACATATAGAGATAGAGATTCACGACCGTGCAACGAGATCACGCTCAGCCTCCAGGTTTTTCCCCATTTTTCGGAACCCACTTGATTGAGGCTGAGTGTGCCCAAGAGGGTCTCATATCACAGAATCGCCCCCCGGCTGAAATAACAGAATAAATAATATTCCGCCACAGCCGAGATTCGAGCCCAGGACCCGGAGCACTAGCGCTTTACCCACTAGACCACGCCGCTCCCTCTATTCATACAGCTCCTTCTAATCTATTTACCATTAAAATCGTTTGCTAAATTAAGACCGTGAGTATACCTTTTATTAGTTTGACCAGTCTTTCTGTTATTTAAGTTACCGCCAAAGTATGAAATCAGGAATTTTATACGAAAATACCCGGAAAAGAATAAAATAACCAATGGACTAAGAATAATAAACAATGCTTACCACACTTAAGGCAAACTAAGAAATAACAAATTTCTTGGAGTTTATAGCATTGTTTCAATAATATTTTCTAGGTTACCTCTGGACTGTTGAATTTTTCATTATTCGTCATTTAACAGATTATATTAATCATTTATTATGTATCAATAGTTATTGGCAAAAATTGTCAATTATTTTTCGTAATAATGATCAATAGTTACTTGCAATAACAAGCAACCTTTATACTTGTTTATTTATTTAACGTCACTTTATGCTACTATGGCTAATCGGACGATGCTACAGTGGGAGTCCTAATTTTTGCCTATCCAGGTTTTATTAGGATAGGGATCTTTAACGAGTACCTGACATCGCACAGGCTCGGGACCACCTTTTAACGTCCCCTCCGAAGGACGGCGTAACTAAGGATTTTTTACTCCCATTAAAAATCCTAGGACCACCTGCGGGTTTGAACCCGTGACCTTTAGCATGGGAGGCTGTTACGCTAGCCACCCAGCTACAAGTGATCCACAAAACCTTTATACTTAATACATTATTTTAAAGAAAGAAAATTAAATTTTATTATAAGACTTTCAGTCTCCCAAGAATAACAGTAAAGTACAAAAACAGAGTCTTGTGTTATGACACAGAAGCAAAAACATTAAAAAAATACAAACTTAGGATGCACTTATTTATAAAAGTAATAAGTACGACTACTTGTACGACATACGACTACTACTTACATTATTTATAACAGTAGTAAATAGATCGATAGTAGTATATATATGTCTATAATTATATAAACGTATGTGCATGAGGAGATATTATAAGTGTATTTCTCACTAATATCATAAGGTCATAGAGATAAACCAAGAAATTAATAAAAGGATTGATGTTTAAATATTTGTAGGGTTCCTCATAATAGAATGGAAGATGACCATTATTCTAATATTTTGTTTGCAATTGCTCGAAAAATGGATGGTTGTGTAAGATGGATGCAATATTCGTAAAAAAAAAAAAATAATAATTAAAAAGTATTAATTAGTTTAATAGAAATCCTAAGGGAGCAGCGTAGTCTAGTAGAAGAGCACTAGTCTACTGTTCTCCGGGTTCTGGATCAGAATCCCGGCTCTGGCTGAATATTATTTATCCTGTTAATTCAGTCCTAGGGATGGAGACCCTCCTGGGGCAGAACCAGCCTTTATAAAGTGAGTACCCGAAAAATTAGGGTAAAAACCTGACGGCTGAGAGTAATCAAGGTCTCCTCATTGCACGGCAATCGGTCTAGAAAAAGTACGAATCTCTATATGTATTGAGCCTAAGACTCTTCATGGGTTGTAATAGTACATATTTTATTTAAATAGAAATTTTCAAGACCTTATCCCTAAATCTAAAATTTCTGAATTTTTATTCGATGATCCGTTCATATCTTGTTTATGGAGTGATAAATTTTTAAGATTTGAAAGTTTTTCCAACCAGTTAGAATTATTCTATAAGAAAAGCGAATATAAAAATTGTCTGCATTTTATCTAATATCTCGTGAATAGGTTGATGAATTTTTAGAATTTAATTTTTTTGTTATCTATTAGAGCTAGATGATAATAGCGGAGAAATGAATGAAAATACGGAAAATTACCTGAAAATTGTTCTCATAGCCTACCTCTAGCTGGTTTAAAAAACCTTTAAATTATGAAAAGCCGCTAATCCCTTTTCGAGATCTAAGAAAATATGTGAATGAAATTTGAAAGAGTAGTTTACCTTCCATTCAAATACATTATTAATTTTTATTTGGTTGATTATTGAATTTTGAATTATTACTCTTAAATTTGACTTTCACTGACCAATGTATGATCTAGTGAGATAAATGATTGCATTCATAGAACTTTTATAATTTATTATTAATTAAAATGATATTGACATATCGAGTAAACAGAAGTAACTTTTCAACCTTCATAGAAATCAATCATGCCATGCCATCTTCTATCATAACCTTAGCGCTGGAGCTTATTTAGTTTCATGAAGTTCAATGTCCGTCTGCTTTGTATAAATATAAAAAAAAAAAGAAAAATAAAAATTCCTTTTCACATAAATTAATTCATTGCATCTGGTGAAAGATGTTTTTATTGCGGGATTGAACTCATGCTAAAATATAAACAGAAAGTGAGGAAAATATAAAAGCTTTAACGAAAAATTTCGGTTCTTTCAAGTACAATCTGTCAATGTTGTTCGCTTAACTTTTTGGTTTGAAACAAAAAGGTATTTAAAACTTTGAATCTTATTATTGTTTCGCGTTATGTGTTGAACAATTACTTTATTTCTTTTATTCACAACCTTCTTCTGTGCATAAAAATCGTCGTATGGTCGCTATTAATCTAAAGTATAATAAAAATGCTAAATTTCACATATTTTTAATTTAAGCGTTTTTGGTAATTAATGAGTGTGTAATGCGAACATGAATTTATTACTGTTTTTAAGCTATGAAATGAAATCATATGCATTAATAACAATTACAAAATTCTAATTATTTCATTCGTTTAATTATCTGATATTGGGATACCATTTGATAATTTTTATCATAAAGGCATACAAGGGCTACGAGGATGAGAGGAGAATGGTAATGCTTTTAATTATGTGAAATGACTGAATACCGATATTTCATACAACAGCTTCGTGGAACCCTCCGAACCTTGAATCATACCGTGAAATTACAATTAAATTAAATTAAAATGATCATTTTATTTGCGAATACATCAAAATTGCATGAATTAATCGAACGGAGATTACAAAAAAAAAAAGTAAAATGGACTGCAAAACTAGTGCTGAGATTTTAATTAGTGAAACTCTTTAAATTATTTTTTTAATAAAATAACAACTATTATATACTATTTATTCATTAGAAACAAGAAATTTGACATTCAATTTAATTTTCATCTGCTATTCCTTTGCAATGAGCAAATCTGTGAACTGCTGAAGCAGCGGCTCATCACAGCATAGCTCGTTAAGTGATCAGCATATCCCTTGGCCACGGCCTGCGTAGTCGTCGGGGTGTAAGGAATCGTATTTGAATGTTTAATAAATGTTTATGTAAGAGGGTTGGTGTTGTATGTTTGTCTTCGGTGGAAGTTATAGTATTGTTCTGTAGCAGTGGCTGAAATAGTCGGAATGTTCAAGGCGTTATATATAACGTCATTTGATACGTAGGACGGTGCATAATATACTTCTTATTTATAAGATAACCGTGATACATACCACAAATAACTGGGAATTTTCAAATTCGAATGAAACAGTATGGAATAGGTTAATAGTATAATCTTTACATTCCCAAGTCATCTAATTTTATTTTTATTAAATACGGAAAGGGTCTCCAGCACAATAGCCCTTTTTGTTTTCCGAGAATAATTAATTCGTAAAAATCTTATCGTAATGAAGGCAGTATAGATTATAAGGGTAGTAAGACTCTGAAGATTTTCCCTGATTAACGAGGAGTTTAATAAACTAAGTGTTTTAAACTTTTAAGAAAGGCGAATTAATCTGAAGATGCGAATTCATTCCGTTGGAAGACTATAATGACTTGTAATATATTATTCAGTTGGAAGTCTAAATAGATAACGATATTTTTTTAATTTGAGAAAAGCATAAAAAAAGGAAAATACGGCTTCTTGTTTAATTAATAGTTCCCCAACCATGAAGTGCCCAAGTGGATTTAGGGAACTAAAAATAGGATGTCTATGAATTACCTAATACGTTTTCTTCAATGCGCAAGACATGAAGAGGTACTATGATTATTTTCTTTATCTGTTTGCGCAGTCAATTTTCAAAAGGGATTGGCTACGATGGATTGATGGCTATAGATTGAGTATTTTCTTATTCACAACATATCTTGCTCTAATTCTGTGCCTCGATGAACCACAACATTATCATCAGGAATGGCATATCGAAAATATCTACATTTTTTTTCAGCCAAAACACATCTTACATAATCTTCTATATTAAAAACATATCTGGACCTAATTTTTCCTGAAGTTAAAGCCAAAGGTGATGCCTATGAATAATTCCACCTTCGGCGATACGCGCCAACCAGCTGTGTCCAATTGGTACCTTATGTATAAAGTACCTTTGGTAAGGAACTCCAATGATTTTGTATATACAGCATACGAATACATAAAACAATTTAATAAATGCAGTTTTTGGAGCTAACGATGCCATAGAAAAGCAGTGGCCGAAAACAGAAACATCTAGAATGTTTTAATGAAAATTTTAGCTCTTTCGTGTATCAATTTTAGCTGAACTTCATTTATACCTTTTAGCTGAACCAGCTAAAAAGATTTTATCTTACCATAATTTTGATGTCCAGAACCTTTTAGAGTCCGTTGACTACTATAGTAGCTTTGCATATCTCATTTCAAGTCCGTTAGCTAATTTAGTAACTCTGTTTCTAGAGCCATCTAGTGTCTGGTTGACAATGTGAAGTACGTTCCCTTGACAAAAGATATCCTACGGATCCACTTTTGGCTATATAGCATATTTATATGGAATTGTGTATTTTGTTTAGAGCCTCTTAGCACCTTGGAAATCAATTTTCTATCTGAATCATATATCTAGGATACTATTGTTCAAAGTGTATACTGCATATTTAAAAAATGTTGCATACATTTATTAAATTAAAAAAAAAAAAAAGTTTTTAAATTCACCTGTGCCGGTCCAATGCCCAGATCAAAAAGGATGTTGGGAAAGTGTATGGTATTAACGAAAAAAACATAATAGCGGAGTCAAAATGTAGCCGGTCCAGCGGGCACAGTTGCCTTTACTACTAACCGGTCCAGCAAGCCCGCTCTACCTCCGCAATAGTCGGACGCTAAAGGGTTAAATGTTCGAGAAGGGCATATCTCATAGGCTGCCATTTTAAACGATTTGATTGGTAGTGAAGTTAGTAAAATCGGTTAAGAAGTAAAAGTGTCTGGTGGTCGGCAGATAGAAAGATTTTTTTCTGATTATTTTATATTAAGTTGCTTGAAACATGAACCCACAAATTTTTAATAATCAAAAAGATTCATTATTGAAAAGAATACAAAAGAAAGTATGTTATTGCACAGATTTTTTGTTCGCTCTTATATTTATTGAATATAATAATTCCTTATTGTTTTTTAAAAGTTAATAAACATCTCGACTATTACATATTTTAATCATTGGGGAATGTTAATTTAGACACGCTGATGAATGTAAGGATTACATGTTCCCTTCGCATGAACTAACAATTCAGAGACAGCTGTGAAGACCAAACTCCAACGAAACTGTATCAAAATTCCATCCGCGGTCTAAACTTGACAGAAGCAGCTCCGAGTTTCCAGCAGGACTAATGTATTCCACAAATCACTGCGTCCCTTGTCAACTCCAGCCATTGGGCTCCTTGCAGTAATTCCTGGAGAGGGTCGGGAAAAAATATTTCCTGTTATTCATTTGCATTTCATTCTCCAGAAGGAAGTTGAGGATCTTCTTGATTTATTTTATGAATAGCTCCTCATCAGCAAAAAGCTGCCTTTCATGATATATTCAATTATTTCTTGTATGCAATTGCCGGAGAATTACAAAAATATAATTTAAAAAATCTGGTTCTGGCAACACACGACTTACACTTACCACGACTGTTGAAATCAATTTAAAACCTGTTAAATATACCTCAATTTGAAAAATATTCTAAGTTGATTTTATAAACGTGTATCTTAATGTTAACTACATTAAATTGTTAATCAGTTTAACAAGTTTATTCCTTATTCGTGACTTTTTATTACCTTGTACAACTTTAAGTATCATATAATATTTTTTCTTAAATTCTTTTCTTTCCAACGGTATATATATATACTACTACGTATATATATTATACGTATATATTACTGTTCTTAAAAAAAAAAAAAAAAAAAAAAAAAAAAAAAAAAAAAAAAAAAAAAAAAAAAAAATTAAAAATAGTTTTTCTCTTTTATCCTTTAATTGGTCATCAAAATCGTCCAGCTTGTATATTTATCCGTCCTTCCTCGCTGTCATTAAGATGATATGGTCAATCTTTTGAAATGTACAACATTAAAGGTAGTTTAGTGGAAGAAAATTTATAATAGCGGCATTTAAGTCCTGTCAGACTATTTAAATCAGAATGAAACCTACATGATATCAAAGCCTATTAAATTTTACATCAACATAGGGAGTTTTATCAAATTCGTTAGAGCCGTTTTTGAGAAAATCGTAAAAAGGTTCAAATTGCACTGTATAAAGTGGCTTTTTCTAGTTAACCGATTTTGATGAAAAAGTTGCTGTAACATCTCGGGCGTATAGCTGTCTTAAATATGGAATTTCATTTTCTTACGACTTTTCGTTTTTGCACTAGACTTGGACAGGACTTACTACATACATACGCATTGGATTCAGGGGACCCTAAAACGTGTATTTCCGTCGAGAACTGGAATTAAAAAATTTTCACTGTCGCAATACTTTCCCTTTCTATATATTTTATATATAGGTAAGTTAAAGTAATGAAGATTTTCTCTAGTCAATAAGATGGACAAAAGATGGTAAGTGGATCCTGAAATTTTATTAGGATATAAAAATATTAAAAAAAATCATTGATTTACATTTTTCTTTCTTGTAATATCTTGTGTATCTAATTTATAATATATTGTTGCAACATCAGATGTGGACGTGTTAACTACTTTATATTTAATTGGAAGTCCTGTTATAACCCGTATTATTTGATTTTTTAAATTAATACTAAGTAGTTAGGCTTAAAACATCATCATCCAATTTGTTCCAAAAAACCAAATAAAAAAAATAATAAAATAAATAAATAACATGCTTTCAAATTCCTATATCTATGATTTTAAAATATATTTTTAAAAATTAATCGCTTTTCTTCTTAGAAGGCATTGCCATGAATCGAAGGACTTTTAGACTTTAAACTAATGATATTCATGACTGTCCGTTAGACTTTTATGTAAATAAAAAAAACAAAAAAACATTAGTACGGTTACGAAGGTTTTCAAACATAATATCTTTTTGTTCTGTAATAATAATTTTTTAAGTGCAGTGTTTCAATGGATTATTTCACTATGTGCTGGAATATGAGAATTTATTTCTGTATTTTATACACATTTATAACAATATTATTTAACGTGGAGAAACTAAATTAATGGCCTCGTGGAGATACTGTTTTTCCTCTTTTAATAAACCTTTTATGATATTCTATATTGGTCGTAAAGAGCACACACGATTAATAGCTAGGCTGATGAGTTCTTAAATCGCTTGCTCTATAGTACAGCCAAATGAGTAGAGAGATTTTACGTTATGTTGAAAAATAGAAGATTTACATTATACTTTTGTTATTATGACTAAATAAACAATGTTGCTATTCCTAAAAAACTACTAAATTATGTGAAAGATATATTAAAGACACAGAATTAATTAATCAAAGAAAACTTATATTATTCTCTTGAGAGAGATTTAATCCACTATATTATTTAGCAAAGGAGTGACGGCCCAGCATTTGTTGAACTATTTATTTTAATTAACAGTAAATATTTAATTTTTTACTTTTCACTAACCTATACTATATGTGAAATATTATATGTATATTATATATTATATAACAGGCCAGGCGATCGTATCAGAGGTGTAGATGTGACGTAATGCGCGCTACACTTCGAGACGAGTATAAGTCACAAGCCAGGGCTTACCGAAACGCAGTGCGTTTAAGAAAGCGGAAGTCTTGGGACGATTTCATCGTCGAGGAGTCCTCCAAGAATCCCTGGGGTATCCTGTACAGAGTGGCCTTGGGTAAGTTGACTTTACTGCAAGTAATTGCAGCGTTGAAACACGAAACTGCCCAAGCAACCACCCTTGAAAAGGCGGCGAAGATATTTATTTCGAAGACCTACCCCAGGGATGATCCTTCTCAGGATAGCGAGGACGATTTTTTATCAGACGCACTACGGTATGCCCACCTGGTACAGACTTATGCCCACCATGGGACATATGGGACCTCCGTGCTGCTGTGGATGGACAAAAGACTGGTCGTGCTTCAGGATTAGATTCTAGATGATAGATTGCTATCATTGTTCAACGATTGCTTGGATAGGGGATACTTTCCAAAAAACTAGAAGATTGTTGACATTAGGCTCCTGTGCAAAGGAGGAGACAAAGACAGGCAAAAATCAAAGTCTTACAGGCCGATATGTCTCCTACCGGTAATGAGCAAAATTTTAGAAACTCTAATTGTCTCAAGCCTACGACCGATATTTTTGTGAGCTGCCCATCCACGGCAGTATGGATCAACCAAAGGAAGGGGAACCGCAGATGCCCTGCTGAACATACGCCGTGACGTCGAAGAAAAGGCTGAGAAATATGTTTTGCTTATTCTGTTTGACATATCCTCCGCCTTCAACAGCGTGTGGTGGACAAGCGTACTTCAGCAGTTGCACAAATATTTCCCCACCGTCAGGTCAAGACTGGAAAACACATGGATCCTCCCGGACTACTGGGTCACACAGTTCCTCACTGGGCATGGGGGCTTCCGGACAAAGTTCGCTATGCATGGAAAAGACATAAGTCTCCTTGCCCCAGTTGTGGTATCCCGGAGACCGCCGAGCATATTCTCCTTGCTTGCGGCGCTTATGAGGCACTGAAAATGAAGCTTCTGAGGGACACAGGACTCTACGTCCTGACAGATGGCGATATCCCTAATCTCATATCCAAACAAAACTGCCCGTACTTGGAGGAGAAGAATGAAGAAGGTCACCGAACATCCAAAGACCCACTAGCATGCTGTTTGATTAGTTTCATAGCAGCTTGTGGGTTGTATCTATGGTACTTCCCACATCTGCAAGTACCGTATTGCCTCAAGGCAGGGGAGGGTAATGAATAAATTAAAATAGTAAGGAAAAGTATGGCGATCGTGAAAATTTTCGAATTCCAGTTTTCAACGGAAATACACGTTTTAGGGTCCCCAGAGTCGAAATGGCCAAGTCCACAAATGTGTCTCTGTGTGTGTGTTGTAAGTCTAGCGCAAAAACGAAAAGACGTACAGAACTGAAATTTCATATTTAAGACAACTATACGCCCGAGATGTTACAAAAACTTTTTCATCAAAATCGGCTAACCCGAAGAGCCACTTTCCCTAAAAAACGGCTCTAACGATTTTGATTAAACTCTCTATATTGATGTAAAATTTCATGTAAAATATCATGTAGGTTTCATTCTGATTGAAATAGTCTAACAGGAATAAATTCCTGATATGTTAAATTTTCTTCCTGTAATGTACCTTTGATTTTGTAGATTTAACAAAAATCAGGCATATCATCTAATTAGAATTGATAAATAACGGCTAAATATGCAAGTTGAGCGAATGTGATGACTAAATAAAGGATAAAAGAGCGAAAATATTTTTTGTAATATAATAAGAACTGTAATATAGACGTATAATATACTGTTGGAAAGAGAAAGATTTTAGATAAAATATTATCTCATACACAAAGTTGTAAAAGGTAATATAGAGTGGCGAATAGGAAATGAACTTATTACTGATTAACGATTTAATATAGTTACATTATTTAATCTAAATCATATGTTTCCAACAAAAATGAATACACGTTTTATTGAAATCAACATAAATCAGACAAAACTTTAACAGACTGAACAACGAACTTAAACGACAAATACAAAAATTCAATAGAACTAACTATGATTCCTTTTTAAACAACCTATCAACTGACGATGAAAGCTTGTGGAAGCATACCAAGAAATTGTTGAAACATCGACAGGTGTCAGTACCACTGCGAAAAGAAGATGGTTCATGGGCCGTGTCAGATGGAGAAAAATCTGAAATTTTTGCTGATCACCTTTCCTCTGTTTTTATACCACCTACTGACTACCCTAATACAGAACATGAAAACTTAGTTAAAAGTACTCTGGACATTCCACTACAGCTGACACTACCTCCTATATCTTTCACTCCTTCACAAGTCGCACAACAAATCAGACACTTACCTAAAAGAAAAGCCCCATGTTATGATTTAATAACTGCCGAGGCGCTCCAACTGATGTCCAAGAAAGCTCTGGTGTTCCTCACGACAATATACAATTGCATACTTAGGACAGCTAAATTCCCAATACAGTGGAAATATTCAATCATAAAAATCATACACAAAAAAGACTAAGACATGTACAAACCATCCTCTTATAGGCCTATTAGTCTCCTTCCCATATGTTCTAAACTTTTCGAAAAATTAATTTATAAAAGATTGGTTGACATACTGACTGAGCAAAAAATAATACCTGACCATCAATTCGGTTTTCGCACGTCACACTCAAGGCACACCAATTACACAGAGTTACTGACTTCATTGCAGGAGCACTAGAAAAAAAGCAATACGCGACTGGAGTATTTTTGGATGTTGCCCAAGCGTTTGATAAAGTCTGGCACGAGGGGCTTCTCTTTAAACTCAAGAACGTACTACCTTACACATACTATCTTATTATACACTCTTTTCTCTCTGATAGATTTTTCTCTGTTCGGCAGGGCTCAGAAACTTCTTCAATCCGACCAGTCTTGGCAGGAGTACCGCAAGGATCGATACTTGCTCCGCTCCTATACATTGTATACACAAATGACATACCAACTCATCCCACCACATTGACTGCAACTTACGCGGACGATACTGCAATTTTAACTTCAAACGACGATCCTATACTCGCCTCACTGACTCTACAAAATCACTTGATGATACTACAAAATTGGTACAAGCTATGGAAAATTCGTTTAAATCACACAAGTCAAAACACGTAACGTTCACACTACGACAAAACACTTGCCCACCAATTTTTATCGACAACAACCAAATTCCTCAGACCAACTCTGTACATTACCTAGGACTGACACTCGATCGAAGGATGACTTGGGGCCCACATGTCAAGATGAAAAGACAGACTCTTAACCACCGACTGAAAGTACTATACTCACTTTTATCTAAATCTTCAAAATTAAAAATTAGACAGAAACTGAATACATACACATACCTTCTTAAGCCAATATGGACTTACGCTTCACAGATTTTTGGTTCAGCAAAAAAGACTCACATACAAAAAACTGCAAACATTTCAATCCAAAATTTTAAGACTGATAACGACAGCTCCTTGGTACGTAAACAACAGAACCCTACATACGGACTTACAACAACCAACAGTTGACCAACATATACGAACACTCTATACTCGTTTTCACAATAAACTTAACGGACACGACAATAGACTGATTAACGACATGTCAATAGCTGAAATGCCAGTCAGAAGAAGGCTAAAGAGAGGCTGGATGAGGGACCTCCTCGGATAAAATAAAGCCATGGAAGGGGTGCTGTTAAGCATTTTTCTTCTTCATGCCTACCATGTCTGGATCTCAATTTATACAGCACATTTGCTGATTGTCAGATACATTCTGACAGGCGTGAATATAGATTTAAAGAGAAAAAAAAAACAAAAAAAAAACATAAATCAATTTTCAAATTGAAGTATATTTAATATTTTTTTAATTCATTTTAACAGTAGAAGTAAGCGAAAGTCGTGTGTTGCCCGCACCAGATTTTTTTATCTTTTAAATTTGTATTAATCCGGTCAGTCAGCGCATAAAAAGTATATTCTTTTCATTTTTAAACATTTTCCTTTGGTTCTTTGTATTTTGGCAACTTTTTTGTTATGATAGCACTTGTTTCAAAAAATATTGCTACGGTCAAGACAATGACGGGTGGACCACGCCTGGAGGGGCCTAGATGAGGCTAGAGACTTCTGGACCTGGACAGTCCTCGAAGTGCCTGGAAAGGCCCACCACCCGCCTTACCTGCGCCCGGGTCTAGAAGATTCGGCGCTGGTACAAATAGCGGTTCCCTAAGCCTGGGTGAGTCAGTCCTAATCCGGCTCAACAAGCATCTGTGATGTATCAGTGAACAGTGACAGTGAACCGTCCGTGACAGTGTGACAGTGTAGTGAAACTGTGTGTCAGTATTGTGATAACCGGTCGGTGGGAAATTAGAAGACTGTAGTTTATATATAACTTATAGTTGTAAGTTTTAGAATAAGTCTGGCATATTGTATAAGTTTACGTAAGTAGTTTATTTGTTAGGAATACCTGATTTTATATGTCGACTGTTTAGTAGTTAAGCTAGTAATTCCATTATTATTGTTAATATAGTGGTTAGTAATCCCTTTGTATTTGTGTTTTCTGTATTTAATAAACATTTGTAATTTGTAAACAGGAGTAGTTCATTTCGCACACCCCGTAGCCCGTAACAATTTGGTGTCAGAAGTGGGATCATTGTAAATGGTTATAATTTTGGTTTTCTTGTTTTTGTAATTATTGGGCTACTGTGTGGAAAATGACTTCTCAGAGTGTTAGACTGAATGATTTAAAAGTTGCAGACTTAAGACGGGAGTTAGAAGAACGAGATCTGGATACTTCCGGAACGAAATCAGTACTGCAACAACGCTTGCGCCAATTTTTTGTTGATTCAGGGGAAAATCCAGACGAGATTACGTTTGAAAATGATTTCAGTAAGTTGTCTGCAACTTTTAAAACTGAATTAGGTACTGTTAAAAATGAGTTAGGTAATGTAGAAAAGAAGTTAGGTAATGAATTAAGTACGGTTAAAAATGAGTTAGGTAATTAGAAAAGAAGTTAGGTAATGAATTAAGTACTGTTAAAAATGAGTTAGGTAATGTAGAAAAGAAGTTAGGTAATGAATTAAGTACTGTTAAAAATACATTGGAGGCTAAGTTAGGCAATTTAGAAACTAAGTTAATGGAAAGTGTAGATAATAAGTTAGCTGATGTAGAATCTAGATTAGGAGAAAAAGTCGATTCAGTAGAAAATGAACTTAGGGTAAGAATAGAAGCTCTAGAACAACGTATGAGCAACCCACCGACAATCGACACCGACCAACCCTCTGAGAGAAGCCCTCACAACACCATTCCCTCCGCCAATGCTGGGATGCCACCAACACACACACCATCCCATTGTTCGACGGGAAGACGCCGTGGGAGGACTACATGACTCTCTTCGAGACAGCGGCTTCGATCCACGGGTGGTCAAAGGAGACGCAAGCATCAGCGTTGTGCCTAGCCTTGCGTGGAGACGCCTTAGGAGTGCTACAGGGGATGCCCATGTCGGAGCGGTGCAACTACGGCGAGCTGATGAGAAGACTGGAGATGCGTTTCGGCCATCGCCACATGGACCAACTATACCGTTCCCAGTTAAAGAACAGGGTCCAGAAGACCAACGAGACGCTGCAGGAATTTGAAGCAGATATCGCCCGGCTAGTGAGGAATGCCTACCCAACAGTCACCGACGACGTCTACGAGAGCTTGGCTATCGACAAATTCCTGGATGGACTTCGAGACCCGGAAACCCAACAGGCAGTGAAACTCGCACGCCCTAAGACTTTGGGCGATGCATTGTCGCAGGCCATGGAATTCGAGGCTGTCAGGCAGTCAGTCCGTGGACATGCACGAGTTCGAGCGGCAGAAGCGGAGCATAACGCGGCCTCCACCATCGAGGGCATAGTAACAAAGGTTTTGGAAGCCCTCAGGACACGCAAAAATGAGATACGCTGTTGGAGCTGCGGTCAACTTGGACACCCCAGAAGCAAGTGTCCTACCAGGAAGCCGGAAAAAGCCACAGTAAAACTAAGGAGGGTTGATGGGAAGGGGCAACTGTCAACCCGTAGCATCGAAGGCCCCAGGGTCGCCGTGAGAATCGCGACAATAGGGAGCAAGACAAATAGTATTTATGTGGATGGAATGGTGAACGGGCAGCTGCGGAGTTTTCTGCTGGATACCGGCGCAACCATGACAATACTGAACCCGAAGGCAGTTAACGCTAAAACGATATTACCTACCACTTGGGCGTTACGGACAGCCACAGGACAGCCAGCCGAGGTCTACGGGGAGACAGTTGCCACTTTCTTCATCGGGGGCCAACGTCTAGAGCACCGCGTTCTCGTGGCGAAAATAGACGAGGAAGTCATCTTCGGCATGGACTTGATGATCAAATACGGGATCAAGCTGGACATGTCGAGAGGTGTGATGACGCTGGGAGACGAAGAGGTCATCCTTCGGCAGGGAAAGGACCTCTATGCACGAGTACTCCTACTAGAAGACACCACTTTACCTGCACGGAGTCAAATTCTGACGCATGGGACGATCAATGGACGACTACCGGAGGGTCAATGTCTTCTACTTGAACCTGGGAAGCACGAGGAGCAGGAAGTCGGACGCGGTGTTCTGGTTGCAAGGTCTCTCATCAAGGTCGGACATACCACCCCAATCCGACTGATGAATCTGAACAGCTTCCCGGTGACACTAAAGAGAGGAACACCAGTCGGAGAATGTACGGCCGCTACCTCAGTAGTCCGACAGCTACAACGCAACCCCACCGAGCAACGAGGACTACCCGAAGAATTAAAAGGATTCGTGGAGGAATCATGCAGAGAACTTTCGCCTGAACAGAGCGAAATCGTGAAGAGATTGATTACCCGATGGCAGACATTTTCGAGATCAGCTCAGGACCACGGGGTAGAACGAACATCGTCCAGCACAAAATTGACACCGGGGATACAAAGCCCATCCGACAGATCCCGAGGAGGCTGCCGCTAGCTAAACGAAAGGATGCCGAGGAGATTATTAAGGATATGGCGAATGATGGTGTCATCGAGCCCTCGAGTAGCCCATGGATGTCTCCTGTCGTACTGGTGAAAAAGAAAGATGGGACGACAAGATTCTGCGTAGATTACCGTCTTTTGAACAAGCCACGAAGAAGGACAGTTACCCACTCCCAAGGATTGACGACACGCTGGACACACTAGAGGGTTGCAAACTATTTTCTACCTTGGATCTCCGCAGTGGATATTGGCAGGTTGGATTGGCACCGGAAGATAAGGAGAAGACGGCATTTTCAATCGGCACTGGCCTCTGGCAATTTACGGTAATGCCATTCGGGCTTTGCAATGCTCCTGCAACGTTCGAGAGGCTGATGGAAAGCGTCTTAAGAGGTCTTTCTTGGGAGATATGCCTGGTTTACTTGGACGACATCATTGTACTGGGAAAATCCTTCACTCACCATCTGGAGAATCTGGAGCGGGTCTTCGAACGGCTGCGTGCAGCTAATCTAAAACTGAACCCGAAGAAGTGCAATCTCTTCCGAAGGCAAGTCAACTACCTCGGGCATGTTGTATCAGACAACGGAGTTGCTGTTGACCCAGGGAAGATTACAGCGATCACCAATTGGCCAGCACCTCGAGATAAGCACCAAGTGAGAAGTTTCCTCGGGCTCTGCACCTACTACAGGAGGTACGTGAAAGGATTCGCCAACATCGCAAAACCTCTTACCAGGCTCACTGAGGAAAAACGGACTTTCCTTTGGGATCGCGAGTGTCAGGCTTCATTTGAGGAGTTAAAGAAGAAATTGAGTAGTGCGCCTATTCTAAGCTATCCACGTCCCGAGGGCAAGTTCATTCTTGACACAGATGCCAGCAACACTGCTATTGGAAGCGTCCTTTCCCAACTCCAAGACGGGGAAGAAAAGGTTATTGGGTACTTCAGCAAAGCACTGTCAGCTCCAGAACGCAACTACTGTGTCACAAGGAAAGAGCTTCTGGCAGTGGTTAAGTCCATAGAGCACTCTCATAAATACCTGTATGGAAGAAGATTTCTACTGAGAACGGACCACGCAGCTCTAATGTGGCTGCTGCGATTCAAGTCACCGGAGGGACAAGTTGCACGGTGGATCGAGCGCCTTCAGGAATATGACTTCGAATCTGCTCATCGTTCTGGAACGAGTCACCGGAATGCGGATGCGCTCTCAAGGAGACCCTGTGACGGAGAATGCAAGCATTGTTCTCGACAAGAAGAAAAGCAAGCAACAGTGTTGCGGACTACGGTCGTTACCGACGGTTGGCAGGACACACAACTGGCAAAGGAACAGGACGAGGACCCGGACTTGAAACAAATAAGGGAATGGAAGCTATCAGGCCAAAGGAGACCAAGCTGGCAGGATGTTGCTCCAATGTCGAAAAATATAAAAACCTATTGGGCTCAATGGGACTCCATTCTACTGGACAAAGGTCTGCTGAAACGAGCATTGGAGAACACAGAGGGAGATCAGCGGAGACTACAGCTCATCGTACCAAAGATTAAAGTGCCCGAAGTACTGAGGGAATTACATGATGGAGCATCTGGTGGCCACCTTGGAGTTCACCGGACATTAGAAAAGGTTCGTGAACGCTTTTACTGGGCAAACCTCAAGGACGATGTGTTAGATTGGTGCCGGCGGTGTGCAACTTGTGCCGCCTCTAATGGACCGATAAGGAAAAAGAAGGCACCTATGAAGAAATACAACGTAGGAGCACCATTCGAGAGAATAGCGGTAGACATCGCTGGCCCTTTTCCTGTGACAGATAATGGCAACCGATATATTCTCGTGGCCATGGATTATTTTTCAAAGTGGGTGGAAGCTTACGCCCTTCCGAATCAGGAGGCCGCCACGGTTGCAGATGTTCTCGTGAAGCAGCTCGTCAGTCGGTTTGGGGTGCCCATGGAACTTCACGCTGACCAAGGAAGAAACTTTGAGTCGGTGTCTTCACCAGGATGTGCGAGGCTCTAGGAATACGAAAGACCAGGACGACGCCTCTTCACCCTCAGTCCGATGGCATGGTAGAGCGCATGAACAGGACAATGGGTCGATATTTGGCCAAGGTAGTTTCTGACCATCAGCGAGACTGGGACCAATATCTTCATCTGTTCCTGCTAGCCTATCGTAGTTCAGTTAATGAAACGACAGGGCAGACCCCCGCCAATGTCGTGTTCGGCAGAGAACTACGCTTGCCTTGCGATCTGAAATTCGGTTTCAAGCCTGATGAGGAGGTCGCCGGAGAAGACTACGTCACGAACCTACGGAAGCAATGAACACTATTCACGAGAAGGTTCGCACAAACATCCAGGGAGCAAGTGACAGAATGAAGGAGCGTTATGACATCAAGGCAGAGAAAGGTGGCTTCCGACCTGGAGACTTGGTCTGGCTACACGATCCTCGAAGAAGGCAAGGCTACTCACCGAAACTTCAAAACTCCTGGGACGGACCGTATGAGGTCATCAAGAGGATCAATGATGTCATCTATAGGATCAGGAAGCAGCCCAAAGGAAAACCCAAGGTAGTCCATTTCAACCGATTGGCTCCATACAAGGGAAACCATGGCCCTACAGAGGAACAGCAAGTGAGGAACCACACCGACAAGGACCTAACTCCCCATCCTAAGGCGCCAGACTCCCGTAGGGTAACGCAGACAGTTTACAGAGACATATTCTCGTTACCGGTAGACTATGCTCTAGCACACTGTGTCGCCGAACATCTGAGGAATTCCCGGGGGATTGCGACGGTCTTCAGGAAGAAGTTCGCTGGAATTGAAGAGCTGGAACGCCAGGGACCAAGAGTTGGGAAGACTCTCCATCAAGAGCATGAAGGCCGGCACCTGTTTTACTTGGTTACCAAGAGTTCATCAGAGCAGAAGCCGACATACGACACACTGCGCCGGAGTCTTGACGACCTGCGGAGAAAGCTTCTGGAACTGCGTGTCACCAAGCTCGCCATCCCGAAGTTGGGTTGTGGATACGATGGCCTGGAGTGGAGGATTGTCAGGAACATGGTAGAAGAGACGTTCGCCAACTCTGGAGTCATTATAATGGTATGCACGTTCAACCCCTGGAAAGACAAAACACCTACATCGGAGGAAGATCAGCATCGCTCAGCTTCTGCAATCTGTGCTCTGGGGCAGAGCACGTCTAAGGAGGGGGTAGTGCTACGGTCAAGACAATGACGGGTGGACCACGCCTGGAGGGGCCTAGATGAGGCTAGAGACTTCTGAACCTGGACAGTCCTCGAAGTGCCTGGAAAGGCCCACCCGCCTTACCTGCGCCCGGGTCTAGAAGATTCGGCGCTGGTACAAATAGCGGTTCCCTAAGCCTGGGTGAGTCAGTCCTAATCCGGCTCAACAAGCATCTGTGATGTATCAGTGAACAGTGACAGTGAACCGTTCGTGACAGTGTGACAGTGTAGTGAAACTGTGTGTCAGTATTGTGATAACCGGTCGGTGGGAAATTAGAAGACTGTAGTTTATATATAACTTATAGTTGTAAGTTTTAGAATAAGTCTGGCATATTGTATAAGTTTACGTAAGTAGTTTATTTGTTAGGAATACCTGATTTTATATGTCGACTGTTTAGTAGTTAAGCTAGTAATTCCATTATTATTGTTAATATAGTGGTTAGTAATCCCTTTGTATTTGTGTTTTCTGTATTTAATAAACATTTGTAATTTGTAAACAGGAGTAGTTCATTTCGCACACCCCGTAGCCCGTAACAATATAAAAACTAATTTAACTCCAGTCATGTAATGTACGAATCATAAATAGTCATTAAAACATCTATGAAGTGGGCCATCTAAAATCCTATTAATAATAATTTTCATCGCATTTTTCTCAGGGTATAAAACTGTATAAAGTAATTTTTAAAGCTTTATTTGACTCCCTTTTGTTTTCTATCTAATAGACATTCAAATACTTATCCACTCAAATAATAGTCAATAAAAATAAAAAAAGTATAGGGCATTGATGACCTTAAGGTTTTGTGCCTTGAAGCATAAGAAACAAACAAACAAAACAAAAGTATGAATGTGGTTAGTTTTACTTTAGAGTAATAATTAATAACATAAAATAGATGATGAAGTTTTAATTTTAAATATTTCTAAATTGCATAGTTGATGGATTTTATAGGCATAATTACTATTACTATTTAACTTTTATTACATAGCTAAGATACTGCTAAGGCCATAAAGTTTAACGCATATGCCTAAGCTAATAGTGGCTTAATGCCTTAGTATATTGCTGATACGACTGTGGAAATGGCCATTGTGAACTATCGCAGGTGTTAGGAGCGAGGATGGAATACTAATGTAACTACCGGGCTTCTACGGTAAGCTCAATAACAATTCATAATTAATAAAGGCCCTTCAACACATTTACAGTTTTATTTAATATTCAAACACAACTGGGAATATCCAACATATTTTGACTATAAATGAAAGATATGGTGAGGGAAAGTATTACAAAAAAAATTTAATTCGAGTTTACAAGGAAAATAAAATATTAATAGTCTCTTGAGACTAAATTAAGAATTGTAACAAAATATTAAGTTTAAATCAAATTCAAAAAGTCGTAGGAATCAGAAATCGCATATTAAAATTAGGAAGGCCTTAGACAGCATCATGAGTCATAGACGTTACAGCTACCTTTTCACTACCAGAAGTGGAATTTTATCTGAGGAACACCGGCCTCAACGGGATAAAAGTTGGAAAATTCTACACCACAGCGAACTTGAAAGGAGTGGTTTGATAGATAGGATCTTAAAATGAGGTAGAGAGACTGGGGTAGATGCGTTTTAAGCTTAAAGAGTAATCCAGTGTGCCATACCCGGTCAAAAGCTTGCGCTATGTCCAGAAACGCACCAGAACAATACTCTTTGCATTCGAGGGCTGAGGAAATATGGTCACAACTCGGAGTCCTTGTTGAACAGTGGAATGATGAGGACGGAAACCAAACTGGTGGGAAGGAAGGTTTTAAGTAAATAGTTTTAAAATTTTATTGATAATAGTTCATACATATATCAAACCTTGAGACCCTGAAGGTTACATGCCGAAAATACCTGCACGGTTCAATCCCATGACTACGTCCCAAGCCGCGTATTCCGCGATGTGTAGCCTTCTAAATTCTCCATTGACCTCACTAAAAATTTAACGTAAAACCTTATCCCCAATAACCTTGAGGTGTTCATCCTTTGAACTGAGCGACCATGTATAACAGTCAATCATCCTCACTTCACTTAAATTATGATAATTTATAAGAATCTTATTGATAAATTAATGTTATATGGTATGCATTTGTGAAAAATGAGTTTTGAAAATTCATGTTCCAATGAAACAAATAAGTTACATTGGTTAGTTGTGTGGTAGAAAATGATTCTACAATGGAAAGGTTTTGATAGTTTTTTAAAATATTTTCACTAATTCCAGTGTTCGTAAATAGATCGTTGACGTAAATAAACAATTATAAAAGATGTACGTTTTATTTTTTATAAAGTTATATGTGCTTGCGTTACCTGAATGTATTCTCTAATTTTCATGGATTTCTGTATCTTCATTTAATATTTAGCGTCTTAAAGTTTTTATTTATTTTTGCATTATATTTAATGGTCATAGATACATTCAATTTGTTTACCACTACTGAGAACTTGCTTGGTAGCTTGTGCCTTTAGGTTTTTTTCGCCAACACTTCTAAACAGAGTGGAACGGCCAAGATTCGTTTCTAGGGATCATCACTAAATATAAATCTAGCTAATTCGAAAGACTTCGAACACACGATGCGGAGTGAGACCTATTCCAGGTATCCCCCAAAAAATAAATAAACAAAATCGTTTTTTTCAACTATGCTTTGAGATCGCTGGACGATATGATTGGCGCCTAAGTTCAGAAGAAGTGTTGTGCATTAGTGAACGAATGATCCGGATGGACACTACGACCGATGAATCATCTATGAACTTGGTATAAGTCGAGTGAAGAAATTGGTATGCTGAGTATATGGAGATCACTCCCAATGTTGGAAAATCACAACAAACGAAGAAATAGTACTTCAAACAGAGAAAATTCCCACCCCTGGCATAATTTGAAAAAAAAAAAAAAAATTGAAACGATTCAATAGAAATGAATTCCTCTTATTTCGTAAAATAAATTGGATAAAAATAGTATATTATAATTAGCTTTTAAATGTTTTATATTATGTTTGATATTACCTATGGGTCAATCTATTGGAAATCATCCAATTTTCATTAAGTTTGCCTCTCAACAATTTTGATTTTTTTATTAGTTGTTTTCTATCCTTTTCTGAATCTATAACATTAGATAAAATATTTTTCTGGCAAATACTTTCAATGTTATCGTCGTTTTAAGTCAGCTTTGTAGCTAAAACATGTGTTGGGAAATTAATTTCTAATTCTTGTAATTCAGTGGATATAAATAAAAAAAAATAAAACCAGCTATAAGATAAGGACATGCTTTATATTTTCTGTCTCCACAGCTTAATACCTTAATAGTGAAGAAAGTGGGTTAAATAATTCTCGAAAATGAATAAAAAACGAGATATTTAGCAAGGTAGAAGTATATGGAGCAAAGAGACTCATCTGTGATTATTTTTTCTTATATAGATTATTCATAGTCATATTTGCTGTAAAAAGATCAATCTTGAGTACATAATCCTTTTTTGTATTTGAATTTTCAAAAATGGCGAAAATACTTTGTTCGTAATGTTTACATGGATATATTATCTCAATGGAACTTATTGAAAAATAGTGGCAAGATCTGGACGATTTCAAATGAATTTATTCACATAAAATTAAAAACATTTGTATGGATTGCGTAATAAACCAGAAACTCTATATCTGTTTTAAAATAGAAACAATTATATAACTGTAAGTGCCTGTAAGTGTTAATGGTTTATAATTAACTCGTAAAATCAATTCTTACTTTAATTTCATAACTCAGTTCATAAAATAAAATCAAGTTTAATTTTTTAATTATATAAATAATAAGAATTAGTCCGTTAGCGATAGCAAATAATGCTATAGTTAAAAGGGAAAAAGAAGTATTAATCTCAAGAATCTTTCCACCTTCTTTTTATACTAAAACAAATTAACAACATTTTAGATTGAAATCCAGTTTTCGAGTTAGGAAAATAAACAGAAACTTTTAAATTGGTCTGTAAAAACCTTAAGGAGGTCGGAAAATACTGGGCTGAAGAGAAAAGGGAGGAGTGGAAGCAGGCGTGACTAAATGTCGATATAGAGGAACAATTTTATTTATTTTTTACTTTATTTACTTTTTACTCATCTGGTGAAGGAGATATCCTCACAGCCAAGGGCAGTTGCTTGCTCTGTTAGGATTGCTTCACAGAAATCTGTTTTTTTTTTTTTTTTTGTTTTTTTCATTTCCTTTTCCGACAAAATTTTCTCTGAATCTTTCAATGCCAATACAACCGAGAAACTTTGTTTTTCCGTTCTGTTCATTGCCAAAGTTATGATAATTTAGTGTTTATTATTTTTTGGGTTTAAGTAATTAATATTCTATTCAAATTTTAACCCCGTAATTATCTAGATCAATCAGAATTAATGTTACTTAATATAAGAATATATTGACTATTACATGAAGTTTATTAAAGTTGTATTGTACAACACATCTAGTAAATAGGCTAAAAGAAAATAGAAATGAACAAGACATGTAGAGAAGCTACCCATTTTTGACAACACTCGAAAAATATTCCTAACTAGAAAGTCTCGAGACCATCTCCCAAATATCCCGCCGCACCATAGCAACCCCAAAGCAATTCCATCGCCTCTATCACCTCCATCCTACCATTCAATATTATAAACTCCTTGTTTCTTCCCTTGTCTTTCCCCAATAGCGAGGTGTAAAGCGGACTTTCAGATGATCTCGAAGCAAAACTCAAGCGTATCATGAACTGTGTTATATACGGTTTGTATTCGGGATCACCGGAGACACGCATATAACCCAGTATTACGCCGATTTAAGGTGGCTTTATCCTCGTTACAGACGCCAGTATTTCCTAGCTTCCTTCCTCTACCAGGTTATCAGAACTCATCGTCCCAGCTATACCTTCCAATCCCTTCAATTTAAATCATCAATCCAGTCCCGTTCTACCAGATCCCGTCTTTCTGACCTCTGCCCTCCTCCTCACCGTACTGCTGCCTTTGACAAGTCCTTTCTAGCCAAAGCAACCTCTCTTTGGAACTCTATCCCTCTTGAGATCTTGATGTAAGAACTGCTTCCTCCTTCACATCGCTCCTTTTTAACCACCTTCTCCTCACCCAGTCAAACAGACAATAACTTCGAACTGCAGATGCTATAAATACCAATTATTATTTTTATTTTATTTTGTGTGTTTATATTACTCAAATTATCACTGATGAATTAGCTATTTCTGTTTTCATTCTGAAAGTCTGACTTGTAAAGATGTACATATATTACTACCTTAATTATTTTTTAGTTTAGTATTTTGTTATTCTAAGCCATGACCACACTGTTCCGGTCATCAATTATGTATGTTTATTTTATTCTTAAGGGACTTTAGTCCCAGGATAATAAAGAATTTTTTTCATTTTATTTCATCTTCTTTTCAGACGTGTCGGAGGACTGTCAGGAATGGAAAAGGAAGCAAGGATTGAAACTAGTGGGTTAGAGTAGAAGTGGAGTTTGTCATGAATGAATTGATACCTGGTTCGAGCCAAATTAGCTACACATGGAGATGTTTATGAATGATTTTATTCTTGACAAAGTTAGGAGCATTGAGGACTTTTCCAAGGATTTTGGATTGTAAGTATTGAAGACGGAAAGAATTTTATGGTTTAGTAGAGCCCCAAAGCTCAACTCCGTAAGTCCAGATAGGCGTTATGATGATCATGTCTTTTGTAGTTGAGTGGAAGGTTAGAGCGTCTATCTAGGTAGCGGATCTGTTCAACTGCAACAAGCGGAATATTATTGAAGGATACTGTAGGGCAGGATGTCTTAGATTTATGACGGAATTAAAAGTAAAAAAAAACAAAAACAACATAATATATATATATATATATATATATATATATATATATATATATATATATATATATATATATATATAAAGGTGAAAGAAGTTTCTAATTCATATTATTTTATTAGTCCTATTTGTATTACTTTAAAATTTAGACTAAATATGTTTCCCCCTATGGTTTGAATTTTATTCCTTCAATTTATCACTACAACTAATAAAATCCCTCAATACTTCGTAGTATTTCACGAGGCCTTTTATCCCATTATTTTATTATTGCAATAATCATCTCTTAACAAATTAAAAGCTATTAGTAAAGTAATATGTAGGTAGGCTCTTGAATTTCTTCCCTAATTTAACTGTCCTTGGAATCGAACGAATTCCTTAGAACAGCTCTTTTTGCTATGTATAAATCAAATTATTCCTACTTAATTTTTAATTGTATTAATGTCCGTAATACTAGTGAGCAGGAGTTTAAAAAAAAACCACCCTTAACGAGTTCAAAGCTAAACTGAAGATTCCAGCCTGCTTGACTTTTTAATATTTGAAATTCGATTATTTGAGTCGATAGTCGCATTTGATTTACTTCATTCAGAATTATCTGTGAAGTCCTTTTTAGATTTTATTTTTTATTATAACAATTTAATTCGGTCTTTGCTTAAATTTTCGAAATGCTTGAATTGAAATCAATGAATCTCCCTGACAATACCCAGTCCCCTTCCTTCGAAATATACTTCTCTCCTCAGAAAACTGTTCCATTTGACAGAGCTTTCATTATCCGAGCAACTTCACTTTGGAATCCCCTTTACCCTAATATCAGTCACTCACCCTCTCTAACCCTTTATTACCCTTCTTTATTCATTCTTCGAACATAGCGATTTCTCGGTTTTAGTTTGATTTTTATTATTTATAATTTATTTGATATTTATAGATCGATAATAATAGGGACTCAATATTTTAATAAAATGATGTTAATCACTCACAAAAATATTGTTCTCATATTTCTTTCTTTATTTAACCAATTACTTTTCTCTAAACTATATATTAAATATATTGGTATTGCGATTAGAAAGGTTTTGTTCCTTCATGGGAAATACTGATTTTAAGTTTCATAAATAAGGTATCCAGCACACAGGGCAAAATCACAAATTTAGGTGGACAAAAGCAAGTCAAAAGTTTTGAATTTTTGAGTGCCTGAACTTTTTATTATTAGTTGGTAAGACGCTTAATACTAATATTTCTCGCCATACCGTGTTTACAAATAAATAGTTAATGAGTAAATAATTCCTGTTAGCACAAGTGCCTAACAACCGGTAGTGGGATTATCTTTATTCGATGGCCATTTATTGTGTTCAAGATGTGTTTAGCGCAAAGTCCTTTTGCTATTATTTAACAATCGACATTGCTGAGACAGGCAAGACATTATATTTACAAACTCGTAATTGAATATACATTGAAATCTACCTGTAGAGTTAATTTAGCAATTTGTAAATGTATAACCCTATTCAATAATTTAAATTAAAACACATAATGATGTATTTCTGTTTTCGTTTATTTTATAAAATGTAATTTAGGAACCATGTTTGGCGTTCCTAGAAGGGAAAGAGATGAACATAAATAAAAATTATTTATGTTCCGATCTGAGTTATGTATGGTCGATCGATTTTTTACCTATAAATGAAATATGCGAGAAGAAGTGGTGCTATCGTACGAATTTAGAAATTCAGGATTTCATCAGATATACAAGTATTATCTCCCCATGAGTCTAAGTTACAGGGTCTGTGTATGTAATGGTAACTCTAACCTAAAATAAAAAAAGTCGTGCGAAAATGAAATAAGACATTAAATATATATATATATATATATATATTATATATATATATATATATATATATATATATATATATATATTTATATTTCCGAAGGTAATGTTTCGGTATATTTTACTATATAGTATTTTTATTAGGTATATAGTATTTTTCGAAAACGGCTCTAAAGATTTAGATTAAGCTTCCGCCATAAATAGCTTTTATAGCTTGTATAATGTATCCTCATTGAAAGTTTAACAAACCTATGTTATCTTCCCAGACTTCATTATTACGATTATGGGCTATTTACAATTATTTTAGGAACGTTAGTATTTGCAATTATATATTTCATTTATAGCAAAAAAAAACACAAAAAAAACTGTTGATGGCTATACTTGTGGAAGATTTTAATTAGCAGTAATAAGACACAATCATTTAAAAAAATATATATTAATCCAAATACTCTAAAAATTATACTGTTTGATAAAATTTAGAAATATCTCTTATTTGAAAAAACCTGCCTATTCAATATTTAATCAATATATAATAATACACTTCATTTCAACTTATACAGCCATTCTGTTAATAAAATAATTTAAAAAAATATTACATATTAAAAACATTTTTATTATTATTTTTATAAAAGTTACAATATTTTTTCATAAAGTTTTTTCCTTCAGGAGTTTTCATTTAAGTAAATATATTTTTTCAAACTCAATACACGTAAAAAATAATATTCACGTTTGCCACTTTAGTTAAAAAAATAATTAAAGTAAAGAATTATATTAAGTTCTCTGGAGGTTGTTATTCTGAAGCGCCGTATTTCTAATGACATCCCATTAACTTTACTAGGTCAAGGACTTAAATAAGTCTCAGCGTTTTTCAACTACTTAAAAGAACTTTTTAAATGGTAATTTCTATTTTGGTTTAAAAAAACAAAACAAAGTAATTAATATCTATTCGGGAGATTAAATTTTAATTGTTTAAATTTAAAGGTTATATACAATTTTAAGTAAACTTTCAATAATACAAAAATAATTGCATAATAGTCACAATGTAAAAAAAATCTGATGCGGGCAACACTTTCACTTACCTCCATGGGTAAAATCGATTAAAGAATTTCCAAATACAGTTGAAGATAAAAATTAGTGTAACTAATAAGAATTAATTAAATTGGCTTTCTATAGAAACATGTGTTTTATTAAAAAACTATATTATTATCTAAAACCATCAATTAGTTTTATCGGCTTTTCACCACTCTATATTAAAATTCTGTTTATAGGTTAATACTTTTTTCTAATAACTTTAGCTTTCCAACGGTATATCATACATGTATATTACTTTCTTATGTTTAAAAACGAAAATTTTTATACGAAAACAATTTTTTTTTTGCAGTTTTCTCCTTTGATTGAATATTGAATTCGTTCAACTTATATATTTGAAGTTACAGTTTAATAACAGTTTTTTATCAATGATAACAAGATGATATGGGTATTTTTATTGAATCAGCAAAATTAAAGGTACTTTAGAGGAAGAAAATTCAAAATATAGGCATTTAAGACCCATGAGACTATTTCAATCAGAAGAAACCTACATGATATTAAATATATAGGAAGTCAAAATCGTTAGAGCCGTTTTTGAGAAAATCGTAAAAAGGTGCAATGGTATAAAGTGGCTTTTCTGGTTATCTGATTTTGATGAAAAAGTTTCTGTAACATCTCGTGCCTATAGCTGTCTCAAATATGAAATTTTAGTTTCGAAAACTTTTCGTTAACATTGTAATTGATAAAATATGTTTTCTCATTTATTTTTTAAATGTTTCCTCATTACTTGAGCTAAGTCAGTGGAGCAAGTAGATTTTATCCGAGGGATTCAGAAGGAATAAATGTTTGCATTTGGAATTTTATTTTAGAGGGATAACCTCTTTATGTAGCAACTAATATGGCATGGTAAAGATAAGGATTATCTAAATTTCAATTTTTAACATACAAGGTAAATGGAAGGCTGAACGTATGATTGGCTATTTTTAATTTTTCTAATGTTAAAGTTACTCTAAGAATACAAAAATTACTATCCACAAAGTACTCACCAAACCCTGAAAAAACACAGGATGGAGCTATGGGACTCTACCTAAAATCTCCAACATCTAAGGAATTTGATAACAAAGTTTTAGGGAAAATCGGAGATGCACGATTCTGTGCGACAAAAGATTTTCTCTCCGTGCGCTTGAACTTGCTCACTGTTTCAGATACTGCTACAGAATATTATAGATATTTTATAGAATTTATATTATTTAATGTGATCCTATCGGCCCAAACATTAAATCCACCATTCCACATCCTCCGACGGCTTTTGGGGCGGTGGCTTTGAGATTCGCTGAATAAACTTGGCTTTCAGACGAACATACTAACTATCGTAAATCTTTTTTTCTTTTTTCACGTGATATGTTTCGTCACACTTTCAACCTATTATGATAGATATTAATTATTTTTATTATTTATTATCACAAAATAATATTGTGAGTTTGCGACGATTTGTTTTTTTACTCAAGGGTATTCTTAGTTATATAGTTAATTATTATTAGTTAAGGTAATATTATAAAAAATCACTGGAAATAAAATTAAAATAAAATGGAAATGGTAATAAAAATAATCACTGGAATGTAATCAGACCTATTCGGAATGGCTGAAGCTATCTTATTACTATCTATATATAGTAAGTGAAAGTATTGCGATCGTGTTTTTTTAGGAGGCATTGTAAAACATGGATGCAAACCGACTTGTTGATTAGGATGGTGAAAAAATGGACGGCGGTCCTAAGGTTTTCAGATGTTTATATTAGCACTTTTAAGTTGATTTTCTGAAAGATTGGGTGATATAAGAATCTGGAAAATAGAGAGGGATAGGATTAATGGAAGATGGTCAGAGGGCAAGTTATTGTATTTGCCAGAATTGGTAATATCAATTTTATTATTCGAGTATGTTTTATTCTTTTTGACAAAGACATAATCCATTTTTACCGTCAAAACAACACAAATGTATTCATAAACATCCGAGCTCTTCATAAATATGCGAAGGAGCTCAAAGCTTTTATCCGCCGTTTACAGACCTTAAAAATTGAAAGCGCTCCCTCGTAAATACAAGTGCGCTTTGTGAAAGCAGGATCACATATCCTCCTCTGCTTGGTTGCTACGAATTATAAAACAATCTAAATGATGGAAATATCTGCAGCTTTCTGTCCTGTTCAACCTATTACAGTGTAAACAAATTTAAAATCTTACTCAATCGATTAAGAGCATATGGCAAGTGATTGCATGAAATGAGAACTTACTAATGCATTTTATAAATTCTTTATATACTTCCTCACGTTTCCACAAATTCGTGTAAGAATGTTGACATGATATTGAATATGTTATGATTCACACCTAAAATCATTATTGCTGAATTATAGTCATAAGATAGCAGAAACAGAATTGGTATCCTTCAGATATATTATGCATATGACTAAAATTTACATTATATTTTGAACCAAATATAATCCAATATAATAGAAATATTGCGATCGGGGAAGTTCCCATACAATAGAAGTGTGTACATAAATCATATTTTTATAGACAATTTTCTACTTTTTGGTGTAACAAAAGAAAAAATTATTTATATATAATAAATATATATATATATACATTTTTATATATATATTATATATTATAATAATATAGCTACAAATAAAAAACAAAATATTGGGTTGTTTCACATGAAATATCCGTTTTTATAGTTTCTGAAATACATAAAGAATTTTCACAGGTCTCTGTTGTTTTCTTCCCAATGTTTACATATTTAAAGTAAACAGTTACTAATCCTCTATCTTTGTATTATAAACATTAGCTTCCCTATCAATTACCCACTTTTTAGTATACCTCCAAATATGAACATGGAAACACGCGATTTCGAGTTTAAACTCGGCCATTCAGCAGCTGAAGCCGCTAGAAATATTTGCAAGGCGTTTGGGGAAGGGAGTGTTAACGAACGGACCATTCGCCGTTGGTTTGCTAGAATTTCAGCTGGGGATACCGACTTGAAAAACTTGCCCTGAGGAAGACGTTCGTCCGTAATAGACAACGATGTCCTCAAACATACAGTAGAAGGAAACCCCTAACAAACAATTAAAGGACTCTCAGCACACCTAAATGCAAGTGCATCTACCGTTTCCAGACATTTAAAGTGTATTGGGAAAGTAAAAAAGCTCAATACATGGGTACCTTATGATCTCACTGAGCGGCAGCAAGACCCCATGTTTCAAAACATACCGTGCAAAAATTGAAAGAACTGGGCTACGAAGTTCTTCCGCACCCACCATATTTTCCCGACTTGTCTCCAACAGATTACCAACTGTTCAGGAATTTAGACAACTTCGTTAAAGGAAAACTTTTTGAAAATGATGATCAAGTGAAAAGTGCGTTTTCAGATTTTGTTTCCCTCCAAGCTCAGAGTTTTTCAGTTCGGAGATAAAAAAGTTGGTGTCACGTTGGGAAAAATGTGTAGAAAAAGAAGGTAAATACTTCGAATAAGATTATCTTGTTTTCATATCGTATTTTTAATAAAATCCTTTACCTTGAAAACGGACATTTCATGTGACACAACCCAATAAAATTAGCAAAAAATAATAATAATAAAAATATTGATAATTAGCAAAAAATATATATACCCATTTCTTATGGCTTCAAAAAAACAAAACAAATAAATAAAGATACATTTTTTAAGTTAGTGATCTATCACAAAACTTCTTCAATTTAGACTTTGCCTGGTGCAAAAGTACAGTTTCTTGGTATCTTCAGAGGACATTAGTTTTGAGTAATATGTAGAAGTTTGAAGGTATTAACTTATATACCAAGGTGTTAAATTTTACACCGAATATTGTCATCCATAAAATAATTGTGGTATATCACTTTAGGTAAGGCATATACGTCGTTGCACGTACATAAGTGGTTGTCTACTTTTTTCCAGAAAATGCTGAATACGAACATATAACTCATTTAAAGCAAAGACGGGTTTTCTGATCAGAAGTTTTATGTGACATGTGATTTGTCGGCGTAGGGCAGATAATTCAACAGCCACTTATGAGAATAATAAGGTTTATTGGGACTTAGTGTTTCTGTCTCACAAAATAAACCTGTCAGAAAATATAGATAGACAGATTTATTAAAATTAAAATTTGCTATGATAGGATCATCTGATAGGGCTGATATTTATTTCTAAAGTAGGATGTTATTTTAGATTTTAAGATGGATTAGTACGTTTTATTGATTTTTTTCAATACACGATGGCCAGCCAGCCAACAGAGATATATAATTGTGCCATCAATGGAAAATTTGCTTTATTAATTTTGTGAGGTAATAGTAATTTCATTTTAATCAAAAACTTGTGCATCAAGACCGAACGAGAATAGGTATCCTTAATGACAGCTTATTTATGATATAATATAGTATAAAAGTTAAGGAAATTTCAAAAAAATAAGTAAATAGGTAAGTTACATTATATGTGAAAGTGTGAAGTTGAGTGTTTAGCTGTGTTGGCATTCAAAGGCCATTTATATTAATTATAGAGGCGCAAATAGCTGGATGAGTAACTACAACTTGAATTTGACCAAGTTCCTCAAAGTCTCCTCCCTCTATTCAGCCGTGGTCAAACTCACTGGCTCGGGCAAACATTTACAATTATAACTTGATTCATTAAAATTTTCCCTATGTTAGATTCATTGCCGGAGGCCTTCAGTCTTGTTTAGAACAATATGTTAGTTAGTGAGTTTTACCTATTTATTTTATATTTATAAGTTCATGACTTTACATAATATCAAAAAACGTTATTATTGATGGGAGTATATCAACCGATTAAATTATATTAAAATAATATCAGAACAATTATAAAAGCATAATATCTTAAGCAGATTGAGATTCTGGTGCGGGCAGCACACGACTTTCACTTACCTCCGTTATTTATATCAACTTAAGAATTTTTAAACACATTTAGAAACGAAAATAAATTGTTAAAGAATTATTTACATTAAGTTTTAATAGAGACATGTGTTTTATTATATTATTATCTACCACAATCAGTTCCTTTTATTGGTTTTTTATCACTCTCCAGTAACTTTTGCGATCCCGTGTATTAGTAGATTATATTTTTTCTAAGATCGTTTGCTCTCCTACGGTATACAAAAATCATGTAAAAAAAATATGTTTGCACTTTTCTCCTTTTGTTGGTTATCAAATTCGTTTAACTTGTATATTCAGCCGTTTTTTAGCAATGCTAATCGGATGATATGGTTATTTTAATATATATAATTATTATATACCTTTATTAATATTAGTTTAAATTTTTTGTAATTTGACTTTTCTTTTGTTTACATTGTAAATATTGTATGAATGTTATCATGTAGCAATATTATTATTGTCCATTGCGACAAACTGTAATATATCCGAATAAATATATATATATATATATATATATATATATATATATATATATATATATATATATATATATTCTAAAATACATATAATATACAAAAAAGTAAAGGTACTTTGAAGGGAAAAAATTTAATATATCAGCATTTAAGCCCTGTCAGACTATTCAATCAGAATGAAACCTACGTAATATTAAAACGCATTACGACCATATACGCATAACCATCCATATAGCGAGTTTAATCAAAATCGTTCTGCCGTTTTTGAGAAAACTGTAAAAAGGTGCAAAATGCATTGTATAAATTATATCAATTGGAACAATCTCTTCTAATTTTGTTTATATGTATTTATTTATCAAAACATGTCAATAATAAATACATATAAACAAAATTAGAAGAGATTGTTCCAATTGATATAATCATATTCTAAATTACTCTTCTATAATAGTAATTGATATAAAATAGCATTGTATAAAATTTCTCTTGTGGTAAGCCGATTTTGATGAAAAAAGTTGTAACGTCTCGGACGTATAGTTGCCTGAAATACGAATTTTTTAATTTTCCACTATACCAAACACTGCTCATTTACAAGACTATTACAAGGCCAATCTGGACTAGCACGGAGTTGAGCTTTGGGGCTGTACTAACCCATCGAATTTTTCTATAATCCAATAATTACAAATCAGAATTCTTCGTGAAATTCTCAACGCTCCCTACCATGTCACGAATAAACTCATCAATGACCTTAAGGTTCTATAGGTTGCTGAATTGGCCTAAACCAGGTACCACTGCTTCCATGAAAACTCCATCCTACTCTAACACACTAGTCTTAATACTTTCTTCCTTTTTAATAGTCCTCCAGGCGATATTCGATAGTCCACCGAAGCGTCTGAAAAGAAGATGGCCTCGAGACCTTCTAATTTAGAATGTTTTTAGTGCTTCTGTTAAGTAGCTACTCTTTCACTCTATTTTATGTTATGTAATTTTTCGGAATTTTTGCCAATTTAGTTTTTAAATATTAAGACATTTTTTTTGCATTTAAAAAAAATTAAATTTTATCACAGCCTAAGTAACTAAAAACTGTCTTTTATTACTATAGAAGTTTTGTTATAGTATTCCAAGCCACAATTTAATAATAATAAATAAATTAATACTATCAGCATAACTAATCTGTAATATGTTAAATGAATACTGATATCCTATGAGTTTTATCCTGAGTTAACGCTGTGATGACATGGTAATGTTGTCAATTGATTAACCATGGTTCACGCTCCAAGAAACATAATCAACAACTCAGCTTATTCACGTGAGGTATATTGCTTCCTGTTCGTCAACTCCAACTGAAATCATTTTTATTCCAATCTAACAATGTTTATTTAAACCATCCAATTCCAACCGTTTAGGAAGAACATTGAAAAAACGTCATTAACACTCTATTAACAGAGATAGTCTAGAATTTCTTTTATTTTCAATTTATTTATTTTTTTTTTAGTTGCACAAACACTGTATATTTTTTGTATACTTTTAAGAAACATTTTTTGGTTAAATTAAATTAAATTAAAGCTATGGAAAATTCGTTTAAATCACGACAAGTCAAAACACGTAACGTTCACACTACGACAAAACACTTGCCCACCAATTTTTATCGACAACAACCAAATTCCTCAGACCAACTCTGTACATTACCTAGGACTGACACTCGATCGAAGGATGACTTGGGGCCCACATGTCAAGATGAAAAGACAGACTCTTAACCACCGACTGAAAGTACTATACTCACTTTTATCTAAATCTTCAAAATTAAAAATTAGACAGAAACTGAATACATACACATACCTTCTTAAGCCAATATGGACTTACGCTTCACAGATTTTTGGTTCAGCAAAAAAGACTCACATACAAAAACTGCAAACATTTCAATCCAAAATTTTAAGACTGATAACGACAGCTCCTTGGTACGTAAACAACAGAACCCTACATACGGACTTACAACAACCAACAGTTGACCAACATATACGAACACTATACTCGTTTTCACAGTAAACTTAACGGACACGACAATAGACTGATTAACGACATGTCAATAGCTGAAATGCCAGTCAGAAGAAGGCTAAAGAGAGGCTGGATGAGGGACCTCCTCGGATAAAATAAAGCCATGGAAGGGGTGCTGCTGGGCATTTTCCTTCTTCATGCCTACCATGCCTGGATCTCAATTTATACAGCACATTTGCTGATTGTCAGATACATACTGACAGGCGTGAATAGAGATATAAAGAGAAAAAAAAAAAAAAAATTTTTTGGTGGTAAGACATTGACATGAGTGTAATATTATTTTGAAGCCTCACCAAAATTGCAGATAAAAAAAAAAAAAAAATAGTTTTTGTGGATTGTCATTATATTACTCTTGTTTTTTGTGCTAGTCCTTTAGTAAATAATGTATTAATTATATATCAGCGAACTTGAATTAAGAAATAATAAATCTTTCATTACAGAAACCGTCAACTTTATTGCTAAATGAAACTAATTAAAAAAAAAAAAAGTACAACTTATGAAACAGTTTGTATACGATATGACCTACTAAAGCTTGTTGGCAACACTGTCAATAACAGAGAACCAAACGGGTTTTTCTCTAGAAACTGATTTTACCAGTCCATCGAGCAGGAAAATTTGATCAATGGTGAAGGATGTCTAATGTATTTGTGCCAAATATTGATAAATCGCCAGCTTCTGTTTCTCCCACTATCTCTTTGTGAATTAAGAAACCTGATTCAATAGCAATGATTTTCTGTTTTTTTAAATTTAACGTTGTTACTAATTTGTATTATTTTTTTATATTTTAAATGTAAAGATTATGCAGAATTCTTCATGACAATGGGATTAAATATGAAAATAGAATAAAAATATTAAAGATTTTAGAATACTTAAAAACGTAATATCGAAAATCAATGAGTGATTGTCTTTCGAAATTAGAATGAATGACTAAGATATCTAGTTATGCAATATTTAATTTAATCAAAGAGAAAACGTGTGTGAATACATAACGAGATTTTTAACGAGATAAAAATATAAAAGAAAAGAGGCTCACTTTTAATTATGTTTTCTTATAAACCTTATTCATAGTCCTACTATCTGTGAAAAATTCGATCTTGAGAACACAGTCTTTTTTTGTATATATAGCTCCGAAACCAGTCTGTATTATTTTCACAACTTTTCACTCAGTTCCTTTTGAGATATTTTCGTGTTAATATCGCGAAGAATGAATTTTCGCCAATTTTGAAAATTCATATACAAAAAAGGACTATGTTCTCAAGATCAAAATTTTTACAGAAAGTAGGACTATGACAAAGCTATATAAGAAAACATAATTAAAAGGGAGCCTCTTTTTTTTTTTTTTTTTTATATTTTTATCTCATTAAAAATCTCGTTATGTATTCTCACACGTTTTCTCTTTGATTAAATGTTGCATATATAGATATCTTAGTCATTCAATCAATTTTTGTCCTTACAACACATTACCTAAGCCATGAAAATGGTTTAAGAAAATCACGAAAAATTACATCAACTGAAACCTTTGGCGCTATGAGAAGGGAGGTTATAAATCATTTTCACGTTTAATTATTTTCCTGTTTAATTATTTTCGTTTAATTATAGGATATCACAAAGCTATATACGAAAAAATAATAAAAAGTGAGCCTATTTGCCTTTATATACTTTTATCTTGTTAAAAATCTCGTTTTGTATTCATTTTCGAGAATTTTTTAAACAACATTCTTCATTGTCTAGGTAATCAGTTATTGTTAGTTTTTGTTTTGATATGATATGTGAAACATTACAGGAATTAAAAAGATTTCCCCTCACATGTTTTTGCCCGTAAAGCTGACTAAAAACGGCTGCAACACTAAAAGTATTGGCCAGAAAAAAATTTTTATTAATGTTTTTATTTTCACGAAAGAATAGAGAATAACTGGTCAACAAATCAAAAATGTCGATTTCGAATGGATAATCCCATATCGAAAGAAAGCAACCAATATATGAACAGAGATTTATATACATGCATATTTTTAAATTAAATCAAAACTTCCCTCGAAGTGACAACTATAGGTGCCTTTTCTATTGATCATAACTGCTAGGATAACCTAATGGAATAGAGAGTCGTTTGTGAACGTTCGACTGTAATAGATATGTTAATTGGTTTGTTTGTGAAGCACTAACTCCAATTTCACAGTCCAAGTGCGCCTTGATCAGTTCAACATATATACCTCACAATGGACACGGCTCGAATATGAAATAATCCTCTTCGATAACTAATTAAAATAAATTAAAATTAACTATTCATTTTAAAATATGACACTAATTTGTCGAACAGATCAGTTCGGATTTAAATAATACAGGCACTCAAAATTTGCCATTCACTAAATATTAATAAAATAAGTAAGCTAACTTGTGTGAGGAGAACATCTTTTACAAGTTAAGAAAACCCAATCGAATGTTTGTTATTTATAATACTATAAATATACTAATACTAATGTAAAACGCATTTAATAATTAATAATGAAGTATGTGTCGCATTGATTTGAAAATAGTGTGGGCTTAAACTCATAGGAAATATCAAAGCATTTAATTATGAGCCATATACGATTACATTCACCATACACATGAACACTAAACACTATACGCTATGCCTCTAAATGAAAAAAATCTGGTGCGGGCAACACACGACTTTCACTTACCTCCATTTTTAAAATCAATGAAAGAATTTTCAAAAACAGTTAGAGATAAAAATAAGTGAAAGTAATACAAGAAACTATTAAGCAATTAATTAAATTAAATTTCTATAGAAACATGTGTTTCATTAAAAAATCTATTATATTATTATCTAAAATAATCAGTTAGTTTTATGTTCATTTCATCACTCTCTGTTAACTATTAAAAGCTTGTTTCTGAGATAATATTTCTTTTAAAATCTTTAGCTTTCCAACGGTATATCATACATGTATATTACTGCTCTTATGTTCAAAAACGAAAAATTGCATTAAAAAAATATTTTTTCTGTTTTCTCCTTTATTTGGGTGTCGAATTTATTCAATTTATATATTTACCTGTTTTTCATCAGCGTTAACAAGATAATATAGTCATTTTTATTAAATCTACAAAATTAAAGGTACTTTAGGAGAAGAAAATTTAAAATATCAGCATTCAAGCCCTGTCAGACCATTTTAATCAGAATAAAACCTACATGATATTAAAGCCCATTCAATTTTACATCGATATAGCGAGTTTAATCAAAATCGTCGGAACCGTTTTCGAAAAAATCGAAAAAAGGTGCAAAATGCATGGTAAAAGTGCCTCTTCTGGTAGGCTCATTTTGATGAAAAACGTTTTGTCACGTCTCGGGCGTATAGTTGTCTTAAATATGAAATTTCAGTTTTATAGGACTTACCGTTTCCGAACGGGAGTCACCAGACACACACCCCACACACAAACACACAGACCTTTTTGCGGGACTTGGTAATTTGGACTCAGGGGACCCTAAAATGTGTATTTTCGTTGAAAACTGGAATTCGAAAATTTTCACCATCGCAATACTTCCCCTTACTATATATAGTAAGTGAAAGTAAAAAAGTGTATGAATTTCAAATGCATAAAATGTTTAACGTAAATACTCAAACCTTAAGCTAATTTATTACCAATGACATATTTCTTAAATAGAAAATCGAACTTAATTTTTTACACCCCGAACCCTTTCATTATCTCCCATGAAGTTGCTAAATAATTAACAATTATAATAATAAACAATTCATATGACGTTAAATGAATAAGCGTACAACCAACCAATCTTGAATCAAGAAAGAATTGTAATTGAAAATCTCCAAATAACATAAAATTCTTCTTTTATTTTAGTTACTAATAATATCATTTTAAATATTTCTGAGTATAAAGATTATATTATATCTTTGGAAATCTATTGACTTTCTAATAAAAGTATTATGCGACTTAAATCGAATAATGCCCCTTCTCATAGCGCCAAAGGTTTCAGTTGATGTAAATACTCGTGATTTTTTTAAACCATTTTCTTGGCTACTTAGGTAATGTGTTGTAAGGACCAAAAAAATATAAAATACTATCATCATCATTCTAGTTTTGGTTTTGTTCTTAATAATTCAACATTACCGGATTTAATATTTTTTAAAGAAAACGTTATTTTAACAATTAAGAGAATTATATAGCTCCGGAACCAGTATGTTTTAGTTTCATAATTTTTCACTTGGTCCCTTTTGAGATATTACCGTGTAAACAATACGAAAAATGAATTTTTGCTAGTTTTGAAAATTCATATAAAAAAAAAGACTATGTTCTCAACAGCTGATGCGCTCGATGACAACAGTCATACGTTACTTCGTCTCTCAGATTTTTGCTCTTTTCAGTAGGAATTCGCTTGAGTTCAGTCTGGAAAACATCAATAGACTTCAAGAAAACCACAGCAGTGAATATTGGAGAAATATCGGTAAGCAAAGTTATAATTTACTTTGTACAATCACGAAAAGTGAAAGGAGGGTCACTGATCAGCTGATTGCCGCTAGCTCGGCAAGCTCGGGCTTGCTTTTCTTTAACTTATCTTTCTTTTATTGTTCTTCGTTCTCATTCTCATTTCATTATTTATCTATTATTATTATTATTTATTTATTTTTTTTTATTATTTTTTTTTTTTTTTAATAAATGAGATATTTTCATCAAGTTATGTCCTCAAAAGCTACAAGTAAAAGATCTAGATCTGCAGGTTCAAACTCGTCTCCTACAAAACAGAGACCTCGCCGTGAAAATAATAAAAAAATGATTCCACCAGCGACCGCTTCAGCTACCTCTTTAGGATCTGAACCACAGCCCAGCACATCATCACAAGGAATGACTGATGAATCGCCGTTTTTTACACCGAACCCATTTCAGATCCTCCAAAATCAAAATGAAAAAGAATCCATGGAATCTTCTCCTATACCCAGAGAACCACAACCTCCACCAATTTTTGTTAAAAATATTAAAAATTTTCAACTACTTTGTGCGCATTTAAACAAATTAACCGATCCTAATAGTTATTCTTGTATAAGTAGAACCAGTGATACTAAAATATCCCCGACTACCGCCGAAACCTACAGAAAAATAGTAAAATATCTGAGTGAGACCAAAGCTGATTTTCATACCTATCAGTTGCGCCAGGAGAGAGCTTTAAGGGTTGTAATTAGAAACCTACACCCTTCGACACCAGTTACAGCTATCAAAGAAGAACTGACGGAGATAGGCTATAAAGTGCGGCAAGTCACCAATGTCCTAAAAGATAAAATTCCAATGCCTCTATTCTTCGTGGACTTGGAACCATCAGCAGGAGTTGAAAAAGTTTACGACCTCAATAGATTGTACTATACTAGTGTAAGAGTTGAGAAACCTTACACTAAGAAAGAAATAGTTCAGTGCCATAATTGTCAGGCATATGGTCATACGAGAACTTACTGCCACCACACACCACGCTGTGTGAAATGCGGTGAGCAACATAAATCAGAAGAATGCACAAGATCAAGATCAACACCCGCTGTATGTGCTCTGTGCCTCGAGGACCACCCGGCTAACTACAAGGGATGTCAAATCTACAAGAACCTCAAAAGCAGATACCAAAAACCTCAGAATCTGGATGAAACAGCTGAACCGATCAGAAGTAGAAGACAACCTTCAAAAAAAATTGATTCCAATGTAACATTTGCCCATCTACTTGGAGGTGGGAACCAGAACAAAGAGGCCCTGCCGGAACAACGCATACTTCAAAATCCTGAACCCCTTCCACAACCACATATTCCTCAAAATTTAACCAACCATCAAAAACCTCATCCGAATCAAATTTCTCATATTCCTCCTCCATCAAATGTCACAGACCTTACAAGTTTGATGACATCCTTCATCACTGAAATCAAATCCCTTGTTATGCCGCTGATATCACTACTTACTAATCTCGTATCAAATTTAATCCCATCCTTAAAAAATCCTTAAATGACTACACCTAACTCCTTATCCATTCTCCTTTGGAATGCGAATGGTGTTAGAAACCACACTGACGAACTTACAGCTTTATTGCAAGACAAAAACGTTGATGTAGCACTTATTACTGAAACTAGACTAACCACTAAACAGTTCTTTAAAATACCTCAATACGTAACATACCGTACGGACCACCCAGACGGAAAAGCCCATGCCGGTACTGCTGTCATTGTGCACCAGTCCGTCACCCACCACATACTCCCAGTCCCCTCCTATGATTTCCTACAATGCACCGCCATAGTAATCAAGACTTTTTCTTTTCCGATCACCCTCGCAACAGCGTACTGCCCTCCTAAACATCCCATCTCCAACATTCTATTCGAATCTTTCCTCAATTCCTTAGGAAACCACTTCATTCTGGGTGCAGACATGAATGCTAAGAACCAACAATGGGGTTCCAGATCCACGAATTGTCGTGGGCGGAATTTACAGTCTGCACTCAACTCTAGGCGTTTCAACCTCCTGCCTCCTGATTCCCCTACCTACTGGCCAACTGATCCTAACCGTAATCCTGACATCCTTGACTTCTTCATCCACAGCGGATTAGGCTCCCTAAACATGTCGGTGACTCGCCTTGATGAACTGTCCTCTGATCATAGTCCATTGCTCCTTAAAGTATCGCTAATTCCTATTCCTAAACCCACCCCACCGTCATTTATCAGAGGACCAGTAAACTGGGACCTTTTTCGCCAAATCCTGACCAGTGATATTGACCTCAGTGTGAAACTCAAAACTCCAGATGACCTTGACGATGCCGTAAACTCCTTCACCATCGCTATTCAACAAGCTGTTTGGACTGCCTCCTCTCCCAAGCACTCCCAGATAAGTCATAACCAAAATCATTTACCACAACATCTCATAGACCTCATCCGCACCAAACGACGATCCAGATCCTTATGGCAACGCACCCGTCACCCCACAGATCGCCGCTCCTGTAACTTTTATTGTAAACAATTAAAGAGGGAGCTGGCGACCTTCCGTTCCCAATCCTTTAGTTCCTTCCTTTCTTCTCTTTCGGCTTGTGACAATTCCCTGTGGAATGCCACCAAGAAAATTCTAAAATCCCACCATATTTCTCATCCCCTCCGTCGTAGTAATGGCTCCTGGGCTGCGTCTGATGAAGACAAAGCCGAGGAACTTGCCAAAAAAGTTTTCGAAGTCTTCACACCTCATCCAGAATCCCATCCAAACCACACTGCAGTGGTGGAAGAGTTCCTTCAGTCTCCAATCCCGCTTTCATTACCTCCTAAAGCAGTTAATCCCTCTGAGGTCAAATATCATCTCCGAAAACTTGCACTCCGTAAATCTCCTGGATACGATCTCCTCACTCCTCAGATTCTCAGACAGCTTCCATCTAAAGCCTTTATATTTCTTACATATATTTACAACTCCATTCTACGCACTACTCATTTTCCTCTCTTATGGAAACATTCCACTATAATTCTCTTCCTAAAACCAGGTAAACCTCCTAACACAACGACATCATATAGACCTATCAGCCTACTCCCAATCCTTTCAAAAATCTTTGAAAAAATCCTCCTCAAACGAATATTACCTTTATTAAGATCCCACACTATTCCTTCCCATCAGTTTGGATTCCGTTCCCAACATTCAACCGTTCAGCAAGGGCTCCGAGTCGTTGACCATATTTCCTCTGCCCTTGAGAACAAGGAGTACTGTTCGGGTGCATTTCTGGACATAACGCAAGCATTTGACCGGGTGTGGCACCCGGGATTACTCTTTAAGCTCAAAAACCATTTACCCCAATCCATATACCTAGTCCTCCGATCCTATCTATCAAGCCGCTCCTTCCGAGTTCGCTGTGGTGCAGAATATTCCAATTATTATCCAGTCGAATCCGGTGTTCCTCAGAGCAGTGTCCTTGGTCCTTTCCTCTACAATATATACACGGCTGATATTCCTGTTTGCCCTAATACCTTCCTAGCAACGTACGCTGATGACACAGCTATCCTATCCTCTCACTTAGATCCCGAAATTGCATCTATAGGCCTCCAAACGCACCTTTCTCAAATTGAAGACTGGTGTAACAACTGGAGAATCAAAGTTAATCAATCCAAATGCAAACATGTCACCTTTACCCTTCGAAGACAATCCTGCCCTCCAGTTCTCTTTAACTCCGTTCCGCTTCCTTTCTCCGACACAGTCCGGTATCTTGGCTTCCTTCTGGACAAAAGACTAACTTGGAACCCGCATACTAGACTTAAACGACAAGAACTTAATCGACGATTTGGACAATTATACAGACTACTGAACAGAAATTCTAAATTATCTATCGAGAACAAACTGCTAATATACAAGACAGTACTGAAACCTATCTGGACCTACGGACTTGAACTGTGGGGGACAGCCAAATTTTCTAACATCAAACGCATTCAATCCTTCCAATCAAAAGTCCTCCGAACAATAGTTAATGCTCCTTATTTTGTATCCAACCATACCTTACACTGCGACCTAAATATTCCATTTATTTTAGACCTTATACCATTAAAATTCTCTAAATTTCATCAGAACCTTATCCATCACCCTAATCCCCTAGCTCAATCCTTATCCAGCTCCACACATCCTTACCATCCTCCTAGAAGGTTGAAACGGCAGTGGCCTCGAGACCTCTTGTAAAATGTATATTGGAGTTCTAGCATTGGCTAGATTCTTCACTCACGTGCTGTATGATTGTGAATTGTAGGTATGAGTGACTTTTGTATATATTTTTATTGATTTTGTTTTGTATATATGTATATTGTATTATTATTATATAAATTTATTGTTTTGTATATATCGTGTGAATGTAGTATGAATGTTGTACTTCATCACTATTAAAAATGTCCTAAATTGGACAGATTGTAATATTGCTCAATAAAGAATTGTTTTTCTAAAAAAAAAAAAAAAAAAAAAAAAAATGTTCTCAAGTTCGAAATTTTTACAGCAAGTAGGACTATGACTAAGCTATATAAGAAAACATAATTAAAAGTGAGCCTCTTTTTTTTTATATTTTTATCTCATTAAAAATCTCGTTATGTATTCACACACGTTTTCTCTTTGATTAAATGTTGCATATATAGATATCTTAGTCATTCATTCAATTTTTGCCCTTACGACACATTACCTAAGCCATGAAAATGGTTTAAGAAAATCACAAAAAATTACATCAACTGAAACCTTTGGCGCTATGATAAGGGAGGTTATAAATGATTTTCACGTTTAATTATTTTCCTTGTATAGCCTTATCATTGCACTACGTATTTCATAAATTTTGATCATGTAAGCTATTTCCTTTTTTGAATATAAATTTTCAAAGAAGAATTATTTTCCAGTTAAGTGAAATCTAGTGGATATTTGTGTCAACAAAATTTTCCATTGAGAGATAGAGTGTGCTCTACTAGTTATTTCCCCACTTGTTTTTCCAGATACATTTTTTTCTGCTTATCTCTTCCTTCTAGGTTGCGACTACTTTACTATTCATGTTCAAGGCCTTTTTGCCTTTCGCGTTTTTGTTCAAGACCGTTTGTCGTCTAGTTTTTTTCATTCATGCGTTTCGTTTCCACCCTTTATGTTTTGTTATTTCAAACGACCTTTTTTAAGCCTTTTACTTGTTAATAAGTGTGATTTCCAGAAGATTTCTCAACTGATTGGTTCAACATCTCGAAAGCTTTCACTGGTGCGGACGATCTCCATCTTGATAAGTCAATTTTATTATATTTAGTTTAGACTTATTCTGATTATTTTCCATCTAAAATGCCAGCCTTTTTTCAAGTGATCCTATATACAGTCCAACCCCGATTGTAATTTTTATCCAGACGAAGTCACGTTTCGTTTCATACTAAAGGAAAAGTTAAGTGATCATTGACTCAACTAGTACCTTTATTTTAGAATAACTATACATTACAAAATATCACAATTATCTTCCATTACTTGAAGTTATTGCAATGTTTACCACATGTCTTAATAGTTTTAATGACTTCTAAGTGTTTCCTGTCAAAGTTTCTAAGTCTGTCTCAACTGATTCTTTATTTTATTTTCTCATGCTTAATAATAATAGTCGTCGATATTTTATTCATCTAGAAACTGGTGCAATACAAAACTTCATGAGGTAAAAAATATACATTACTCATAATTCAAACCTGATTTTAAAATTTCCAAAATAAATAGTGAAATACATTCGTATACGCGAGTAGAATATAATTGCTATAAATCTATAGAATATTGTTTGGCGTCATAGTAGTCGACTTAATTGCCATTTTATCTAAATTTTCGAGCTTTTTAGTCGTTGACTTCCTTCACCTTGTCTGTGCATTTTTCATGACCTTTGGCTTAATAAAACACGCAAGGTAGGAGATCTTAGATCTATATCGAAAATCAAATCGAATTCTCATTTCATTTTATAGCCTGAGCTTGTATTGATAAGAAAAAAAAAATAAAATAAAACTTTTGAAAGAATTCTATAGAAGCCATTAAATATATTTTATTACATGAAATGAGATTTGATCAAATCTATTAATTTGATTCTGAATAATTAACCTAACATATAATTCAATTAGGTCGCATAGCATATAAGTCTAATTGAGTAATCTTATTTCCAGATTAAGCTTTTCAGCGGTGTTTCTTAATGAACGAAATCAATGATTTTGTTCCTGCTACCCAGCAATCTTCTTTTCTTATGTTAGGCTCCAAGCTTTTACTTGGCCCTAAAAGCTTAGCTTGAAAAGGTTTTCTTTGGGACTGCAGAACTCCACTGAATTATGGAGAAAGAGAACAAAAACCCGCTCGATATTGGCTCTTTGTGTGGGTGTCTTAGCCTTTCGGCCGATAGCTTTTAGTCCGCAATGGTTCTTTTGCTACTTGATCATCTGCTGTTAATTTAATTTGATTCGGCTTTTCAAATGACATCATTAGCTGATTACGACTTAGTAGCTTTTTACCGAATAGAAAAGCTATAACTAATTATTACAAATATAGGTGATATATGAGGTTTAGGAAATATATGAGGTTCTCGTTTTATTTAGGTATTTTAAGGTCTCTCCACATTTAAGTTACTAAAAACTAGTAAGTAATAAATCAATAAAAAAAATTCTATAACAGTTTTGACGGATAATTATCTTATGTAATTGTAAAAAATATATATAACTTGGGCGTCCCATTAATCCTACTGTATTTATCTAACTTATTTTTAGAATATGGTTTCTAAAAGGTAAACTACAACTTTGTTCGAAACTGCGGTAAATACAAAACGATGCAAAGTTATGTGTAGCAAATTTCTGTGATTATTTTAATCGTTAATTTAGAGCTCTTATAAACGCTAGGAAATCTATTTACGCTCAGCTTTGCATTTTTGTTCAATTGAGTAATATTACATTCTATCTTAGTAAGGGCATAAGCAATAACGATCCGAGATTTTTTTTTTTTTTTTATTTGTTGTAATTTACAACTGTATTATAAAACACAATGAGTAATTATGCAGAGTGAAGAAAAGCCATGAAAATGTCTTGAGAAAGAACTATCCAATGGTAGCACTTCACTAACTATTTTAAGGTAGTAGGCCACCTTCTTTTCAATCGCCTCGGAGGGTTATCAGGAATATCTAAGAAAGATAAATTACGGACAAGTGGGTTTGTGTGGGCAGGGGGGCCTGTTGTGAAAAATGATTACCCTACAATATATCTTAATATAATGATGTAATGAGCATCCGAAATGGAGTAGATTGATGTAGTTTTCGGGTAATACTGAAATAGGAAGGATTAAGTTGATTTTTAAAAAACCTATTTGAACGTTTAGTTATTAACTTTTAAATAATTTTTGTACACTAGAAAAGTTGTAATAAATTAGTGAAGATAATAATAAAACTTTAGATTGACTAAAAGAACATCAAATTTTATAGCTAAAATAAATAATATTAAAAACAAAAAATTAAGCAGAATCTGTCAGAGGTTTGGCAAAATGATTGTTCCAGACCTATTAGGTATATATGAGCGAAGACTCCATTTCCGATTTATAGCCTTTTAAGATTAGTTCATCATCAGATCTACTAGACTCCGGATGAGGTCTTCGACGGAATGATATCCTCTTTGATTATCTACAGCTTACTCGGGGATTGGTTCCATATTCATTACCAGTAATCTTTTAACTATCGTTTCGCTCTTGCATCTGTAACTTCTTTTCTGATTAACTGGAATGTTTCAGTCGACTCATTAAAATAACTTCTTCCATTTGGATTTGATTTCATTCTTAATTTTTTTAAACCAATCTAGTAATAAGTGTAGTTTGCTGATAAACCATAGATGACAAAATATGCTGAAGACCTAATTATTTATGCCGCTTCATAGATCAATGTGCTCAACTAAATTATTTTTACTGCATTTTGTTTTGTTACAAACCTTAAGGCAGAAAATGTTTTTCTCCAGCAATTGAGCCGAACTTGGGTATTGGAATCCCTTTTGTTCGAATGCTATGATGAATGAACTCCGGAGATGAAGAGCTGGCTGACAATGGGAAGGGGTGGAGGAGATAAAGCAGTCGACGGTAGATTGATCGGGAGGCCTACAACTGATTAGGGGCCGCCAGGTTAAGTGCGGATAATCCACCCTCATTGTCTAATGCGGCTCCAGCCACTAAGCTAGTTGGATAGATCACGTGGTCAATGGGCGCTACTTACTATTAGTTACCAACTTGGAATAAGGAATTTGTTCAAAATGGACTAATCTAAATTAAAGTTGTGAAAAAAAAGTTGTTTTGAAAATATAAAATAAATTAATAGGAAGATTTTGTTTTTCTAAACAAAGGGCAAGGCGTTAGGAATTCAGAAAGGAAAATTAAAAAAAAAAAAAAATGACAAATTAAACTAGATGCTAGTAGAAAAAAGGGAAGACAGCTTGGGAGAACAGATTTACAATAGTGGCAGGTAAACTATGATCATTGTTACAAATCAGAGGTTGACGTGAAGAGTTTATGGTACTGGAGTAACTGTTAACAAATTTGAGAGTATATCTGTATTCAGATGACAAAATGCTATAAGTCACTTTTTATAGAAATGCGTGTTATAATTATAGCAAGATGGCACTAAAATGTGTAAATGGCACTAAAATGTGTCTAGTTGAGTTGTGACATTTTGCCATCTTCCATATTTCTCGTGGAATCGTATAGGAAAAGATGACATATCTTTGCAAACTGAAGAACTTAAGTTAGAAATGTCTTCCTGAAGCCAAGAAAGAGCTCTATGCGCAATTTAGATTAAAATCAAACATCGGATAAACATGAAGTTAGAAAAAGGTTTGAATAAACGTCAAATCTGTGAAATTTATCAAACATTTTTCTTAGCTGGTCACACAAGATTCTGATATTAATCATGCTAGGATTAAAAGGATAAAAGAGCAAGCAGACGTTATGACTCCCGGAGACAGGTACTCTTTCGTTCGACTAGTATCCAGCAAACAAGGTCACTAAAACAAGAGAAACTTATTCATCTGACTCCATGGCAATCTTACATGTTCTTGATTTCTCTAAACATTCAGAAAAAAGAAACCTTTTGATAAAAAGGGCCATTAATTTAAACGGAGAAAAGGTTGATGATTGTATGAAACTAAAATGATTGCGCTACGAATCAACTTTTGGAGTGATGAAATAAATACAACATGAATGAATCAACGTGATTCCAGGTCATTGATTTCCGGAGAAATAAAATACGAAGGCCACTGTCATTGGATTCCACGTTAAAAAACTAAGACCTATAGAGTTATACTAGGTATGCCTACTTCTAGTGGTGTGCTATCGCAAATTTGACCAAATAAAATTAAGATCTAGCACTAAAGAATAACTGCACTCGTAGTCTATAGTCGAAAGAATAACTGATTGGCCGATAACGAACTTGTAATATTATATTTTAAAAAATTAATATTCGTGGGGGAATAAGCCGCGGGATACTGCTAGTAACTCAATAATTCAGAAACAATATTTGACCCAAAATGAAAAAGAAGATTCCTTTGAATATAGAAGATAAAATGACTTATCCGTCTTAGATATATTACAATTGCAATGGTTCATCAATTTAAAAATAAGATTATAATAAAGGATGGCGAGAGTAATGATTAAAGATAAGGCAGTCAAAGATTTCTCTTCTGTCACCTTCGGGATCTCCAGTCTCCTCCGATGTCATGGGCAGGAGTCCACTTTTTCGCCGTCTTTAGCTACTGCATTCACCGTCCATGAGAAATTATTCTGGAGAGAGGATATAATTTAATGGGTTAGCCTCTAACAGCAGGGGGTGTTCTCGATTTCTTCCTGTTTTTCCCTAGGTTTTTAGGAACTGGATTTTAAAAAAACTGCTTAATCGGTTTATTTTTGAAGCTGCAAATAGAAGCTTTTCCCTTCCACGAGAGATCATCCGTATTACCGTATATCATCTAAAAGCTTCCTAGTAGAACATTTGTAGGGTAGGTTTTTTCGCTGACCTGTGTAGGCTTACGGTTTTTTCTATATATATCTGTTAGCCAAACCCAATCCATTTTATAATTCAATTTGCTTGGTACATAGGAAGTAACGGTTAGCATTGTTCTTTAACGCTTGTTTTCGTTCCCACCAAGTATTTGGGTTTCTCATTTCAACATAAAAGTATTGCGTTAAATCAAGGTGACTTACCATGGTGTTGGTCAAAAGAGTTTAACCAGTACGTGTAAACAGCTAATAATCCACCTCTATACTCTCAAGACCGAACAGGATAACTATTAAAGGCCTGTTTTAATTAATTATCTGAGATGAATTCCATAGTTCTTAAAGGTTTTTAATTAGTTTTGGGTTTTGGGGGAGCTGTGCCTATTTTTTTCTTATTCTATCTGGCTCTAGAAAGTCAAAACGAAATATTGGGATCCTGTCTAAAGCAAATATAATTGAAAGATCTGTTAAACTCTTTTTTACGCGAATGGAATTTATCTTTAAGAAGCATTTTAATAATGAATTTGAGAATTGTTTCATTTTCTTATCAAAGGTACCAAGGAAACGTGGTTCCATTGCGAAGCATGACATAACAATATACATCTTAGTAGAACAGCTTCCACAAATTTTACTGACCAACAGACGACGGAATTAAGACAATGTTGGTACTCCTGTGCTTCGGAGTTCGGAGTGCAGACACTTCTATTCTAGGTATACATTTTAAATATAGTTGTAGAGAGAATAAAATAAAATAAAATAATAAAATAAAAAATAAAATAAAATAATGTAAATAACTAAAAGGGAAACAAAATTGTAAATATCAGACACTTGTATTAGAATAGAGGGGAAAAAACAATTAAAATGTATGTGACAAATGTCAGGGATTGATATGCTGTATGATTTAAGCAACCTGATGTATTTGGGCAGCATTGTTAAATAAATAAAACATTTCGCTTTCTGAGATATCAAGAGATATTTCTCGCAACCTTTCCTTTCCAGTTAGCTAAGGAAGAGACTAGCCTCATAAAGGACAATTCATTTTCTGAAATGTAAATCACTCTTTTATCTCAAGTAGAACCGAATCCAGGAAGATAATTAAATACATCTTAACAAATTCCTAGATACTTTACTTAAAGATTTCTGGATTTTTTGTGCTTTTTTGCGAATGATGTAGATAAGCTCCAAAAAAGTAAATCTGTAACCTCTTTGGCAATGTCGATTGAAATGTGTTAGGAAAGAACCAGGATGAGCGAAGAAGAGATCCCTACTCGAGAGAAGTGACTACCAAAGCTGAACAACAAAATTGAAATAATGTTGAGTAGAGATAATATATTTCAGTTTAACATCTTAATTCTAGCCTGATGAAATTTCTCAGATCAATCAAAGTGGTAAATCAGAATTTTGATAATACTCTGTGCTTTTAGAGATAATTATTTCACAATGAAATTAAAAGTGATATCTGAATAATCAGGATACTGTAAAAGATTAGCTTTTCAAAAATAGGATATGATGTGATTTTTCTCCTTTTATTCCCGTCTATTTCCCAGTCAATAAAAACGCATTTGAGTTAGGTGAATTCCAAGGAAAAGAGGGGAGAGATGAAGCGATGAGTGATTGTTTTATTTTCATCTAAATCTAATATCTTATTCATTCTTATTGGAGGAATGACCTATGAGAAGCTGCCACCCCTGGGATCAGTCTTCCAGTTTAATTTAGAGGCGGCAATCTGGAGGGTGAGAAACCTTAATTTAAGACGAGCAAATGACAGTCTGCGGGCTATAAATTGCTTTAAGCTTCATCATTCCGTCTCTTATTTTACTACTTCGGAGTCATTAATTTATGGATTAACCGAGCAGACCTCATCGCGAGATAGTTTATATAATTTAAATAAATGCTTGCGAAGATCTTAAATGGTAACTATTTAATGAGTATGAAGTATCCCTTATAGAAGATATTTTATTTGTTTTATTATTCACTAATAAGGGGATCATCAAAAGTCATAATTTTTACTGGAAAAAAATTGTAGCATTATGTGAAGAATAAATATGGAGATCACCGAAGATTGTGGACGATGACAAAGAGAGTTACTAGAAAATAATAAATTATGGAGTTCGAAGGAACAGGCTAGAAAATAAGCTGAATACTACGATACAGAAATAAGACAGCAGTTATTAACTAACTCCCCATAAGGAAAAATAAAGCAAAAACCATGTTCGTTTCCTAACAATTAAAAGTAATTCTTCGCCGGAAACATGGTAATATGTGACGATATACAGAGTGTGTTACTGAAACAATTTCCAAGAAAAGACATAAATCACCTAGTAAACTTTTATAATTCCTGCTTAAGGCTATTGTATTTCCCTAAAGCATGGAAGGATGCAATACTATTCTCTCTCCCGAAACCTGCTAAATCTGGAAATGAGCCATCTTACTGTCGTCTTGTTAGTTTATTATCCCATATATGAAGAGTTTTCGAGAAAACGATCTTAAATTACCTAAGAAATTCTGCGATCAAAATAAAATAATCCCACCGCAATACGTAGAATTATCATCATAATTAAGCATCAAACTGATTAGACTGCACAACGATTTGACAAGAATCTTTAACTCCAACAACTTCCATGTTCCAAAGCATTCAATTCTGTGACACACGAAATCATCTGCTAACAACTGATTCAACTTGGATGTCCGAAACAGTTATATCCGGTCATTACTTGGTTTTTAAGCAATCGCTATTTAGCAGTAAAAGGCATCCCTTACATTTGGAATTCCAGAAGGAGCAGTAAAGTCTCCTATATTGTTTTTGATTAAAAATTTCAATATAGGAAACACCTTTCAAACACCGTTGGAAGCAAGTACGACTTGGCCACTATATTAGCTTTTTTCGCTGATATTGCCGTCACAAGCAGCAGCTCAAATGCCAGTAAGACTCTCAAGCAATCACAAAATGCCTGTCAGAAGATAGCCCAAGGGCTAAAGCGGTTAAATATAGAAGCAAATACTGATAAAACAGAGGGGATAGTTTATTCGTTCTAGAAAGGTAAGAAAAAACTTCGGTTAGGATTATATCCAAATAAATATCAAATTAAACTATCAACAAATATTTTATATCTTAGAATCGCATTCGATAAAAGCTTAACATTTATTTATTTATGTCTCCTCTACTCTAGTAGGTCATTGGCATTCACATCTACATTTTATACTCTATTATAATATAAACTTCTTTTTAAATACTTCAAGAGGATATTGGCTTTTTTTTCATCATCTTGTAATAATTCTTTTAGAGTTTATTCCATTTTTAGTTCAATTCTTAATTTATTGAAGATTGGACAATCTAACAATATATGTTTTACTGTTCTCACTGTGTCACATTGTGTACAAGTTGGGGCTTCTAAACCTCGCAGAAGGTAGCCGTGCGAGAACTCACTATGTCCTATTCGAAGTCTGCAGAGGATCAATTCTTCTCTCCTTGACTTTCTGTGGGAGGTCTTCCAACGGGCACAATCTTTTTTTATTTCACTTAATTTAGATGGATTTGCATTCCATTCGACCTGCCACTTTTCCTTCTGTAAAGAGCTGAACTGCCTTGTCCAGTCTTGCAGAGGGACTTTGTTGACTATCGTAGCTTAAGGTGATGTTAAACGACGAGCACAGTTTGCCGCGGCATCGGCTTCTTCATTGCCATATATGCCACTGTGAGAGGGAACCCATATTAACACCACTTCTTTATTCTTCATCTGGATTTCACGGTATATATTATGGATTTCTGCCACTACCTGATGCCTAATCTTTAAGCTATGAATAGCTTTCAAAACGCTCTTTGAGTCGGACACAATGGCAATTTTTGATAAATAAGCGAACATCTCCATGTATATCTACATTCTTATGATGATACATGAATCACGCCTTTAAGTGAAATATTTTCATCCAAGAGATCTCTGAGTTTTTCTCCTAACTGAACTTTTGAAAGCTGAAAGGGGCTATAAAGGTATCTTGTAAAATTAGACTATAAACATGAAAAATACCATATCATTTGTAAAAAAAATTGATCGACATAAAAGTATTGCAGTTAATTACGTGTTCGACTCCTAAATTATTTGGTGTCTAAACTGATTTGGGACTTATTGATAATAAAACAAGTCATTCTTTCTAGCCAAAAAGTTAAAATTATTTACAATATCATCATTAAGTATAAAATGAAAATTATAAAAATCAATAGTACTTAGCATTGTTTCTTTTGACAAAGGTTATATATTTTGAATATTTACTACAAAATATGTAATTGTTGAGAAGTTCCGCTGATAACCTAATGAATGTACAGTTGTAAAAAATATTTAAAATAATAGTAGTCTTAGGTGACTATCTCAAAAAATAATATACAGAATATAGCATTTTTTTAAATTAATATTATTCTGGGGGATCCCGCGCAGTGTGGCTAGTCTATCACGCCAAAGGTTTGAATTAGAATACCAGTCCCGGGAGGCCTTTTTCAAATATGTAATTAAATAGGGATTCACTCACAGACCCTTCCCCGGATATATGAGTTCCGTCAGCCTACTGGTGGCCACTTACAAAAAATTGGGAGTGATGACCCAGTCCTATAAAATATCATCGAGAATCGCGAGTATATTCTCCCTGCATATTACACCGTGCGGCCAAGTTATGCTGGGCCACCGGAAAAAAACAAAACAAAGGCCTTTTCAAACATTCTTTTTAAGGCTTATGAAAACTTTGTATATAAGGGAATAAGCGTACTTCATTAAGTTGCTTTTACAGAAATAAAAACTTAATAGGACACTAATAAGCTATAATAAAAATAAGCATAATATTTGAACAAATATTCCCCAACTCACAACTTTATTTTATTTTTGCTCAGTAGATATTGAAATGAAAATATATAATGATCATTGGTTTTTTTTTTTTTCATTGAATAATAATTTCATAAAAGCAGAGCATTAATTTTGTTTTATCAGTCGTTGGAGGATTGAAATTTTTTATTTAGGTATTTACGATACGCTAATTAATTTAGCCCTTCATAACTGAAAGAGTATATTTAATCAATGGATAGAATAGTGAATTTGTGAATAAAGGATTATTGTAGAAAAGAACTTAGGGAAGACCAAAGCATCTACAGTAAGACCTTTAATCTTGGGTAGTTAATCCCTCTTCGTTGAGAGTAAGCTTTCATCACGGCTAATACTTACAAAGGCTATAATTTGTAATAACTCGATAAATGACATAACTAATAAATAACTATCATTCACTAAATTTATTTATTTAAAACCACATTTATTATAATATACGATTAATTTAATATGTTACCCCACCCTTGTTTTAACATCATACTATGAGAATCATTTATGGTAAATAACAAAAAGTTAACATTTCAAGGAATTCTTCTAGTAATTTTTTTCTTAATACCATTTATCTGAAATTTGTATACAAACTTTCAGAGACGTTCGATATTTTAAGGAAAAAACGATTCTTTTCTTAAATTTAATACGTTCATATTAGCTCGGAGTTCCAAGTGGAAGTTTCAGCTACTCAAAGGTTAACGTAAATGACATAATAAATCAAGCTATGATTGATTGGATAGTCAGTAGCAATCAATAGCTTAGACGATGTTGGTCGTGGCAGAACGATGACTACCTCAAATTGGTTATTCGATAATTTAATTATTAGCATTTTAATTAGTCGAAGCTCCACATATATTTCCAATGTTGTTTTTTATTTTTCCTAATGTCTTGAATCATTCAGTAATAATAATGTCTCTCTGTTAGTACTTAGAATTTACACGAACAAAATGGCTTTTAGATATTAAATTCAAGTAATTTTGCAACGCTATAGAAAAAGAACTAATGAGAAGCCACCGAAACCTTGCGTTTGTCGTTGATACTCGAAGAGGAATGAAATAAAAACCAGCAGCTTTTTAACCAAATTGATAATGACGATACAAGCTATCCTAAAGAACGTTCAGTCCGAACAGCTCCAAACAATGCACATAATATTGGAGAGATTCGGTCAGAAGATAGACTATTTAGTTGCAAAAGGACAATGATATAATGCCATATAATTTCCACACATACCTCAAATTTACGGAATATAGATGGCATCGAAATACTACCTCACCTATAGGCGTAATTCTGTGCCTTCCAAATTTTATCTTTTTGTATCGATGACTCACTTACTTAATTGGAAGAAAAACATTTGGAACATTAAATAAAAAATACTACAAAACTTTTCAGTCGAAACCCAAACTGTTAAAGCGAATTGAATAGCTGGGCTTCTAGGTGGTAACAAACCACAGAACATAAGACTACTTCGAAGTTTCAACAATCTATGAAAAAATATAACTTTTAAACAGTCATTTTCTTTCTTTAGTATTTCATTTTGGCTAAAATAATAATTAACGTAATATATATATATATATATATATATATATATATATATATATATATATATATATATATATATATATTAATAATAATAACCATCTTTAACTGAACTGTGCAGCTATTGGGTTATGCCGATGACATTGACACCGTGGATAGGTCAGAATAGGCAGGCATCGAAGGAGACATTCATTCATTTGAAACAGCTGCTGTAGGATTTGGTCTCACAGTTAATGAGCATAAAATTAAATATAGTAGGTGGTGGTGGTGGTGGAGACCATGTTGCATTCCTGAACATTGGCTCCTATGAGTTTCACAGATTGGAGAGTTTTGTGTACCTAGAATTCGAAATAAATTCCAGGAACGATATATATCAGGATATCAGAAGGCGAATTAATGGTGCGAATAGATACTTCCACGGCCTGCCCAAGCATTTTAGGAGCAAAAATCATTCCTCCAGTACAAAAGTTAATCTTTATAAGACCCTGGAGCGCCCAGTGCTCACCTATGGATCAGAGGCATGGACAACCATTAGGGCGGACGATAACAGGCTATTAATATTCGAAAGACAGGTGCTCAGGAGAATATTCGGAGCAGTAAAAGAAGGAGAGGTCTGGAGGAAAAGAAAAAACGGGAAGCTCTACAACTTCTTTAAGGATGCCGACATCGTGAAGGTTATAAAGCTAGGACGACTCTAAGATTCCAAGGAAGATAATGAAAGAAGAAGTGTACCGAGCAAGGGGATGCTCAACATCAGGAACTGGATAGCTGCAGCACAAGACCGTCTGGCGGAGGCTCAAGGAGGCCTAGACTCGATAACGGGTTGTTGCGCCGAATGTATGTATTACTAATAATAATTATAAAAAATTGACTTAAAGATAACTTGATATATTTTTTAAACTTTTTTATTAATGCTTGTTTAAATGTTACAAAAAATGTTTTGGTAATAATGCTGCTATTATCGTTTAATAAGGGTATTAAATGCTATGAGAGATTAGTTTCAATAACCAGATGTTTGGTGCCTATCTGTAAGTATTTAACAGTCATGGGAACAGTACACTATGTACAGATTGATCTCCGGGTTACAGTAAGCAAATATTGATTCATAAAGTTAATGTGCGATTCCAAGCGTTAGCACGGCTTCATGACGCCTCCTATTCTTGGCGGTTTATCGTTATTAAGCTCGCTAAGTGTATATGTGTATACATATATGATATAATACATACTCATTTATTCGTAAGCATATGATACGAATACCTCAAAAAAATCAAAACAAAATCAGTTTACATATTCAACAGATTATCATTACTTACACGCAATCATCCACATATATATGCAGACATTGGCCGTATATATACATATATTGGCATGGAGATTAATAAGTCTCTCAACTGTATAGATCTGTTGAAATGTAGATAACGAGAATTCAACGAGATTACACAACTCTTGTAGTCATGGGGCATGATTAAATGCTATGAATGAAGTTATTGGAAGATTTCATATATCAAATGTTTAAGTTAAGCAAATACATTTTCTGTAACAAGATTGTATCCTTGACATATTGTTTGTTCAGTCCAAGTAAACTTTATATAGAATAAGTAACTATGAATATAATTTAAATTTTGATATCCCACTACTGGTCTCAGTACAAACTCTGATGACATATGTATTAACAACAAACAATGACCCTAATTATGCATCTACAGTTTCACCTAGTACTATATGAAGATTGTTGTCGACAATTTTACAAACCCGTTAGCTACTTGGTTCTCTGTTATCTCCCCAAACTTTGACTACGGTTGCCTGGTGTACGGGGGACTAACTGATGGACTGGAAATAAAATTAAAACGTCTTATGAGTTCATCTCAACAGACAACAGTTGTTTTATAGGATTTATTTTCGGAGCCCGTAGACGTGATCATATTTTGGGCTATTATACTCACTTAAAATGGCTTCATACTTCTGTTCGACGGCAATATTTCCTAGGTTCTTACTTATTCCTACATAACTGAGCTTCTCACCCTCCACTCTGATATCCATTCGTTAAATACTAGAACCCAATCAATCAATATTTGATAAACTGAATAAAACTGCATCCTTTCACAAATCGTTTTTTGTTTCTTCCTGATCCTTCTAGATTTCGCTGCCGTATAGCCCCCTTTCTTTCTTCCTTCAAACATCAAATCTTTCACTACCTACTTGTATCTCAATCTTCCGTTCCATTGTAAAATAAAGGTATATGTAGAATAAATTTTCAAATATATATATATATATATATATATATATATATATATATATATATATATTGAATATTATATTTTTCTAAATATTTGATATTTTACTATATATATATATATATATATATAATATATATATATGTTTCTTCTTTTTAGTAACCAGACCATAAGGATTTCTATTATTCATTGTCAATTATTCTAAGAGGACCCAGAATAAAATTTATATTCATTTCATTTCAAATGGAGAATCAAAATCAATCCTAAGAAATCTCAAGATACTGATTACAACACTTGACGAACGATCCAAGCTTTCAATATTCTATGAAAAAATCTTCCCTACATTACCATTATTAGACCTATTACGACGGAATTAAACGGAATTGAACTTTTGGGCTCTTCTAAACCATCGAATTCTCACTTTTTCAAACCTTGCAATCCAACATTTTTAGAAGTGTTACCACTAATTGTTCACAAGAATTTGTCAAGCCAATTATTCTATATCCTCACTCTTATCGTATTTTAAGTATACAGTTGTGAATTTCATCACAGCTGTTTACTTCCACTCTGAATGTTTTTCTGCAATCTGCTCAGGCTACAAAAATCACACTGATTGCATATTGGCTACTATCTAAAAAATAAAGATAATATCATTTAGCATATAGCGTAAATAAAATAAAATAAAATAATTTAAACAATATACATTAATTATTTAATACTGTAAAAGCATAAATACAAAAATAATATTTATCATATTTTTCTTAAATAGCCCAATGATATCTTCAACCAAATATATTTACGAATCAAATACAAATATTTACAAGATCGTTGATTTCCAGAAACCGAGGGAAAATCATCGTTCCAAGACATGATTTCATTGGAGATTGGTTTAATATTTAATAATGGGAACTGAGGGGTACATGGTGGGAAGTAATTTCATTGAAAATCCATTTGGGGAGACGAGACTAGGGCTACCCGCGGGCCGCTGTTCCCGCTCTGTTAATCTCTGCCGTCTAATCGCTGGTCCAAACATTCCCTTCCGTTTTTCTCCCGTCGACCTAACGCAATTTCCCAACGAGCGGATATAATTTGTTCTCAACGGTAATGAGCCGGCTACCAGGCACATTAATCACTCTAGGTGTTACTCCTCATTCTTCTCCCAGCAACTTACTTCCGTAGCACTGACAGTATAGTAACTTCAATTACAATCATCTACCGATCATTGTATCCTATCTACCTTCAACCAACTGATAATCTTCCCTAGCATAGTAAAGTATATTGGTATAATATATTCTGATATATTTCGCCGTACTCACAATGATGGAAAAATAAAAACACGGTAATACATTGGCACTAATATTTAATATGGAGCGACATAACGTCCTGAGGAATAGGTAAAGAGAATGATTGATAAGCCAAGAATTAATACCATGAAGTAATATTTAATAAATCGCTAGCAAGCACGTTTCGTGTTCTGAGCTGCCTAATTCATCTGGAAGCTGACTTTCATGGTTATTTCTGATAAGTCATGCGGAGAAGAAAGCATCCGGATCATAGCAACTTTGATGGAACTATTCTAATAGATGCATTCTTCGTATTTATATCAACGTTTTATACTAATAACAAGTCAATATCTTGCAAACTATTCACCGTACGCATAGGCATCTTATGGCGGAAAGAAAGATTCGTGGGAGGGATAATCACCACGCGACCGCAAGTTGTGGCTGGATGAGCTCGTGTGTTTGTTTATTTTGTGACGAAAAAATAAAAACGTCGTTCATCACAAGTTTTTGTCTGTATTAGCCAAATTTTATTTGTTTTTAATCAAGTAAGTGTTAATCTTTTAGAGATCTAATGTACATTTGATATGTGGAGTTGTTTTGGTTATAATTCTTATGCTTTTTTATAACTTCGCTTTTTTTTTTTTTTTTAATTCCGGATTGGGGTTAGTAGAGCTATAGATGCATAACTTACCTCACGACTCAAACAACTTAAGTAATGAATGTTTTATTTTTTGTTGGATGCGGACTTACGAGAGGATGGCTGCAAGATGTTCTTAATTCCAACAGTGACACTGATCATTAAGTTCCAAAGATCTAATTAATATTTTTTAAGATATGAGCTATATGAGTAATAATATGAACATTTATGTGTGTTTTTAAATAGCAAGACTGAATCTAATATTAGAGTTAATCTTAAGATACGTTAATGTTATATTGATTCTAGTTTTGGTTAATTATTCATTTTTATTAATAAGAGAATTACTTTAGATTATGTCGTTCTGTCACGATAAATAAAGAGCTGATTGTTAAAAACATATTTTGCTTTATTTCTTGTCAAAATTGAAGCCATAGTTTGGTTAGACATTCTTAGTGCTTAACTTGTCCCATATCCTTGCTTAACTTAAGTACTTCATATATGGGGTACATTGAGCAAACTTGAATTTCTGGATTTAAGTAGCTGTAGCTCTTAAATTCGACTTCTTTCAAAAAAATTACAAGAGAAACTTTTGCTAAGGGATATATTACAAATCCATCAAGCCTCTTAAAAACTCATTGAGACTTATCATTGAGGAGCTAATCCGTTCAAGTGAAAAATTGTTCAACTAGCCCCGTCCTACCCTATGTTAAAAAAAAAAATGTATAATCTTTCCAATTGTTTTTAATAGATGATTGCATATTATTATGACAAGACGGATTTCACTTGCGTATAATTTGAATTTATATTATAATTCATTGACTATTGAAGTTTATATAAAACTCCATTTAAATATCTGTGGCGGTCGTGAAAAACTAGATAACTCGAGTTATATAAAAAATGAGTTAACTTCACAAATCGCTCTCTCAGACCTTCTCCTACGTCGTGTCAAATTGGTTAAAGAAATTTCTTGGTGGAAGAAGTTTCAGGTGGAAAAAAAGCTGTAATTAATAACTATATTTTGGTATCATGCAAAACTTTAAGTCGCTCACCTGTAAAATGAAAGATTTTGACTTAACCACTTATTCACGACCGCCACAGATATTATTGTAACAAATGAAATATGAGATAATTTAAGTTTGCTTAGCTAATATTTTTTTATATTTAAAACTATTTACTATTATGTTGTTGCCAACTCTATTTATGATCATGCTCAAATAAATATGTAATGTCGATTGAGTTGTTTTACGTTTGAAATAGGAATCAAGATACACCAATTTGACACATTGTGTTTTCTGATCAAATTATCGAAACAATGAAACAGAGCTACTGTGCCACTTTGTTGACGGAGATGCATGACACTAATGGGCTCGGTCGAGCATTGAAATCGATCCTCATACCGCTTAGCTCATTGTGTTTGCTAACATTCAGGTCTCTTGTGTTGTTTTTCGGTAAAATAATGATGATGCCTTCTCATTAAAAGTGTGTAAGACGATAATCTACTTTTATTGCATTAATACACATTAAAAAACTGTAATATTTTTAATGTTTAATACTGAGATCAACGATAAATTATTCAACGATCCATGTTTAGCGGTAATAATTTCAAATATATCTCATAATTGCAAACTTCCTAAAGCAGTCGTTTTGCAACAGATATATTTATCTAATTACAAAAATTAGACATTGTTTTGTACAAAGTATCAAAAAGCAATCGTTGCAGATAATGTAGAATTCAAAAGCAACAGTATCAAAGCAAAATTATGCATTAAAAATAGAGAAAAGGAAACTCTTTAAGAAAAAAAAGAGAAGTATTTGCCGATTCTATGGAAAGTAGCTGATGTTATTATGATTTTAAAGCTTCATAAAGCAGGTTGTAATAATCTATTATCGTGGTGATTCATTGAATCTCACATGAGCTTAAACTGGCTCTCTCTTAGAGTTTTCTTGGATGTAGTGGAAGAATTCGATAAACGATGACCGAGGAGTGAAACTGCCTGAGAGGCATCTCTGAAAGAATCTGTTTACTATTGTAAAGATTGATGCTACATGCTAAGAATGGCACAGTTACTTATATTAAAGGTATAATCTTCTTGGCTTAAGTTACAGATACGAATACTTCATGTTATAGAGCTTAAAGTAAATATATATTAAAAGAGTATTCAATAACTTAACACGCGTTATATAATTCATTTAAACTAGAGTTGCAAAGCAGAAGAAGCCTGATAACATTTGCAAGTGATGCAGTTTTGTGGTTCGACATTGTTGACTGTAACATAAGCACGAGAGAAATGTAAAAAAGTAGTCGTACTAACTCCATTTATTTCTTTACTTGAACACTAATATGGTTACGTTGACATGATATCAAGTTCATGGAGGAGTCCTTTGCAAAACCAAAACCTAGTATTTTTGTAGCTTGAACCCCGATATTTAATAGGCAATTTTTGTTTTTAAATTAGGATGTATATTTCAAAAGAATAAAAACAGAATATAGCTGTTATAGAAAGTATAGTAATAAATATTATCACTACAGCGTAAAACAGATAATACTTTTTTTTTCTTATCCGTTAGTTTGACTGGAAATCGAACGTGTTGGGAAAAAGAAAACTTTTAGGAAAGGAAGATTTAGATACGGCGTATAGAAGTTAGAAAGTGGTTCCAAAAGTGAAAAGCACGATCTGAGGTCCAAGGAAACACTGACTAGAGGGGTCTGAGTGTTGGTTTGGCTGGAAATTCAAAAAATGTATTTGTGTTAATGCTTCAATATCATTAAAAATATATTTTAACGGAAATTGAATTGTCAAGGCTGCATTTATTTGAATTATATTTACATTTTGCGGCTACGAAAAAAAAAAAAAGAAAATCCTCAAGAGAGGCAATAAGAGGCTAAGGAAAAAAACGCTTATCGAAATTTTAGATTGATTGACCTTTTTTCACTGACCGATTTGGTCCTTTCACTTACTTACGAATCCTATTTTTACTATCAATTACTATATAAAGTAAGGGAAAGTATTGCGATCGTGAAAATTTTCGAATTCCAGTTTTCAACGGAAATACACGTTTTAGAGTCCCTTGAGTCCAAATAACCAAGTCCCGAAAAAAGGTCTGTGTGTGGTAACTCCCGGGCGGAAACGGTAAGTTCTATGAAAAGCCACTTTATATCTGGCATTTTGCACCTTTTATCGATTTTCTCGAAAACGGTTCCGACGATTTTGATTAAACTCGCTATTTCGATGTAAAATTTAAAAGGCTTAAACGTCATGTAGAGTTCATTCTGGTTAAAATGGTCTGACAGTGCTTAAATGCCGATATTTTAAATTTTCCTTCTCTAAAGTATCTTCATTTTTTTAGATTTAAAAATTTGGGAAGAAGATGGCCTCGGGATCTACTTACTTAAATAAACATCGAAGTACTACCGCTGGGTAGTTTCTTCACAAGCCTTATACGCCTTTTATTATAATTCATCACTTTTACTTATTGTATTTATGTAATATACAGTTGCAAAATTCAATAAAATATAATTTAAAAAAAAAAAAAAAAAATGGGAAAATCATCGTAATAGCATTGATAAATAACAAATAAATATGCAAGTTGAGCGAATTCGATATACAACTAAAGGAGAAACAAACATATCTTTCCCTAAAGTACCTTTAATTTTGTAGATTCTATAAAAATAACTATATCATCTTATTACTGATGAAAAACAGGTAAATATATAAATTGAATGAATTCGATTAACCCAATTAAAGGAGAAAAAAGGAAAAATATTTTTTTAACGCAATTTTTCGTTTTTGAAAATAAGAACAGTAATATATACGTATGATATACCGTTGGAAAGCAAAAGATTTTAGAAAAAAATATTATCTTATATACAAGCTTTTAAAAGTTAATATAGAGGGATGAAAAGCCGATAAAACTATTTATTATTTTAGATAATAATGTAATAGATTATTTAATAAAACACATGTTTCCATAGAAATTCCATTTAATTAATTCTTTAACGGTTTCACTCATTTTTATCTCTTACTGTACTTGAAAATTCTTTAATCGATTTTAAAAACGGAGGTAAGTGAAAGTCGTGTGTTACCCGCACCACATTTTTTTTTTTCTTCAGTAATCTATACAAATATAAATCCTGCATATTAAATTACTTCCAATTCCAACAGAATTATAATTAGTATTTTTCATTTCGAATTTGTCCCTGATTACAGGAGACACAAGGGAAAACTTCATGTACAAAGGACACGAATGAAAACTGATAACAGCTTCATACAACGTGAAACGTACCTGGAACATACATATACATTAAAATACAAGAATAGACTAAGACGGTAAATACCATTATATCTATTGGAATACAGATCCCCTTAACACATTAGAAACAAACAGCTTATCTACAAGAATCTACTCGGACCTATTTGGACATAGGAAGCAGAACTTTGCACAAAAATACATAAAACACAATCAAAACTTAAACAGAAAATATAAATTATGATTTATTTCCAATCACATCATTCACAAAGACATGAGCATTGCCGATGATGTATCTTACAATTACGGCAAATACAACGTAGACACTCTTCAACTCAGAATCACTCCCTTCGCTAGTTCTATCACTTCCTTCTTAGATGATACAGCGTCCATGAGATCAGTTGATTTAATTTAAAAGATTGTGTATACAATTCAAAGAAAAAAAAAACATCGCATTTGAACAGTACAGAGAAAAACTTGATAATTCCATTTGTTTTAGGTTTTGAGTTAGTTCTGCTATCTGTTAAACCATAGACAGTTTTTTAGGCGAGTATTGCTTCAAAGGGTAAAAACGAGATAGCTTAATCAGTTTTACACAAAGAGTGCAGGGGAATAACATGACTAATGTCAATGTGGGGAAGTATCTGACAACTGATAATTTGGTTCTGTAATATGTAACAAATTAATATTAATGGTAATTTTCTGTTTAAATTAATGATTATTATACTTTGTTTAAATATAAACTTATTATTTAATAACAAATTGAGTATTTAATTTTTTTTTTTTAATCTTCATATCCTTCTATTCGCATCTGTCAGAAGACATATGACGATAAGAAAATGTGATGTATCAAAACTTCAGCAGCAGACATGATAGACATGGGGAAGGTATATGCCCTGCAGCACCCCTTTCTAAGCTTTAATTTAGCAGAGGTCTCTCATCCATCTTCTTTTCAGCCTTCTTTTAACAGCCGTTTCAGGTGATATGTCGTTATAGGTCTGTAGTCGTGTTCGTGCATGTTGCTACGAAAACAAAAATAGTGAGTTCGTATGTGTTGATCAACTGTTGCTTGTTGTAAGTCCGTACGTTGGGTTTTGTTGAATACATGCATTGTTATGAGTCTTAAAATTTTTGATTGAAATGATAGTACTTTTTAATATAGGAGTCTTTTTTGCTGAATCATAAATCTGTGAGGCGTATTTCTTTTAGGGTTTAAATAGTTGTGTATACGTAATAAGTTTCTGAGATTAATTTTAAGTTTTCTTATTCATACTTGTCAAGCAATTGACAATCAGTGAATGTGAGGTATGGTTTTGATGTTGTGACGTGATAGGAATAATGGAGAAAGCATCTTCCTCTTTATTAAATTTACTTACTTTCACGGGAGTACCATGAAAAGCCCACACTGTTCTTTATAAATTTAGTTATTAGTCCATTTCAAAGTCTAGAAAATTGATACCAGAAATAACTATTATGGGGTAGTTGGTTGCTTTTGGGAATGTAATTAAATCTAAATACCCTTTAGATTAAGATAAATATTGAAATTTATTAATACAGTTGACTGATAAAGGGGTGAAGCTCAAGTAAAGGCAAACGTTGTGGAAAGGCCCCGGGGAATTGGATCCGAGAAGCGGAGGGCCTGTTACAGTTACAGGCCCAGCTGTCTACTGAGTTATGCATTACGCATTAGCCTCACCCCAGAAACAGATTATTACCAACTGTTGTTCTACTGTGAATATGTGAATTCCATTTACCTCTCTGAATTCATTATATTCATAGATCATAAAATTAGTAAGAATAATTTAAATATTTTATTTATATTCATTTAAAAAAATATTTATGTGATGGGCTGTATAAAAAAATGATCGTTTTATCAAATTTATGATTTCATAGGACTGCAAATATTTTAATCCTATTTAACACTAAACATTGTTCAATATTCTCTTTAGAGCGTTTCCTTGTTTTTTTAAATATTATTCAACTTATCAAAAAATAACCTCAGTTTAGCAATTTGTTTAAAAAAAGAAACACGACAGCATCCTACAGATTTCTTGTAATTTTAAGGCTTTAACGGAAAAAAAAAATCTATCGGTTAAAGCAACTCATTATATTATTAAATATAAACAAGGAAAATGTCCTTGACCAGTACACTGCGCTTAATGGATATTGATAAGGTTCTTCAGAAATCTCAGTCACAATGGTCCAATGCCCTGAAACTGAACATAAACTATGCTTCCCGTCGTGGAGTCCCAGCCAGCGGACAAGTGAGAGAAGTTGGGTCCCTCTGTCGCAAATGTGGCAGAGAGTCTGAAACACCAGCCCATGTGCTAGGAAATTGCCCCCAACAACTCCCTCCTCATCACGCGTCGGCACCACAGGGCTAAGAACGAGTTAGCAAAACTCCTCAGGGAAAAAAAAATCATCTGTTTTGACGAGGTCTACTGCATTGATACGGACGGATCAGTTACTTACGCAGACATCGTTGCATTCCCGAAGAACGGAACTTTTGCAATGATCCTGGATCCTACCGTTCGATATGAGACTAATGACCTCGATCAAGCAGGTGGAGTAGAAAGCGAGAAGAGAGCCATCTACGAGAAATGCATCCCTTTCCTTAGAGAAAAAGTTCCGCGAGACATTTGGCGAGAGACAGTTCTCCGTTAGAGGTCTATGGTTTGGGTCTCGCGGAGTGATCGCTGGAAGCACAAGATTTTTGGAAGACCTGCGTGTCGATATAGGAGATATAGCGGTGTTAGGAGAAAATTTGATTTTAGACTCCCTGGGAATTATCCATCATCACCTGTATGGCAATTAAATAGTGAATATAATTATATTTTGATTATGTAATGTGTCCACCTAAGGTCTAAATTTACAATATAGTGCTAGAGAGAAATAAAATAAAATAATGTAAATGGCTAAAAGAGAAAAAAAAAATTGTAAATATTATAAATTTGTATAAGAATACGAAAAAAAAATGAAAATTTATGTAAAATATGCCCAAGTGATTGATAAGTATGCTGTGTTTTATAAGCAACCCGATGTATTGGGGCAACATTGCCAAATAAATAAAGCTTTTCTCTCTCTTCCACGAGTACTCGCGAACTTTCCAGAGAGTGTGTTGAGTCGAAAGATACTTTTAGTCGCCATCTTCTCTCTATGGGGAAGTTGAAAAAGAGCAGTGGACTGGTCCCTAAGGAACAAAGTTCTCAGCAATCAGCTAAGAAGTTAGAACTTTGTAAAAAAAAATATTTAAAAACCCTTCAGATATGAGGTAATACTGGAAGATTGACATCTCTGATGAACATTGGGTTTACTGGTGAAATTCGAATGCCACCAAATTTTTGGTCGATTTTTAAAAATTTCTAAAAAAAAAAATCCATGGTTTGCGTTTTCTGTAAATTTGAAGGTTTTATTATTCACGAATTTGTCCCTGATGGAGGCTCTATGAATCCTTAACTCTACTTGAAACAACTGGAAAGATTGTATGCAAAGTTACTGGTGCGTTGTCTTAGTTTGAACAACTGAAAATTAGTTTTTTTCTTGTCCTTACACTTTCCGTCGAGCAAAAGAAAAGTTCAAAGAACTTCATAATTTCAAAGTCCTGCCTCATCCACCATATAGCCCAGACTTCGTACCATCGGATTTCTACTTGTTTTGATCCATGGCCTTTCCTTATGTTTAAATTACGGCCCAAGATCTCTTCGGCAGCCATCCCAAAGAATGTTATCAGTGCGGGATCAAGCAACTGGCTAGCAGATGGCTAATGATGGTAAATTGCAATAGAAGATACTTTTGGTATTAATTATATTTTATATCGAAGAAATAATAATACAAAAATTTGGTTTGAAAACGGTCCTTCTTTATTTTTTATACATCATATTGATATATAAACTTTTTATAATCAGTTATCTAAATGACCTAGAACTTTAATTAACACAAAATATTATTCTCAGAAATCCGCAATACACAAGATTCCTTATACTTTCGATTTATAGACGTATAAATTCTATTTACGATCTATCTCAAGCTCAAAAAGGAATCTTTCTGGTCACTGCCAGGAGGTGTTCGACAAAGAAAAAATCTTAGAAAGATTATAAAGCCCATGGAAGATTTTATTCAAGTAGCACTACTTCTTTTCATGGCAGGAGTTATCGTTGGGTACTGCTGAGGCTCGTGCCTAACAAAGATGTCAAATATGATGGATGATGCCCTTATACAAATATAATCCAGGACATAGAATAAATTTACTTACTGGATACGTTTTATCTTCTATTCTAAGCTTTAAATATGAGATATCTTCGTCGGAAAAATAATGAAGGAAGGTTGTTATTTAATATTTATTAAACAGAAAATCAGTTATAACCGGGGAAGAAAAGAATTAGCCTCCTTTTTAATTAATAACACAACATTAAAGTAGTCTATCCCTAATCCAGCAGTGGGAAAAGGTATTGGGCAGTGCCTTCCCTTCTTTAATTATAACATTCTTCACGTTTCTTCTTTACGTTCAAAGTGGAATTTTTAAAATTAACATTGATGATTTTGGATACCTATAATTAATAACATTTTAAATTGACATGAAGTTTTTTAATTATTTTTGAGAAAATTAGCTGATTTAATGATTTCGTAGTGATTCTTTGAAAAGCACGAAGATAGGGGAAATATTTCTTATTAAAAAAAAAAAATGTTTTTTGAAAGAGTTAAAAACAAGCCCAATTATTTTCTACCCATACAATAAGAAAAAAATAGTTATTTTTGGTTTTAATATACTGCATTATGTTTCATATATTAAGAACTAATATATTAAGAAATAAGGAAACTACTGGGGAAACAAATAAATCATAGGTTACTTAAAAAATACTGTTTTAAGTCCATTTCCCTATCAAATACCCAAAGATATAACGCAACAACTCCGGGATGGTCTTATATTGTCTCGAAAGTTTTCCTTTTAAAACTTTACGGATGCCTTAAACAAAGATAAAACGTCTCGATCAAGTTTATAAAGTATTTCTTTTAATTTTTAAACTTTTCTTCATGTGTTTCTACTATTTATCTCAAAAAATATATAAATACACAACCGAAATTCTAAACCTTTAGATATCTGATTAAAAAGAAGACGAAAAGATGGGGTAAAAAAACATTCTTTTTCCCTAAAGAAAATATTATGATATGGGTCAGATAAGATTAGATAAGTTGGAAAATTATGTTGGATCATGTGAATCAAATGATCATGTTGGAATGGATTTTAAATGAATAATTTAAAAAAATTAGAGGATATTCTGTTGAAGGCTATTATCGGAACAGTTATATACGTTGTTGTGATACGTTTGAATGTGTTTCAGATATTGAAATTACAGCGTATCTCATTTCGTATATTTTCATCGAGAGGTAAAATAATTTTTAAAAAACCAAATAAAACGGTCAAGCGGTTAAAGAAATTAGTTTTCATCAAAATCACCAATGACTGAAAATAAGATCTTTGAGATATCTGTTGAAACATGAACATACATATCAATCAAAAAAAGGTATTCTCATACAATTATAATGGACAAGTTGGTGGAGGGTGCGATCATCAAATTAAACACTAAAAAGATGACTTTTTTTTTTTTTGTGTGTGTTTGACAACGTTTCGGCCTACATTATGGGCCTTCATATGGGCTGACTCTCTGAGAGTATCTCAAGAAAGAAGTTGAAATTACTTTTTCAGTATTTCCGAGTTACTCCTATTGTATACGTTGGGCTATCCGTGAAAGAATAGTACTTTCAAGTGACAACTCAAAATTGAGGGTGATTCTATTGAAATAAATTAGTGGACTGTATAGATTTAAAATAAATAAAAATAATGAAAGCAAACGAATCACAATACATTTAATACACTGAAATACATATAAGGATGATAAGAAACAAATTAACCTAATAAGTTTATATAAGAAAAATTAACCTAATTATAATTAAACAGCTGTAAGAAAATGTAGTAAACAAAATAAACCTAATTAAAATATTGTAAAAATAGAAGAAATAAACTTAATTAATGCTTAAAGATGTAAACAAAATAATTATCAAATTAAACAGTTTCTTGAATAAGAATTAAGAAATCAAATGTTCCATTAATGGATAAAGATAGGTTATATTCACGTAAAGATGTCCAGTTGAGTGTTGAAGAAAACGACCGCAGGGCGGCTTGAACGAAATCGTCTTGAGGATTGAAGAAAATTACCGCAGGGCGGCTTGGACGAAGTTCTCTTGGGTGTTGAAAATGACCGCAAGGCGGCTCTTCCAAGTTCCAAGGGGAACGATGAGAAGATGAAGAAATTCGTTTCCAAACGTTCAAACGTTGAGAGGAATCTTGGGTCTATATACGGCACATCTTCACCGCTCAGACGCTAGCTTAAGACTCGACTGGCACGAGGCAGTCAAAAAAACAATTGAAGTACGATCGTCTTCTGTCTTTCTCTTCTACTGCTCTCGTTTAAGAACATTTAATTATATATAAAATAACTATTTTAAAAGGAAATTAAAAAATAAAGATTTAAACAAAAAAAAAATGATCTTATCATTTTTCGATTGAAAAACTATAAAAACCTTATCAGGCCGTAACATATGGCGTGAACATACCGCCCACCAAATTTTCGTTGAAAATTTCCAAGGTTTACATGAACATATTGTTGGTGACACTAACTACATTAGTTAGCTTATGTTTGTGGTAGCAGTGGTGCCAATTTGGAAACAGGACGGATGTGCTCTCCTTTTGGAGTTTTAACTTTTACAACTCTAACTGTTCCATCTTTTCCGGGGTATACTTCCATTATTCTACCGGTAGGCCAATTTTGCACCGATGCGTTTGGTTCTTTTAGTAAAACTAGGGTTCCAATATTCAAGTTTGGTTTGGTCAAAGTCCATTTTGTCCGTTGCTGCAAACTATTTAAATAGTCATAACGCCATCTTTTCCAGACGTTTTGAATGCAACATTGTACAATTTGCCACCTGGATAGTCTATTTTCAGGTACGTCTGTCAAGTCATGGGTAGGCAGTGACAACAAGGGTGCACCTATTAGGAAATGGCCTGGTGTAAGCACGTCATATTCAATAGGAGAGGATGAAATGGGATACAACGGTCGAGAGTTGAGGACTGCCTCAATCTTAAACACAAGAGTGCTTAGTTCTTCAAATGTTAACAAGTATGTGCCCACAACTCGATTGAAATGGTACTTGAATGATTTCACACCGGCTTCCCAGATTCCCCCAAAATGTGGTGCATTAGGAGGGTTAAAGCACCACTGAATTCCTCGGTTGTGGAGGTGGTAATCCAAAGCATCTTTGGTACGCTTATCGTTGAACCATGCAAACAGTTCTTTCAAGTGTCGGTTTGCGCCGACAAAATTAGTACCGCAGTCCGAAAAGATTTGGCTGGGTAGTCCTCTTCGTGAAATAAATCGTTCAAGTGCTGCTAGAAACATTTCGGTGGAAAGTTGAGAAACCACTTCGAGGTGGACTGCCTTTGTGCTCATGCAAACAAATAAGCAGACATAAGCTTTTTCCACATTTGCCTTTCGACGTTTCGATTCTTTAATGGGGAAGGGGCCCGCAAAGTCAATCCCGGTATTAATGAATGCTCTACCCTGTTCGAATCGTGAAGGTGGTAAATCGGCCATTTTCGGACTATAATTTTGTACTCTAAACCGGTGGCATCGAAAACATTGATGTATTCGACACCGAATCAATTTCCTTGCCGAAATTATACAAAACTTACGTTGCAGCATTGACTGGAGTAATTGTGGACCTGCGTGTAGGTATGCAATGTGGAAGTGATCTATGATCAGGGAACTTAAATGTGATTTGTGAGGAAGTAAAATTGGGTGTTTATTTTCGTAATTTAGCGGAGCGTTTGTAAGACGACCGCCCACCCTGAGAATCCCTCGGCTATCAATAAAGGGTGATAGAGCCCCCAAAGAGGAGGATTTGGAGTCAGAGTTAGGAAATTCTTTATCAAAGTAAAAACGTTGGGTAACTTGTATAATTTTCTCTAGTGCAAGGTTCAGTTCAATGGCTGATGGGCGCCCTATTTGCCTTTTTGATATATCAACCGTGCATTATGCAAGAGTCTTAGCACATAAGCGAATACTCTCAAAAGTTTAGTATAAGACGAAAAGTTTTTAATAACACTAGTCAGATAGCAATCATTAGTTGGAGCACTTAAAACAACCTCCTTTGTCTTTACTTCCGGCAAGTCTCCGGTACAATGGTTATTAAAATGATTACTGATTGGCCATGCTTCAATCGGGTGTTTCAGCCATTCTGGACCTTCCCACCAAGTACAGTCTTTTAGAAAAGAGCCAGGAGTTAATCCTCTAGACGCTATATCCGCTGCATTATGATGTGATTGTACATGATACCATTCACTATGAGAGGATTGATCCAAAATTGCAGTTACGCGATTGGCAACAAAAGTTTTGAGTTTGTAAGTAGGGATATTGAGCCAAGAAAGAGTGGTGGATGAATCTGAGAAATAATATGTGGCCTTTACCTCTAATTTTGACAAAAACGTTTCTAAAGACTTATGTAATTTCACTAATAACAAGGCCGCACAAAGTTCTAGACGCGGAACTGTTAAAAGCTTTAGAGGAGCAAGCCTAGTTTTGGCAAGAATCAAACGGACCTCCACTCTCCCATTTTCATATTCGGTTCGTAAATATTGGGCCGCTGCATATCCTAGGGTAGAAGCATCTGCAAATCCTACAGCCGTTACTTGTTTTTTAGCACCTGAAAACAAGCCCCGAGATATGTTAAGGGATTTTAATAAAGGCAATTCATTAACAAAATGATCCCACTCAAACAATAAATCGGGCGGAAGCTGAGAATCCCAATCCAGACGTCGTTTCCAAAGCTGTTGTAGTACACATTTAGCTTTGAAAATCACGGGTGCTAAATAACCAAGAGGGTCATACATCCTTGCTATAGTAGACATTACCCCACGTTTTGTATTTACGCGAGCGAGCTCTTGCACGTTATAAGAAATACTATCTCGTACAGGGTTCCATTGCATTCCTAATAATTTAACAGATGAATCATCGAAGTCGGATAAGGATATTGTGGACTCACAAGACTCATGTGGCACGTTGGTAAGTAACAATGGATTGTTACTGGCCCATTTTCTTAAGGTGAAGCCTCCTTTTCCTAAAAGATAAATGAGTTCTTGTTGCAATCGTAAAGCCGTATCAATGCTATCTGATCCCGTCAGGACATCATCAATATAAATGTCGTTTGATAAGGACATAGACGCTAATGGATATTCCTGTCCTTCATCAGCTACCAACTGTTTGATAACGCGCAAGGCCAAATATGGAGAACAGGACAGGCCAAAGGGTAACCGATTTAATTGGTAAGTTTGGATAGCCTCTGTCGGGTCGAAACGGTATAGAAACTGTTGATAGCAACGGTCATCTGGGTGAACGATAATTTGCAAAAACATTTGCTTTATATCAGCTGTCATTACATAGGTGTGTAACCTGAAGTTGAGCATAACATCTCGAATTTCAAGTTGAAGTTTGGGACCTTTATGAAGATTTTCATTCAACGACCCACCATCAGATGCAGCCGATGCGTCGAATACTATTCGTAATTTTGTTGAAGAGCTGTCCTTTGCGATTCCACGATGGGGAAGAAAATATCTCCCACCCTTAACTACAGGAGAAATGATACCATTATCCAGATATTCTTTTAAAACGGCGGAATATTCTTTTCGTTTTAGTGGATGATTATTAAAGTCATATTCCAAACGCTGAAATCTTTTAAGAGCCACGTTTCTAGAACTGTGAAAAAATATAGAACGTTCGTTCTTAAATGGCAAGCGTACGATATAGCGCCCAGTTCTGTCGCGAGAGTGGGTTCTAGAAAAATGAGATTCACATATAGCATCTTCAGGATTCTCATGATTTACGGGTTCCAGTTCTTCGATTTTCCAAAAATTTTCCAAAACAGAATTATAGACAGGTTGGCCGTTAACAGAACATTTTGCGGTGAGTGTGAGTTATTATCAGGTAAGGGTCCTAGAATTATCCCTCCAAATACTGTATTTAAGAGATTGGGACAACTAGAAGTTGTTTTGATATTTCTGAAAATATTTAGAAACAAATCCGCTCCTAAAAGAAAATCTATAGGGCCTGGCTTCCAAAAGGAAGGGTCTGAAAGATCCTCACTACTTAATTGTCTCCTAATATGCTCAGAGATAGGTTGAGAGGGCATATTATTACTTATTTGCTGAATAAATACAGCATTTGTTCGCAACTTGGGATTTTCAGAATTTAATGGAACCAATGTGCAGTCTACCTGCTGAGTCCCACCAGCAATTGGGCTATTCGCAAATCCACAGAGTTTGTGGGGGTTTTGAGAGGGCATCAATTTCAATTTTCTAGCACTCGAAGCCGTAATAAACGAACGTTGTGCTCCAGTGTCGATGACAATTCTTATTTGGTGATAGTTACCTACATGGTCTTTTATTCTGGCCAAAGCAGTACCAAGTAAAACATTTACTTTGCCATCTAGAGATGTGGAAAAAACAGCGCTTTCTGATGTATTAGTTTCTAACTGAGAGTTTTCCATAACTGTCGAAGATGGAAGAAGTCCACAGAGGTTGGAGATGTCACCGAATTACTCCAGTGTAATAAGGAATGTTTTTTTTTTATTGCAGTAACGACATAATTTATTTGACCGACAATCAGCATTTTTATGATTTTCGCTAAGGCAATTGGAACAAAGATTTAATGGCTTTAAAGTATTAAAACGTTTTTGTGGACTAAGTTCCAAAAATTTGGAGCAACGATACAAAGCATGCTTTTCCTTACATAAGGGGCAAGAACGAGTAGTTTGCTGCCCTGTGGAGTAAACAATTTGTTTCATCCTTTTAGGATAAGTTTTATTGTCGTTCGAGTGTTTGGACATGCTTGGAGTAGATAAGGCTTGAGATTGAAATGCAACACATTGCTGAGAAATTAGGTCAACTAAATCTTGAAATGAAGGAAGTTCATCTTTCACTGATTGTAAAGTCTCAAACCGCTCACGGGTTTTGGGATCTAACAGTCTTAATGCAAATGTAAGAAGAACAAACCCAGATTCATCTTTTATGTCCAAATTTTTGAACGCAGTTACACTCTCTAATACGATCTCCGAAAATTGTTCTAAGGAAGCTAAATTACATTCCTCTAATGGCTTAAAATTAAATATTTTTGCAAGCAAATTGCTAGCTTGAATCCGTTTGTTATCATACCGTTTGGTCAAACTGAGCCAAGCTTGTGGATAATCGTGGGCAGTAATTGGCATGGAAGCAACACATTGCAAGGCAGGTCCCTTTAATGAGGACTTGAGATAATGGAACTTTTGAACTGGAGATAAGGAAGTATTTTCATGAATTAATGAAACATAAGTGTCTTTGAATGAAGTCCACTTAGTCAAGACACCGTTGAATGTAGGAAGATTTATAGAGGGAAGTTTAAATAACTGATTTTGGGATTCACTAGAAGATGCATTCAATGAATGATCTTGAACTACTTGTTCTCGCTCAAGTGCCAACGCTTCATAAAATTTATGGCGGGTCTCCTTCCTAATGTTGTCATACTCACTGCAATCTTTGTTTAGTAATTTAGCATATTGTTTCACTTCTGTGACAGTTTTAGTGAACTTTTGGAAAGTAGCGTCCAGTCGTGATAACCTAGCTTTAAAAACCGGAAATAATTCTGAATTTTTTGTTGCAGCCTGACCTATTTCATTTGTTTCGTGTATATCGTCCCTTAAGTCCTCTAATTCGTCCAACAGGGAGCTCAATACTACCTCATTATCAATTTTTGGACCCATTTTTAGTTTAAACAATTGACAAAATCTATATGTTAAACAAGATGTGAAAAAAGAAATGTGATTGATCACAAAAAATAAACTGAAATTCAAATAACGATATGTTTCCCAACTGGCACCTAACAATTGCTGAAATGTTTAAATTCCAATAAATTTAAACCTAAATTAAATAATTATTTAGAAGGCTAAATAAAACAATAAGAGATAGCTGTAGGAATGTATTATGATCCGTTCCGTCAGAGGGCCGAAAATTTGTAGACAAAAAATAAATCCGCGACCCGGAGTACCAAAATTTTTGGCCCGGAGGACCAAAATTTGTATACGTTGGGCTATCCGTGAAAGAATAGTACTTCCAAGTGACAAATCAAAATTGAGGGTGGTTTTATTGAAATAAATTAGTGGACTGTATAGATTTAAAATAAATAAAAATAATGAAAGCAAACGAATCACAATACATTTAATACACTGAAATACATATAAGGATGATAAGAAACAAATTAACCTAATAAGTTTATATAAGAAAAATTAACCTAATTATAATTAAACAGCTGTAAGAAAATGTAGTAAACAAAATAAACCTAATTAAAATATTGTAAAAATAGAAGAAATAAACTTAATTAATGCTTAAAGATGTAAACAAAATAATTATCAAATTAAACAGTTTCTTGAATAAGAATTAAGAAATCAAATGTTCCATTAATGGATAAAGATAGGTTATATTCACGTAAAGATGTCCAGTTGAGTGTTGAAGAAAACGACCGCAGGGCGGCTTGAACGAAATCGTCTTGAGGATTGAAGAAAATTACCGCAGGGCGGCTTGGACGAAGTTCTCTTGGGTGTTGAAAATGACCGCAAGGCGGCTCTTCCAAGTTCCAAGGGGAACGATGAGAAGATGAAGAAATTCGTTTCCAAACGTTCAAACGTTGAGAGGAATCTTGGGTCTATATACGGCACATCTTCACCGCTCAGACGCTAGCTTAAGACTCGACTGGCACGAGGCAGTCAAAAAAACAATTGAAGTACGATCGTCTTCTGTCTTTCTCTTCTACTGCTCTCGTTTAAAAACTTTTAATTATATATAAAATAACTATTTTAAAAGGAAATTAAAAAATAATGATTTAAACAAAAAAAAATGATCTTATCATTTTTCGATTGAAAAACTATAAAAACCTTATCCGTAACATATGGCGTGAACACCTATATTTCTAAATAATCCCATAAAATCACAAACATCATGTGGTTTCAAAGCAATATTTAGTGTAATTAATCTTCTCAAAGGAGCGAACCAGATGGATTACTTGAACAAGGAAACACAGTTTGTCTGTATCGAGACCTTTGGAAACGTCAGTTTTACAAACATAAGTTGGTTATTAGCCGTGTGTTCCCGGAAAATGCCTCCGCAACTCTGTTCCACTCAGCAAATATAATCTGTTTATTCTAGACCTTGTATGTCGCCTGAAATCATATTACTGTTAAACCAATATTCTACCGGTCCTGTTGACTTACGGGCTTCTTGCCTGACGATTTCTTTAGGCTATAGTATATCAAATTATTCATACCGAATCAATAAATCCGACAAAATTGAGTGTTTTTTTTAGAGAAGTTTGTGTTTGTAGTGCACTGGCATTAAAGCGATGATTTATTTATAACCACTAGAACAAACTCAATTAACTTATGGAGATTGATTCCAGGGGGATATATATTGTGAATCTTCCAGAATTTTGTGACTTTAGAAAATAATAGTATATCTTTGTACATTTTAGTAACCAAAATCAAAGGTCCTTTTGTACACTATGGTGTTAAATAAGTGATAACGTTATCTTTTTTTAAAATGTGAGATATTTGTATAGTTATCCTATTCTTAAATTTCAGTTACTATTAAAATGCATAATTATTATATAGCTTTCAATATAATTATGGACAATTTAAATATACAATATTCATCTGACATACCGAAGTAGGAGGGAATTTAGTATATTGCTATACAATATCTTCGATTTGGTATTTTACGATCTAACATGGACAGTAAGTATCATTTTATAAATATCTATTGCTCTTAATAAATATGTCTAGACAGAATAAAGTGCAGTAAATTTCACTTATACTTAAAACTTTTAGTTAACTTTTAGATAATCTCTTGATTTAATATCCGTTCAATCATAATGCGACCGATATTTATATTGTATAAAAGAAATGACATTTTTTAAAGCTAAGAATTATGTTTACTGTATTGTATATTTTATATTTGCATAAAGTATATTTTATTAGAAAAGTTAAAAACTCATTGTGGCGATATTCTTATAAAATGAAGAATATATTTGATTCATATTAAGATACCAAGGGGGAATATTTCACTTTCTGTGACATTTTTAAAAACTTTAATCTGTACGGCACTGGGTTATATTAACTCTTCAATGGCGAACAGTAAAGCGGGCTTAGTATACTTCTGAAGGAAGGGATTTGTTTACGCTTGATTAAATTGAAAACTAAATGGGAGCAATAGTCTTGTTTTATTATTCAAAGTTTATACATTATATACTTATAAGTATAATTATACATCTCATAGGTAGATATAATCGAGAAAATATTTAAATTTAGCCGACGTTTCGGCTCAAACATGTAAGCTATCATCAGGGATGTAAAAATCACAACAACAAAAGAGATACAGAACAATCCGATATAACAATTAAAAATAATGAACGTAGTGACAATTAAATAACAAATATTATAAACACAAATAATAATAACATGATAAATTAAAAGATGGTGATAAGTATATATATAAACGTACCATCCGTGGGAGATGACAAGCATAAACTGAGGAAAAACTGAAAGACGACAACAGAAGATATGGAGGGAGTTGATGTAAAAAACCCTAACGGTGTTTCCCTTTAAATAAAAATAAATACATCTTTCCTTAACAGTTTTTAAAAATTATTATTTTTGAGGAAAACGGGTTACATGTAGAGGTAGTGTATTTGGTTACGCTTGATCAAAATAAAAAATAAATAGAAGCAACAGCCTGTTTTAATATTTAAAGTTTATACATTATATACTTATAAATATAATTGTACATCTCATAGGTAGAAATAATATGTCTGAAAAATATTACAATTTGGCCGACGTTTTAGCTCAAACATGTAAGCTATTATTAGGGCTTTAAAAATCACAACAAAAGAGGATACATAACAATGCAATATGAAAATGAAAAATAATGAACGTAGTGAAAATGAAATTAAAAATATTACAGATATACAAAAAAATATTGTAAATACAAATAATAATAATATGATAAATAATAAGATGGTGATAAGCATGAAATCAAATTTAGAAGTAAATAGAGAGTTTAAAATATATATAAATATATAAACGTACCATCCGTTGGCCATAACAAGAATAAGCTGAGGAAAAACCGAAAGACCAAAATAGATGGTATGGAGGGAGTTGATGTAAAAAACACTAACGGAGTTTACCTTTAAATATAAAACATATAACATCTCAAAATATGTACAATATAAGTTACATATTGCTAACAGAAATTATAAAAAGTAAAATCTGAAGCGTACCAAAAAGCTATATAAATAAAAAGAAAAATATACATTAAAAAAAAGCATAACCATAGTATTCAAGCCAGAAAAATAATACAATAAAATAAAAAGGTTACAATTTGAGGAGGCGAAAGATATTGAAATATAGAGGAGATATTATTTCTCTGTCGGTTTTATGGTTAACGGGCACCAAATCTTTCTCTATATGAATGTATATATCTTCGGCTAGGATTTTTTTTTATAATTAGGTATGGTGACTAGAATGTCAGGGTTGTCAAAATTAAATTATGGTCGAGGGATTTAGCATGTTCAGGTAATTTTGAGGAAAACGGGTTACGTGTAGAGGTAGGGTATGTGTGTTGATAAATTATTTTTTAAATAATTTTCGGTTTTACCGATATAGAAGGAATTACATTTGGGAAAGAGCAGGAAATGTGGTAAACTAAATTTGACTTTTGTAGGAAAGGGATGGGATCATGGGATCAATCACCATCAATCAATCATCAATCATTAATCATGGGATCAATCACGGGATGATTTCGACAGTCGGCTATAATATTCTCAACATAAATATATATTTAATTTCCATTTTTCAAAACCAAGCAAACGTTATAATTAGTGAAACATCATTCTAACAAGAGCAATCACCTAATAATAGCAACTACCAGAAAAAAACCATCATATATTTTAATGTCACTTAATTGAAGAGTATATTTATTATTAATAAAATATTTATAATTTTCTATTATTTTTTATTTATTATATTTTTATTTATTTTTAGATAACTATTTTTTTTATAGCGTTTCGAGATATTTTTTGCCTCATCATCAGATTAAGAAATTAAAATAAAAAACAATTCAACAGAATCATATATACAACAAAAACAAATAATATTAAAAATTTGCAATTCAATAGTTATCTATATGATATTCCGAAATTTGTTTAAAGAATATCTGTACTTCTTTTTTATGCAATATGGAAAAAAAAATGTAAGTAAAATTAAAATGCAGATATTTTAGAGACAAATTTTTAAATATAATATTGATAAGAATTTAATTTCAAATTTTTAATATTATTTTTTTATTTTAGATATGATTCTGTTGCATTGTTTTTTATTTTAATCTTTCTATCTGAAGATGAGGCAAAAAATACCTCGGAACGTTACAAAAAAATATTTATGTAAATATAAATAAAAATATAATTAAGAAAGTAGGGAAATTTCTAAATATATATGAAAAGAAGTAAACGATTGCACTTCTAATGGTTTTTATATTTTTATTCTGTACGCTTCGCTTTATTTTAATATTCGCCTAGTTTGTGTGGTTCCAATTCACACATATTTGACAAATTTTAAAACAATTAAAGCAGAAAAATATTGTATAAACTGTGTCTTGGGTAGCTATGAAAAAAAAGCTTAGTGCTGTGAGTATTATTTTTAAAAAACAACACCTTAATAATTCAAAAGTTTATCGGACGCTTTACATACCTTTTTATTGACCCATGGTCACGGTAAACCAGTCTAAAGATATACATAAAGGGTGCCTCAACTGAGGTTAGAGGTTATTGATCCGGTGCCACAATATAACCTCATCATGTTTACAACCGAACCAAAAATACGCAAGGCAGTTTTCCGAACCGCTGACAAGGTAAATCAGTTTAACCAATATAAAAGGGTCCAGGCCGGGACACGAATAGGGAAAGGGGGAGGTTGAAAATCATTAAATCTTCGTATTGTTTGTATTTAAATGTTAATATTTTAGTAATTTCTTGATTTTGAAGTAAACATATATATAGTTTTCATTTGGAAAAATATGTAATTACCATTTGTTCAAAATTTTTTTTTTGATTGTCAACACACAAAGTGGAAAATATGACCGCTTTAGGAAGAAAAAAATTCTGAAACTTATTCATATTTAACCTTTGGGGTCCCAGATTACGGAAACAATTATTTACAAAAAAATTATAAAACTAATTAATTTTTGACACGATGGGCGTCCTATGGCGTCAAATCTAAAACAACCCTAGATTTACGTTTGAAGTTCCAGATCACGGGAAAAATAATACTAAAAATCTAATTATCGGTTAGGAATGGTTTAACCTTTAAAAAAGATGTATTTTAAATCATTTAGGAACCTCTTAAAGTTATAGATTGTAAAACTTTTGAATCGGAGTGTTGTATCTGAAAAAAAATATATGGCATACATTTACATATTGCTAAATTAACTCTACAGGTAGATTGCAATGTATTTTTAATAACGAGTTTGGAAATATAATGTCTTACCTTTCTCTGCAATGTCCATTGTTAAATTAGAGCAAAAAGACTTCGAGCTAAAAACACTTTGAACACAATAAATGACCATCGAATAAAGATAATCCCATTGCCGGTAATTAGGCACTTGTGCGTACAGGAATGATTCACTCATTTACTTTTTATTGGTAAATACTGTATGGCAGGAAATATTTGTATTAAACGTATTACCAACTAATAATAAAAAGTTCAAGCACTCAGAAATCCCAAACTTTTGACTCGACTTTTGTCCACGTAAAATAGTGATTTTGCCGTATGTGCGACGTAACAGGTGTGTGGAGAAATATTATTATATATATAAATATCTGACAATCAGCAAATGTGTTGTACAAATGTGAGATCAGACACGGTAGGTATGAGGAAGAAAAGTGCCCAGCCGAACCCTTATAGGCCTTAATTTAGCGGAGGAGGTATCCATGTTTTAAACAAAAATGAAAGTAGAAGAACCCAGAAAAAAAGAGAGCCATACCACAGTGTATAAGATGCCAGCAGTGCTGTCACACGAAGTCGTACTGTAACCATCCTCCACGTTGTTTAAGATGTGGTCTTAACTACGACAGCGCAACTTGCACAAAAGCAAAAGAAACACCAGCGAAATGCGCCAACTACCAGAGAGGACAACTATCGTGAATGTTCTGAAGAACTTGAGGATTCAATGAACTTCACCAACATACCGCTCTGAACTACTCGTCAATAGTCAGCATCAATCCAGCCACCAGCACAGAATAATGCTACACATAATTAGTTGCAAGTTCAGCAGCTGAGAGCTACGACTCTACAACAGAGACCAACACCCCAGCAATTGGAATCACCACTCCAGCCATCGTCACCCCACAACGAAACATAAGGCTTCGGTGTGAGCAGGGAAATTCCTCAGCATCCAGCCTTCTTCAGGTGAAAATTCATTGCAAATTTTAAAAATATTAAGAGGGTTGAATAATCCTATCCAGCCCCTTTTGAGTCTTCTCCAAGACCTCGCTCAGCTAAGTAAAGCTGTTAACCCTCCAAAAGGCCCCTAATAAAATAACCACTGGCTTATGAATACCACATAAAAGCCTTCAACTATGTAAAAAATCCTGGACAACATACATAGATGAGAAGACGTGCTGCTGGGTGATGTGCTTCCTCATGCCTAACATTTTATTATTTTGATAATTTTTTTTATCCATTTGCTGGTTGTCACAATGCTCCTGACATATGCGAATAAATTAATGTTGTGAAAAAAATATCGTTTTCTAAACGAAAAATATTATTAATAATAATATCTTCGGTATGTATAATGTATAGTAATATCATGAATATGCGTATGCGTAGATATGTATGTATTTATAGTGAATAAAATATATGTAGATAGTATTGAATAATCAAATTTTAAAAGTCTTAGAGCAATGCAGGAGAATCTTCTTTGGATACTTTTATTCTTTCCTTTTTTCTTAGTTTGAATATCTTATCTTTCTCATTTATCCTGAATGGTTAAATCAAATTACAACTTTATGCCGAATAGGTCCTAGGGAGTAGAGAGAGAATTTTCTTAGGAGTGGCCATCAAAAATTCATTGAACAAGGGTAGGAAAGTTCCCCAGCAGGATTAACGGCTTACGTTTAATGGACCTTCTTATTGTTAATAGTTTATTAAACCTTCTGATTATATCGACCAGATCTTAACTTAGAAGAAGCTCTTCAATATATTTAAACACTCATTTCTGTTAATATCTATTTAATTCACAATTTATGTTGATATGAAACTCATTGAACTGCCCTTCTTTGGTTTGGAAGTTCTCATTATTGCTATCTACTGACTATGATTTTTTTTAATTTAAAAGTAGGTTTTTTATTAAACATGTAAGTTTCTGTTCTTGACTGAGAAGTCTACTTTCCTCTTTGCTGATTTATCATGTTCAATAGACCCTGTAGAATAGATATTTTCAAGAGTTTTTTTTTTTTTTTTTTTTTTTTATATAATACATGTGATATAGAAAATATAACTTTTTTATATTTACTATTTTGTTATTTTCATCCGAAAGAAAAACTAAAATTAACTTATTTTATAATTTTATGAGTTTTATATTAACTAAATCTATGAAACTTGGGAGCTCGTGGCTGAGTGGTTAGCGCGCTAGCCTGCCACGCTGAAGTTGTGAGTTCGAATCCTAGTCCCAGGAGGACTTTTTTCAAGCATAAAAATAAATGGGGATTCACTCACAATCTCCCCCGGGTATGTGGGATCCGTCAGCTAATTGATAGCCACCCACAAAAATAGGCGTAGGGAGTGATGACCCTACCCTATAAAATGTCATCGAGTATCGCGGTGTGGAATGTAAACCATACCGTGCGGCCAAGGGCCTCCAAGGCCTGTCGCGCCAACCAAAAAAAGAAAACTTCTTTAAGTTATAAATTTTTTTTATCAATAATAACGATCTTATATCATCTTCTGTACACAATTTTGGTGTTCGTACTCGTTATTGTAAAAAAAATATTTTATTTATTCAAAAGTTACAAAATATCGATAATAACGCTTTAAAAGACAATAATGACAATCTTGATAATAACAATATGGCTATACTAGATCTGACATAGATTACGTACCGTAATTACTGCGAGGACTTGAAGAGAGTGTGTGTGTTCCCTGGGAGAAGGGACAGGGTATATATAGGTTAATAGGACTGCTGAATAAGATTCAAGGAATATGGTGTGATCTGCAGGTGCACTATGGCCTCATGGTGGCGTGACTCCTCCGTCCTTATGAGAGTGAAGCCCACTGAACTCTAAATTTAAGGATTTGGGACGGTTTGTCTATTCTGTAAATATTGAAACCAAGCTCTGGCTCTGCCATCAAAACATTCAGGTGGTTGAGGATGGGTACTTGGATTATCATTTGAAGGATTAGAACACAGTAATTCCAGTTTACAATACTGACGATAAAGATTATAGCATAAAAGATATAAACATATTACATAAAATATATAAGGAATAAATTGGGATACAGTTATATCATAAGGTTCTAATTCTTCTATTTCTATATTACTTAAGTCTATTTGTTGTAATTCCTCAAAAGTAAAATTTGTTGATACAATAGTTTTATTATTAACAGAATGATAGGAAATAAAAGGAATATTTACATTGTCAACATAAGAAAGTGGTACATTTATATTTACAAATTTCTCATTTTCATTAAGATTAAGGAGGCTAGTAGATGGTAGATGATACATTTGTGTGTTTGTTACACTAGTTGTTACATTGCTAATATTAAAGGTTAAATATTGGTGTAATGTGGGTATAAGTTTGATTATAGGGTTTGTTCTTATTTCTACAGCTTTACAATCATTTAATTCTATATTCTTACATAATTCTAAAATACATTTGTCCTTAATCTCTATCATGTCTTTACAGTAATGATGATTATTGAATTTAATACAATTTCCATTGTAAAACGAATTTTTAAATCTAATGATTAGTTGTTCTTTAATCTTTAGAGTAATGACTTTATTATTCCTTGTAACTGGATATGACATAGCATAATAAGTTGTTTTTGGCAATGATTTCAAAGGGATTTTAATAAAATAATAAATTAATCCTGTATCTGATAGGGAACAAAATGTGGAGCTAAGTAACCAGTTTAATTTTACATTTCCTGTGATTGGTTCTCCGAACGGTATGTTTAATTGTTCTAGTTCTCTAGTCGTTAATATGCTTGGATGGGTAATTCCTAATTTACATTGTTCTAAGGAAAATTCTATATCATTTAATTGATTTTCTACTAAATCTAATACGGCTAATAAATCATGATACATTAACTTAGTAAGAGCTAAATCTGTAAAATTATTTATTTTTTCTATACTATCCTTATATTTATTTAAAACAATTATTTCTTTATTAAGTTTAGATGTTAATTCTTTATTTAATCCTAATCTAACATTTTCATTATGCTCTATGTGATACATATTTCTCTCGATTTTATTTAAAATATTATCATACATTTCTTTGTCATCGGCGTCCATATTGCCGGTGAGCCAACTAATAGCATTGCCTAGTCCGTTAATTAAACCTCTTTTTGATCGGTTATTCCGATTTATATTTACGATATGATTAATTTTTTCTAATATCTTGTTATATTTTTGTTCAATAATATTATGCAAAGTTTTATATTCATTACTAATTGTTAATACGTCAATGCTAATCTTAAGGGTTTGAATTTCTCTTGTTAAATTTGTAAGATTCTTATAATGTAAAAATGTGTACCAATCTTCAATTATAAAAGATGGATTAATTTGTACGATGGATGCTCCTGGTCCGTCAGATAAATCTTGTATTAGCAGGGTCTGTATCTGAACCGTAAGCGCTGCGATCAGAAGATACTTGAAACAATTCGTCGTCGAACTCAAAGTCATCTTGGCTGACTCCTGTAACATTAGACGTTTCTATTTCTTTTATGACATTCTCAATATCTTCATCAGTTATTTCTGGGTTTTTTTTGACTTGTACTAGGTTTATTATTATTATTATTTGATTTCTTTTTCTTAGTGACCTTTTTCGGTCGTTTGACTTGATCAGGGTGGAGTTTTTTCTTTCTACCTTTATTTCTATTTTGAAATCTTTTATCAACATACTTTCCTTTTTCGTATTTAGGATCTATTTTCTTTTTCTGTTGTCTCTTTATATACACATCTTCCGGGATTTCTATGTCTTCTCTATTTTCATTTAACTTGCCTATTTTTCTCTCTTTATTTTGTTCTATACCTTTCTTAGTTATTTCGAAAAGCTGCTTCATTTTCCGATGGTACTCATGAACAAGATATTCTTTTAATTCCGGGGATTCATTATAAGTTTCATTAGTGATACCGAAAGTTATTTCGTTAGGGGTCATTTTAAGATCTTGATTAAGGGAATTATTATATGCTGTCGTTGCTTGCTCTAACTTATCTTCCTCTTTATCATCTTTGTTTTCTATGTTTATAAGTCTTAAAATTTCTAATAACGAAGAGCTTGCTCGATTAAGCAATCCAAGAGAGTTAGGGTGATTGGGGGTAGTATAATGTAATTCAATATTTAAGTAGTTTAGAAAATCTTTAAACAAGTTATTGTCGAATTCTCTTCCGTTGTCACATGATATTTTTTGGGGTTTTGGAAAATATGCTAAATATTTTTTCAATACTTTCATGCTTTCTATGGCATTATAACTCGTTGCGTAATAAGAAAATATTCTTTTGGAAAAAGTATCTACTATTAAATAAATGTAATAATTACTCATGTGTAAGGTATCAATCATTAAATCTGTAAAGGGTTTCTCAGGTGTGGGAGTAATTTTAAATTTTTGTTTTATAGGTCTTCTATCGTATTTGCCTTTTCCACATGTGTCACATTTGTTTATAATTTCTGTGATATGATCTTTCATATTGGGCCAATAAAATTTGGTTTTCAAAACTAAATATGTTTCATTTATACCTCTGTGGCATGTCTTGGCGATATGATAATCAAGGATAAGTAATTTCTGGTCTTCCGTGTTCTTTACATCTGGCAATAGTTTATAATATCTTTTAATTCTATTTGTGGGAAATTTTTCTCTAATGAGTGATGCAACTTTATTAAATAATGCATTATACCAATTATTTTCACTTTCTATAGAATCTGATATGGGTGAGCAGTATATGCCGTAAGTTATATTTGGTCTTAAGATTTCTAAAAGTTTTTCTTCTATTTCAAAATCTTTTTCATGATAAGGCCAAGTAAATTCAATTGTTGTTCTTTGCTTATTATTGAATATTGTTTCGCGTTGAATTTTCGCGTGTCCCTTTTTTATTATTATTTGATTTTTCTCAACATTTACTGGTCTAGATTTATCATCAACTATTAAGATTCTGTTATCGGAGGATTCTGTGGAGTGCTGCGTTGCTAAAGAAGATATATCATCTTGAATTATTTCTTGGTGTTCACCATTATTATTTTCTTCTATGTTTTCATCATTATTAATTCCTTCTAAGTTTTCATTGTTAGCTTCTTCTTGGGTTTCTTCTATTCCTATTTCTTGTAATAAATCTACGATTTCTTGTGAATAGTTATTAGGAGAATTTTCTGTATGAAAAATATCAAATTCTGGTTCTTTTAATTTCCTTTCTTCAATAGGGTAACGGGATAAATGATCGGCGACTTTATTAGCCTTTCCTTCAATGTATTTTATGTCATATTCGAAATCTTCTAACAATAATTTCCATCTAATTAATCTGGCGTTCTGTGTTTTACACGTTCTTAAATATTCTAAAGGTTTGTGATCTGAATATATGAAAAATTTTCTACCGTATAAGTAGGGTCGAAAATGATTGCAAGCCCAAATAATGGCTAAACATTCCTTTTCCGTTGTTGAGTAATTTTGTTCTGCTTTATTAAGTGTTCTGGATGCAAAACATACAGGGAGTTCTTTTCCATCTTTCTTCTGTGCTAATACTGCACCAATGGCGAAATTACTTGCGTCAGTTGTTAAGAAAAAGTCCTGATTGAAATCTGGAATTTGCAAAATGGGGCTACTACATACAAGTTGTTTCAATTTCTCAAAAGCGTTTTCATATAACTCTGGTTTGATTTCTTTTTGATCTTTTCGAAGACATCTCGTTAATGGGGAAGCTATCTTTGCGTAATTTGGTATCATTTTCCTATAGAAACCAGTTAATCCTAAAAAGCTTTTAATTTCTTTTTCATTTTTAGGGAGTTTAAAATCTTTTACTGCTTTTATCTTTTCTGGATTAGGTTCTATGCCGCGTTCGCTGATAATATGTCCGAGGAATAACAATTCTTTCTTGCAAAATTCTGTCTTATCGAGCTGAATCTTTAAGTTATGTTTTTCTAACTTTTTAAGAGTTTCTTCTAAATGTTTCCAATGATCTTTGTAATTTTCAGAAAAAATTATAATATCGTCCATATAGACTAAAACGTTAATAGAATCTGAAAAAATGATATTCATGGCTCTTTGAAACGTTGCTGGGGCATTACTGAGTCCAAATGGCATGCGAAGGAATTCAAAGTGGCCTTGATCTGTAGAAAATGCTGTTTTTGGGATAGAACTTTCTTCGACTTTTATTTGATGGAAGCCTGAGCAAAGGTCCATTGCTGTAAATATCGTCGCTTTTCCTAATTTGCCTAAAAGGTCTTCAATATTAGGAATGGGGAATTTATCCGGGGTTGTTTCTCGATTTAATTTCCTGTAATCAATCACCATTCGTATTTTTCTTTTTCCTGATGCGTCTGGCTTTTTCGGGACAATCCAAACGGGAGAATTGTAAGGGGAATTGCTGGGTCTTATTATTTTGGATTCTAACATCTTTTTAATTTCTTCCTTAATATTTTCTTTGAATTGGTGGGGATATCTGTAATTTTTCGAATATATCGGGTCTTCGGTTTTTGTTTTAATCTTATGCTCCAATAAATCAGTGGCTGAAAGGGGATCATTTTCAGTCTTAAATACTGATGGATATTTCGATAATAATTTAATTAAATTTGATTTTTCTTGAGGAGGTATATGGTCGGTTCTGATTAGTTGGGGATTTGTTTTATTATTTCATGGTTTCCTTTTTTATTAGAATCTGTTAATTCTACTTCTTCTTTTTGCAAATAGTATAAAGGTAAATATATGGTTTCGTTAACTTTACTGTCGATTATTATATTTTGATCATAGATGCCAGGTTTAATTTTAATCTTATCATCTTCATAGTCAATAAAATATAGATTTTTATTTTGTTCTACTTTTATCTGATTTTCGCCTTCTTTCAAAACTAATTTTAAAACTTCGTCTTCCATAATAAAATCAAACTCTGTATAGCGAGTTTTTATTTTGTTGGTTTCGAAATCGATATTAAATTTCATTTCCCTCATTGTCTCATTTCCTAGTAGTATTTCGTAATTGGGACTGAAATTAAATAGATAAAATTTTATTTTTTCGGGGTTTTTAAGAAAATTATTTCTGCAATAAACTGAAATAGATTCCGTGCCAAGTTCTTCTCCGGTTGCTGTTTTTATTGTAAAATTTTCTTTTTCTCTTTCAACATCTGGTGGTACAATGTCTGGTCTTATATAATTCTTCCAAGATCCGGTATCAATAAGCCATTTACGATTCGCGTGGTCTTTAACATAAGGCAGTTGGCTTTTATTCTCTTCTTTTATGTGTTTTGATTGTCTGGCGGGCCTTTCTCTAAAAAAGAATTATTTGGATCTAATTTTTCTAATTTCTCTCTTAATTCTCTGATTTCTTGGTCTTTCGGGTCTTCTTGCTGAATTTGGAAATTAGGCTGTTTCGGTTTATTCCCGAATGCGCTAACTGTTCTCATGGATACAGTTGGATTTTCATCTTTCTTATTATTATTATAATTTTGATTCCGGTATCGACCTGAACCGTTGAAATACCTTTGTTGTTCTTGACGGGGCCATTGTTGGTAATAATTATTATTATTATTATTCTGCCGGTAGTCTTGTGGAGGTTCTTGTTGTCGATATTGATGCTCTTGTCTTTGATTATGTGGGTTATACGAGTTATTGGGATTTTGCCAATTATTAAATCGTTTGTGATGTTTTTTATCGAACTTTTTCTTATGGTCGAAGCCTCTTTTGTAATCATGTTCTCCGGGTCTTCTCATATTTCCCGAATTTATGAGGTCATCGAAGAGTAGATGGTTCTCATTCTGAATTAAATTTCTCAAATCATCTAATGTTCTTAACTTTTCTGCTTTAGTCATAAGATATGTTCTTATGTGAAGGGGCATGTTAGTGTAAAAAAAATAAAGAATACTTTTCTCTAATGCGCTAATAATTGTTTCTCTATTTGGTGTGTTTTCTATCCGATGTTTAGAAATTATTAAAGTGCGGATCTTATCAATTCTTTGAAGGAAATCAAGAGGGTGTTCCTTATGATGTATTTTGTTATTAAATAATTCATGCGATAATTGTTCAATTGAGCGGCTGTCTCTGAAGGTTCTTTCGAGATAATTTAGTAATTCTTCAACACGACTAAATTCGCACGTTGTATTTATATAATCAGCTTCATCCGTAAGTTTTGCTAAAAGTTTACTTAATAATCTTTGTTCGTTTAGTTCCTTAAACGAGTTGTCCGGTTTACACACGATTTGGTAAACTTGTCTACAAACTGTCACGAATTTTAACAGATTGTGTGGATTTCCATTAAAATTAGGGATATGATCGTAGTCTGCCGATTTAATTTGAAAGCTTGCCATATTTGTAGTTAATATTAAATTATTTACTCGCAGGATTAAAGAATTTAAATAATCATCAGACATAAAATTACAATAGTAAAGGAAATTAACTTACAAAAATTGAGTACGCTGTCAAAATAATCTTCGACGGGGTGTGAAGATCTGTCCTTGAGCTGGATACCTGACGACAGTGAAGTCCGGCCAAGGTTGAGTGCAGATAAGAGACTTTGCCTGCGTTGCGAGATGCTCGGGGTGAGTGAACTCGTCCAGAATCTGAAGATCTCGAAGTTGGTAGTCCTCGGTAGGTAAGCCAAAATCTTGAGTCTTCACAGGTGAGGAATCCTAGGCGGTAGTCCTAATTCTGGATTTGCGGAAAAAGTTCGGATCTGCGGAAACTCGGTTCTTAAAACTGCGATAAAAATATGCAGTCCCTATTTGGGCGCCAATTTTGGTGTTCGTACTCGTTATTGTAAAAAAAATATTTTATTTATTCAAAAGTTACAAAATATCGATAATAACGCTTTAAAAGACAATAATGACAATCTTGATAATAACAATATGGCTATACTAGATCTGACATAGATTACGTACCGTAATTACTGCGAGGACTTGAAGAGAGTGTGTGTGTTCCCTGGGAGAAGGGACAGGGTATATATAGGTTAATAGGACTGCTGAATAAGATTCAAGGAATATGGTGTGATCTGCAGGTGCACTATGGCCTCATGGTGGCGTGACTCACATTTTCTAAGCCTCACCTCATCTTAAGGCATATAACTTAAAATAATATGATATTAATGTATTAATTAATATCATTTTATATGAAATTGTCTACAGATATTTATATTCCATTCTTCTCGCTTCACATGCACTCTCATTTCAGTATTATAATAGATAATGAATACTCAAATGAGATGTGTTATATGTAAAAGGTCGTGGAATATAATGCATAGTACACGATTTTATTTAAAATGATATTGATTAATACGTTAATGTGATACTATTTCAAGCAATGTGCCTGAAAATGAGGCGGGTCCTCGAAACCTTGTATAGAAGATCATGTAATTATTATTTATACACAAATTTTATAAATAGAAGAAGCTCCATAGATTTAATAATTTAAAATATATATCTAAAAATGCCAGAAATATGAATATAGCTTACTACGGGTATAACAGATGATTTTAATTTTACATGTTTTTTTTTTAAACGTCAATTTTCAATTAGCACTTGTCACAAATGTGAGTTTTGTTGAGGAAATATGATTGTCAATTAAGATAGCCAAGGTATGTCATGCTTTTCCATACAAGATGTACCTATACTTCCTTGTCACGATTTATTTATTTAATTCAGAAATGTAGATTTATATTCAGTTTTTTTTGAAGTCATTTAAGTAGTAGTCACACCGAGTATTTGTTTTAAGTTATGTCCGTGAAGTTTATTTTTTAATATGAAATAAAAATTAGAATGTTTTAGACGGTAAAAAAAAAGACTAATGTTTAATAGTCATCTCATCATACAACATTTGAATTGAAGATCTCGAAGCAAGGCTGATGGAAGCTAAAAGCTAGAGGACATCACACGATCTGGAAGGATTTAATGACGAAGGTCTGGTGGGGGCGGGCCGAGGGGAGTCGTATTAGACCAACTAGCTGCCTCCTATTCATTATCACATTAACTATATCCACTGCTCCGGTGATTACCTACCAGCAACTATTATTATCAAAGTCACCGCATAGCCAATATTACATTAATAATCAAATAGATGTAAGGTAATTCATCTTAATACTTAAGTTAATTTAATTTGTTGAGAAACTGAGCTAATTCAGGCAGATAGTGTGTGGTATTGCGGTATAAATCCACGTTATTGGTTTCTATGTAGACTAGCCCTAAAACGATAACTTGTAAAAAGGCAAAATTTCATATTTTTTAAACGTTTATGCCACATATGTTACTGCAACTTTGTCACCCAAATTAACGTACCAGATGAGCTACTTTGTACGATTTTCTCTTATACGACAACAAAGATTGGTTAAACTGATGACCGTAAAAATGAAAAACATAAGGGGCTTTAATATTATGTAGGTCATTCTGATTAAAATAGACAGAAATAAATCTTAAATGACGACATTTTCTTTTTTTTTTCTCTTTTGATGTAGATTAGAAAAAAGTAAGCATTTCGTCCTGTTAGTATTGAAAAAAAAAAAACGGGTAAATATACAAGTAAAATGAATTTGATAACAGAGTGAAAGAGAGAACAGCAAAAACATTTGTTTTAGATTTTTTTTTTTAAACAAAAGAATAATAATAACGCTGCAGAAAGTACTGTTGAAAATCCAACAAATTTAGAGCAAATGTTATCTTATTTGAAAAATTGTATAAGATAATGGAGAGTATATAAAGCGGACAAAACCAAGTGACTTTTGTAGATAATTATGTCCATTATTAAATAATTTAATTTGAAAAACATGTTTCCATCGAAATACTATGTATTTTTTTAACCTTGTTTTAAGTCTAACTTTATTAAAATTTTAAAATGTATCTGAAAAAAAAAGTTAGTGAAAGATGCGCGCACCTATTTTTTTTTTTCTTTCTGAAACCTCATCCAACTTAATTAAAAAAAAAAAATGTTATGGTCAGCTATCGTACTTTATTTCCTTAGGTTCAGCGCATCTTCGGAACAATGTTATTAATATAAAATTAGAATTATTAAATATAGAAATAAAAAAATACTTTTTTTCTTGTGTGTGTGTGCTAGTTTACCTCTTGTATTTATTTGTGCATTTATGGCTTTCATATTAAATTTTAGAGAATTTTCATTCAGTATATTTCTAAATATATTAAACTGATAAAAAGTAATGTTAATTTAATAAACTGATCCAAGCACTAATGATGGATAATTATTAAATTAAAGACATAATAGTTTCAAGGACAAAACAACAATTTTATTTTAGGTATAATTGACCACAAATAGGAAAGAAACTGGTTAGTAATTACAGGTAAATATAGTTAGGCTAATTTAATACAAATATAGAAGGAATTTATATTTAATAATTAACACTTCTGTAGGTTAGTGACCTAGACTATAGTTTAACAGATGCTATTAAGAACTACATTTAGCATGAGAAGACGAATTGACGTTCCTGGTGGTAAGAAGAATTCTTGTAAAGATCTCTTAGAACAATAACAGAAGGTCTCGGTGGTTACGCCAGAAACGTAGATGAGACGACAAATACTCAATAATTTATAAAAATTCAAGATCAGGAAATATCGAGATAACTTGCGCTCACAAAAACGAAGGTTTAGAGATAAATTTATTGTGAAGCAGTCTCCGAAGGAATGACAAGAGTGTCAATAGCAGCTGATTATGGGTTGAAATGAAAATACAATGCTTTGGTAATGCTAGAGACAACACTGTTAAAATAATATGAATATTAATTCTGTGTAGTTAATTATATTTAATACATAATTTATAAGTTTTAATTTTGTATATCTTGTTTGTTTGCCTTTATCCTAAAGGTCCTCAGCAGCTTAGGGTTATTGTACTATGTTGTTAGAGTTGATTTTTTTAAAATTATTAAAGAGGACACTGTACGATAATTTTAGCTAGGAGACAAAAATATTCTTTCACTCTGGTGAGCTATAAAAAAACAATTAAAAAATTAAATGAACTGTACAATAAAAACTGAAATACATCTTTAATTCAAAAAAATGTGAAATGAGGATAATCGGGTAAAAAGTGTAGAAAGGATATTTTTGGATGAAAGAAATGTTTAGCTCGTTCTTCTTGACTTTGCATACAGCGGCGGACAATGGTGGTTGAAGGAAAGACTCTGTAATGATCATAAATTTCCTACCCAAAAGGTATAAATAAAAAAAAAAACGTTAAACAATGAGTTCAAACAGCTAACGTAAGCTGGAATATTTGGGGCACATGATGAGAACTAGCCGGTGGTATAACTTATAGTTGATTCTGCAGGGCAAGGTGGGAGCGGAGAAGGCCTGGTAGACGAAGGATATCGTGGTCGATGAACGTGCATACACGGTTCAACACAACAGTATGCCTTTTTCGTGCAGTAGTTAATAAAGTACGTATTGCAATGATGAACGCCAACATCCGTATAGACATCACAAAAATAAGAAGAATAAAAAATAGGATAGGCATAGCTCGTAAGAATTTTAATTTTACATATCTTATCAGATTTACATTTTCTTTAATGATCTCATAAGTGCTGAAAAAAAATCATATCCTTTTCATATGTAAAAGGTAATTGTTTCTTTAGGGGGGGGAAAGGAGACTCTATAACTACTTACAAATTCTTTTACTACACACTCCCTAGACGTCATTTCAAAATTACTAAATATTTTTATAATAATAACACTAAAAATAATTTGGGCGTAAGGGTCTCTAGTTGTAGCTACTTTGTTTAAACTATAAAAGGTTGATATATAAATGTGTTATCCGTCATGCCTGAACTTAATACAAATCAAATAATGACTGGTTGTTGCGGTTGGTCTTCTTCAAAAATTAATTAAAGCTCATAACTTACCTCACATTCCTCACATTCAGACAGCAACTTACGAAGACGACACTGCAATTATAACTAGATATCAAAATCTTTCACACCCACACAAAAACATCATTTACTATTAATTAAGTGATAAATGTTATAAATGATGTATTTATACAAATTCTAGTACATTAAATTCATATTTAAATCTTTACCTTAATGATCGTAGGGCTTATACTGGTTAGAATGTTAATATAGTATCACAATATTACTTTAGAACACTAAACGTTTTTTAAATTATTAAATATATAAGTATTTATTCTTCAATACGGCTTATGTTCAAAAAATTACAAAGCACTTCTAAAGGACAGTAAGTGTAAAAGACGTAATGTGTACTGAACCTCTCTGCAGAGTTTGAACTTAGTTAAGGTATATTCAAGGGAAATTTCTGGTTTGAAAAGTAAAATCATTTGCTAGGAATTTTCAAGCCGAATTTGCAAATATTTGATCAAGCAATTCATTTTGTCAGTGTGGTTATCGTGAGTCTTATACTTTTTGAGACTGTTGAATTATTTGCCAACGTAGTCGGTCGATATACCTTTTAAATCTAAAAAATTAAAAGGTATGTCGAACTATTTTTTATCTTGATTGTTGTTTTTTTCGGTTGGCGCGACAGGCCTTGGAGGCCCTTGGCCGCGCGGTATGGTTTATATTCCACACCGCGATCCTCGATGACATTTTATAGGGTAGGGTCATCACTCCCCACGCCTATTTTCGTGGGTGGCTATCAATTAGCTGACGAGTCCCACATACCCGGGGGGAGATTGCGAGCGAATCCCCATTTTTTTTTATGCTTGAAAAAAGTCCTCCTAGGACAGGGATTCGAACTCACAACTTCAGCGTGGCAGGCTAGCGCGCTAACCACTCAGCTACGGGCTCCCGGATTGTTGTTAGTTGTCAAATATCGTATTATCTTTTTAATATGTCCTTAAATCTCTCCTAGAGTTGCTTCTTCAAGATTTAAAAAAAATACTATTCATGGGATAATATGTGTTTTAGATTATGAGGTATCTGCTTCCTGGTTTGTGTATCGTTTTAATATATCAGTTCATCCATAATAAGAGAAATTTGGCCGTTCTGAATGTTGTGTTATGTTCAGATGTAGATACTCAAGTACATGCGAGCTCTCTAAAATATTCGCAAAAGCAATTCAGTAACAAAATCATCCTAGAAATAAGGCAAACGGCAAATTTTTTAAAGGCACATACAGAAATTTATGTAGAAGAGGCCACAAAAGGAGTAAAGTAATTAAGAAGATAAAAATGTCCAAGGATAGACCATCTTTCCTGTCTCCGTGGAGATGTAATACCCAGGAAAAGTTATAAAAAACAGAGATAATATGTCCAAACTTTGATTGTTTTTGTAAATTTATTTAACGTCCCTTAAAGTTGCTGTGGCTAATCAGACGATGCTACAGTGGGCGTCCTAAATTTTTCCTATCCAGGTTTAATTAAGAGATAGATCATTAACGCGTACATGACATCGCACAGGCTCGGGACCACCTTTTAACGTCCCTTCCGAAGGACGGAATAACTACGGATTTTTTACCCCCATTATAAAATCCTAAAGCCACCTGCGGGTTTGAACCCGGGGCCTTGAAAATCGGAGGTTGTTATGCTGACCACCATGCTACTGGTAATCCCTCCAAACTTTGAAATATAATTAATAGTAACCATAGAATAGAAAAATGAAGTATGGTACTTATGAACTAAGACTGAACCCTCCTTGATGACTTATGATCCTCAAGTGGTGGATATAAGAAGATAGATAAGTAGATGTACTGTGTACTGCATGTATATATATATATATATATATATATATATATATATATATATATATATATATATATATATATATATATATATATATATATATTATTATTATTATTATGGATGAACTGATATATTAAGACGATACACAAACCAGGAAGCAGATACCTCATAATCTAAAATACATATTATCCCATGCATAGTATTTTTTTTTTTTAAATCTTGAAGAAGCAACTCTAGGAGAGATTTAAGGACATATTAAAAAGATAATACGATATTTGACAACTAACAACAATCAAGATAAAAAATAGTTCGACAACCTTTTAATTTTTAGATTTAAAATGTATATCGACCGACGACGTTGGCAAATAATTCAACAGTCTTAAAAAGTACATAGTGCGCCACTTGATGAATTCTCTATTATGTCCTGCTAGTAATAGCATTCTTTTCTTCGACCCATCCCCATTCTTTTGTCAATCCCTCCTTAGGATATTTTTAAGTTTACGTAATTAATTGTTTTATGAAAAATGCAGAATACCTTGCAGCGTACTCAGCATCTCGACCGTTCTTCACATAGCTTTAATTCTTCAATTTTTTTTAAAATGTTTGGAGCCCAAACGAAATCCATAAAAGTGTTAATGAGGTATGAAAATAATTCTGGCGTACTTGGTGTTCGACGAGCCAAATTATGTAATAGATAGGGCAGTAACCTTAGAAATTTTAAGACAAGCTTTAAAAGGTAATGGAGTTATTTTGTTACGTTTTTGCCTTGGTAAGAAAAGATTTTATTAGTATAAATTATATATATTATTTTAAATAAAAATAAAGTATAACAGCTAAACGTAACATTTTTATTAACACATTGAATGACGGTTCGTCAACGATAGAATAAAGAAATTAGCAAATATCCTATTTCGTTTCCTTAATTAGCGGAAACCTGATCTCTTGGCGATCGAATAACCTTTAATTGGCTCAGTGCATTATTAGCAAAATCATTCTCCTAGCTGGGGGCTCACAAAGCCCACCACGTTCAAGTAATCCTTTTAAATCTACAAAACTTAGAGTTTTGTTGTTTGTTTACCACTTAGAGTTTGTCGACGACCTGCGCATTGTCTGACATCCTATATATTCGAAATATTTTCATGGTATGGAATAGACAGCATCCATCTTGAGCTTACTAGATTCTGATACCTTGTTTAACCAAGTAATCTGATCAAACAGGTGATCCATTTAGTCTCCTGATTCAAGTCTCAATTTCAAAAATCGCTCTTTTGTTTGGTCCATACGGGCTGTTGTGCGATCGGTGGCATAATGTAAACGTGTTACTCGACAGTAAGTATTAAATCTTCTATTAAAGAGGCTACTATTAGATGTATAACATTTTATTATTATTACAAAATTTTCACCTTTTTACTATCACTTACCTGTATATGAAATATATAGTAAGGGAATGTATTGTGGTCGTGAAAATTTCCGAATTCTAGTTTTCAAAGGAATACACGTTTTAGCGTCCTCTAAGTCCAAATGGCCAAGTCCCGCAAAAAGGTTTGTGTGCAGGTGTGTGTGTCCGTGTGTGTGTGGTAAGCGCACCAAGGAGAAGAAAAGTCCTATAAAACTGAAATTTCATATTTAAGACAGTTGTTTATAGTTATAAGCCCGAGATGTTACAGCAGTTTTTTCATAAAAATCAGCTAACCGGAAGAGGCACTTTATTCCAAGCATTTTGCACCTATTTACGATTTTCTAAAAAACAGCTATAACGATTTTGGTTAAACTCGCTATATAAACGTTAAAATTAATGGGCTTTAATATCATGTAGGTTTTATTCTAATTGAAATAGTCTGGCAGGACTTATATGCCGATATTTCAAAATTTCTTCTTCTAATGTACCTTACCTCTAATTTTTTAGTTTTTATAAAACTGATCATATCATCTGTTTGGCATTGCTAAAAAACAGCTAAATATACATGTTGGATGAATTTGGTAATCAACTAAAGAGAAAAAAGAGCTAAAATGAATTTTTTTGTGTTTTTAAAATTGAAAACAGTAATATAGATGAATAATATACCGTTGGAAAGTTAAAGATTTTACAAAAAAATGCTATCTTATAGATAATATCAAAAACGTTAACGGAGATTAATGAAAAGCTGATAAAACAAACTTATTATCGTAGATAATAATATAATAGATTATTTAATAATCACATGTTTCTATTAAAATCCAATTTAAATAATTTTTTAACAATTTATTTTCGTTTCTAAATTTGTTTGAAAATTGTTAAATTGATATTAATAATGGAGGTAAGTGAAAGTCGTGTGTTGTGCGTACCAGATTATTTACTATGATTACAACATTTTCACCTTTTTAAATATATTCTGCTTATAAGCGGAGAATACCCAATTATCTAATATAATTTAATAAATTGTATTTTAACATTTTTTTCTTGAAGATACAATATTTCAATAAAAGAGTTGAATTGAGCAGTGGTATGTGATTTTAAAACAAATGGGCCTTTGCACGGTGGATAATAACATGATATGAGCAATTGTGAATAGAGAGAAGTTGAGAAACTCGCTCTAAAGTAAATGAGGTTAGAGGGAAGCTACAAAGGATCCTTAGAGCGGTTTTATAAATGAGGTAAGTGCGTCAGTCAGTTATTATACTCCAACATTTCGACCTAAAATGCTATGCCCTTTTCCCCTGTTAATTCTAAAAGAACAAAATTCTATTCAAGAGCGTTTTGAGCTCATTGTGTCTTTTTAGAATTTGTTGTCTTTCAGAGGTATAATGTCTTTTGTTTTGATCAAAGTCATCATAAAAGATTATTTATGTAACTAAATTAATTAAAGCGCATGGTAAAAATTCCTTTGAGTAAGAGAATATTGTCAATATGGAAAATTCACTAGACATACTTGTGGCCTTGGGTGTTAATAATTATTTAAGTAAATCAGTTAATAAAAAGTAAGTCAATTTTATACAAAAATTCAAGAATTAAAAAAACAAAGATTATACTAACAAAAAGATTCTTGTCCACCTATGTAACATGACTACATAGAACTTTGTGACCCATCTCAGCCTCACATTAAAAGTTTATATAATAACAAAATTAAAAAAAATTATTGATATTTACAACTGTATATTATAATAAAAACAAGTAAATATGCTGCTTAATGATAAAACCATGAAGAGAAACAGCTCGTTATATTTATTTCCTCTAACCTATTATCTAGTCCAATCGGCATGCCAGTATATTTAGGGGAATGTTAAAGAAAGAAAACAGATTTTTTTGGAATAAGGTATAAATAGGGTTATTTCTTTGAAGGTGTCGAAAATATATAATGGAAACATTCCCTTTCTATGACATATTTTTTTTTTATTGTTTTAATTCATAGAATAAGTCTTTTTATATGTCACTACTAAAAATGACCTAAATGCGTTGAAGAGAATACACCCAACATCAAAAACCTGATACGGATTAACCGAACCAAAATAGTTCATCAGTCAACTTTAGCATATACTTTAATTCATAGAATATATTTAATTTATGTAATATAATTAATAATTCCTCTTTTTACCCATACCCTAGAGCTCGCTAAAAGGTCACAAAGGTTAGCCAATCACCTCTTGAAAACGAGTAGGGGAGCTTGAGAAATCGTTGTCATACTCTTGATAATGGTGCGTCGCCTGGTTCATCGCCGGGAAAACCAGCCTAGAGAAATTGGAACCCTGAGAAATCGAAACTTCTAAACAAGCGAAGTAGTTCTAGTTGGGCCTGAAATATTTCAAAACAAAGAAAAAATCCAACAAAATAGAAAAAATCTAGTAAAGTAAAAATATAAATATAAAGATAATCTTATATCGAAATTATTTGGGGAAAAACTTAAATCAATGTAGTCCAGTTGTTTTTCTTTAATTTTATCTCTTTCCTCCCTATCTTTATCCAATATGTATGTAATATATATATATATATATATATATATATATATATATATATATATATATATATATATATATATATATATGTAACAAAATAACAAATCTAATCTCTAATAAAATAGAAATGATTTAGGGCAACGTAGTAGTGGAAAAACCAGCAGCCAAATAAACCAGAGTTCGCATTTAGACTTCTTGATAAATTGGGGGGAAATTCAATTGGGAACAGAACGAAGGAAGAAGTGAGAAGAGCTAAACAGAAGTCATGGGAAGAATTTGGAGAAAAGCTGAACCAAGACCATGGAGATGACATCAAGCAGTTTTGGAAGAAGATTAAAGCTTTAAGAGGCCAAAAAAGTAAGCCAATAAGAAATATAAAGAATGAGCATGGGAGAGTGATCACGGAGGATAAGGCTATTCTGGATGTTTGGTGCAAACATTACGAGAAGCAATTTCGGGCAGATAATACCTATCCAGTGAACCAGGAAGAACCGTGGAATGAGGCTGATTTTAATGACGTGATAGATGAGGAGGAAATTGAATTGGCAATATCGAGAATGAAGACAGGAAAAGCACCGGGTCGAGACAACATAGTGGCAGAATATATCAAGGCCGGAGGCCCAGAGTTAGTCAGAGCCCTACAAGTTCTTTTCCAAAAAGCTTGGGATGAGAAGAGGATCCCTACGGAATGGGAATACAACGTTATCATTCCGATACACAAGAAAGGGTCCCAGGCAGAATGCTCGAATTATCGCCCTATATGCCTATCACCAACAGTCTACAAACTTTATACGGCTATTCTGGAGGGAAGGGTAAGACCCCTAGTGGAGCACCTAATCGGAGAAGAACAAGCCGGGTTCAGACCAAGACGGCAAACCCAGGACCACATTTTCTCTTTGCGAAATGTTCTCCAGAAATCTTGGGATAGAGACAGAAGTATGTATCTCGCCTTCCATGACCTCAAAGCAGCGTTTGACTCCGTTCCAAGAAATGAAATATGGGAGGCTCTCAGAGTTAAGAATGTCCCAAGGAGCTTGGCGGAAGCCATTAAATCTATATATCAAGAACCAAAAGGAGTAGTAAGGCTGAACGGACAGGAGTCGGATGTCTTTAGCATAGCAAGGGGGGTCAAACAAGGGGACTGTTTAAGCCCTTTGTTATTCTTGCTCTACATGGATGAAGTGGCCACCATATGTAAAAGAAGAACGGAGAGGACCTTCCTGGGCCGTAGAAACCTTCGCCCAGTAGTGATTCAACTTCTCCTCTACGCGGACGACATTGTTCTTGTGGCGGACAACGTAGATAAATTACAGCAAGCGGTGACTGAATGGCATGAAGAGCTTAGCCGAAAGGGAATGAAAATCAATACCAGCAAAAGCAAGATTCTACAAGTGGGAAGGTAAGCGGAAGATGTCCATATATACTGTAACGGAGAGGAAATGGAAGTGGTTACGGATTTCACCTACCTCGGCACAGTAATAGAAAAATCTGGGAAAGTAGACTCTGAAATATCAAATAGAATCATGAAGGCAAATGCAGTCTACTATCAGATATGCAATACTGTAGTAGGGAAGCGAGAGGTGGGTAGAGGTGTTAAGCTCCATATCTTCAAGTCAGTATATTTGCCTATACTACTATATGGAGCTGAAAGCTGGATATTGACGGACAAGCAGGAGAGCAGAGTCACAGCTGCTGAAATGAAGTTCCTGCGAAGAATAGTCGGAAAGACAAGAAGAGATCGTGTCAGGAATGAGCGGATACGCCAGGAAAACTGGAGGTTGCGCCATTAAAGGAAATTCTGCAAACCCGCCAGCTGAAGTGGTTCGGCCACGTTATTAGAATGGAGGATCACAGAGATCCTCTAAAAACTATGGATTACGTGCCAGATGGGAGAAGGCCTCGGGGGCGACCAAGGATGTCCTACCTGGAGTACGTGGACAGGCTTTGCAGAGGAAGAGGGAAAGATCTCCGCTAGGCCAGGAACCTAGCTGGGAATAGAGAGGATTGGAGCCGGTGGCTGAACGCTCCCCTACGCTGATACGGCACAACAGGGAGAAGCAAAAGAAGAAGAAGAAGATAAATTGGGCCTATTTTCCAAGTCTGATTAACACGTCTAAATGGCCTTTAAGGTTACCTAAGCCATGAACCCGCCAAATGGCCAGCCATCGAATGACTATAGGCCATTTATCTATTCTTCTGTACGACATTGGTGCAACACAATGTAAAACAGAACTGGAGTTCAACTATGTAAAAAATCGTGGATAAATATACAAAAATCTGAAGACAAGACGTGCTGCACGGCACTGTACTTTCCCATGCCTGATATGTTTTACTATATCAGTCCATTCGCTCGTTGTCATGTGCAAATCAATGAATAAAGGGAGAAAAAAAAGTATACCCTTTAAGGCTAGCGGAAAATGTTTTCAGTTCACAACAATAATTTGATATCATTTTTTATCTTAATATTTATTTTCATTCACTCTTGTCATGGCACTCAGTGAATATGAATTAAAGGTTAAATCTGACAATTTAGCATAAAGAGCTCGAGATTAGGGTATAATGTGTTATAGCTCTTATATCAAAGGACATAACACAACCATTTGCTCCAGGAAACTGTTTAACTAAATATAGCTTCTATTTTCCTGTGAGTTGTATATTGAACCAGGTTGAGGGATGTAAGGGAAATGGACCGAAGGGGAGAACAATAAATATGAAATAAGCGAATAGAGAAGGTAGCGTAAAAGATGACATGTGGATAGAAGTGCCTTCTAGATCCATAACTCATGGACAGTCCATTAGGGGAGCTGCCACGACTACGACATTGTTGGAGGCCGTGGATTTCCTGTCCACTGCTCCTTACGCTCCACAGCTTCATCTAACCTTTCCCTCGTCCTTTATGGACCACGGAATTATTAACACCACTTTTATCTTCCTTGGGCCGGTCAGTTTTTACGCAATAGGCAGTTGGTTTGGACTTAGTAGGAGTTGGACTATTTATACACACAGCTCTATTTTCAGGACTCATTTGTAAATAGGAATAACAAAAAAAAAAAAAAAAATGATCATAATTGTTTAGTAACATAGGCACCATTCATGGACTGTTTTTTTTTTTTTTCGGGCAATAAACTTATAGGTTATTATGCCCGTAGTGAATTTATTGATATATGATTTGGTTATAATTATACACGTATTTAAAATAAAATAATAAAATTAATTATTAAGCAAATTCTAATTTGTTGTATACTTTTTGGTATATTTAACGTGTTTCGATTTGGTTATATATTTTCAATGGGTGTTCCCTCCCCCCCCCCCAAAAAAAAAAAAAAAAATAGACCAAAAATAGTAAATAATAATTAAATAAATAAAAAATAAATGAATAATTAATAAAAAATTACTTTAATTTATTATATTTTGAGAAATAAATATGTTTTCCTAAGCAAGTCAATCAGATTATCCAAAGCATTACTTGAGTCCTAAAAGCTGTGAAATCTGATTCCAGTCTTTGGGAAACGTTGTGGTTTGCGAATTGCCTTTCGTAAGCCTCTGCACTTCTCCACTATATCCTTCACTGTTAATGGGGTTCCACAGGTTCGACATGTTGGTTGGTCCTCCTTTGTGATTAAATATCTCTGAGTTAAATTGGTGTGACCAATCCTCAGTCTTGTAATTACTTTGAATACTATAAAAATTCGATCTTACAAAAACTGATATAATTTCATTTCAAATTATAAGCCTAATAAAAGTACCTCCGCATCACTTAAATACCTTCTACATATCTACAGTATCAGCTAGTTATCGACCGGAGATTGATCAGCGGTATGGTTCCCATTGTTTGGTTAACTAGAACTTTTAACATAGAATCCGTTTGTGAGGCTGATAAACTCCACGAAAAGGCTATTAAGTTTTGCAAGAAATACAAGCAGGTTTTATAAAAGTTGTTGTAACATACCTCATCAGTCAGAACTGTGTTTTATTAATGATATGTTCCCGGTATTATCTGATAGTTGGGTAAAAGCTACTTACAACATCAATTTTATCTCTGGTAGATATTCTTGTGAGTTCCTAATTAATCTTTCATCTTAACTAATGTGTTTTTTAAAGAAATATTGAAAATTTATTTCATATTATTTGTTCCGTAAATGCCTTTCGTTTAAACCTTATTTAAGTACGGGCTACTAGTTGATAAATGTCCAGTAACTGTTTGATGATTAATCAATTTTTTTTTTTTTTTAACAATTAATTATATAATGCTAAAAATAGTTTATTCTATCACTTTGAAAAACAACTTATAACATATAATATAGGCATGAATAAGTTGTTTTTCCTACAAAAATATGATATATAAAATAAGTATTTATGTAAATCATCTACCAACAATACCATGAATATACCAGGAATGGCACTGATCTTTCAGGAAATTTGCTTCTTTCATCCTTACTTTTTATTTTTTTAATGTGTTATATAGAAAATATTTTATGAATTTGTGATAAAAAGAATTAATATATGAATGAGAAAGACTTAAGTTTTGGTAACATAGTGTTGATATTTAGTATTATTGATATAAATCAGTAACCTGTGATATGAGTTTAAAAACACAATGTTTAATAATTTTTCTTGATCCTTATTTTCTAATAATAATTATTCAAGAAGGTCAATATTTTGTTACAGAGTTTATTTAAAAGGAAGTATGTTCTATATAACTAACACTATTAACCCCTTCAATAAATATTCGATACAGTATTGAAGTGCTGTTTGGAATAGCGGGCTTCCTGGCCATATAATGAAGGGGCAGACCGATTTAAAAAAATCTGATCTCTACATTCAAATATGGGCACTTGAAAATATTTGTTATTGGGGAATCTAGTCAACTGTTGTTATGCTCTGATTTAATTTAAATTTATCACATTCCGATTCAAGGAATAATGTCAAAACCTACAGTTTTTTTTTTTTTTTTTTTTTTTTTTACAATCTAGCATTTTAAAAACAAAAATGAGAACGATCTTCAGAGAAGGTATATTATAAAACTGAATATATCACAGATTTTATTCACATGCATTTGACAATCAGGTCATTCAAGATGATAAGGGTTGAGTTAGAATGATAGTCATAATAAATAGTGACGTGATTCCTTTTACGCAGTTGTGTCAGGAGATCCCTCATCCAGCTTCTTTTATTCTTCTATTGGTATGTCCATGCGAGTTGTGAAAACGATTCCGATCCACAATAGTATGAAGGTGTGTATATGTTTTTATTTTTTCTAAATATTCTAAGGCAATGATAATGTCTCTATCTAAATATATATAAATGAATTGCTTCTTTCCTTTCAATCACATCTCACAGGAACGGCTTGACCAATTTCGTTGAGTTATAGTTAAGACAGGACATCGTCTGTCGGGTCAGCTAGTAAATATATATATATGTGTGATATTAAATGATATAGTAAATCGTTGTTAATCTTATAAAGTAACGTTGGGCAATTAGTTTTAGAAAAAGCAACCAATGATTGTCAGTGAGGGCTATGTAAAATTACGGAGCCTTTATCTTCCTTTGAAGTCTGTTATGGCTCATCCTTTATTCTTATACATCTTAAACAGACTCCCCTAAAGCGATTAAATATAAAAGATTCAATTTAACCCCATTTTTTTCCTTTAAACCTAGATTATACTTTTCTTTTTATATTACATTTTAAAAATCATATTATTGAATACGTATTGACTAAAATTATTCAGCGATATCGAAAAATATTTTATTGGCATACAAGAATTGTCCTTTTCATAACTTTATAAAAATAAAGGAAATTAAAACATGGGTATTTACATTCCGGAAAATACTATTCATACTTGAGAAGTTTATGATTAGGCAGGATTTTCTGGAATATTATGAGAGCTTATGTAAATTCAACTGAAAACGTAATTATTTTTCTTAATTCATTATTTAATAATTAATAGTTTACGGTTGATAAAAAAAATATGTTTATTTGGCCCTCACCATTGGATTAATACAAAAAAAAAAAAAAATGTCATCCCTATAATTGCATTGTTAAAAATTAAGCCGTGAATTGCTGATTGATTTCTACTTGAATTTTGTTGGAAAGAAGAGTACGTTTGTACAATTAGATTATGTAGAGAATGCATATTATTATTGTTTCATTTAATATATTTTTCTTATGTTCAATTATCGTCTTTCAACTATTGTAATAACAATATCTAATGCAACTGTCTTGGTTTATATAGTATTTTTAAAACATCTGAACTGTTGTCTCATCTTCTTCCAAATCAATTAGGAAGTCTATTCCCTCATTTAAAGCAGAAACACATTTACAACCTCAATGCGATGGCCGATTTCACAAATTATGCACTTCAGTGCTTCAAAAAACAAATCAATCATTTCTACGTTACCATTTGTGTCTGCTACTAAGATATTAGTATATCAGTTCTGTTATGCAAATAAATATGCTATCTATGCATCAATAATGAAGATTAAAAAATTATAATATTGTCGCTTTTAGTGTTTTGTTTGTGGTCTTACAAAGGTTTTTTTAATTTGTTATGTGAGTTTTTAATTTACTTATTAGCTGTGCTGTGGTAAGTGAGACAATATATCAGATTCGTATTGCCCGGAATGAACAGCATATTTGCAGGAGAACTGTTTGCAATATATAAGCCTTGGTGCTAGTCAAGTCAATGAATGATCATTAAGTTCATTAAAGCAATTGCTGATACGAAATCAAACGATTCCCTTGTTAGGGAAATAACTAATTTTATTTGGCAATGCAAGAATATTTAATAAAAAAGGTGTACTTACATGGGTTCCGTCTCATTGCGGTTTTGTAGGAAATGAATTCGCCGATAAAGAAGCAAACAGGGCGAGGCTGAATAAACCTGGGACTGAAAATGTAATCATAACAACAGCAGAAGATTGGCAAAGGCTTTGCAGGAATGCCATTATTAACAAGTGGCAAACTGAATTGACTACTTCCACAAAAAAGATAAAGCAAGATTGGACCACATCACACAGGAAAAGTAGAAAGGAAGAGGTAGTTCTAGAAAAGCTGAGGATAGGCCATACAGCCTTTACTCACGGATATTAAATGAGAGGCCTGTATCCGCCATTCTGGGACACATCTAACACAACACTGACTATAAAACACATTGTAACATCATGTACACTGACACCAGAACAAGAAATAACATACCTCCAAACATAAAACAAGCTCTAATAATAGATGAGTTTTAAGACTTTTGGAGTTTTTTTAGAGACATTGGTTTGTTAAACTCAATATAAAGCTAATGAATCAAGACCCGCTAATGACCCGAAAGGTTAGATTCGGAATACCAAATAAATAAATTTATTTATTTTTATAAGCGTGGTTTTAGATAATTTGATACTTTTAGATTTTTATTTTCACTTACTATATATAGTAAGGGGAAGTATTGCGATCGTGAAAATTTTCGAATTCCAGTTTTCAACGGAAATACACGTTTTAGGGTCTCCTGAGTCCAAATAACCAAGTCCTGCAAAAAGGTGTGTGGGTGTGTGTGTGTGTGTGGTAACTCCCGGGCGAAAACGGTAAGTCCTATGAAACTGAAATTGCATATTTAAAACAAATATACGCCAGAAGAGGCACTTTATACTATGCATTTTGCACCTTTTTTCGATTTTCTCAAAAACGGTTTCGACGATTTTGATTAAACTCGCTATATCGATGTGAAATTTAACGGGCTTTAATATCATGTAGGCTTTATTCTGATTAAAATGGTCTGACAGGGATTAAATGCCGATATTTTAAATTTTCTTCCCCTAAAGTACCTTTAATTTTGTAGATTCAATAAAAATAACTATATTATCTTGTTGACGCTGATATAAAACAGGTAAATACGTAAATTAAATAAATTCGATACCCAACTAAAGGAGAAAACAGAAAAAATATTTTTTTACTGCAATTTGTCGTTTTTGAACATAAGAGCAGTAATATACATGTATGATATACTGTTGGAAAGCTAAAGATTTTAGAAAAAATATTATCTCATACACAAGCTTTTGAAAGTTAATAGAGAGTGATGAAATGAACATAAAACTAACTGATTATTTTAGATAATAATATAATATATTTTTTAATAAAACACATGTTTCTATATAAATTCAATTTGATTAATTCCTTATTAGTTTCCCGTATATTTATCTCTAACTGTTTTTGAAAATTCTTTCATTGATTTTAAAAATGGAGGTAAGTGAAAGTCGTGTGTTGCCCGCACCAGTTTTTTTAAATATAAAGATGTGTTTTTAAAGCAAAATGAAGATTTATATAAATAAAATAAATATTGATAAATGTCCAATAGGCTTGTATTTATCGTTATCTCATTATTTTATTTTTAATAATTAAAAAAAAAAATTGTCTTAAAAATAATCTTATTGAAATGTCAATGATTTAATTAAATTAATTTCGCAAGTTAAGACACAACTTTAACGTATATCAAGTGAGAATTCCGAGGACTGTAATAAACACTTGTAAAGTAACAAGATGCTGCATAAGTACTTGAATTAACTTACTTTAAAGGAGTGTCAGAGTCTTAATGAAGTTTCCCTACTTTTGGCAAATGGCCACTCTGAAGTGGATTTATAGTAGGGAATAACATTTCACTAGTTGTAAATTGATTTAGAACTGTTATTAATTGTATAATGTCACTAATTAAAACTAATTAATTTATTAGCTCAGGTATTTTTTACAGAATTAAAACTAATTGAATCTTTGATTGATTGCTTCTATCTAGTATTCTAAGAAAACAACAGATAAATGTTTGGTCGGAATTCAATAAATATTGAATTTTATATGATTTGTATCACATGCATTTTTGCCAATGGATATTGCGTATGGATATAATTTAAACATTTAAAAGTATTTTTTAAGGATTCTCATGAAAATTTTGTATATATTTAGTAAAACATTACTATTAAAATTTTATTTGTAAAATATAATTCCAGATATTATAAATATTTTGTAATCATTGTTAAATATTGGGTATCCGATTCGTAATCAACCCTTTCACTGACCTTTTCTCAGTTGGTAAATAAAAAAGGGAAAACGGTCTCCTCTTTCCTCAGAAAAAGACCTAAAGATGTCCTTTATATGTCCTGGATCGGGGCCATCATCGTTTTTATTTTTTTCCTGAACCCCACTTTATATGATCACATGACGTTTTCCTCCCTTAATTATTGTTTCGTACTAAATATTAAAAAAGTTAAATAGACAATAGTTTGGGAGGAGGAGTCTATGATTGTGTGGCTATTGCTAATCTAAAATGGCAAAGGTTTTGAGTTCGAAGCTTTGTCCGATTCATCTTCGGGGTCCCTATGTACATCTCCGTATCCCAATTTTATGGTGAGTTGAAGTGGCTTTACCCTTCCAATCGTCGCAAGTATTTCCTTGCGTCATTCCTTTACCAAGTTATGCAATCCCGCCATCCATCGTACATTTTTGACCTTCTATATATTACATTTTTGATAATTCCACACCATCTCCTCCCAAGTTTTCAACAATCCCATCATTTAACCCTGATAATTTTTATTTTTCCGATATCTCACCAACTGACCTTATATCCTCTATCATGAAATCCCATACCAGCTCTATAGGATTTGATGGAATACCTGTCAAATTACTAAAATTATGCCTTCCCGATATCCTATCAATTCTTCTCTTTATATACAATTTTTCTCTTCAAAATTCCGTATTCCCTAATACTTGAAAAAAAAACGTTAGTTCATCCTATAAATAAAACCTCAAATCCTACATCCTCTAAAGACTATCGCCCAGTTTCCATTTTATCTAACCTTTCCAAACCTTTAGAAAGAATAGTCCAGTCACAATTGTCTAACTTCCTCGAAAAATCCAAACTTCTTGATCCTCTTCAATCCGGTTTTCGACCCGGCTTTTCCACTCAATCCGCTCTACTCAAAATCACTAACGACATACATACCGCCATTGACGAAAAGAAACTGACAATACTAATACTTCTGGACTTCTCAAAAGCTTTTGACTCTCTTGATCACTCTATCCTCTTTTCAAACTACGGTCTTTATCCTTTTCCAATAGCTCTATTCATTGGTTTAAATCATTTCTCTCTAATAGGACTCAAGCCGTCACCATCCCTAACCATCCTCTATCTTCCTTCCTTGCCCTTTCGGCAGGTGTGGCCCAGGGTTCCAGCATATCTCCGATCCTTTTTAATTCCTATATCAATGATCTTCCCAATTCCATCCATCACTGCTCCCATCACTTATACGCTGATGATTTCCAGATCTACTTATCCTTCTCTCCCTCTGAGTCTCATGTAGCATTTGCCAATATTCAGGCAGACCTGGATAGAATCTGTGCCTGGGCAACCCTGAATAAACTTAGGCTAAATGCTATGAAAACTCAGGCGATTCTTATAGGTTCCAATTTCCTCCTCAGATCCCATACTACATCTCCGAGTCTAACCCTAAATGATCAGCCAATCACCTTCACTTCTTCTGTCAAAAACCTCGGTATTACCATTGACCAAACCCTTTCCTGGAAACCCCATATTGCCCAAATCTCCCGAAGAACAATAAGTACCCTCAAATTTTTCCATCGCTCCCGCCATTTTCTTCCACTATCCACCCGTAAGCTCCTCGTATCCTCACTTATTTTCCCCCACTTTGACTACTGCTGCGGGGTATATGGTGGCCTCTCGACTGTGCTCGAGGACAGGCTAAAGCGAATTATGAATACATTTTTAAGATTTGTCCTTGGCACACAGCAGAGGTCTCATGTGACCCATTTATACAGTGAGTTAAAGTGGCTCCTTCCCTCAAACCGCAGACAATATTTCCTTGGATCATTCCTTTACCAAACTATCAACTCCCAGCTACCTCCCTATATCCACAAACTTCTGCAATTTAAATCGTCCGTCAGCTCGCTCCAAACAAGATCGCACCATTCTGACCTTTATATTCCTGCCCACAGAACAACAAGTTTTGAACATTCCTTTCTTGTCCGCTCTACTGCTCTCTGGAATTCCCTACCTACTCAAATCCGCCATGCTTCTTCCCTACCATCATTCAAGTCCCAGCTGTTCGAGTACCTGTTGTCATCTCAAACATACGCTCCACAAGCCTGAGTTTTCAAATCAAATATCTATTCAAAAAGAAAATTTATTATTTATTGTTCATGATTATGTATCGATCATTTATTATGAATCAGTTTCAATGTTAAGTTTTGTGCAACATATCAGAAGTTAGTCATTTATTTTACTCTTTTGTTTTATTGTATCCTACTTTTCTTCTTAAAGCTTTGTAAATAAAAATGAATTATAATCCTTTGGTCTTGTGGCCAGACACATTGTATATATTAATTGTACATATCATATTGTTCTTAAGGGACCCAGTCCCAGAATAAAAATAATTTTTCTATTCTATTCTATTCTATTCTATAATTCAAATCCTCTGCCCATCCCCGTTGTACACGCTTCAGAACTTCAGATTCATACAGTACGGCCCACCGAACTGCACATTTCGACAGATCCTTTCTCATTCGATCCTCAGTCCTATGGAATTCTATTCCTCCTTCCATCCATCACTCTAACTCTCTTTCTATCTTCAAATCCCGAATATTTAATCACTTAATGAATATCCAGGCTCGATAGAATTGTAAATAAGCTTTTTTATTTTTTTGTTGTTTTCTGTTCATTTAAATATGTCTATTTTATATAAGTAATTATTAACTTGTTCATATGTACTTAATGTACTCTAAGACTCCGAAGTACATTTTGTATATTTTATTCAAAAAGGACATGTCCCAGGATAATAAAGAATTTATTTATTATTATTATTATAACTTATTATTGGGAACCGCTGTGTGGATCCTAGAATACTACATCGCGCGGTCGAGCCAGCTTTAATAACAAAACAAAATAGTTTAGGAGGCAAATGTTCATTCAAATAATCTAGATATCCTTTCTGGATTACACCCAAGCCTTCATTGGTAGCGCTTTTGATATTTTAGGAGTACATATTTTATAACAAATTTATAAGTATTGGCTTATTCCTCAGCCATTTAAATAATACTCAAAATCGAATCTAAATAAGAAAATTTATTAGTTTTGTGAAATCATGAGTTCCTCTTACCCCTCTTCGATAATAAAGGACGTTAATGAAAACCTTTTATACGGTAGACTGGGAAAAATCTTAAGTTTCTTAACTTTTTAACCTATTTTTGAGGTTAAAACTCTAGTTGTAGATACCTTTTCAATCGCAACACAATCTCGTATCAATGCACAGCATAAATTTAAATTTAATATTTATTTAAATATCAATTTGACTATGATCAGATGTCACAAAATCAAGCGTAGTACATTCAGCGACCCTATGCGGTTGTCTTGTTAGGAAAAGGTCAATGGTTGATGTAATTGTCGAATTGGCTCTATGGATGAATGTGTGACTATTAGGATAGATCACGGAGAAGCGTGATTTGGAAATGAATTCACCTGCTTTATTATTCCTTGTATTATTCCACAATTTATGTCGAGCGTTTAGGTCTCCGATTACCCAATGGTTCGTTTGTTTGGAACATTCTAACAATAGACTTTTGAACTCTTTCAAGGAACTATTTGGGCGACGGTACAGTGCGGTTATTCGTGTAGGCTGCTGAAGCTGCACCTGAACAGACACTAGGTGAATTCTCTTGCAAGTTATATTTATTGGTGAGGACAACCTCTTCCACGTAATGCCATCACGTATAGCCATGAGAATACCTCCATATGAATCTTCTGAATTATCTTGAACCAACGAAAAACCATTGATGGAAAGGTTGTGGTGTTTCAGCCTTGTATCGGTGATGATGACTACCGCTGGTTGAGTTAGTGCAATGAGGGTTTCAACTTCTCCTATTTTATTTTCAAGTCCATCGGTGTTGAAATTCAGAACTTTTAATTGATTGATCATTTAGAGTTAACCAGAGTGATGACTGTTTGGATTAGTTGTGTGATGTTATTCATAAATCCAACCATCATGTTCGTGAACTTCTCCATCCAAGGTGGTGCGTTTTGGTTTTCATTTGCAATCGTGTTGGCATAGGTCCTATAGTTTGGTTGAATGTTTTCAGTAAGTTGCGGGGGTTCTTGTGCTGATGTAACGACTGGTTGAGTTCTTTTAGATTTTAGTTTCGATTCTATTTCTAATCGCTTCTCGCAAAGCCTATAAGAAGCTACATGCGGGCCTTGACAATTTTTACACCTAGGATTTTCTTGCCTTGGACACTGTGATATGTCATGAGGACCCGAACAACGGACACATACGAATTTTCTGCCACAGTGGTTTTTAGTGTGACCAAAACCTTGACACCTGTGACACTGTGGGATTCCTCTATCCTCTTTAAAATCAACGACAGTGAACAATACCTGGTTTACCGCTTTTATTCTTCTTATATCTTCTATTTTCGTATCAGCTGTCGTTGTTATTAGGACCGGGGGTATTTCATACTTTGAACCATCCTCTGAGGTTTTTCTAAGCCGCCTTATGTCCAGTATTCCTTTGACATCTCTGAATGCATTTTTTATATTATTTATATTCTCAATCATGTCTACATTTAATAATAGGAATTTTTTAGTTATTTTTATAGATCCTTTTGGTGCAAAGGTGTGGTAGTCGAATTTGCTATTTTTCAGAAGTAATACGATTTTTTCGTGTTCCGCCTGGTTCTCAGGGTATATTCTGATGCCATCAGCGCTACGTCTTAAAAATATTTTTTCCACGGAGTTTCTCTTGAATTCTTTTAATAGCTCAAGAGGTGAGAATTCATTACCGATCACAATAGGAGGCGGTTTGTAGTTTCTAATAGATGAATTACTATTTGAGGAGCTGGTACCAGGAATACTAGTATCTGCTTCGGTTGGTGCGGTATTTAAGACTTCGAAACGGTTAGAAACATTTATTAGCCCTCTCGCTTCCAGCCGAGGGTCAACTCTCTTAGCTACTTTCTTTGGGTTGAAAAAACCGTTTTCGTCCGTACTCCTGCGTTTTCCGATTTCTTCATCCTCACATTGAGGACTGACTTGATGCATAGGACAGTCTTCCACCGGTCCTGCCACAGTGCCAAAAAGAGCAGACTCGGTTTCCGAATGCCAATCGCGGTTTATCACCACGCCAAAAAGATTTAATTGAGTCAAATACTATTAACGAGTAAAGAGTTTAATAGCATTATTACAATATATTCTCTCGTTACAATTACATTGTGACATCTGATCACAGGCCAGTTCTGTACCACATTACAGGAAAACAATGCGATCAAATACATAGTCCTACAAAATACAATTATAAAAATGCTGACTGGGACTTATACCGCAGCCAGATATGTCACCAATTACAAGCAATCCCAACTCTACAATCAAAGGAAGATATTGATGCCCAAATATTTACCTTTTCCCAAGTAATTTTAAGTTCAGCGAACGTCGCCATTCCAAAATTCTGTCCTCTACCACCTTCAATTCGTGTACCACCAGAACATATTCTACGGTTGATATCGTTGCGAAACAACTGGAAAAATAGATGGTACCGCACCAGAGACAGAAATACAAAGAAAGTATTGAATGCTCTTACTGTACAGATTCGTAACCTTATTAGCACGTGGAAGACGACTATGTGGGAAGAAAAACTAAGAGCGGCGCATGGAGATCACCGAAAATTATGGACGATGACAAAGAGAGCGACTAGAAATTCAACTTCTATCAGAATTCACGAAGATAATAAATTATTGAGCTCAGAAGAACAGGCTAGAAAACTAGCTGAATACTTCGATACTGAAATAAGAAATAAGACAGGGGTTGCTAACTTACTCCCCCAGAAAGAAAAATAAAGCAATTTCATGTTCGTGTCCTACAAACAATTAAAAGCGGTTCTTCGCCGGACGCACGGTAATAAGGTACCAGGATGTGACGGTATACAGAGTGTATTACTGAAACAACTTCCAAGAAAAGGATTAATGCACGTAGTTAACTTGTATAATTCCTGCTTACGGCTAAGATATTTCCCTAATGCATGGAAGAGTGCAGTACTATTCCCTCTCCTGAAACCTGCAAAATCTGGAAATGAGCCATCTCACTACCGTCCAGTTAGTTTATTACCACATATGGGAAAAGTTTTCGAGAAAACGATCCTTAATTACCTAAGGATGTTCTGCGATCAAAATGAAATAATCCCACCGGAACAAGCAGGGTTTCAATCTCAATTGAGCACAGAACATTGTTTGGTTAAACTGCACAATGAGGTGACCAGGAACTTAAACTCGAACAAGGCAACTGCTATGATAGCCCTCGACTGTTCTAAAGCTTTTGACTCTGTGACTCACGAAATCCTCTGCCAAAAACTGATTGAACGAGAGTGTCCGGAACAACTGTATTCGGTCATTAAATCGTTTTTGAGCAATCGCTACTTAGCTGTAAAAGTTGCGGAAGAGCTCTCCGGTTCGGTACCACTTACATGTGGTGTTCCACAAGGAGCAGTGCTGTCTCCTATATTGTTCTCCATTTACACTTCTGACATCGTTGGAAGGAAGTACGAGAAAGCCACTGTATCAGCTTTTGCCGACGATATTGCAGTCACGAGCAGCAGCTCCAATGCCAGTACGGCTCTCAAACAGTCCCAAAGTGCCTGTCAAAAAATAGCTTTAGAGCTAAAGTGGCTAAACATAGAAATTAATCCTGACAAAACAAAGGCTATTGTTTATTCGTTCCAGAAAGGTAAGAAAAAACTTCCTTCAGGATTTAATCTCAATAATTGCCAAATTAAACTGTCTAAAAATATTGTATATCTTGGAATCACGTTCGACAGACACTTAAAATTTTCAGTCCACTTTTCTAAAAAAATTAAATCTGTAAGGCGAAAAATGTTTAGGCTTAACCATTTGATTTCATCTCCAAGTATATCTCTCCGACTAAAAGCGATGATATACAAAACAATTCTTCGTCCCTCACTGTTGTATGGCTCACAACTTTTTCCACACGTGGCGAAATCAACGGAAAAAAATGTCCAGGCATTTCAAAACGGCATTCTAAGAATAATCGCAAAAGGTACGATATTCCAAAGAGTAAAAACAAAGAAATTACATGAAGAGATGAAAATGCCAACAATTAAAAACTTTATGAGTGAGAGGAATTTAAAGTTTTTCGAATCAACGAAATTTGTAAATAATCCTATATTTAATCAACTAAAACCCCCAGGAATACCTCAGCGATGGCAGAAACTCAACAAATAAATAAATTAGTTTAAGTTTTAGTTGTAAGGCCGAAACAAACTAGAAGGTGAGTCCCATCACCTGAATTATTATTCATAATGTTATTACTATCCAGAAGTTACGATAAAGAGTTGCAACTCCTTAAAATGCACGATTGCAGAAAAAGGAGAACTTACCAGCATTGCAGGAGCTTAGAAGAAAAAAAAAATAAGGGGCTAAAAAAAAAAAAAAAAAAAAAAAAAAAAAAAAAAAAAAAAAAAACAATTTGACTAAATTAAATCAATAAACCACAAAATTTAAAAACGGAAGTAGATGCTCAAATGACGAATTTTTCAACATTTTACGTTTTCAAATAATGTTACTGATTATGAAAGAATCAAAAGGAGGAGACATTTTTAAGCTTTCTTACTCAAATCGAAAATATAAAAAAGAAATAAGACAAACACCCCTCGTCCTAAAATTCTATCATGATTGCCTCTTATTAAGTTCTAACAGGACATTAGAATTATTACAAACAAAACTTTTCACGGAAAAATGCATAGAGATTATTGCGTTATGCATACAGATATGCGGAAAACAGCATACAGGTTCCCCAACGATATCAATACTTCACGGAAAAGCTCAAATTATACCCATTTACTGCATTGATTCTGTTCTCTTGCAGTTCTCTTCGTATTTAAACAAACTGCATATTTTTTCCACTAGATTTAGAATTTGCAATTCCATGGTGAGATGAAAGACATTTTTGAGGATATCACGAGTTGGCGCTATAAGTTCTACTTAGGCTAAGAGAGAAATTATTGCCCGCTATATGGCTAACTATTGTAAAAATAGTTTCCCCACTGTGATGTAGATGTGATTGACAACTTCAGGAATATAAGAAAAATGTGATGAGATCACGCAATAAAATATTGCTTTTTACTTCCACTTATCTACACACGACATATATACTAAGGGGTCTTCCTTTCTTTACTTTTATTGTAGTCGTGAATTCTTTTTCAAATATCACGTTTCATGAAAAGTTTTGTGTGTGTGTGGCTGTTTGCGTATGTGGTAAGTCTAGCTCGAAAGCGATTAGTAAAACAAAATTTAAAATTTAAGACATGAATACGTCTGGTACGGTAAACCCATGTTTTAACAATAATATAATTACGTGAAGTACATATTTGGACTATGCATTTTCAACTTTTTACAAATTTCACAAAAACCGACTTTTACTAAAACTCTTTATATTAATGTACAATTAGGCGGTAATTGTGTGTTTTATTTAAATTAAAATCGCGAAACAGAGCTTAAATACCAATTATCTAAAATTTCTTCTTCTAAAGTGCCCCTTTAGTTTGTTTTTTAGAAAAAATTGACCAAGGTCTATGGGGGTGAATGCTTCACTCAAAGCCTCTTCACCTCAACTCCACTTTCACCTTCTCGCGGTAGACCCTGTTAAGCTTTGTAACCAAGGCAGAGGTTGCGGTAACCAATCCCTTCGGAGGTCCTGGTCAGCGAACTAACGAGAGACGGAGGTCCTGTTCCCATCAGGATGGTGTAAGTAGGCAGCAGGACTTGCACCTAAGGAGTGGTGGTGGATGAACTTAATGTATAGTCAACAGCAGCTTCTTGAGGCATAGTTAGATTGCCAGCTGCGGAGAGTAGGGCAAACTCTTCGAGTCGTAGTGAAGGCAGCATCCTAGGAAAGGACACCCCAAATTCATAGCCACCTTGTAAAATGGTACTCGTTCCGAAACTCACAATAAATGAAAAGTCGGACAGAAAAAAAGGCATTGATCATGGCGCGAAAAGGACTAAACACAAGGATATGACTATGGCAACGTGGAATGTTAGAACTATGTTGCAACCAGGAAAGATGCAGGAGATTGCAAATGAGATTCTGAAATATCATATCGATATAACTGCACTCCAAGAAATAATGTCCGAGAAAGGGCGTATTGATAAAAAAGATTATACGCTCATTTACAGTGGTGCAGAAAACAGAAGAGGACTCTATGGTACTGGATTTTTCAAGAAAAAGAAAGCAAGATTTCAGATTTGATGGCTATACATTCGAAGCTGTTGATCGTTTCAGGTATCTTGGCACTGAGATAAACAATGTGGTTAGGGTGAGTGACGAGATAATGAGAAGAATAATGTATGGCGACAAAGCGTATTATGGTCTCTTAAGGCTAATAAAATCAGCACTATTATCGAAACGCACAAAGCTCAAATTATATAAGATCCTTATTAGGCCCGTGTGTGTTATGGCGCAGAGACGTGGACACTTAAAGTATCCGACCAGCGAGCGCTTAAAATATTTGAAAGGAAAATTATGAGGCGAATTTTCGGTCCTATAAACGAACATGGAATATGGCGTAACAAAGAATTAGATGGCCTTATGCAGAATGTGGATATACTAAGGTTCATTAAATCGAGAAGAATTAGTTGGCTAGGTCATAATGAGCTGGTTCATATTAAAACTTGGAAGAGACCTATCTAAAATTAGGGTGACCAACTGGAGAAGGCGGGCCATGGACAGACAAGAATGGCGAATCATTGTTGGAGAGGCAAAGTCACCTTGGACTGCAGAGCCGGAGAAGAAGAAGAAGAAGAAGAAAAAATTGACCATTTCAATTTACAATCCAATGTATTAAACAGGTTTTAACTAGCTATCAAAATTCTTTTCAGACCAAAATGGAATCCTTTTTACTGATAGTGACCAAATCAAGGGAAGGTGGGCCTAATGTTTTAATGAAATTCTAAATTTAGAAGCAAAAAATTAGCACACTGCCCAGATACACCCATAGGATAATAATAATATTGAATTATAAACAATTATGAATAATTAATCTCAGGAGTCTGATATAACAAAGGAGTAAAAAGCTACTGGACTCTTCCTAATGCTAATAGTTAGTTAACAGTTAATGGCTTTCACCACTGACCACTTATTCTCTATCTGAAACATAAACCATCGGATAGCTTCGAAATTAATAGTGCTTTAGATAGGGAGGCCAATTATCGCCTATATCATTTAATCTTGCCTTTAGAAGTGGGAATCCGGAAAATTAAGACAACCCACAATTGCATGTGAGGTACCATTTATAATGTGAAGCAGCACATGATGATGTGCTAACAGGCAAAAAGCGCGTTCAGAGTTCAAAGTGGCAGCTCAAGACTTATAACTCATGGTAAGTAGCGAAATCATACGATAACATCTCGAAATTGCAGAGAGAAAAGTGATATTCTGAAATTTGGGAATATTTTTCTGACTGTACCATATTTAAGTACCTTACGTAGAAATGACAAAAAGCAATAATTCGGAAGCTAAAAGAGAAGTTGCTCAACAAGTTCTATGCCTTCAAAGTAATATGGATATAAAGGCATGACCCAGAAGTGAGTTGGGAACAATCCTAGAGATCTTTGAGCCGTATGCAGAAGCAGTGAATTAGAGATAGCGAACTATTGGAATGATATAGTGAGGCTAACATCCTTCGTGTTATTCCAAAAAAAGAAAACTCAATTGGTTGGGCCTAGTAGACTGCAAAAAATTATACTGTTTTTAAACCAGGAGGTAAAAGAGAAAAAGGCAAACCCAGGAAACGATGGCTTAACGATTAGCAGGAAAACTTGAGGAAGAGGAGGACCAGAAATCGGAGAAATTTTTAGTGGAAGATGTCCAGATCTTACAAGGACAGTAGCCCACGTCGAAGAAGAAGCATACATAAATAATCGTTGAAGATTAAATATGAGAGCATTTGATAATTAATTGAAGGAAAACTCTTTTCAGGTTAAATTTTCTATTCCGAACATAATAATTACAAAATAGGTGAAAAGCTACAGATTTTAGGAAAAAATGTAATCTAACATACACAGTAGTAACAAGTAAAAACGGATAAGAGTGATTGTTGTGATAATTTACTTTTTCAACTTTATTTCTTAAGTTCAGATATTATTATAATTTGATTTGAAAAAGGGAGGCAAGTAGAAGTCGTGTGAAGTGCGTAACAGATTTCTTGAAGTGAGACGTTTCGGCCTAAGTTGTGGTCCTTCACCAGTTTAGATTTGAATAAATTGAGAATTTAAATTATGTGAAGTATTACAATTTGTTGAAATTTTATAAATATTTTACTAAGAAGCCTTACATGATGAAAGATTTTATTAACCAAATTTATATAAATGAATTGATATTTAAAAAGCCAATTTGCTAATGTAAACTTAATTTAATAAATTAAATTCTTGGATAAAAGTCCTCTGTAGACATAAAAGTAACAGTTATATTACCAAGATGTTTCTAAAAATAGATCTCTCAGTTTGGAATATTATTCCATTTCATTAGGTGTTTAAGTTTTCAAATTCTAATCATACACAAAAGTTCATTTATTTATTACTTTCTTGATTTTAACTATTTATTTACTCTTTATATTCGTGCTTAAATATATTTATTTTTTCTGGTTAAAGTTATTTTGCTTGCTAATTTTTTTTATAGTAAATAATATTCACTTTTACTTGTCAAATATATTATTCTTAGATTGGATTCAAACTTCAGTAAATTTCTGTAATTCCTCATTACTTTTCTTAACTGTAACTAGCACACGATCAAACTTTAAAAATAAGTTGATTTAATTCGATTTTTCGCAAAATCTATAGTTTGAAAATAAAAGATGTTCTGTTTGGAACAAAGAAGTCGACAGACTCGTATCTACCCTAGTTAAGAGAGTTCTTACTAAGAACTATTCCTAATCCATTTATCCAGGAGAAGTAGCCAACATTAGTTAGATTACAACTTCAAGACCCAAACTGCTCTTTCCGATGAGGAAAATACTAAATAAAAGGAAAGGAAGAACTTGCCTCTCGGTCCCTACGAGTATTAAAAAAAAAAAAACTATTAGGTGTAGATTCTTTAATTTAGTGTTTGAAGCAGCCACTCATCAATAATAACTAGCAATTTTATTTTTATTCCAAAAACAAGGTTTTTGTTACCACTTTATTTATTTATTTATACGTAATTTTTCGCAACTTTACACTTATTTTTATAAATTAATTTTGTCATTCATACTAAATTAATTTCCTAAATTACACCTTTTATTTATAACTACTATTATTTATTGATTCCTTCCTTCTTCTGGAAGTTTAACAATTATGTCAGCATTCGTATAGGCGTTGATGACCTTTGATGTTTTACCCCTAACAACTAACAACAAATTGCATTTTTATCCCTTAAAATATTAAATTTGTCTGTATTGAGCATGCACTATAAAAAAACCGAGGCCTCGCAAATATTTTCAAGTAAATTAAAATTATTTCCCAACTAAATCTCGCGGACCTCTTTATGGGATCCACTGTAATAGGCAATCGTCACCAATCCGAAGATGAAACGATATTCAGAAATACAAGATCTCAGTATTTCCGTAGAAAAACAAGACAGAGATTTCCTGCCTTTCTCCAGTGCATGAATACTTCTATCAGAGGCATATCAAGCCCTTCAATATGCTAAAATACTGCACTAAAGCTCTGAATTACATATATCGTCCCATTAAACAGATATGAGATGAGTCTCCTTAATACTTAATACTGCTTATTGTGAATAAATTAAAGCATTATTTAAAAAATTTCCGCAATCTTCCGTTTACAGAAAAAAATGACAGAAAAAACGTTACAGAGAAAAGAGCAGCAAGGGATGCAGAAATGTCCACATTGGAGGATATCAGTATTCATACTCCATCCGATCTAACTAATCACCTAAAATTTCTAGCTAGGAAGATGTAGGAAGAGCTTTGGGAAACAGTTGAAGAGGACAACAAATTGAAACGTATTAAAAAATAAATTAGAACATGGCCAAGCTCAATCCGAAAAGAGAAGAGGTTGTCATCACGCGATAGAGGATAGGCCACTCACGACTCACTCACGGTTACCTAACAAAAAGGGAAGCACCTCTAAAATGTTCCAACTGCAATGTGAATTTGTCTATCGCGCACATTTTATTGGTCTGCCCCCAGTACACCACCTGTTTCCAAAATTTAGGTTTTGACAGAAAGCTCGAAACATCACTAGAGAGACAATGCCTCAAATTTAACTAAAGTAATAACTTTCTTAAAAACTAGCGGATTGTTCTACAAAATTTAAGCATACAAAACAAATAAATCAGGAACATGTAGAGGTTATCATCCTCCTTTGGGAAACGTCTGATATTCAAGATTTGAAGAAGGTAATCTAATTGGCCTAGAAATTAGACATGGTGATCCAGATATTCACTTTAGGCTACATGATGAAATTTGGACCTCTTATAATATGTAACACACTTCTGACACTAAAACATATTGTAACAACATGCAAACTACACTCATATTCCAAATGTAAACACAACATATCCTCCACAGTGATTACAACCCCAATTTTTAAACAGGATACTAATGACATAAGATGTTGAGTGTCCATACAATTTATAACCTAACCAACCCCAGAAAAATGAAAAACACAAAACAATTAAAATACCATTGTTACAACCATAATATAAGTTGTACATAATTCTGCAAATGTACGTTGGCATTGTTACATATATTTCCAATTTTAATAGATTCTTAAATTAAGAAAATATGGTAATAAAGTTTGCGGTAGCCTCAATGCCATACATGGAAGAGTTAAATTTCAAGGCGTTTATCGTTGCAATACTATACATAATGGACTGATAAGAATACAGAAGTTTCAATATTCTTTATTTTATTTAGTTATATTATTTCTTCCTTCTGAAACCCTCTTTTGTTTTATATTGAATAAGTTGACCTAATACCTTTGCTGTTATAGGCAAACGTTTCCCTTGATACTGTAACCGGTCAGAGATCAAACAGAATGGGAACATCAAACAGCGCCAAAGAGATTTGAGGTAAATTCAATTGTAACTGATTTCAAAGGATTTCATTCCGGCCCACGATATAGATGACTAGAAAGGGATTTTCTAAAAAGCATGTGTGTAGTTCGACTAAGGAATCGAGTTTTAAGCGAGTTTTTCGCTAGTAAATTTCTATAGCAGACATCACCTCATAATTGGAATTCATTGTCTAAATTTGATATATAAATGAAGGTAAGATGGATTTATTTGATGACATAGCCTGTTACGTTGCGTCGAGCGAGATACATAATACAGCGGAAGAGTTTTGGACGTAGAGCTAACAATTCAAACCTAGAATCGTAAAGCCTAATGCGGAAGTGGAGTTGTCTTTACTTAGGCAAGTTCTTGTGAGCCGTTAATGATACCTGCTTTAATTACGACATAGTTAATTGTTCTCTCGCTTAATCCACTACTGCTATATTCATTACATCCCATATGGTCTCTCTCATTCCATCCCATACAATCATGATATGCATTATTTTTTTCTCACGAACTTTTTAATTGTTGATCGAATACCCCTGCCGGTTTTTTTCCATGCAAAAATTAAAATAGTAATTTATTCGAATCAAACGTTAGTATATGTTTTCTGTATCTCTCTTTTGGAGCACAAAAACGTTTGTGATCAGGGTAATGGATTCAGTATGCTTTGGATTCAGCTGGTTTAGTGAACACAATTCCTGAAAAATCCCTTCTGTCGGGTTTCCCTCATCTTTCAGAACTTTTTTATCAAATAACAATCATCGTTCAAATTAAATATTTACATGTTAATCAATAGTAATAAGATGATATGGTTATGTTTATAGAATACACAAAATTAAAGGTAGAAAATTTAAAATATCTGCATCTAAGCCCCATCAGACTATTTCAATCAAAATGAAATCTACATGATATTAAAGCCCATTAAATTTTACTTCGATATAGTGAGTTTAATCAAAATCGTTAGAGCTGTTTTTGAGAAAATCCTAAAAAGGTGCTAAATGCATATGATATGCTAGGACCAGTCAGTCGATTTTAGTGAAAAGTTGCTGTAACTTCTCGGGCGTATAGTGGTTTAAAATATGAAATTTCAGTTCACTATGACTTTTCATTTTTGCGCAAGAGTTACCACGTGGACACACGGACACAGAGACACACATACCTATTTGCGGGACTTAGAAATTTGGACTCAGGGGACCATGAAACATGTATTTTTGTTGAAAACTGGAATTCGAAAATTTTCAGGATCGCAATACTTTCCCATGCTATATATTTCATAAATAGGTAAGTGCAAGTAAAAATTAATTGTTAGTATATCAACATAAGTAAATAAATGATAAATATGGGTAACGAAAGTATGTAAGGTAACATGAAGGAAGTAAAAAGTCAGATGCCAAACAAAATAATTCACTTCACTTCATGTTACGTCACACACTTTTTTTTTTTAGTTTTTATTACTTTATTTTTCAGTTGTTAAGTTATCAATTTTACTCAACTTTAATTATGTATATGTTCTTTTCTGTTATTATCAAAGACCTACACTATATCTTGTTTTTTAGCTCAAAGAATTCTCGAAAATAGAGTGAAAACGTTGGATATTATAAATAGTTGTTCACTAGTTTCTTAATTTCTTGCCCGTAACCCGAATCATATTTTTCCTCATATTCATTTCACGGTCAAATATTGATGGTTCAACATTAATATATTTTTATACCTACATATTTTGCCTTAGAATTTCCTATGAAATGACACATTATTTATTCACGCTACCTTCCAATATATGCAATCGGGTTATGGAACATTAACTTGCCTATTAGGCCAGGAAGTTACTGTTGCCAATGAACTTTGTTTGAGTAAATCTTCTTCTAAAATATTTACTGAGCTCCTCTAATGCCTGCTGTCCTCCTGGCTTGTCTTCTTCCGATTTTGTAATGAGCTTGGCCCAGAACCGATTTCCACCCGTACAGAAATCCTTTGAAGTAATTATTTTCCGTCATCGGCTGAGGAAAATCGTCTTCTGAGAGGGCAGTCCGGTTTTCCTCAGCAGTTTACCCGTTCAGCTTCAAAGGCGGTGAACGTTAACAAAACATGTTCACCTGACTCTTGGGCACCACAGCTAGGACATTGGGGGTCGGTATCTATCTCAAATCTAGAAAGCTTGGCCCTGAAGTCCCCATGCTCCGTGAGAAATTGAGAGACATAATAGTCTGAGAGAACCCATTTTGCATTTAGACGAGACAGGGCGATGGGGAATTACTTCCTTAGTGTAGAGCCTTTTTGAGTTGAACTTTTACTGGAAATTTAGCTGAACCATCCCTCTTCAACGAGTGACTCAATCCATCTTCTCGTAGGACGAAATTGAGAGGTACTACTCTTGCGAGGACGTACACCGCCTCATGCGACACGGTACTGTACAAGGGCGACCCGAAATAGAGCCTTTCTTTGAATCGTGGCTAACCTTCTCAAGCGGTGTGAGAGGTTCTTGTTCCATAAGCGTACATCAAAATACCCAAAATCAAACCTTTATTAATGGTTAAAGTAGCCCCAGAGAGCGTCTCAAACACGACTAAGACCATTTAAGGCGAGGGCAACTCTATTTCGCTGGTAGTCCAAATAAGGTGTCATATTGAAGTCCGTACCGAACCTTATACCTTGGTAGGTTACCTCCTCATTTGGACGTATTCAATTATGTTTATACATAGAATTGTAGGGTGTGCCCTATCTGCTATACCTTTCAAGAGAATTTATTGTTTTCGAAGCGGCCATCTTCTTCTCACTCCATTCCCTTACCAAGTTAGCGTACCTTTCTACATCTTAATTTATTCTAGTTCTGCCATTGGATGCCACTGCAATGGCCAGATCGTAATATAGTAACACAAGCTGATGCAGGGAACCGCTCTCAACAAGTACCCCAGAAACTCGTAAAAAACAAGGTTACATAGGCCGGTCCGAGAACAGATCCCTGAGGACAACCTCGTTCTATGGATGCTTCTGTCTCGTAAAAGCTTCCTCGTACTCCACAAGTCCATGCTTGAGATACCTGACTACAAGAGCATACAAGTTGGTGGGTGCCTCATACTTTTTCGGCTGCTGAAGTACGCGAAACCACCAGACGTTGTCAAAGACAGAAGATATGTCAAAGAGTAGCAACATGACATACCGCTCCTTCTTCTGTTCAACTTTTGTGAGGACTCTCGGCAATGCATCAGCGGGGTTTTTTCCTCTTCTAGAGCCATATTGCCGTAGATAGCTAGCTTTCTAAGAACCGGCCTTAGGCTGGTTAACATGAGATTCTCAAGAGCCTTGAGATTCTCATTACAGGGACAAATGGGTCCATATGACTTAAAAGCTGTTTGTCCTCTATCTCCTCCCTTGTATAGGAGTCTCGGATCGGCGATTTCCAGCATTCTTGGAAAGTATCTGTTATCCAGACACTCGTTGAAATACTCCTAACAATCTCTGCTCTCTGTAAGGGATACTTCAAGATCGCAATTGGACCCCCAAACCGTGTTACACGAGTTTGTATCGGAGCAAAGGATCACATTCTTTATGTTATTTGTGATTGCGGGAAATACCCCACGTCTACATCAGGTTTGTGGTGTAGGTACGCCTATAGACATTTTAATGCAATGACATAAGACAAAAGAAAGAGGAAGATATTTTTGTAACAATACCTCAATCTATTTTTAAATTATAAAAATTCCTCTCCTCACTATTCTCCCACAAAAAAGAAAGACAAATAAATTCATACATTATGAGGAATAAAACGAAATATATTCTACACTACATACCTAAATAAACTAGGACATGATATTACAATGAGAGGAAGAATTAAAAAAAAATGTAAATAAGAAGATAAATAATAACATTTCTTCCATTTAAATGCCATTGTGTTTTTTTTGTTTTTTTAAATTGGTATATACTATTTCTACCACATGATCAGTCAATAAGTGATGTTAACACTTTAAATCATTAAGTTTTATGGTAATTGATTTAGGAAAAAATAATAAGAATATTTAATAGTTTATTTAACTTAATCGATTATAACCTTTAAAGATCATAATTAAAAGCCCAATTAGGTTATCATTTAAGAATGAAGGATTTTATTTATTAAGGTTTTAATATGATTTACATCCATGAACACCCCGTTTTAATGCTCACACTGAAATCTCTCACCTCTGCTTTAAAGGGAAATTTGAATTGCTAATGTGTTAAAATGAAACATTGAGTGAATACGGAATGGAAATACCTTTAGGAAGTCCTGATCACCATATTTTATCAAAATTATGCGATAAGGGATAATGAACAGAAAATATGTTCATACAAAATATATCCCTGGCTAAGAAATTTAATATTTCCATCTTTCTGTTCAATAATTCCGCTTAATTTTTCAACTTTCTTTGTCCGTGCTAAAAAATTTGAAATTAATAAACATGTCTTAATCCCAACTTGATTGAGTATATGTATTTCGTAAGATTTATTTTTTTGGAGTAGACTAAATGTCTCTATAAATAGGATATTCTTAATTCAATTAAATGTTTTATATTCGTGTAATTTTGAGTGGAATATAATCATATAAAAAAATAAAATTATTTCGGAATTCCTTATAACAGCATTTACTTGGTCTCACGCATGGTGGAGTTGAGTGAGAAGCGTTGGGATCTCCTGGTTTCTGATTTTCAAAGGCTCACTTGTAATTATCCTAGATGATAGTAAATATTGTATAAACGTTTTTTCCGAACATTACGAAAGCTAATTGTAATATTCGGAAAACAAATTACCAAAAAAATTATTTCTGCTCTCTTCATCTTTAGTCGGTTACCAATCTGTTCAAATCGTCTTTACCAACACTAATAAGGTGATGTGGTTACCAACATGATATTGAAGCCGATTAAATTTTACATCGAAATACCGATTTTGAACAAACTCTTAAGAGCAATTTTTGAGAAAATCCTAAAAAGGTTCAAAACGCATTGTGTAAAGTGGCTCTTCTAGTTCGCCAATTCTGATGAAAATGTTGCTGTAACATCTCCAGGCATATATTCTAATATATGCATTAATGCATATATTTAACATAATATCTTCCAAAATATTAAATTTCAGTTTCGTAAAAACTATCGTTTTTTTAGCTGGACTTGCTACACATACACCTTTTTACGGGACTTGGTCATTTCATATTGAGGGGTTCCTAAAACAGAGTTTATCTCCGGTGAAAACTCTGATTCGAAAATTTTGACAATCACAATAATTCCATTTACTATATATTTAATGTATAGGTAAGTAAAAGTAAAAATTGCAATAAGAAAAGAAATTATTCTCAACCACTTTTTACATAATGTTTTGTACACAATGCTTTGTACACACCCTCCTTTCACTGGATTACCAAAACAACTACTTGTTTATTTTCAATAATTAAATGCCTAATTAATGACATGTAATCAATATCCTGAAATGTTGCTTCACGCCCGTTATACAAACGCCATTTTTTTTCAATTAACGAATTCAACCATGAAAGGGTGGTTCGACGGTTGAAGGCAGCGGACCAACAAATTGGAGTTTTTTACTGTTCGCGAAGTGAATAGGGGAAGTTGGATATTCGATGAAAAACCGCCTTCTGCGTGTATTTTCTGTTTCCTCATTTCTGCAATATAGTAGGGAGTTCGGGGAACAGTTTTTCATATCCAGGAAACTTATATGGCTTAGAGAAAAATGCATCGGGTACAGTATTTATTGGATTCCCGTCAATGCTCATATTGTTATCTACAAAAAAGAACTAAGCCTGCTAAAATGGTTTCTCTTTCTATATTGAAATTCGTTGGGAACATATGATTTAGATTAAATAATATAACTTGTATATATATTAATTGTACATATCATATTGTTCCCAAGGGACCCATTCCCAGAACAAAAATTATTTTTCTAGTCTATTCTAACTATATTAAATTGTTAGCCAATGATAAGTTTATTCCCTGTTCGCCAGTTTATATTACCTTTTACGACTTTGTCTATCTGATAATATTTTTCTGAAACCTTTCTTTTCCCAACGGTATATTATACGTCCATATTATTGTTCTTATTATAAAAACTACAGAAATTGGAAAAAAAAATAGTTTTGCTCTTTTATCCTTTAGTTAGTGTTCAAATTCGTCCAACTTGTATATTTAGCCGTCCTTTATCAATGTCATTAAGATTATATAGTTAATCTTTTTTAATGTACATAGGCCTTTGCCTATTCTATATAGTTTGAATCTTACCTTTGTACTTTAGATGATACTATAGCCTAATAAATTCTATATCGATCTAGCGAGTTTAATGAAAATCGTTAGTCATTTATGAGAATATCGTATGAAGGTGCATAATGCAAGTTATAACGTGGCTCTTCTGGTCCGCCTCTTTTAGTTCGAGAGTTGCTGTACCATATAGTTGTCTTAAATATGAAATTTCAGTTTTATACAACTTTTATTTTTGTGCTTACCGCGCATACATACAGAACGTTTTGCACGACTTTGTTATTTAGACTCTGGGACACTAAGAGGTTTATTTATGTTGGAAACTGGAATTCGAAAAATTTTACAATCGCAGTACTATTATTATATATATATACATATATTTCATATGTATAGTAAATAAAAGTAAAAAGAGAGCTATATTGCAATCGTAGGCAAATTTTACAATCAACTATCAGATGACCCATAAAAAAATACTATTTTGCAATAACTAAATATATACATCAAAGGGTCATCAAGGTGCTTGAAGGAGCAAATAACCGAATAGTTCTTTTTAACTGTTAAAGGAAGTATTAGAAAGAACCCGCTTTCTCAGCAATCTAAATAACAAGTCACTCATAAATTAAAATATTAGACGTAAGAGCTATAAATTTCACAAGAATATCATAATTTAGAAATCTTCGTAAAGGCAAACACGCTTGGAAGCTTAGAGGGGTCTCATCCGCCTTCTCTTCAAGATAAAAGGAAATGTTTTCCTGTGTTATATAAAAGCACTAAAATGACTCGCTTTACAGGACCTCTGTTTATTAATAATAGCCGAGGTATAAATAGTTGAAACCAATTAGGAAGGAGAGGAAGGAGGGGGGGGGGTTGCTTAGGTAAGAGGATTAGAACCCTATCAAGGTATGAAATATTAAGGAATTTGTTAGTCGGTAATGACTACAATATATTTTCATTTTCTCATCATAGTCCTAATTTTTCTTTTCGTTCAACATTTAAAAAAAAGACTCTTAATTCTAAAAATATTTTCACCTCTCAACTTAACAAATCATCGACCGTCCTATACATAAAAAAAATAGATAAAACCTTTAGCCTCCCCATCCCAAGTGAGTAGTGCATAGAAGCCCTATAGGACGGTCGATGAAATGTTGAGTAGCTGAAAATATTTTTGAAATAGAATTAGAATTTTTTAAATTTTAAATAAAGGATATATTAAAATATGACTTTTCAAAAAATGTTTTTGTTTTTTATTTTATTTTTTTTTTAAATTTTATTATAAAGAAATTTATAACTGTATTATAGAATAAAATACATTGATTAAATTTGTTAATTGATCGAATAGGCTTGATACAGACATGTAAGGAAACTACCCAGTGGTAGCATTTCAGTGTTTATTAGTACATCGCGATTCCATCGTCTTTTCAGCGGCCTCGGGGGATTATCAGGAATAGATGGTGATGAGAGGTTGAGGACGAGTGAGTTGGAGTGGGCAGGTAATTTGAAATTAAAGGAGGTATATCTAGTTCGGGCTAGATCTGTGCGATATTTAGGTCTTTATGAATGATTTTATTGGTGACAAAGTAAGGGGCATTTGCGATCTTTCGGAGGTTTTTGGATTGAATTGGAGGATTGCAAGGAACGAATGTGGGAAGAATTGAATGGTTTGGTGGATTCCCTTTTCTTTGTTTTTATCATAATTTTTAGACATAGTAAATGAAATTAGACGACACTGCTTATGAAGCGGTGAAAGATCATGTATGGAGAAATATGCATGATAAGTATTTTAATAAAAAAAACAAAAACACTATTAATAAAATAAGCGATTCGAAAGTTACGAGAGCTGTAAAATGCACATAGATATAATAAAAATATATTTGTTTAAAGATACTTAAGAGAAAGGCTCTAGAAGCCGAAACATTGTAAAATACGAAAATAGATCAAATTATTTTGGAAATCGCCATAAATATATTTTCCTTTAATAGCGGACAAACGAAAGGAGTAAAAACTGACGAAAAATTTTCTTGAGGAGTTGTTCATCCCTACATTTTGACAACTATTTAGTTCTTTTTTTATATGTTTTTGTTGACCTTATAATACATCTATATATTAATTAATTCAGTTTAAATAACTCAATTATTTTTTAAAAATCTAACAATAAAATATATTAATTCAGCAGAATTAATAACATTAAATAAATACCGACTTTTTTGTCCCACTTTTAGGGTTTATAGTTTTGAAATAGTAGAGAGCTAATGCAATATACTTGTTATTCTTAATATTGCAAAGATAAATATAATATTTATAATAATAAACAAATATGATATAATAAGAATATATAATATGATAAGAACAATAAGCAAGGATAATTTCTAATATCATAGAAACGTTTATGTACTTCTCCATTAACTTTTGTAATTTCCTTCCTTCTAATATCCGTCATACTCTTACTCTTTCATTTTTTGAATCCATTCTTGTCTGTAATTTCAAAACACATAAATTGTTTATTTTTTTTATTAATAATGATTATATATTTAAACTGAATTAAGTATTTTAAATATTATATTTCCTTTAATAATCTATTGGGATTTTGAGTCAAACTTTTAGACGGGTCCTTTCCTTAAGAATTAAAATAATTTCTTTATGACTCTTTGCAAAAAAAAAATATTTACGATGATCTATTATTTTATTGATATAGTTCCTTTACCTAAAATTAACTAACATCATTTTATTATCCTTTTATGTCTTCCATTTCCTTTAGGTTATATGCTTCCTAACCTCAAAATCTCTACCTTTCAACCTTTATAGCTCATTTCTAAGATCTGCCTCATTTCGACACTTCTTTATTGCCCGCCCCACCACTTTGTGAAATTTCCTTTGTCTTAAAATCCTGAGCACTCTATTCTTAGGCCCTTTTAAAACCCTTCAATTGCAGTTTCTCTATACAAGTCTAACGGAAATTAAGGATTTAAAAACAATAATTAGTTTATATTAATATGAAGACGTATCTTACATTTTTTCGTAAATAAAATTGTTTAGCTATGTTTGTAAAATGTACATATTTTTAATCATTATTTGTTTATAAGCAAATTCTCCTAAAAAATAAGTGAAAATTTGCATAAGTGCATGGTATGCATAGGAAAGGACAGTGGCCATTGATCTTTCATGTTTGTAATATAAATAGTTTCTTCTTATTTTACTTGTTTGTTTCATCTCTGAGTTTAATATTACAAAATTATAATGTTTTATTCTTAGTTTTTAATCTTACGTTTTTACTTTCACTTACATATATATGAAATATATAGTAAGGGGAATTATTGCGTTCATGAACATTTTCGAATTCCAGTTATCAACGGAAATATACGTTTTAGGGTCTCGTGAGTCCAAATAGTCCTACAAAAAGGTCTGTGTGTGTCATTCCGTGTGTGGTAAGTTCAACACAAAAACGGAAAGTCGTATGAAACTAGAATTTTGTATTCAAGACAACTATACACCCGAGATGTTACAGCATCTTGTACATCAAAATCGGCTAGCCACTTTATACCAAGCATTTTGCATCCTTTAACGATTTTCTCAAAAACGGCTCAAACGATTTTTGTTCAAATCTCTGTATCATTGTAAAATTTAATGAGCTTTAATATTATGTAGGTTTCATTCTGATTGAAATAGTCTGACATGGCTTTAATGTCGATATTTTCATTTTCAAATACAAAGTTAAAAGTACTTTAAAAAAGTACCTTTAACTTTGTAGGTTTAATAAAATTAACCATATCATCTTATTAGCATTACTAAAGGTTGAACGAATTCGATAACCGACTAAAGGAGAAAAAAGACTGCTTGACTTAAATGCCAAAGTTTTGAATTATCTTCCTCTTAAGTACCTTTAATTTTGTAGATTCGAAAAAACAAAAAACAAACATCGTCTTGTTAGCATTGATGACAAATAAATATATAAGTTGTACGAATTGAATATCCAACTATAGGAGAAAAGAGCAAAAAAAAAAATATTGTTTATGCAATTATTATGTTTTTGAACATAAAAACATTAATATATAAAACAAAATTGTAAAAGTTCATGGAGAGTGCTGAAAGCAATAATAAAACTAACTGATTATTGTAGATAATAATATAATAGATTATTTAATAAAGCACATGTTTCTATCGAAATTCAATTTAATTAATTTGTTAACCTTTTTACGTTTACATACCTCTATATTTCATCTCTGACTGTATTTAAAAATTCTTAAATTCATTTTAACATTAAAATTAAGTGAATGTGCGCGCACCAGATTTTTTTAAGTATACAACAGCTATAACTATTTATTACCTTAAACAGCACATTTAAATGTTTTTCTAACTAATTTGCACTTAATTTCATTTTTTAGTCGCGAATTTAATGTTTCAAATTACAGAATAAAGGTTTCTGTTCATAAATCTTACCCATGTAATATAAGGATTAATACAGATGAAAATTCTAGAGGGAGGAAAAAAACTCATCCCAGGATAAACTTATAATCTTGCTAGAACTTCTGCTTGCATTTCGAAGTAATCTATTTGATCACTGTTTTAGGAAGATGGAAGGACGGAGTCAATGTGATAAAGAGATTTCACCTCAAACGCTTTCTCTCCAAACTCCTTCAACCAACCTCCGAACAAAATCAAATCAACAAAGAAATTGAGATGAGTTTCAATATGAATAGGATCGTAGCAAGGCTCTTTGATAACTCTCACAACAAATCTCTTTTATATACTTTATATCTCTCCTGATATATATATATATATATATATATATATATATATATATATATATATATATATATATATATATATTTGGAATGGGAAAGCTTTAAAAATATTAATATTGATACAGTTATAGTTTATTTATTCATCGTAATAGAAGATAAAATGACATTTTCATTTGTAACTATGCTAAAGAAAAATTAACATGAAACATTGGCTAACCAATGGACTATTGTTTATACTGTAAATATTGTATGAAATGTAATATTTCTGAATAAATAAATAAAAAAAAAATAATGAAAATTTTTCCGGTTATATCTTCAATTTTTTTTTTTTTTTTTTTACATTATTTAATTAAAAAATATTTTACTCAATATCTGCTGTGTTTTTTTTTATTATTATTTTTTATGTTAAGAAATATTTCAACTTTATTTATCGATCCTTACTATGCTGTTAATTTGCTATTTAATCATGTTTTCTCCAATGTCGTAATTACCATACAATAATTTAATGATAAAGAAAATTACAAAAGAAATCTTAATACTGAAAAGTGATTAACTATCCAAGTCAGATTAATCATTAAATAATTATATTTTAGTACTTTTAAAATCAACATTAACTTCCGCACACCGGTAGTAAGTTTCATTTCTAATTAACGCTATTGTGGGTATGGCCTTCTCATATAATACACTTTAGCTAAAAAATAAGCATATACTATACGTTTTTTTATTATTTATAACGTACTATATGACAATATGCTTATCTTACCAACTGGGAAATCAAGATTATAAAGCAGTAAACCCCGTTAATATTGGGTTTTGTCACATGAAATGTCAGTTTTCAAGGTAAAGGATTTTTATTAAAAATACGAAATGAAAACAAGATAATTTTATTCGAAGTATTTACCTTCTTTTTCTACACATTTTTCCCTACGTGACACCAACTTTTTTATCCCCGAACTGAAAAACTCTGAGCTTTGAAGCGAAACTAAATCTAAAAACGCACTTTTCACTTGATCATCATTTTCAAAAAGTTTTCCTTGTCTAAATTCCTGAGCAGGTGGTAATATGCTGGAGACAAGTCGGAAGATTATGGTGGGTGCGGACTGTATGTTTGAGGGCATCGGTGTCTATTACGGACGGAGTTCTTCCTCGGGACAAGTTTTCCAAGTCGGTATCCCCAGCTGAAAACTTAGCAAACCAACGGCGAATGGTCCGTTTATTAACACTCCCTTCCCCAAACGCCTTGCAAATATTTCTTGCGTCCTCAGCTGCTGAATGGCCGAGTTTAAACTCGTACAAAAATATTATTCGAAAATCGCGTGTTTCCATGTTCATATTTGAAGTTATACTAAAAAGTGGGCAATTGATTGGGAAGCTAATGTTTATAATACAAAGGTAGAGGATCAGTAACTGTTTACTTTAAATATGTTAACATTCGGAAGAAAACAACAGAGACCTGCAAAATCCTTTATGTATTTCAGAAACTATAAAAACGGACATTTCATGTGAAACAACCCAATAGCTAAGGGTCCTACTCAACATCATGAGGATGCATAACTTGCTTTGACTGTTGGTTTCTAAGTAGCAGAAAAAACTGATCGCATACATCCTACAAAACTGATATAGCAGAGATAGCTATTAGTTGAACGGTATTTGACATAACGCATTTCGACATTTAATATATAAACTGCAATGAGATAGCATTCACAACTCAACATTTTTATCCTGATGCCAAGTATTAAAAAAGTAAAATAAATAAAATATCTCTTCTCTCTTTGTTTACTGTTTCATGTTATAAATAGAAGAATCACTTCACTTGTCAGACTTTAGATTAGAAATCTGATTAGATCAGTATGATTTAAAGATTAAAAAAAAACTTTATTTATCCATTGTTTATTTCTTATTACATGCTTGTCCAATGACACTTTTGAAATAGTCTATAAACTTTGATCTTGAATCTCATATGGTCTAATTAATCTTATTTTTTTTAATATTCTACTGGTACAAAAGGCATTGCCTATAAAATATTATGCCAAAAATAAAACCCTAAAACAGTAAAAACAGGTGAACATATGAAAAATGTATAGCTAGGTATACGTTATAATATTTTATCCTGCCACTCAACCTGTTCGCAAAATAAGAGTAAATACGGGATTTTTATTCAGAAGGATAAGCAGCCTTATTTAGCATCTATTTTTCATTCTTGAGTAATTTATCCATTGGCATAGCTTATAAAGGTGCTATAATATATCTGCATCGTAGATTACCATTTTTCTTGACTTGAGAAACATGCTACGTCCTGAGCCATATATCTAAAGATGTGTCTTATTTACAGCTATACAAGGAACGAATAAAATCCTAGGAAAAAAGTTTAATAGACGAAATTGTGTTTGTGAAGGTCACTCTATGGAATTGGAAAAACCCCTTTTTATTTGGATATTCAATTTAAACGGTAAATTTATATTTTAAATGGGAAATACATAGGTAAAATTTGATAACATTATAATAATTAGTTATAACTAGCTGACCCGACAGACGATGTCCTGTCTGAACTATGTCTTAGCGAAACCGGTCTAGCCGTTCACGTGGGATGCGATGACCAAGGAAAAAAAGGATTAATTTTTATACCTGTAGATAAAAAGATTGCCCTGGGAAATTTAAAAAACCTATTCACCCAAGTAACGTTTATCTTTTTCTCTTTCATAAGATCCTTTTCCTGACTAATATAAAATTAAAAAAATTGAGAAATCAGTCAAGCCGTTCACGTGTGATGCGATGACCAAGGGAAAAGCAAATTCATTACTATATAGATAGATAGTTTGATTATCATTACCTTTACCATATTAAAAAAAAAAAAAAATTACTGTCTACCGAAGTAACTTTCTCTTTTTTTTTTTTTTTTTTTTTTTTTTTTTTTTTTTTTTTTTTTTTTTTTTTTTTTTTTTTTTTTTTATATGATCCTTCTTCAGACAGATATAAACATTACAAAAAATAATAAGAGAAAACGGTCAAGCCTTTCAAGTGTGATGCGATGGCAAGGGCAATATATATATTAGTTAATATGTAACCCTATTTTTTTAAATTTGGAACATACTAAAAAAGGATGGTAGAAACAATTAACAAAGCTTGATTAACTGGTTACCTCAAGCGGTATATATATACTAAATCTATAATGGGATTAAAATATATCATAGACTATTTTCTCAGCGTATCTAATGGTATCAATAGCTGTTGCTCTGGGCTTGAGCAGATGGAGCAATATAAGGAAATAAAAAAAAACGAATCAAGCCTGCCAACTTAGCTGGAGAAGTAGAAACTACAGAAACAAGAGACTTAACAATTGAGCATTGTATTAGCTAATAGAAAAAAATCTCTCTAAAAAAAATGATATAGTAGAAGAAAACACAAACCAAATGATTAGGTACAGAAAAAGAGTACAAAACAGGAAACCAAAAATATGAGAAGGAATAATCTTGTGCATTTCGCAAATCAATCAGTTCACGAAGGTTTTGAAACTCCAACTTGATATAATTGCAATAATGTTATATTACCAATAATAATTATTATTACCTTCTCGATAAGGCCTTAAAGACCACGTGAATATCACGAATGGAATGCTTCCTTTTCATCTGCCTTCTCTTCTCCCATATATACCCTCATGAGCTCCGCTTGTTTACGTTTTCTCACCTCAGACCACGCAACACCCTTTCTGGAGCGCTTTTTTTCAGCAAAATCTTTATTCCCTTGAGCGCCTTCTTGTACTTATCTCTTTCCAAACAATCTTAGTATCTTATCCCCTCTTGGTACATATCATTCTTAACCTGTTTGAAATACCCGGTTAAATATTTATAATATAATATAAATTAATTTTTTTAATATTTTTTTGTTTGCTTTAATGACCAAAGACCTTTGAGGTTGAGTCGGTTTAATAAATTTAAAAAGATACACAACATTTTCATACCTGAAAAACCAAAAACCTTACAGCATTTAATTAAAGTAATATTGTTTAATTATAAATAAAATATGGTATTAATGTTATATATTTAACTCCTACACACTACATATCTAACTCTTTCTTAATCTTTAACTAATTGTTCTGAAATGCTTTAGTTTGCTCACCTCAGAACTTCTGTGTGAAGTAGTGCAGGAGAAACTCGGACGGTAAGTAGGTTTGTTTGTCCTAATTACCAAACTCTATCCAGTTCTCGTCATCATTTTGTAACTTGAGTGAGGATGCAAAGGTTCATCCAGGATACCACCATGGTCATAATTAAGCGATTAAGTTCGGTCACGATGAATAATTTATATATTCTGTTACACTAGTTTTGAATTGAATCGGAAGTCTGAATACCCAACTGGGATAAACTCAGGCTCTATGAAATACACACTCTAGAAATATATATATAGGAGTTAAATTGAGTAAGTAGTCGGACGTGAATGCTGTTGACATCCTTGAAAAATAGTATTCCCTTCTTACGAATTAACGTAACTGTTATTTTATTTTATGGAAATTAATTAACTGAAACAAATATTGTTATATTTGTGAGAAATTAAACTTAAACGGTTGCTTGCATTATGCGGGTTTAGTCAAGCTTGTCTTCGTCGACTCTATATGTTTTAATTTTTGTCTAAAATCATTAATGATGTATCAGAAATCTTTATAACTTATCTATGTTAAAAAAAAGATCTATATATAAATATTTCTCTTTTATACCTAGTTTTCAAAGATTAATTACTTCATGGCTTATATTTATAAATCTTTAGATGATGTCCAGGAAGGTGTGCTGCTGGGTACTGATCCTATGCCTCATTTCTTACTACTTCCTTGCATTGCTTGAGAATATAGTTGAAATGAAATTAGTAAGCTGTTGGTGTAACATCTCAGAAATGTACCAAAATTAAAGATGTAATTTATTTTTTTTAAGACTTCGTTTTTGAATTAGATTACCAGATACTTACAGACCACATGATAGCAGTATAGTATGGTTCATAAACAGGTAAGTGAAAACAATATGCAATGGCGTTTAAGATACATCAGGAATTTTGGCTAAAGCCTACTGTGCTAATTCGAAATATGAGATACCATAAAATGGGATGAATAGGAACACTCCAAGGTATCTTGAGCAATATAACAATTTTTTTTTTATCTGAATTGATTGAACATCACGTCAAATCTTAGGTCTATATCTCCTCTATTACATATTTAGTGGGTGTGTGTTTTTGAATAGTACTTTTTGAAAGAAAAAATATATTTTAATGACATCTTTGAAAAATAGAAATTAGGTCACTTTATTAACTTATATTCTACAAATTTGGTCTCATATTCCAAAAAAGCTCTAAAGCATTACGCTCCTGTAGGAAGAAGAAGAAATGTCAGTAAATGATGTATGCACTTAGATCATTGATAAATGAAACAGACCCCAGAAATCTGGCAGATTTAGAACTTCGCTCTTTCAACGTTTATGTAACTTCATTAGGGCTAAAATAAGCTTCCTCTTCAGTTGGGACAGAACTATAACCTTGCTTGATTCTTTTGTAAAACAAAACCGATGTATCCTCCATCATCAGGTTCTAAATCATTACAAACATAAGTTGAATGTTCAGGTTTTTTCCAATACTTTAATAAGTAAAAAGTCGCCGATTAAAATGTCATAATTTGTGGATAATGATTTAAATCCAGGTTCATCTTCAGATGTGCATGACAACACCAACTCACCATCACTGTCTTCCAAAGAATATTTATCTGACGTGTCTTCTGAAAGAAAACAGCTGAGTTCCCATTCACCCCACTGTTCCTATTCACCGCATTTTACGGTACTTTTTTTTGTTTTGTTTTTTAAATATATTTATTTATTTTTTTATTGATGTTTATGATTTCACCTTATTCTTATAAGAAGAGTACCTTGCAATAGAAAGTTTTCAATATTGAGCTGAAAAGAGTAAAAACTATTGCGATATTCAATGTGGTGATAAAATTACTAAAATATTCAGTTCAAATTATGTCTGATATCATTCATGAAGATGTATTAATACAGAATATAAGAAGTGCCCCTGGAGCACCTAGGATAGAAGGAACCTGCCTGAGGATTTGCGAGGTGCCCAATTTGCCAAGAGATAACTAATATTTGAGGTGAGTACCCTAAATTAGAAGGTAAGAGGGAACAGTATCGCTGAGAGATGACAGATGAGGTGCTCGAATAGGTCAACAACTACGGGCCATATCGCATCCTCCCACTTCAATCAATCAGCCGACGTTCTCCTCCTCTCTTCTCTAACGTGTTAGGTACCCTGATTATACATTAATATTCATAATTACTATATAAAATTGGAACGATGAAATGATGATATTCATTGTTGCCTGGTTTACCTTCAAGTCTGAAAATAAAATTCATTTTCCTATTTTCTCATTTCTATGAACGGTTCGTGAATACAACGATTATCTGTGTTGTAGCAAAATTTACATAACTAAGATACCGACCCTAAATTAATGTAAAAATGAAATATAATTTGATTTCATTGATAATTAAGGATTAAACGTTTGAGTAAACTTTACTACTAATTCCTTCGACAAACTTATGTCGTGAATTTGAAGATGCGTGTGTCATAGTATGATATTCGCGAGGTATGAAATGTTTTCAAATAGATTTTATTAGAATGTTTAATGATACCGCCAGATAATTAGTACTAGAGAATAATTACCTCGATTGGAATTCATTCTGATTTCTATATTTTTAATTTTAACATATTGAATGCATTAGGATTTTATTATATATAACAAATCATAGCATTCCTAATAATAAATAAAATTAATTAGTTTCTAAATTAATTGGATGCTATCTATTATTTAAATCGTGTATGCTGACAGGCTGAGGAGATTTGGGTTAATATAAATACAGGTGCACAATATAGCGATGTCCTCTATAGTGCTTTATAGCTTTGTGTACTTTGAATTTACGACAAGTCCTCTCGCACCGTACTTACCATTCTTAGGTCTAGTGAACTGAATAATTGTGCTTAGCGTTCGTTTATATTAACCTACAGACAAATGTAAAGTGGAAACTAAAGCAACAGTACCTAACTTCATATTATTTATTAAAATCAATAAACAAAAAGTTTAAGTGAGGTATTTTATATATTTCTTTATTTTATCTAATGCTCGTATTTTAGAACGAATTTATAAGCATATTTCATTGAAACGAATAACAAATATATTACATATTTTTATTACCTAAGGATATTAACTGTGCCTTAAACTAAAAAAATGGACTCAGATCTATCTCTTGTTTTCTTCGTTGTCCTAGATGACCTTGAAAAAGCTGATAGAAAACCACAAAATCGTCTATTAAAGGGATTATCGTTTGAGAAACTGCAGACCCACTTGTTTTCAACACTTTTAAATCTAGTTCTGTTATTACTGTTCGTATACAATTATTAAAAAACAAAAAAGCTTTATCAACAGCAAGACTAGTTTATTGCAAATAAAGCACCTTTATCCAAAAGAAAATTTATGTAATTACATTGAACATTGAGTAGTTTAAATAAAAGTAGTTATACTTTTTAATACCTTATACGCCTTCAATCAGGTGGTAAACTGTTTTGCTATTCCGTTTGGTAATGCCGTACTGTATCGCAATGTATTGAAGGGGCGAGCAAATTAAGAATCTGGTCATTTCTTTTTTAAGATTCATTAATTATATCCATATAAAACTAATATCATTATTGACAATCAGCGAATAACAATATTACTTTTTATTTTTAAGATCTCAGAATACGCCAAAGATGTGTTATATCTTATATTGTTCCTATTTGAGATTTTTAATTTTTAATCTTCGTTATTAAGTTTTATTTTAGAGTAAGGAAAAATATGGTAGGGATAGTTAAGGATTTTTTTTTTTTTTTTTTTTTTTTGTGGCATAGTAATTTAGAGATTGCACATTTAAACTGTTCCTAAATTATGAAGTTTTCAATAGTACTAAGTATATTTTTCCTTAGCAGCAGTATTAGAGATCATCATTAACAGTGAATACAAATTTTGCAATCCTTTTATGAATATTCTTGTAAGAAGCTTTTATATTTTATTTCTGTAATGATTACCCAATACAATAACAATACCAAATTAAAACGATATCGAAATGCGTTCTTGTTAGTTTGGCTAAAATAGCTACCCTTTTGCGCCCCTTATCAACGATTTCCTATAAAAAGCTTAAAAAAGCCCTAAGTATAGAAGAAACCCCGCAAGATTAGGCCCTGGATAAAATGAGATGGTGATTGCAATCCGAGGAGGGTCCGAAGGTCTCCCTTACAGAACTGATTTTCTTCTTTTATTTTGCTGGTCTGGTTCTTTTATCTCTTCTGATAATTTGACATCCCTTTTACGCAATCAGTTGAAGATAATTGGATCATTATGATAATATTTCTTTGATATACAGGCAATGAGTATAAAATTTATTTTCTTCTTAGTCGACTAACGGGGATTTATAAATCTAACAATAAACTATATAAATATTACATAAAATCTTTGTTTTGAGACGTTCAATGTACATAACAATACAATTCCTGGGATAACAATTAAAATTAACATACAATTTTCTCTTCTGTAGTTCCAGCCCTCGTTAAAATTCAAGTTTTAAAAACCAGAGTATATTCATATAAGGTCATTGTTTTGAACGTCCTAACAATGAAATCGTCTTAACAGTATGTTGCAAGATCATTAAAATCATGGGTCAAAGAAATTAAAAAGATAATTAAGAGATACATCCTTAGGATCCTAGTTTCTAATTTTAAATCTTATTCTAACAATGACGAATCGAGCCTTTACTTGTAGATGTGATTGTTAAATCTTTCGATGATGTAAAATAAATACTCACAAATTTAAGTGATCATTATATGATGAACATATAAAAATTGTGATTATGAAGTGCAGAAAAACAATAGATTATGTACCAAAATTATGATAAATATGGAAAGTAGTTCTGATAAATTTTTAGTAGCAGTAAACTCCTAAATTTATTAATTATAAAATATATTATAGTAATAAAAATGTTAAACAATATGACATGAGAGTCAACACTTATTTCAGTCTTCTTTGAAACCGATGCGGAATGCTTCTCATAAATTGATTCTTACCCAGTTTGAATTTTTGTATATCTTGACATATTTACATTTGCATCTGCATGCGGGTAACAATCAGACAATAGGAAATTACTATAAATTTGATCTTGAGGCGTGAGAGGCATGATAGGGAGAGGATGCCTAGCGACACTTCTTCCTGATGTGTTTTTCAATTAGAATTTGTGTTCAAAGTCCCTAATCCAACTTCATTTTAGCCATCTGCGAGTGTTGTGAAGTATGTTTGTAGTGGCCATATTTTGTATTATGTGTTAAATGCCGTGAAAACGTTTGTAGGGTCCAAATCTGTTCCTAGAATGTTGGCATTTGAAGGTCTGTGTATAAAGTAATGTTGATAGTTATTTATTTACAGTTATGTTTCTATAATATTTTTACCATACTGTATGAAAAGCAACCCGTTAGTAACATAGAACAAGATTTATTCAAGCATAATAATAAAGCACAAGATTATGTGAAAATTAAAACATAAGGATGATTAAATTTATAACATATTATATCAACAAGTAACATATTAATAAACCTATTAAAAATTAAAAATGTCCACACTTCTACGACAATAATTAAAATTTAATTAGGTGTGACAAAACCAATTTTTATTTTAGGTACAGCATTAAAATTAAGAAACGTAAATAGCCTCTTTTTATAGTGATTTTCTCATATATTTGTTTTTCTTCATTATTGGCAAATGCTTTTGATTATATTTTGTTTTTTATTCTAAAATTTCAATACATAGCTAAGACTTCTGTTGTTAAAACAAATTGATAAGTGCCGTTAAAAGCTGTTAAATGTTGGCAGCTAATTAGAAAACTTTACATAATTCAGTTGTTCTTCAGCTTGCGTAAAGCGACGACTTTTCATTCTTAAGTCGAAGTTTCCATTTGTTCCGATCAATAGCTCATTTTCTTAGTTCCACGTCTTACAGGAAATTGAACCTTTCCAGCATTCTGCTTCTATATTCAAAGGAATAATATTTAAAGGAAATATATTTTCTGATTCAACACCACTATCAACACGGCTGTTCAATCTGTCAATGAATCTTTTAAATATTTAAATTGTATAATATTAATAGAGTGTTCATGTGAAGAAATAAGAAATGATTGGAATGATGAAATTGGAATGAATTTTAATACTTGAAGGGTTGCGTTGAAAATGAGGGTTCGACAAAATTGATAAACTCGCGTAAAGAACGATAGAGATGTGTCAGAGCAGGTAATTTATAAATGTTTACAAAAGACCATTATGTTGTGAGACAGGAGAAAGAATGAAGGAAGAAATGTAGAAGGAAAAACCACCCCTCCACCCACCCTCGTACTAATGGTCTGCCAGGAAAGGAATTCCTCTGCTCCAGGAATCTCACCCTTTCTATTACCTTCATCACATACGTGCTTGAATGTCCGTCTTAAGACACCTCATGTTCTATTATACGTTTGTTAAAGCAACTTTTCATACCATCTAACTTGATTTCCATTCCAGTTTCATTCAGAAATAAAACAGTTACTAAAATTCTTTTTTTATCTAAAAGCAAATTATGAATTACACTTCATAATAAAATAAAAAAATATCTGGTGCGGGCAACACACGACTTTCACTTACCTCCGTTTTTAAATTCGATTAAAGAATTTTCAAATACAGTTAGAGATAAAAATGAGTGAAACCATTAATGAATTAAAATTAAATTGAATTTCTTTAGAAACATGTGTTATATTAAAAAAATATATTATATTATTATCTAAAATAATCGTCTTTTCATCACTCTTGTGTATAAGATAATATTTTTTCTAAAATCTTCAGCTTTCCAACGGTATATTATACATCTATATTACTGTTCTTATGTACAAAAACAAAAATTGCATTAAAAACATATTTTTTTTAGTTTTCTCCTTTAGTTTTTTTATCGAATTCGCTCAGCTTGCAAATTTAGCTGCCAATTACCTATGCGAACAAGCTAATATGGTTATTTTTATAGAATCTACAGAATTAAAGGTACTTTAGAGAAAGAAAAGTTAGAACATCGGAATTTAAGCCCTGCAATACTATTTCAATCAGAATGAAACCTATATGATGTAAAGACCATTAAATTATACAGCGATATAGGGGGTTTGATCAAAATCTATAGAGCCTTTTTTGGGGAAAATCGTAAATTGTACAACATGCATGGTATAAAGTAGATCTTCCGGTTAGCTGATTTTTATGAAAAAGATTCAGTAACATTTCGGGCGTATAGTTGTCTTAAATATGAAATTTCAGTTTCATAGGACTTTTCGTTTTCGTCCGGAAGTTACCACACATACACATTGGAATTCGAAAATTTTCGCGATCGCAATACTTTCCCTTACTATATATTTCATATATAGGTAAGTAAAAGTATATCTGATAATATAATGATACTATAGTAAAAATTTTCAAAACTGCATAATTTTTAGTTAAGAAGATGAAGAATCCGGCGTTATAAGATGTTTTATTTTTTTATTGCTCGACAAGACAATATTCCAGTACTCCTTAAGTCTTAATAATGTGTTATACATAACAGCTTCTGACCATCCACTGCAACAGAATCTGTTCAACGTTGCGAGCTCTTCCAAATTATCTACGACTTTTTGTTTTAGGAGCATTTTGGGAACTTCATTATTATTTTAACTTGCAACATGCTTTGCCCATCTTAATTATATAAACGATATAGGAGTCCTTGCACTGAGAACCCTTCGCAGTTATTCTGACAAGACGTTCTGATATCAGAGGGATGGCGAAAGCAATCATTCCATAATACAGCACCTCTTGAACGCTGTCACAGACAGCACGAAAATCTGAGAAAAGGTAGTGGTATGTATGGATATTAATCTCAGCTTCTCTCGACATCACCTTCTGACTGAGAAGGTTTGGTCGGTCGTAGATTTGGCTTTCGCAAAACCTTCTTAATATTGGCCAACTCAACAACGGATAATGAAATCGTACAATCGACCACTGTGTATAGTGTAATTTTCAATATTTTTTTTTATACACTGCCGACATAAAATAATCAACTATACATTTTAATGAAATGAAATCGATTAAATAAACCAAACTGGTTTCTTTTGTAAAGATATTTCTGTAAAAAATCACTGATTGTCTATACATTGAGCTAGTTAAATTTTCTATTTCTTCGAAAGTCGTGAAACTTCAGCAGCGGTTACATTAAAATCTAGAGAGAGTAGTACAACAGTTATATAATGATTTCCTGCCACTGTGATGGAGATCCTCGTCAAGTTTCGCTTATTGCAAAATGCCTCTCTAACTAACGCCAATAATGACTAACTAACGCCAATGATATTCCTAGCTGTGAGAGATGTTCAGTTTTTACACTGAATAAAACAATAAACCTAAATAATATTATTAAATATGACAAGTGAATTGAGGACAACAACAAATTTAAACAGAATCAGAGAATTATCATAATCAATTTTTTTTTTATTGTATTAGCTGCTAAATATCCTTTCAGTCCCTAAACTCAAAAAAATAGTTCATTACAAAAAATCAATAAGATAAATAGTGAATCCCTTTAATATATGGTTTAAGAGAAAGCTGTAAGGGCTTTTTAGAAGTCCCTATTGATAGTTAATAATTTTCAAAGGGTTGATGATGAAGGGTTTATTTAATCGATTTTATTTCATTAAAATATAGAGTCGATTATTTTATGTCGCAGTGTATAAAACAATTATTGAAAATTGTATACAATTATTGAAAATTGACCACTATCCATAGTGGTCAATTGTATGATTACATTCCGTTTCATTCCTTGATGAGATGAAGACTGAAATGAATCATAGAATGCATTATATCAGCTTTGCGAAAAGTAATCAAATGTGTAAAAATGCCTATGCTTGCACCTCGGTTTCATAATTACCAAACTTTGAAGCTATTATTAGCTTCACAGCAATTCTATCTAATTTTGTAGTTTTTCCGATACTGCAACATGAAACATGTCGGTGTACAGTCAATGTTAGGTCACTATACATATGCCTTTCGCTTAACCCTTAAAATAAAAAAGTATCACTTGGTCCATTTAGACGCAAAATATACTAGTACTGTCTTGGCGTTTAAGCTGAACTGCAATAAAGGTTAAATATATTAAATAGTGTGCCAAGGCGATTCTCTACAGTGCGAGAATTTTAGTTTAATAATTGCCTGGTAAGTGTTATGTCAGAGATGGAATTATTAAAAAAGCTGAAGTAAACCGATCTCGCAAGAAGCTAAGAGAAAAAGGACTTCGTGAGAAGAGTGTTGTCAAAATTATTGAAGAGCTGTCATAAGGCAAATAGGTCTCGACAAAAATATAAAAACACGCTGAAGCATGTGCCACAGTTGACATGGGTCTGACACTGCTATGACATTTTTATTGCCAGTTTCACATGGAATAATAATGTTATGACACACCAAGAAGACCTTTGTATAGTGTTTAAGAAAAACAGTTTCGTTTGTAATATGAGAATAAAACATTGGACAGAGAAATTTCAGGTCGACTGAGAGAAAATGATGAGACGACACTCCTCCTTTATGATCGTGTTGTGTGTCAGAAAAAGGATATGAGTTGTGGCTTAAAATATAGCCCTACAAGGACACTCTATCCACCAATGAGAGGGCTCCTTCTCCTCTCCGATGAAAAGGTAAAGATAAATGAAAAAATATCAGAAGAGGAGAAGAAAGACGGCCTTCTCTAAATGAGAGACAGTAATGGAACACTGAACTTGAAGACAATACTGATGAGCTCCTGCTTCGCCGTTAGCAGCCCATTCTTAAAGATCTTTATTTGTATGAATAGAACAACCTTTGTTCTTTAATAATATTTTCTAAGCTTTAATATAGTTTTAAATAAACTTTGATGAACAACAATATAACAGATAGCAGCTCTGAAAATGATACAATATCGAGTAGGTAAGCAGAGTTTATCTTCTATATCTTGTAAATAGCTATGGACAATAGAAAATATATTAGGGAATTAGTTGTACTCAATAGGGATGGTTATAAATTATTTTACCTATTGTGAAGTGAGAATGTTAGACTGTGTGTATATATGGGAGAAGTTAGTTCAGGGTGCAGTCAAATGACCACACAATTAAGTATAAACTTTTAAGTTAAGTATTAAGTATTAAACTTTTTTAATTAAGTATAAAGTTTCGCCCTAAATTATAGGTCTTCTTTAGGGTAGGACCAGTAGTAGAATACAATATATAAAGATGATAAGTAAACGAAATTATAATGATCATTAAAAACAAAGTGAAACAGTAGTTATGACAATTGACAAATATAATAGTAATTAGAAACAAAGGGGTAAATTAAATAAATGGTGAATAATTGAATAATAGAAATTTGAAAATACCAATTTTAAAATTTATTTTCAGTATGAAAAATGTAAAACATTATAAAGTAAAAAATAATTTTTACAGTATGAGAAAAAGAGTTACAAATCTATGACGTAATTATCAGTTTAATTGTTTTCACTTATCATCTTTATATATTGTATTCTACTACTAGTTGATATCTTTTGTTTTTTGTAGCCCTGAAGAAGGCCTAAAATTTAGGGCGAAACGTCGGCACCATTAAATTAAGTTTAAACCTAACTGCACCCTCTACTAACTTCTCCCATATGTTATCTATTGTTCGATATAGTTAATGATCAGTTTTTTTTTCAGAAATACATTGCAACGTTAACATAATACAAATATTTAAAAAATAAGATAATGTTCCATCACTGCTCACTTACTTGTTAAGTGTTTATTGACACTGTTGACATAAACGAGTACAATTAATTATCATCCAAAGCAATCTCAGAATAGGCAGTACTTTATGAGTCGATTGATTCTTAACAGATCATTTTTGTGGTCTCATCTTGTTTAGCGCTGATGGTTTAAATGGCCGAATGTGGATTGATTTATTCAGACTTTTTTTTTTATATTCTACTAAACTTGATGCTTCTTCCATGGTAGGTTCATGAGGCATGAGACTAGTTGACTCCAAAAAGTCAATAGTTTATCTATAAGTATTAGAAAGGCTTTTAGCTGTGACTGGCGGAGCGTTGGCAGTTGAATTAGCGGCTAAAAGAGTGAAGCCATCTCGAAGGGGATACACCTGGGCACTGAGCCCTAAAAGCTTCTTAGCAATCTCCTATCTATACCACCTTCTTTTAATTCTAGGTCGGCCTTTCCTCCTTACATTCTCACTCCTTTCATATATACATCATCGATTTCAACTAGACAAGATTAAAACTTGACCAACAAATTAAATTTACTAATACTATCAAATTACTTTTTTACAGTTAATATATTCTTGGGAATAATTTTTTACAATCAGTAGTATAATATTTTTATTCGATTCGGGCATGCCTATTTGACCAGGTTTGTTCCAACTTGTTTCTTATCTGTCAACCTGGCTGATGCTAAGGCGAAATTTTTTTTTTAATCTGTTCAGTAAATAGATAGATAAAGGTGTTTTATTAATTAATTTTACATGTTTCTTTACAGCTTCTATAGAGCACATGATACTGGCACGGAATTCCGTCTGCCAGGAAGTAGATTTATTTATATATATTATTAAAAAACAAAACAAAAAACTTACAATCAATAAAACAAAAAAATAAATACAAATTATACACTATTGTCAAAAGATAATGGGATAATCTACTTGTTTCCCATATAGAATAAACAAAGTATAAGTATAACTTATCTGTGACAACTTATTATCTGTTTATTTATTTTCATTGTAATTCATTGTAATAAAAAGAAGATATAGAGAGGGCACTGTCTGAGCGAGATGTAGACCGTATAACAACCTTGGCGGTGACGAGTCTCAATAAAAAGATGAGGACTGTGATCAGGACCAGAAATCACATTTCAAAACAATTTGAGACTACACTGGGTATCCGACAGGGCTGTAGCCTGAGTCCTTTGCTCTTCATCATGGTTCTGGACTTGGCACTAAGGAGAACCAAGCCTATAATGAGGAAATTTCAACTAGGGCACAGGAACTTGCACCCTACCAAATATTCCCTGATGGCCTTTGCTGACGACATCTTCTTGCTGGCTGCCGACAATCGAGACCTCCAACACAACATAAATGAATTATAGGAATTATCCGCAATAAATATGAAGATCAATCCGGGGAAGACGAGATGCATGCGTATTGGAAAGAAACCCCGAAGGATAATGAGAGTACTAAGGGTTGGAGGAGAGATATTAGAGCAGGTTGACAGTTTTAAATATCTGGGAACTCATCTCAATGAGATTGGCTACATAGACGAGGAAGTGGCCCAAAGAATTGGAGCAGCAGGCAAGATGTTCTGTATGGTCAGACGAGGTTTCCTAGGGAGAAGATAAGTGACAAAGCGGACCAAGCTAGCAGTCTATAAATCGACATTCCTCCTTATTCTATCTTACTCCTCAGAGTCGTGGACGCTCACTACAAAACACAGGAGTCAGATACAAGCGATGGAAATGAGGTATCTAAGAAAAATAGAGAGGAAGACAAGAAGAGATAGAATAAGGAACGCCACCGTACGGGCTAATCTCGATGTCAAACCGGCGGAGACCATACTGGAGGAGCAAAAACTAAGGTGGTTTGGACATCTTCTTAGGATGGATCCAGACAGAAGTGCCAGGAAGATCTACGAGACCCGCACGGAAGGAAAAAGACCCAGAGGAAGGCCGCGCATCTCCTGGGAGGATAGTGTAAAGGAACCATGCAGAAAACGCGGAATAGATTGGGACAGGAGAGCAGAGTTGGTGCAGGATAGAGACAACTGGACCAGACTCTATAAGCAGGACCCTCACACCCAACAGCGGTAGAAGGGGGAATGATTATGATGTAATTAAATTCGTTTATAAAAAAATCTCTGTAGTTTACAACATTTCATAAATCTTTATATCGAGTTCCAATTATTTCTATTTAAAATTTCCATTAATTCTTTTTTTTTTTTTGTAATACCATTAATACATTTTCTTAAAATAATTAAATGTCGCACACTTAACTAAAAGATGAGTTATATTTTCATGATTCTTACTGTTACAAATAAAGCATGTGTAAACTATTTCGATAATCCATGGTTTAAAATTTAAGGATATCATTTCGGCTCTTGTTTTAAAAACCATTCTTATTAAATTTATATTGTATTTATTATTTATGTAGTCGCTACCTTAGTCTAGCTTCTTGTAGATTAAATGGCGAATCTGCTATTTACCAAATCACTAATATACAGATTTACAAAAGCTTTAAGGGCCGCTCTCGTTTCATCCCTTGAAGAGTAATTTTATGATGAAATAAAGTATAAAATAAATGGGGTGGATATGAAAGGGCTGATTTTGATTTGATGCGCTTCATGTCAATTTAGGTATCCACGATCGTTCAACCCAGGTCTAATCATTCACACGATCAATACAAGAGACATTCCAACCCATTCTATCACCGTTCTCACAAGCGCCTGTGAAACATATTTATTATCAGTGAATAATGACATTACTTAAGCACCCCAAGCACTGCAGGCACAACAATACAATTGGGTAACAAATGAAGAATCAAGACTAATCCTAATAAATCCCAACAGGTCACCTTTACCCCCGTCAGGAGTCCTCGACACCCTTTCACCAGTATCCTTTAATATTGTTCCGCTGATCCACATCAAACAGGTCCGTTATTTAAGACTCCATATTGATAAAAATCTTATAAAGAATCCTCATATAAGACTGAAATGAAATGAAAATGATCGTAGATACCACCTACTAAAACACTTGGTTCACAAAAAAGCTAAACTTCAAAATTCTATACCCCTTCTTTGGATGTATGAGATTGAGGTCTGGGGCTCTACTAAACCATGGAATTCCCCAGTATCCGATCTTGCAATATAAAATTCTTAGAATAATCCTGAATGCTCCTCATTTTGTCACTAATACCATAACCCACAAAGATTTAATTTGTTGCTAACTTAACCGGAAATAGCTATACCACTTTTAACTCCTAAAAAACCCTTGTTGGGATAAGTGACGTTAAAAAAAAAAAAGATGGACTAACTTAGACTCGATCCCGTGTCAAAATGAGCTGGTCTTTGAGGACTTAAAATTGAAATGAAATAAAATAGGTAATATATTAAATAAAAAAATAAAATTGAAAAGAAAAAAAAAAGTAATAGAAATTTAATCTTTAAAACGAGGAAAATTTACAACAAAAATAAACATCATTTGATTTATACAAAAAAAATCTTCAATTAAAAAAAAAACTGTAAAAAAATTAGGTTAGTAGGTTAGTACTATAAGAAAGTATAAAAAAAAAAAAAAAAAAGAATATATGAGAAAAAAATGATCAATTGTAACTATCTGTCCAAGAATTCTTCAATTGTGGTCCAGATTGTGGCTCAGCTTCCGCCCAACGGGTAGACGACTCTGTATGGAAGGACGGCGATCTTCGGGAAGACAACGAAACGAGGTCCTAAACGAGAAATCTGTTAAATGCTCCAGTCGATAAATATGTACTTTCAGCTAGCTGGTTTAAACGACACTGACTTAAGGACAGTGGAGGCACTCTTATCTGGTTAATCCCTACACTGTTGAATAGTTCTACATACGTTAACCAAGACATGAAATATTTTCCTTATTTCAAAACTATTTTTAATTTAATTTAATTTTAAAATTCAAACAAAAATATAAAGGCAAAATAAAATATGTTCAGGCACAAACTACCCTTCTCCTCAACACCTTACATACATGACGATCCTCCGGGGCGACTAAATTGAAGTGTCACTGCAGGGTACGAAACTTTCTCAAGCCCATAATAGTATATCCTCACATTTACTTATTGCAGTTGTGAATTTCGATAAATAAATATTACGATTTTTGGAGTCAATATACTCTACCGAATCGCGAGGTTAACATTTTGTCTTTTTGTCATTAATTGATCTGATTTTATTCATTCAGTTCAATTTGAAAAATTTAATTATTAATGTTTTATCTTACTCAAAATTAGTTCATATTATATATATAAGCTGGTCTTTGAGGACTTATTATTGAAATGAAATAAAATAAGTAATATAATAAATAAAAAAATAAAATTGAAAATGAAAAAATAAATAGAAGTTCAATCTTTAAAACGGGGAAAATTTACAACAAAAAAAAACCATCATTCGATTTATTAAAAAAAAATTCTTTAATTAAAACAAACTGTAAGAAAATTAAGTTAGTGGGCTAGTATTATAAGCAAGTATACAAAAAAAAAAAAAAAAAAGAAAAAGAAAGAATATATGAACAAAAAAAAAAATGAATCATGAAAAAATGATCATGTTATATATATATATATATATATATATATATATATATATATATATATATATATATATATATATTTTTTTTTTTTTTTTTTTTTTTTTTTTATTGTAGAAAAATCTTCCAATAAAACTTCACTGGCTAATTTCAATGTTATTATAATTAGAAGTGTTCTTAATTGATAGTCTATTAATATAGTAAACAAACAAGTAATCCTTTAATCTAAAGCTTTGTGAAACTAAAAAGCAGCTGAGGGGTAGGTTAGTACCAATCTAGACTAGACCAATGGTGATACAAAGAGCCACCACCTCTCAACACAGGCTCGGCACGACTCAAATGAAAGGCCAGATTTGCATTTTACAAAGGCTTGAGGTGTTTCAGGTTCATTTCCGGACTCAGAGAGTCAATCCACAGCTGTTTTAGCATAAAACCACTTTTCTACTCACACCCGGACCAAAACTATAGAACTGGAGTATTTATCTTGCTGAGCTAGCTCAGTTCTTCATTTAGTAATATTTCTGCTGTTATTAGACAGTCGAATAATTGATTAATTATTTAATAAAAGGTAATAAGTTTATAAAATAAATTATAAATCGCTAAATACAAAATTGAAAAATTCTAAACAAAAGTGATTTTAGAGGTTGTTTATACTGGAAGAGATTTGTTTGGAGGGTAGATAGCACTGGTTTCTAGATAGTTGCTTAGAAGGTAGATACTAAATGTTAGAAGTTATATTTAAAGCTACTTATAAGGCTTGTTAGTATTCAAATTTCTTTGTTAATCATTATCACTTTAATAAGCATTAAGTGTTTCAATAATGACGCACTTGAATAGAACCTTTTTTCAAAACATTGCCTTCGAGATTGAACTAAACCGTCCAAACAGGTACAAAAGCATGAAAACGAGCTGCCACAAACCCAGCATAGATTGTAGAAGAGGTGCCTACAGTACCTAGAGGCAATTCAAAGATTCCATTAGTTTATTCGAATGCCGCTAGAGAACGATTCTTTGGGCGAAAGTATGTGCAAGTATTGTAGCAGTTGTTCATAATCACACTTGTTTGCGCCTACGCGAATAAAAAATAATTATAATATTTTTTTAGATTTATTTAAATTAAAGTTTAACAAGGGTGGGCCGTATACTGAACACCTATAAGTTAAACTGATTTTTGTTTTTTCAAGCGCCATTATGAGTTGATATTTTGTCCCGGTCGTAATTGTGTAGTCCGTGACGATATACGGTTACATACGGTTACCGTTCACGATATATAGACTCCAATTTAATTCAAATCACCTTAATAATAATAAACAATTCATCGACTCTTTACAGGAGCTCCGTAGAATTTAATAAGTATTTAATTCGCCTTGAGCAGCTCAAAAAACATAGGAGGATGGTTTCGCAGTTTTAGGCAGCATTTTCCAAATTTCTCCCAGTGTGCGTCGTAGACTGTTTTGAGCTATTTCTGGAATTTCCTTGCTAAGAGGATTAAAGATAGTTACAGCGTCAAAGGCAATCAGGGGCCGGAATTCCCAATCCACAGTATTAAACTTTAATGAACATTCAGATACCACAAGAGACTTAACTCAACACAAAACAGGAGGAGTAAAAGTTGATTAAAATTTAATTTTCAGATAATTAAAAAAAGATAAAAGGTGCATAGCAATCTTTTTACCACATTTAAGCAATAAAAAATTAATTCTACAATCTAAGGTTAAAAATGATGATTTCTTTCCAAGAAATACTACCTTTGTTTAACTATTTTTTTAAATATACTTATACCCTCATACAAAACTAAAATGACAAGAAACTGCCCGACGTTTTCGACTACTTCAACACTTACTGGACAAACGCTCAAACCTTCCACTTAAGTGCAAAAGTCTTTAAAATTCTACATGACATCATAAGACCAATATGGACGTACGGAATACACTTAGTGACAAAATGTTAGACACACACATTGAAATTGAAAAAAACGTTTTATGTTTTCTATATTTTTTATTGAACTTTTTTTGAAAGTATCTACACTTTAATGTATAAATTATGATATTAAAAAAACTTTTTATGTTTTCTATATTTTTTATTGAAATTTTTTGAAAGTATCTACACTTTAATGTATAAATTATGATATTAAAATGGGGACAAACGACAATCATGGGGAAAAAAAGTGTTTCTCCTGTTAAAAGAGCGCCGTTTGAATTCTTCACTCTACATGAACGGTATGAGTTGTAGGGGTATAGACCGCCGAACCGACCGGAGTTTTTCATCGGTGGCGAGATTCATTCGGCACAGGGAGACATGTTCAAACTAAGAAATGTTCAAAGATTATTTCAAAAAGTAAAAAACTATAGTTAAAATAAAACGGGAAAAAGAAAACCAGTTTTGACTACGCGTCTTAAATTAGCCCGGATGGCCTTTACTCGAAATGTGATGTCATGGACTGAGGAGTGGAAAAAATTCAATCTCCATGGGCCAGATGGATTTTCCAATTATTTTCATGACTTAAAATTTATTAAGGTGTCAAATGAAAGGAGGCAAAGTTATGGTTTGGGCATCAATTGGTTACAAAAACGAAGAAAATTTGGTATTTCTTTCATCAAAAGTAAACTCAACTGAATATAAAAATTTGTTAGAGGAGCAAAAGTTGACATTTAATGACATGTCTGGAGGCACACCAGTTTTCCAGCAAGATAACGTCCCACTACATTCAGCGAAAATTATTAAAGACTGGTTTACTAGCAACCAAATTCCCTTAGACTGGCCTGCTATCTCCCCAGACCTGGAACATAATCGAAAGTATTTGGGGAATTCTTTCAAGAAGCGTGTACTCCGAGTCAAGACAGTTGGGAACAATCGTTGAAATCTGCAATTCTGGCTTCATGGAAACAAATACCTCAAGAAACAATCAAACATTGTACGATTTATTACCAAACAGAATTTTTGAATTATTAAATGGTGGTGGAAAGGCCACGAAGTGTTAAAATGAGTTTTATTTATTTTTACCAGGGAGTGTGTCTATCATTTTGCCAGACTTTAACTTTAATTTGAAATTTAAAAAAAATGTATATATTTATGTGAACAAGTAGGGTGCTGATCAACTTCAGGTGAGTCTTAGATTATTTTAATACTGTTTTGTGGATGATTTAAAAAGATGAGAGGGTAGGGATAACAATCTTTGCAGTGTGTCTAACATTTTGGCCCTGAGTGTAGAGATTTGGGGCTCTACTAAACCATCAAATTCATCCCGTATTCTATCATTAAAATCCAAAATCCTCAATGATCTTACTTTGTCACGAATAAACCCATCCATAAAGACCTTAATGTTCCCTATGTTGCTGATCTGGCGCTAACCAGGTACCACTCCTTTCATGACAAACTCCATTACCTCTCTAACCCACTAGTTTCAATCCTTGCTTCCCCTACAATCCCTGATAATCCTCCGAGGCGCTTGAAAAGAAGATGATCCGAGACCTTCTAGTTTAGCATGGTCTTAGGGGAGCTGCCAATTTATCGATTTATACTATCAATTTATTTTGTTAAAAACATTTTCATTTTTTTTATGATTTCTTTTATTAAACATGTTTATTTTGAATTGTTATTATTATTATTTTTATTAGAAGATAAAACCATGTATTTAAAAGTTTTACTTTTGTTTAAACAACAATATGTGGTGATTGAAAATCCATCAACTTGAATTGACAATGACAGCTCCATTGGCTTGATTTTAATTGAATAAAGTATTCTGGAATCAATTGAAACAGGAAAACTGTCACTATAATTTAAAGCAATAAAATATTTTGAGATTAATTGAGAAAATGACATTTATCTTCGTGAATATACCTGATACAATTTTCTACAATAAATTCAATTTAAAAAGAGTGTAAAATAATTTTCAAATTACGTCCAAAAACGTTTATCATGACCTATGTTTCAATCAAAATGTCAGACTAACGTATATAAATATATTTTTTTGCTATATATAAATGTATGGATATTAATATTCATTAATAATACATATTTATTAATTTATTTATTCACATTTCTGTAACATTCTACAATATTTCCCCGACCATTATTTTAAATAACTTATATATGTATCAGATAAATGTATGTATAGTCAAATAAAAAAATAATTATATTATTTTTGTGATTTCTAAAAGAAATTAAATAATAATAAATTAAACTTACATATATATATATATATATATATATATATATATATATATATATATATATATATATATATATATATATATATATATATATATAATACATACATACATTCTTTTTTAGAAGTATTGAGTAGGGTTTGTCGGTTTTTAAAAACCGTTTTTTTTGTAGAAAATTATGAAATACGAAAACCGGTTTTTTAGTGGAAAATATCGGTTTTCAATGTATGAATAACACTTTTTAAAAAAATTGAAAATGACAAATGTACCATATTGACGAAAACACTGTTGCAAGCGGTTTGGTTCTTGGAATCACATCGGTCGGATATGATTTCAAGAAACGATGTATTTTGTTTATTGGATGAATTAATTTAGATGTTAAATCAGTTTGTCTTTTGGCTTCTTTATGTACAGTTTATAAATTCAGTGTTCAGTTCCATAGATCGATATTTGATATAGATAATATTATACATAATGTAAGTAGGTAACATAGTTATCATTTTTAATAAATATAATAAATAAAATATAAATTTTTATTTATATCTTTGTAGTCCTAAATGTCAGACCTGTGGAATTATTTCAAAAAAGTAGAAAAAGAAAAAGCCTGTTGTATTTATTGCAATAAAATGCTTATTTTCAAAGGATCAAGCACAAACAGTCTGCATAATCATTTGAAAACAGTGAACGATAAAACAACCGAGAAAAAATCATGTGATGCCGTCCCGAGTTCACAAACAAGTACACAGCCCTGTAATCTTAACTACTAAGTATTCATCTGTATCAAATAACATTGTTTTTAAAAAAATAATATGGTTTTTTATAAAAATATGAAAATATATTGTTTTTATTTATCCGAACCATTTGCTGAATAACTCGTTTCATTATCATAAAAATATTTATATCCTTATAGTGAAAATTATGCATTAACAACGAATAATTGTTTTTAAAGTCATTTAATCCTGGTCAACTATTTCTTTGTTCTACTAAATTGCATACAAAAATTTTAATATCAATAAAGTTGGACATATTGTAATATTACTCAATAAAGAATTGTTTCTAAAAAAAAAAAAAAAAAAAAAAAAAATCAATAAAATTGAACAATATATTATTTCAGTCAAAAACTGCTTTTAATCACTCTAAATTTTCTGTTAAAATATTTTGTTCGAATTACAGAATATTCGTGCGAAAAAATCATTTAGAAAAATTCGAAACCGTTTTCTTGGAAAATTACTTTTCGAAAACCGGTTTTATAAAATGTCGGTTTTTTTTATAAATCCTAGTATTGAGGTAGTTAAAAAAGATTGTTGCTTCAGGGTTTTGTTCATTCTGTTTCCATTTAATTCCACATCGCGGGTATGTAGTTATTCATCCGATATGTTTGCAATGGGCAGTTAATAAACAATCTGGTTTAAATAATTCTCATTTTAGTTTATGACAGCTTTTATAAATGGAAATCTATTAAGTTCTTTTTCGAATCCATACGGGATATTTATTACATATATAAATTGTTGTCTCATTTTAGTTCTGACATGACAAACAAAAATATTCAAACCACTATTACTGTGAAAATCAAATGGAATAGGTCTTGATAGCTCTCCCAAATAAAATTGTTCAAGATAAAATATAATCGAACTATCTACACAAAATCACTATAGTCAGTAACCAAATAACATAATTATAGGTGGAATAATCAGAAATCAGTCATGTTTTGAATTTTTTTAATTTTGCCAACGTTTTGGCTCAAGCTTGTGAGCCATCATCAGGGCTACAAACATCAGAACAAAAGAGACACATATTAATGTGATAATGAAATTTTTTTGAATGTAGTGACAATGATAACATTTGAAATAAAACAGAAAATATACCAACATACTCAAATATTATATATACAAATAATGATAATATGATAAATAATATGATGATGATAAGCATAAAAACAAAACTTAAGACTTTAATATAGAAGTAAAAAAAAAAAAATTATAAATAAACGTACCATTACTGAGCCATGTCCATGTTTCGTTTGTAACACATCTGGTTTTTTATTTTTGTTATTTATTTAATTTTTTTTTTTTTTTTTATTAAATACCTCATGGATCTTTTACATACCTCAGATTCTAGTGTTTATAATTTTCTGTTAAAAATGTTAAGACTTATTGCATATATATTGTTTTGTTTTTCCATTTTATAATTTTGTAAAACTTTTTCAAAACAAAGATAAGCAAACTGTAGTATTTATATTTAGAGGGGAAAACCTTCAGGGTTTTTACACGAACAACTCTCCATACTACCTATGTTTATAGTTTTCCTCAGTTTATGCTTGGACATGGCTCAGTAATGGTACGTTTATATATATTTTTTTACTTCTATATTAAAGTCTTAAGTTTTGTTTTTATGCTTATCATTTTTTTATGCTTATTGTTTATCATATCATCATTATTTGTATATAGAATATTTAAGTATGTTGTTATATTTTCTTTTTTATTTCAAATGTTATCATTGTCACTACATTAAAAAAAATTTCATTATCGCATTAATATGTATCTCTTTTGTTCTAATGTTTGTAGCCCTGATGGTGGCTCACAAGCTTGAGCTGAAACGTTGGCAAAATTAAACATTTAAAAAAAAATGACTTATTTCTGATTATTCCACCTATAATAATTTCTACTGTCGACTATACATCCTCAATACAAATACCATAATTAATTATGTACTCTAACTGTTATTTGAAGGTACATAATAAATCAGAAAAAAAATGTTTCCCAACCAGTCAGTGATGTCAATGGGAAGTGAATCATCAAGTTTTTATGAAGCTTGTACTAAAACTTGGTTGAGTGATAGCTTTCCTTTTTCCATGACCTCGAGTGATTTATGAGCTTTTCCTTCCTTTATAGATAAATCTTTCGATGAAAAGTCCCCGCAACTAATATTATACATTTTCTTTTTACATGTTTATGCATAAAAATAACTCGAGGTAGTAATGATGCAAATAAAACAAATATTTTATATAGACTAGTAAATGAAAGGAAAAATAACAAAACTCGCTCTATAAATTAGCAAGTGTTTGTAAATCTAGACAATCTGAAAAGATCGCATTCATTCGTAAGAAAAGGATGAAAAGTAAAAGGAATTCGAGGTCAACTATAAAGAACCTGAGGGAGGGACCATACCTCCTTTGTACTCGTATGTCAGAAAAAGGAAAGGAGGATATTAAACTTTATCATTTTATATGTATATTTCAACACAAGACGTTGTAGTGATAAATAGTTATATAGAGCAAATACAAAAAAAACAGTGAGTGATTTTTAATAATATATAGCTTCTTCTTTTTAAGTGTTTGCATTTATCTATCTGATAGGGATTAGGGTAGTGATAGGTGCTCAACCTCTTATTTATTAGCACTAAATATATTTGTATTGAAACATTTTTTTCTTCCTTTTTATTTATTTTTTGTTAAACAAAAAAAACATACCTATTTATTTATCTATCCTTTCTTCTTTTTTAATTTCACTTTTTTTTCCATCATAGTTCCCTGAGCAGATGACATTCTTTGATGAACCTCAGTAGTGAACTAATTGTTTCACTGGAATTCTTCAAGCTATCACTAAGCGATCTAGGTCAATTTGAATTTATCCATTAGTACTTGGAATTTCGGGCACTGCTCAATTGTACGTTTTATTGAGAGAAGCACTCTACAAAAGTCACACATTGGTTCGGGCTGCCTGAGTATGAGACCGACATGTATGAGCCTGCTATATCCGGTGCGAAGTCTTTGTTTTGATTTAAGAAGCCCCACTTTAGTATACCATTCTTTAAAATACATTGGATCGTTAATAATATTTATGATAAGCTATAATTAAAAAACCTTTAACTTTATTTGGAAATTTAAACAAAAAAACGCCAGGGAAGAAGAATTTAGGGAGGCGTTTGTGGCCAGAGATCTGGATTGGAGAAGAAGAAAGCTGGTATAGGACCGAGCACATTGGATCTACAGAAAGGATGTGCACATGTGTAAACCTGCACAAGATGGTAGGCGAGGAGCCGATTGAGAAGAAATTGAATAATAACAAGGAGATAAATGAAAAAAAATTGAAATATTTGAAATTCTACCACTAGGTAGTTTCTTTTCCCGCCCTTTATTATAATTCAGTCCACCCACCCCTACAATCTTCCTCGAATATTGAAACGGTAATGGTCCTGTGAGGTTTCTAAACATTTATACTGAATTTCTGACACTGGTCAGATTCCCCACTCATGTGCTATATGTTTGTGGCCATAGCGCCCTAACTCAGCCTCCACTGGCTCACACCAGCGTTGCGCCTGAGAGAGGCGCTGGGATCTCTTGGATTCCGCTCCCCCCCCACAAGTGGAGGAAAAAAGCCCAGTCTGGGGCCCTTTAGCAGATTGTATATAGTTATGATTGTTTGTATGATGTTTATCTATTGGCCAACTTTGTATTTATCTCAACTATAGGTTGTTGTTTTTATTTATTTTTTTTATTAATTTGTTTATGTATATATATATATATATATATATATATATATATATATATATATATATATATATATATATATATATGGGCAGCCCGTGGCTAGCGCGCTAGTCTAGCATGCTACAGGTTGCGATTTCGAATCCCAGTCCCGGCGGGACATTTATAAGGATGTAATATAATGGGGATTCACTCACAGCCTCTCCCCCAGGTATGTGAGACCCGTCAGCCAAATGGTGGTCACTCACAAAATTAGGCGTAGGGATTGATGATCCTACACTACGAATTGCATTGTGAAACGCGAGTGCGATCTCCTAGATCATTGCTACACGGGCTGTTGCACCACTGAAAATATATATATATATTATATCAATTTATTTATTTTATGTAATTTGACTTTATTATTATTTTCTGTATATATTTTATTAACGTGATTTCTTATCACTATTATAACTTTTATTTTGAAACAAATTGTAATATCTCAATATATTAAAAAAAAAAAAAAAAAAAAAAAAAAATATATATATATATATATATATATATATATATATATATATATATTCAGCACTTTTACTGGTTGTATGTATTGTATATCCAGTTGTAATAGAGAATAAAATATATCATAAATTTTAATATATCAGTTAAGAATAAGCTTTATTTATGACATTGTGTAGCAATCCCTTCCTCCATGCTTGTCCGATATTCCAGGCCCAACCAGAACCACTGCGCCTGTTCAGATATTTTAAGTTCTCAGAGCTCTAATTTCTCTAGGCTGATTTTCTCAGCAATTTCTTAAGCTCCCTTGCTGGTTTTCCTAGGGTGATTGGTTTGTCTAAACCATTGCAAAGCATCATTTATCAAAGCAGAAAGGTTTGTGATGCTCTGTCACAGAGGAAGTGCAGCCTTCTTCTACTGTAATCATCTGCTATATTGCCAGTTTCTACAAGATAAACCTAGGAAACCAGCCTGCTGACATATACCCTCATTGTGGGTGCTTACAGTATGAAAAAAAAAAAAGGCCTTAGATACTGCCATAGCAACCTAATTTACCTCATTTACCTAAATTACCAGATCATGTGTTCAAACCAGCAGGTGGTTCTAGGATTTTTTATGGGAGTAAAAAACCTTTACTTATACCGTCCTTCGAATGGGACGTTAAAAGGTGTTCTCGAGCCTGTGCGATATCAGGTACGATATATAGGTCGTTAAGGATCCCTATCCTTATAAAACTATATAAGCAAAATTTAGGACTCTGTAGCATCGTCCGATTAGCCATAGTAGCATAAAGTGACGATGAATAAAAAAAGAAACAAAATCCTAAATTACCTCATATAGACAGAGATGTCTGTTCTTTTTGCATTTCTTCAAAAGTATGTTTTTATCTTCGACCTTCCAATAAAAGAAATTTAACCAGAATAAGGAAATTAAAAATAATGAATTCAATATTGACCTTAATGACATTGGAAATCCTATTGCTTCACTATTTTACAGCCTTCATGTAAAAAAACTGGGCCTAAACAAATCATATATTAAACAAATTGAATGGTGATATGAAATAAATCACTAGAAAAATAATTATAAGGAGAACTAGTATTTCTTTATTGACAAACTATGAACAGAGTTTATAATTAAGCAATTATACACTTACTCTTTCTCCTATACATAACAGATGTTTGAGAAACAGGAGTTCGTGTTAATATAACTCACAACAAACGATTTCTATATTGTAATTCGAAATTCCGGGAAACCGTACAATATTTAATGAAAGGAACGTCCTAACACAAATTATAAAGACAAAATCCATCTTATTTTTGAATTGTTGTAGCGCGTGGATGTTGTTTTGTTTGGATAGGGCTGGAGTGGAGAAACTGACCGTAAAATTTACTTCCAGCTCGTTTCAGATTTATTCTTGTTCAGGCTGACTCTCCTCAGTCTTTAAACTCCCATTCAAACTGGCTGTAAATTCTTTTCATGACCAATTCGTTGGCTGTATGGGATTTTTTAAAATTTATTTTATTATCCTTAGAATTTAATATTAGGAATCAATTTAGAAAAATCTATGAGAACACAATTAGTCAACATTAAGTTATATTCATGAATGTATAGGAGATGAAGAAGTAGAGCCAACAGAACACGAATAAGTTGAAGAAATAATTGGCGAATTAAAGAAAAACAAGGCTCCTGGTATTGATGGCATACATTCAGAGATGCTAAAAAACGGAGGGGATTACTTTAAAAGTTATATATATATATATAGTTAGTGATAATTATCGAGGGATAGCATTATTAAATACAGCCTATAAGATATTTTTAATATTACTAAACGGACGGCTGATGAAGTGCTCCGAACTGATACTGGGCGAATATCAGTGTGGTTTCAGGCCTGGAAGATCAACCATCGGTCAGATATTTTCACTGAGGCAGATTCTTGAAAGAGGATTTGAGTTTGACATTGACCTCGACAGTCTATTCATCTATTCATCGATTTCAAGCAAGCATATGACAGTATCGATAAAGAGGTACTACTGAAGGTAATGCTAGAATATGGAGTTCCAGGAAGCTCACTAGACTTGCGAAAATGACCATGTATGATAGCAAGATGAAGATAAAAATACGGGGAATGCTATCAGAAGAATTTGCAATATATATATATGCTCAATAGTGGATTGAGGCAGGAAGACCTGCCTAATCTAGCATTGGAAAAAGCTATAAGGGCAATATAGAACTAACCCGAATGGAACAATTTTCAATCGCCTCACACAGCACTTGGCATATGCGGATGATGTGCTGATAATAGCGAGAAACACGGCTGCGCTTGGAGGAGCTTTCAAAGAGATTGAAGGCGAAGCGGCAGAAGAGGGCCTTCAGGTTAATGAAGAACAAACAAGATATATGAGATCAACCAGGAACCATCTACTGGAATACCACGACCTGCAGATTGGCGAAAGCCGTTTTAATAGTGCAGATACCTTCAAGTATCTAGGTTCTGTTATTACTCATGATAAAAATACGAAAGATGAAGTTAATGCGAGGCTGCCTGCAGGTAACAAGTGCCTTTTCGCCCTACAAACAACACTAAAGTTCAGAAATCTTTGAAGCGATGCAATGGTGATGATATACGAAACAATACTGAGACCCACAGTTACTTATGGCAGCGAATTCTGGGTATTAACAAAGGAAAGCGAAAGGAGACTCAATGTTTGGGAGAGAAAAATACTCAGGAAGATATTTGGGCCAATTGAAGAAAATGACTCTTGGCAATTAAGAAAGAATAGTGAGCTCCGTACAATGTATGGGAAACCAGACCTGGTATCGTTTGTGAAGAAAGTCCGCCTAAGATGGCTCCGACATGTAGAAAGGATGGCAGAAACTAGGATTCCAAGACGACTACTTTATGGAAAAATTGGAGAAAAAAGATACAGAGGAAAGCCAAGAGTGAGATGGTTGGACGACGTCGAGGAGGACCTCAAGTTGCTCTGAGTGAGGAGACGGAGGAGTAGAACGAAAGACAGGAACGACTGGCTTGAAGTTCTTGAAGAGGCCCGGGTCCTTGTTGGACCGTAGCGCCCGGCAGTGAGTGAGTAAGTTATATTCATAGTTCTCTGAAAGCCTAAATTTTGAGGGAAATTGAATATTTAATAAAGAGTAAAAGTTTTGATTTTATCAACGGAATCTTAAGGACTTGAGCATTATTCCGAAAATATTCCATTAGTAATGATCGTTTGTGCATAGGTATGAGTGTGATCAATTTGTGTTCAATTGTATTAATTTTATTTATAAATTTTGCTATTACATACCTTTATTTTTTTAAATGTAATTTGACTATTCTATCGTTTACACCGTAAAGATTGTATGAATGTCATCTTACAGCTCTGTTATTATTGTCCATTGAGACAAACTTAATATATATGAATAAATGAATTAAAATTAAAGTAATGATCATAATAATAAAATGTCAACCAAACTTGCAAGTTTAATACCAGTGCTAGCAATCCTGCTGCTTATATATCCAAGTCCACAAACACTTGACAAAACCAAAATCTGCTGGCTCGGTCAGTGTTAACACTATCCAACCACTTTACCTATCGATATATCCTTTTGGCGTTTACCCTTGGTTTGAGTATTAACCTGTTCAATTTTCAATCAGCCCACAAATTCGCATCTCCAGTTCTACCGTTATCAAACAATAACGTAATTCAAAGGGTTCTCAGTTCAGCTATTTGGTGTAGTGCTGTCTCCTCTGTTCTCTAAATGGATAAATCCTTTATAGGTCCGAATATTCTACTTTGATCCATTATAAATATATATTCTATTTAAATATTATATACATTCGTATAATTTTTCAATTTTATGATTATTAGGTCAAATCTTATCTTATATTTTTAGGTCAAATCCCACCTTTAAAAACCTAAGTTTTTATATTGTCAGAACTTTTTCATTTTCCTCTGTTACATATTAAACACAACAGATGTTTAAATAAAAACAGCTGATAGAGAAGAATTTAGTTTAGGGTGCAGTCAAATAAACATAATTAATTAGAACCTTAATTTAATAGGTCGACGTTTCGGACTAGACTTTAGGCCTTCTTCATTGCGGTAGTAATGAGAGCCAAAAAACAGCTGATATTTGTTTTTTGTTTTTCACGGGAGGGAAACTATTATATATAGAATACAACAGATGTTTAAATAAAAACAGCTGATATAATTTTGAGTGAATGATAATAATTATAATAGCATTAAGAAGATATAATATCCTCAATCTTTAATAACCGCTAAGAAAAGAAGTACATTTTTTCAATTTTCCCTCAATAACTTCCAATTATATAAAACTTTGCCACTATGAATTTTTAAGACTACTACATTTACTGAAAGTTCTGTACATAAAATGCTGGAGTATTTGAAACAGCTTCTGAGATACGGGTGGTCAGAATTTGAATAAATGTAAAAAAAAAAAAAAAACCTTAAAATTCAGTTATGACCGCAATTTAGCCCCAATAACATCGTGACATTTATTCAGTACAATTTAAAGTGAAAGGTATGCATTACTATGGTGTTTTCTGCCTAAGTTCTCTAAAATTGTTTCTCTAAGTTTGTTTTCCGATTTTTTTTATAGTATTTACAAATGTTTTTTGTAAAAATTATATCCCACCGAATAAAAGTTACTGATGCTAAATTGCTGTCGTAACTCGGTTATACGGATCTTTTTTTTTTTTTTTTTTTTTTACATTTGTTCAGATATAGGCTACCCGTATCACAAAAGTTGTTTCAGTAACTTCAATATATAATATATCTACAGAAATTGCATGACTCAATAAAAAAAAATGTTTCCAAAATTAGCCATAACTACATTTTTTTTAAAAATCATTACTCATTACACTAAACAATATTATTATACTAAAGAAAAGCACATGAAAAGCGTTGAAAAAATATATGTATGTTTAAGCTCTTGTAAAATAAATTATAATAGTAATTTTCAAAACTATGATTACTATTCATTTGTCAACGTCGTTTCCCGTGAGAGCTTTTCTCTTGTTTATTTATTTTATTTTAACACCTGGTTAATCAAACGTAATTAATAACTTTGTGCATTGTTTAATTAACAGTAAATGCAACTAACTGCTTTGAACCTTCAGTGCTTAATGGGGGAATGATATTATGTGTTTTTACGATACAAAATTATGTAATATACGATAATTGTCAAAGAGGAAATTGTATGCGAGGCATAACGAAAATAAACGGCTGTATATTCGTTAGGAAGTAAATTGGTTTGGAGAATAACTCTTAATTAAGTGGGATGGTGGAGCGAGGTCCTGATATTACTAGGCTTAACGGGATCAGATTATTCAGCCCCTAAAATTGGATCTTTCTGACCCCAATGCATGATGATATTGGGATAGTAATTTTTTAAAATAGAATAACCCCTTGAGATATATAACTTTAAAGGTTTTTGATGAAAAATTTTCTTAATCCATTAAATTGTAGGCTATTAAATTAAATCATATTTAGATCTTAATATTTTTGAATACTCATTTACAATTTTAACTCGATTTTACGAGAAAACTCTGGATCATACAACACATAACATTTAAAATTTTGTACCACTAGAAAAAGAAAAACTATTCAACCTGAAAAAATATTTCACTCTTAGTTGTTCATTAAATTATTCTATATTATATAAATAATCATACCATTTATATTTATAAAATTCAACCTGCGCACAGTGAAAAATATTTCCGATTTAGGTGGACAAAATTCTGAAACTTATCCATATTTAACCTTTGGGGCCCCAATGTACGGGAAAAATATAAAAAACTAATTAATTTTTTGACACGCCTGGCGAGCTCAGAGTGGTGAAAAATCAAATTTATTTGCTAACTTTCCTACATTTAACGTTTGAAGTCCCAGGATACGAGAAAGAGAATACAACAAATCTAATAATCGGTTCGGAGTGGCTTAAACCTGATAATAGATGTATTTGAAATGTATTTAACTGTACAGGTAAGATTACAATGTATATTCAATAACGAGTGTGGAAATATAATTTCTTACCTGTCTCAGCAATTTCCATTGTTAAATAAAAGCGAAAATACTTTGGCTAAACACACCTTGAACACGATATTATGGCCATCGAATAAAGATAATCCTAATGCCGGTTATTAGGCACTTATCTGAACAGGAATGATTCAATAATTTACTATTTATTTGTTAACAAGGTATGGTGGGAATAATTAGTAATATGCGTCTTATCAACTAATAAATACCAATTATACAAAAACTGAATAGATACACATATCTACTTAAGCCCATATGGACTTACGCTTCACGGGTATATGGCTCAGCTAAAATGACCACCAAAAATTTTAAGAATCATAACGACAACTCCTTGGTACCTAAACAACATTGGCACCTAAACAGTTGATAACCAACTGTTGACCAACACATACAAACTCTCTAGTCGCGTTTTTATAGCAAACTGCACGGACACGATGATAGACTTAGAAATGACATGTCAATAACTGAAATGACTGTCAGAAGAAGGCTGAATAGAAGGTGGATGAGAGATCTTCTCTGCATAGTTAAAACCTATAAAGGGGTGCTGCTGGCCACTTTCCTTCCCCATGTTTACCATGCCTGAGCTTACTTTTTATACAAAATATTTGCTTATGCGAATGGAGAAATATGAAGAGAGAATAAACAATTATAAAAAAAAAGTTATTAATCGCTTGTCTGGTCATCGCATATCTTAAGAAGGACAATGGACTGAACCTGAAATTTTTCATAGAATTGCCTTACTTGATGAGCAGAAGCCTGGGTTTGCTTAGTTCTGAAAAAAATCCTATAACCTTCATATACTTTTCGATTAACAAAAAAATTGTTGCTGACATTGTATGCATCTTTATTGTGGAGATTAACAACACATTCCTTTCTTATTGGATTTTTTTAAAAATATTTTAAGCGGCTGAAAAAGTTAGGTTTTTATAATATTATAGAGCATTTCCTAAAACCTACAAATTATTTTCCTAAAATTGACTTCGCTCAACAGTAGAATTAATGTACATTCATGTGACAAACTTGTAACGATAAAAATGAAGATATGTCGTTAAATAAACACACATAATTTGCTGTGCATAAAAATAGTATAATGAGTTACTGATTGAGCGATAGCGAAGTTAATTGAATTATGGTTCCTCTTACCATGAAGTATTGAAATGAAAACGAAATAAAATATTAGCTAGCAAAGCAATGGGTTACAGTTGGTAGTTGAGATACCTACACTCCATTATATTACTATAACCGACATGAGGTTAATGATTTACAATAATAAAAGTAAAAGGTATTTTATTGCCAGAAGTTTTGAAAATCGGCATTTAAGTTAGATTATTTTAATGTCAGGCAACATCTACGTCGTATTAAAGAGCATTTATTTAAACATTACTATCATGAATTTAATAAAAAAAGTGGTAAAAATGTGTGAAATCGGTCGTATGAAGCAGAATCTAACATAAATCAATCGAATTCGGCAAAAAGCTGCTGAAACAAGCTTAATACAATTTAAAAAATCTATATATATATAAAAATAAATCTATTGGAAAAAAAACAACGTTAATTTAACTTCTGATCTAGTTTACGTTAGGAATATAATTTTAATTTTAAAATATAATTTTCTAAATTTTCATTAAGGGAATAATATAATTTTCGATTACGATTAAAAATTGCCAAACCTTATTTATATCCTGCATAATCTCATTATATTATCTTTTAGTACAGCATTCTAGAATGAAGTAATGTAGATTTTGGATTCAAGCGTTATTTATAAAAGTTGGCAACGTTGAGCGATATAGATTTCCTATATCCAACCAATAAGTGGAGATAAACAAACTTTTGAGAAGTTTCTCAACATTCCATATACTTTATTATGATCGCTAGCATATTCCCTCAGCTATAAGATAAACTAATCATACATTTAAAATTTCAATGATAAATTATGTAATAGAAATTATAAATTGAAGTTACATCACATGTATAACAACAATATACCGATACCTACTTTACAAGAGGTAGGATATCTGAGATTTTATTTAGATAAAAGTCTGACATGGAGGTCCACTGGGAAACTTAAAGCATTTTTTTTTTTTCTAATGGCGAATATCGCCAGAACATTTATATAACTATAAATAATTTTTAAAATACACTGATTATGTAATTTTAAATGATTCTTATTATTACTAGTTTGAAAAAAAGTATTACGTAATAATGTATGACTCTAGTGTATTTAAGAAAAGACTTCGTACTAAATTTAACAAAAAACCGGCCACCTTATTCAACAGTGTGGTCCAGATATTGAGATACGCAGACGACCTCGACATAGCTGCCAGATCTGAGCATGCCCTGAAAGAAGTGTTCTTTGCTCTGGAACAAAAAGCAAAAAGAATTGGCTTGGTCGCCAACACAGCCAAGACAAAGTATTTGAGAATTGGACCAACAGAGGCAGGGACAGGTTTCTTCGAAGTTGGTCCTTACACATTCGAGAGAGTGCAAGGTTTCGTTTACCTGGGCTCAGAACGACTTGTCCCAGAAGATCAACCGACGAATTGCTGCTGGCAATAGGAGTTAATTTGGGCTAGCAAAATACTTGAAAAGCAGGCACCTTTCGAACAAAACTAAGATTGGCCTATGTAGGACTCTGGTTCACCCGGTTTTTACTGGAATCAGAAACCTGGGCCTTCACTAAAGCCAGTGAGAACTTGCTTCACGTGTTTGAGAGGAAAATGTTAAGAAGAATTTATGGCCCGGTTCGAGAGGATGATACCTGGAAAAGAATCAGGAACTCTCTAGGTTGTATGGCGATCCAGATATAATTAAGTGGATCAAGATAGGGAAGGGAGACTCCGATGGTTGAAAATGAAGGAAGATGAGATTCCCAAGAAGACATTGGTAGAGGAACTTTATGGCAAGCGAAGAGTGGGAAGGCCGAATGTGAGGTGGGCTGAATCCGTCGCAGTGAATTCTTTCCTAGGCTTTAGAAACTGGAGAGCTGAAGGGCCAACTGGCGGAGGAGGAGGCGGAGGAGGCCTTGACCCGTTAACGGGTTGTTGCGCCAACTATCTATGTATGTATGTTATTATAAAATGATTATTACTAGTTTGAAAAAAAACGTATTACGTAGTTACGTATGAATCTAGTGTATTTAACAAAAGGCTTCGTACTAAATTTAACAAAAAAAAAAAAAAAAAGCCAAACATTTTTTATCGTTACTATAAATCATTTAAATCTTTTGAATGAAAATATTATTACTATCGATTTGTGGTCCGCTAAGATTATTAGATGTTACCTATTTAATGCATTTAAAAATTTAGTAATATGTTTTCGCATTGTTTTCAAATATTTGTTTTTTATAAAATGACCAATTATATTTTGTTTTAATAATTTAATCTGATTGTCGACCCCATGACAGCTGAGAAAAAGGTTAATTCTTGTGATTAATACATGTTGACTACGCTAGATCTACGCTATCGATATAGTGAAATATCGCTATATCTCAAAGATATCAACTGAAAGTATCTAAAAGTAAATAACTTCAAATTGATAAAAAATTCAATTGGATGAATAGATGGGATGGGTTCGTACGCTACCAGGAGAAGAGAAGCATAAAATATTTTCTTGGATATATGTCACGAGAAAGCGTCTCCTATAGAGAAATACGAATCGTGTATGCACATATATTATAAGGCGATTTATAGGTCAATCGGTATACACTTTGTTTCCAAATGGAACTACTGTAAAAGCCCTTCCGTTTCATACAATTTTTGTTTCCAATAGACGTCTCTCATTTTTATTTTTCCTTATCTTTATGAATCGAGGTCTTAAACGGGCATAACGTTAAAACCAATATGAAATATAACACCATTCTACATTGGCATTTAATAATGACTTTTTCTTTTCCCAAAATATATTGCTTTTAATATTCCAAAAATGTATTTTTCTTCAAAAAGTTTTCCTTTGACGAAGTTGTCTAAATTCCTTAACAGGTGGTAATCTGTTGGAGAAAAGTCGGGAGAATATGCTGGCTGCGAAAGAACTTGGTAGCCCAGTTCTTTCAATTTTTGCATGGTATGTTTTGAAACATGGGGTCTTGCTGCCGCTTAGTGAGATCATGAGGTACCCATGTATCGAGCATTTTTACTTTTTTTTTTTACACTTTAAATGTCTGGAAACGGTAGTTGCACTTGCATTTAGTTATGCTGAGAGTCCTTTAACTGGTTGGTAGTGGTTTCCTTCTACTGTTTGTTTGAAGACATCGTTGTCTATTACGAACGGAGGTTTTACTCGGGGCAAGTTTTTCAAGTCAGTATCCCCAGCTGAAAACTTAGCAAATCAACGGCGAATGGTCCGTTCATTAACACTCCCTTCTCCAAACGCCTTGCAAACATTTCTAGCGGCCTCAGCTGCTGACTGGCCGAGTTTAAACTCGTACAAAAATATTACTCGAAAATCGTGTGTTTCCATGATCATATTTGGAGGTATACTAAAAAGTGGGTAATTGATTGGGAAGCTAATGTTTATAATACAAAGGTAAAGTAACTGTTTACTTTAAATATGTAAACATTCGGTAGAAAACAACAGAGACCTTCAAAATCCTTTATGTATTTCAGAAACTATAAAAACGGACATTTCATGTGAAACAACCCAATACATAAACAATATGTAATATATTTTGTATGGTCTTGTATTTTATTGTGATCCATAATGTACAAGCGCGACATTCAATTGTTTTATTTAGTTTTTAAGCAGTGGTTAAGTGACCGCTGGGCAGGGTGCATTGGGAGATAGAGAGATAAGAGTCGCTCGCGTTGTGGACAGTTTTTAAGTTGGCTGTCACAAAATCTCTCATGTTAATCGCATATTCGCAAATTGCACGTCATCGTAGACAATAGTCACAGGGAATACTAGAAAATTGTCGCAAGGAGTAGGGGTCGCACGAAAGGAAAGAAGGAACATCGCAGACGGGAGAGGGAAGGAAGTCTTTAAACAGAGAAGGAATCACCGATTGTACATTGTAACCAGTATTTTGTTATCTCTTTAATAATTATAAGTTTGTTAATATTCTTTCTATTATAAATTTTTGTATTTAACCTTAACGAAATCAGAAAAATCAAGAGAAAATTAGGCGAGTCATAATAACGGCCGGGTTGAGGCTGCGAGCAAATGCGTTAATCAACCCTCTTCCCAACAGGGGATCCACAAAACCTTTAAATGCGATCCACAATCCTAGGAAAAACTACTTATTCTACCGTTTTTACTACATCGCCTTTGATGGCTATACAGAGGTTTCTGTACCGAGACGCGAACTCATAATTATTTGGTTTCATTTTTTGGTTCTCTGTGGTTGCTAGGCAACATGCGTTTAAACTCAGTTTGAAAAAAAAAAAAAAACATGCGCTACCCAACTCAGCCACCCCGCCTCCATCCTCCCATCAATTATACTACCTATTAAAAATTACATATTTGGCCCGTAATAGATGTGTGAGCTTGATAACCTACTACTAGCCAGAACCCTTTTCCCCCCTAACTATTCTAGATAAATAGACCTTTTAAAGCTTTAAACAACCTATACAAATCTTAAATAAGTTTTTTATTCTTTTAGTAAAATGTATTATCCCTTAACAGATCTATATAATTTATCGGTTTAGTCGTGTATTAACTATAATTTATGGTCTAAGCTATAATATGAAGTTACCCGTTCAAACTTCCTCGTTGATATAATAGCGCGTGTGGTATTTGCCCCTTTGTTCTAATTGGCGGGACAGTATGATACTTGCTCATATTTATCCCCTTCAATAATCCGTCTGTTAATTTCCTTGGGATGGTTGTGTTACCTCTTCTCTTATTATTAAATTATTAAAAAATAATTTATAACAACATTGATTTTTTTTTTAAATGAAGTACAAATATGTTAAACAATTTCAAGAAAAATGATAAACCATTTCCGATTTAAGTTAATAATATTTAAAGTTAACCTTTTGAATACATTAATTTCGTTGTTATATGAGCAATATTAAGGATTGTCACTGTAATTTATAAAAACATTAGTGGACAAGGCGAATTATATATACTCTACACTGCAGCCTTCTAAAAAAGTAAAATAAAAAAAAGTGTTTGTTTTTCTTTGACTTTATATATATATATAATATATATATATATATATATATATATATATATATATATATATATATATAAAATAATAATAATAATAACGTTGTTTCAAATACTTTGACAAATATTAAAAACTAGAGATAGTATAATTCATATCTCCCCTCAATTAAATTCGCCTGCCTCCTTTAGAACGTCTAAATATTATATCATATAATTAACAAATTATTTTCAAGGTTCCTCTGTCGAGCAGAATTTGATAACATATTATATGAACATCTTTTAATATTAAATTTTTAGTTTAGTTTTTTCAATAAAAATAAAAGAAGAAAATGTACCAAAATAAATTACCTACATTGGAATAAATATGGTAAGTATTTATATTGAGGATGTTTAAATTATCGAAGGTTGTTGTATAATTGGGAGTCGTATTAATTGTACATTTTTTATTTTATTTTAAATTTTATCATTGTCAAAAAATTCATAATTTTGTATTATCATAGTAATATGTATCTCATATGTTTTGATGTTTGTAGCCCTGATGATGGCTCACAAGTTAGAGCTAAAACATCCGAAAAATTGAAATATTAAAAAAAAATGACTGACTCCTAATTATACCTACGATGAAAGGTATTTATGAAAACCGAGTTTTAATTTTTTCAGAAATATAGTGAAATCGGTTAAGAATTCGTACTAAATTTTAGTCTAATATAAGTATTTATCATTGTTTTTAGTTTTTATCAACCTTTTAAAAATGAAGAAAAGTTTCGAAATGTCAGATAATAAATTTAAAAATTATTAGAAAATGTAATATTTCTAATAAATAAACTATTTTTTAAAGAAGAGAATATTTCTACATTTTTTTTAATATTAATTAGGCCGATCTTTTAATATCCACTCTTTAAAATAAAACACTGCAAATAATTACACAATAGCTCATTATTTCCAAATACCAATATTAGAATATACCTCTTTATATAGCTGTTGGTAGGCAATAATTCAAAGGATAATATCATATCACTACAGCTGATTTCAAAACGCAATATCTCAGCAAGTTGTTAACCAATTTCAATAATTATTTTTTAGTTTTGTCAAGAATTTAGTTCTCTATCGAATCTCATCAAATTTAAGTATTTATTAATTAATTGATTCGGAGAAACGGATTTAATTTTATTCGTAATTCGGATTCTATGCATCTTGAAACGTTAGCTCTCAAATTTTGAAGGTTTTTTTTTTTTTTTTTTTCTTACAAAGGCTCTTTATTAAAAATAATAAACCAAAATACCTACAAAAATAAGACTTTTTAAATTGTGTGCAAATTATTATACTTTCGACTTTAATCATTGATCAATAAGGCGTATTTAAGATTGTTTGGTATTAATTCTTTATTTCTTAATATTATCAAGGATTAATTTTATTATTATAAAGTCTTTCTTTAATAGCTTGATAAATGCTTCTCATCTCTGTCAAAGTAAATAAAAACATAAATATTAAGAATAAACATCATTTATTCATCGATCGATATCTTGTGTGTATTTATAATAACCAATAGAGTTTTAAAAAAATTTATTTTTGGTAAATAAAAAAAAATTTAAACCTAATTTAAGTGTTTAACGATGTTAAAGGCCCGTTTGATTAGTGCCGCTTGCTCTGAACTGTTTTGAAAGCTACTGAATAAAACATCTGTTTTGTTTAGGGACAAAAGGGTGTAAATTAACTAATGCACTTTTGTCTCATAATGTTGTTCTTATAGCTAATTACTAGAAAAAACACAGGATTTTTATTTAGCACAGCCAAAGAGCTAAATAAAAGAACATGAAAAATGTTGTGTGATATTAAGAGAAAGGATGTTATTTGAAAGAATATTTAGAAAAATATTTTGCGCATAGAGCATATTTATTTATTTTTCTTAAATTTAAATTTTATTAGTTATCAGGTGTTGAAAATGTAATGTTTTTTTCCTTATATTTTAATGATAAATAAAAAAACAAATTTATTTAATTTAAATTTTATGAAACATAATACTTGGTGTCTACAGCCATTCAAACAATATTAAAGTGACAATTCACATTTTTCTTTTTAAATTTGAACATCCCGTGAATAAATAACGAAGTATAATTTAAGTTTTATTTCACTAACTAGTATTTATTTATTTTTTTTTTTTTTAGATGTATCTCAGTGTATTAAATTTATTTTGACGGAGCAAGTCTCTCGTGTCATTTTACCGTAGTTTTATACTTGTTGATAGAGTTTTAAATTTTAATAGACGAACTATTTTAAAACATTTTCAAAGAAAAAATCATAATCATATCTCTAATAGAAAAGAAACATTTTTTGCTTTTATTTGTTTGGTGCGGTTTGTTTTATGACCTGCATAGGCTCATTTCCTTAGTTAGAATATCTTAAATAAATTAACAAGGTGCAGATATTTTTTCGAAATACTAGAATTTTGGTCAAACCATAAATAAAAATCTGGTGCGGGCAACACACGACTTTCACTTACATCGATTTGTAAAATCAATGAAAGAATTTTCAAATAGAGTTGAAGTTAAAAATACGTGAAACTATTAAAGAATTAAATAAATTTAATTTATATAGAAACATGTGTTTTATTAAAAAATCTTTTATTTTATTATCTAAAACAATCAGTTAGTTTTATCTTCTTCTCATCACTCTCTATTAACTTCTAAAATCTTGTGTATGATATGATATTTTTTTCTAAAATCTTTAGCTTTCCAACGGTATATCATACATGTATATTACTGCTCTTATGTTCAAAAACGAAAAATTGCATTAAACAAATATTTTTTTTGTTTTCTCCTTTAGTTGGGTATCGAATTTATTCAATTTATATATTTACCTGTTTTTCATCAGCGTTAACAAGATAATCTAGTTATTATTATTGAATCTACAAAATTAAAGGTACTTAAGGGAAAGAAAATTTAAAATATCGGCATTTAAGCCCTGTCAGACCATTTTTATCCAAAGAAAACCTACATGATATTAAAGCCCATTAAATTTTACATCGACATAGCGAGTTTAATCAAAATCGTCGGAACCGTTTTTGAGAAAATCAAAAAAAGGTGCAAAATGCATGGTATAAAGTGCCTCTTCTGGTAAGCTCATTTTGATAAAAAAAGTTTTGTCACGTCTCGGGCGTATAGTTGTCTTAAATATGAAATTTCAATTTCATAGGACTTACCGTTTCCGCCCGGGAGTTACCACACACACACACACACACACACACACACACACACACACACACACACACAGACCTTTTTGCGGCACTTGGTTATTTGGACTCAGGGGACCCTAAAACGTGTATTTCCGTTGAAAACTGGAATTCGAAAATTTTCACGATCGCAATACTTCCCCTTACTATATATAGTAAGTGAAAGTAAAAATTGAAAACAAATGATGCAAATATCATTATTATATTTTTTTTACAATAATATAAAAGAAAAGTAAATATTTATGACATGTGTGTTGACAATTAAATTGCATCAACTACATTGTCTTGATTTAAATTCATTATATACGTTTATTGAGATGTATGCTTTCCAAACATTGAAATTTAAAGATAGTAGGGATAATTTGAATTCAGTTTCTACCTGTCGTAGATGTTATTGCAAATTAAAATGATTACTCCTAATTCAAAACTTGATAACAAACAAAACAAAAAAAACACAAACAACGCTGCAGTTAAACTGCATGTAATAACAAACTCAATCTAAACATCCACCATTCTAGTAGTAGCTTAAATATAACCATTTTTTTTTGTTCCATTTTATAATTAAAATTAAAAATCTTCAGATGTATTATCGTTAAAACAGAAATAAATATGATCAATCACTGAATCTGATTTAATGTCGATTTGATGAATATGTGATTAGAATAAAAATTTCATAAATTATAATAGCAAAAAAAAAATTACTGCACAATATATTTTTTCACATAATAAATATTTTACATTTATCCAAAATTAGCTCACAAATAATCAAAACTACAAGGATTTTTTTTTCTACAGTTTAAAAGTTTACGAGTCAAACGGTTACAAAACATGTTGTCAACAGGGAAATCAAAAGTTTAACTACATTTGAATAATACTTCAAAGGATTTGGACCAACTGTTTGTGCTAAATAAAAGAAACACTACCCACAAAATCACACTACTCTGGAATATATAGATACTTAATTGTGATATTTCAATTATCGAGGGATCAAATGTCTAATTAATTAATTGGTGGGGGTGGTTTTGGGAAGGTTCACAACCGTACCTCCAAAGTAAATGGAAAAGCTGGTATATCGTTGTCTTCGGTGTCAGACATCCTTCAGTTTTGTAGTTCCTCTGAACTCTAGAAGCACTAAAATAAAATATATGTTATTCTACAATTCGTAACTATATAGTTTTAAACATAAAAAAATAGAGTATCTTTTTTTTCATAATATTCAAGTTCATTTCGTCATTATCTGGTTCTAACTCTTAATAAAAAAATTTTAAAATTAAAATAAATCAACAAAAGACTTCTATAAGCATTCCTTTTTAATTAAAACACTCAATATAAAGTTTAGGTTCAGACATAGATTTTACTCAAGAGTTTTTGAATTAGTGACAAACTGATAATTTTTTTGTCTTTTTTTCTGAGAAGGAAAATGCATTCATCAGTTCTTTAAAGAGCTAACGAGAAGTTTCCAAGCCCCCTTACTGCTGTTAATTACTTTACAGAACAAAGTTGGTAACAAACTTCACTCCTTTTATAGAATTTAATTTCTTCCAAGTCCACTTCCAGTAGACAAATATATTTAATCATTAGCAACACCCATGGATGCTTCACAGTGATCGTTTTTGTCTATTGGATTGTCATTTGTATATATTTTTGAACAACTAACACTCATGATAAAGGATTTTTGAATTAATGAAAAAAAACATACGGTGTACTTAAAATGTTATAATAGAATATTAATAGTTTAAAAATAAATGCATTTAAGCTGAAAGCTAATGTAGGGGAGTCGGCCATATATAGCATTTCCAAGTCAAATTCAACCTTTTCCAAGTCAAATTCAACCTTTTCCAAGTCAAATTCAACCTTTTCCAAGTCAAATTCAACCTTTTCCAAGTCAAATTCAACCTTTTCCAAGTCAAATTCAACCTTTTCCAAGTCAAATTCAACCTTTTCCAAGTCAAATTCAACCTTTTCCAAGTCAAATTCAACCTTTTCCATTTCAAATTCAACCTTTTTCGATTTCAATAAAATAATAAAAATCAAATTAACATGATTTTATGTTTTAATGGTTATTTTAATTACACCTTGTGTTTTTAACCCTTGTCGCTTGTTAAATGTTCCCAGGGGCCTTTCTACATATAATTAGTCACGAATATAATAATAAGTATAACCGATACTTTAATTTTAAGACATTTGCAATACAAAGTCTGGTAGTCGGATTAGCGGGATTCGTTTTATATTAGTTTTATAATCGCGGGCGAAAATATTATCAATAGAGGTTTATTTTAACTTTTTCGTATTTATTGGATAGTAGTCTCAGCAGATGCGTTCCCAAAGGTTCGTTACCGATTATACTATTAATTTTAATAGCGCTCGCTCAAATATGGGTTTATTATAACTTTTTCGTATTTATTGGATAGTAGGCTAAGCAGATGCGTTCCCAAAGGTTCGTTACCGACTACACTATTAATTTTAATCGCGCTCCCTCAATTATCGGTTTATTATAACTTTTTCGTATTTATTGGATACTAGGCTCAGTAGCTGCGTTTCCAAAGGTTCGTTACCGATTACACTATTAGTTTTAATCGCGCTCGCTCAAATATGGGTTTATTATAACTTTTTCGTATTTATTGGACACTAGGCTCAGTAGCTGCGTTCCCAAAGGTTCGTTACCGACTACACTATTAATTTCAATAGCGCTCGCTCCAATATGGGTTTATTATAACTTTTTCGTATTTATTGGATACAAGGCTCAGTAGCTGCGTTCCCAAAGGTTCGTTACCGATTACACTATTAATTTTAATCGCGCTCCCTCAATTATCGGTTTATTATAACTTTTTCGTATTTATTGGATACTAGGCTCAGTAGCTGCGTTCCCAAAGGTTCGTTACCGATTACACTATTAGTTTTAATCGCGCTCGCTCAAATATGGGTTTATTCTAACTTTTTCGTATTTATTGGACCTTAAATTATAAAACACAAGGTGTAATTAAAATAACCATTAAAACATAAAATCATGTTAATTTGATTTTTATTATTTTATTGAAATCGAAAAAGGTTGAATTTGAAATGGAAAAGGTTGAATTTGACTTGGAAAAGGTTGAATTTGACTTGGAAAAGGTTGAATTTGACTTGGAAAAGGTTGAATTTGACTTGGAAAAGGTTGAATTTGACTTGGATAAGGTTGAATTTGACTTGGAAATGCTATATAGTAATATACAATTATCTATTAACATACATGATTGAACAATGAAAAAAAAGAAAGAAAAATAATAATAATAATGAGTAAACACAACGCTCCCTCAATTATCGGTTTATTATAACTTTTTCGTATTTATTGGATACTAGGCTCAGTAGCTGCGTTTCCAAAGGTTCGTTACCGATTACACTATTAATTCTTATGGCGCTCGCTCAATTATGGGTTTATCATAAATTCGTTTTTCTTTTCTATGCTAATCTCTGTATTTGTGTTTCGGGAGTTTTGTTAGTGAATGTGTCAATGTTTTTTTAGTCAGTTGGTCTAATGTATGTTTATTTCGTGTTTTTTGTAACTTTTCATGTATTGGGTTTTTTTTTCAGGATAGTATGTTATCTTTTTCGTTAATATTTTGTAGTTTGATAATAATCAGCTAAACAGAACGATTTTATAAGTACATTCTTATTTGATAAACCTCTACTTGAGTTAGCGCAATTAAAATTAATAGTGTAATCGGTAACGAACCTTTGGGAACGCAGGTACTGAGCCTAGTGTCCAATAAATACGAAAAAGTTAGAATAAACCCATATTTGAGCGAGCGCGATTAAAACTAATAGTGTAATCGGTAACGAACCTTTGGGAACGCAGCTACTGAGCCTAGTATCCAATAAATACGAAAAAGTTATAATAAACCGATAATTGAGGAAGCGCGATTAAAATTAATAGTGTAATCGGTAACGAACCTTTGGGAACGCAGCTACTGAGCCTTGTATCCAATAAATACGAAAAAGTTATAATAAACCCATATTGGAGCGAGCGCTATTGAAATTAATAGTGTAGTCGGTAACGAACCTTTGGGAACGCAGCTACTGAGCCTAGTGTCCAATAAATACGAAAAAGTTATAATAAACCCATATTTGAGCGAGCGCGATTAAAACTAATAGTGTAATCGGTAACGAACCTTTGGAAACGCAGCTACTGAGCCTAGTATCCAATAAATACGAAAAAGTTATAATAAACCGATAATTGAGGGAGCGCGATTAAAATTAATAGTGTAGTCGGTAACGAACCTTCGGGAACGCATCTGCTTAGCACACTATCCAATAAATACGAAAAAGTTATAATAAACCCATATTTGAGCGAGCGCTATTAAAATTAATAGTATAATCGGTAACGAACCTTTGGGAACGCATCTGCTGAGACTACTATCCAATAAATACGAAAAAGTTAAAATAAACCTCTATTGATAATATTTTCGCCCGCGATTATAAAACTAATATAAAACGAATCCCGCTAATCCGACTACCAGACTTTGTATTGCAAATGTCTTAAAATTAAAGTATCGGTTATACTTATTATTATATTCGTGACTAATTATATGTAGAAAGGCCCCTGGGAACATTTAACAAGCGACAAGGGTTAAAAACACAAGGTGTAATTAAAATAACCATTAAAACATAAAATCATGTTAATTTGATTTTTATTATTTTATTGAAATCGAAAAAGGTTGAATTTGAAATGGAAAAGGTTGAATTTGACTTGGAAAAGGTTGAATTTGACTTGGAAAAGGTTGAATTTGACTTGGAAAAGGTTGAATTTGACTTGGAAAAGGTTGAATTTGACTTGGATAAGGTTGAATTTGACTTGGAAATGCTATATAGTAATATACAATTATCTATTAACATACATGATTGAACAATGAAAAAAAAGAAAAGAAAAATAATAATAATAATGAGTAAACACAATAATCGTATTATTCCTAAATACAAAATAACTAATACCTATTCACACTATAAATTAATAATGTTTATATTTACAAATACGACCCTATTATTCATACAAATTTCTTCATCCTTTTTTTTTTTTTTTTCTATTCACAGTTATTTGTTACTATTATTTCTAATTTTTAAACAAGTTACAATGTACAAATAGATATTATTTAACTTATCTATAGAATCAATATTTAACATTGATGACATTTGAAAATCAGTACTTTCAGTTTGATCTACGCATTGATTAATATACCGCTGTCGGTAAACTGCATATAACCGGCAGTTTAACAGAAAATGTCCAATGTTTTCATTCTTTCCAGCATTACAATATTTACATATTACATTTTTAAAGGCAAACTTTTGATGACTTATGTATAACAGCGTTTTCCCTTTAAATTGCAATTACAATATGAACATATAGCTCTGATTTTGTTAATATTAACATTGTAATTAATGTATGAATTCAAACAAAAAAAAATAAGAAGGGTAAACATTTCGGTAAAAAAGGTTATAATTTGAATTGAGTATTTTATCAATATCCTTCGAGACTAGATTGTTTTGGATAGAAAAAATTAGATCATTGAATTTTTGTGAAACGATTTTGTATTTTGTGCAAGCTAGACGTCCTCAGTTCCTATCATTACAAGGTTGGATCGCATTTCGGAGGCATAGTTAAATGGCACAGCCATATTGTCAGCCAAAGACAGCAATCGATCTCGACAGATTTTTACAAAGCTTTGCTCAGAAGAGTTTAACAAAACTAATTATGTATAAAAATGTTAAAAAATCTTGAGCACGAATCATACAAATTTTATTTACTTTTCTGCAAAAAAAAAAAAATAATAATAATAATACATTTATATGGAAACTGTGTTTGGTTAAATATAGTAAGGAATCACTAGAAATAATCTAAAAGAATAAATTGATAATTACAACGATAAATTTTTTGTTACTTATTAACTTTTCTAAAACATCGAGCTTTCCGGCGGTATATTATAAATATATACTGCAGCTGATATTTCATGTGTTTTCAAAGTGAAAAAAAATGTGTCATTATTTAGTTGATCTAAACTTTAAATTAAATTATTTCATAAATTTATACAGTTTCTTATTACTGTATGATATGATATATTTATATATTTCTTATTACTACGCCTAAAGAGAAAGAATTATTTTTTTCAAATAGTGTAATTAAATGTTTTCTAGAGGAAGAAAATTTGAAAATTCATTCTGATATTAAAGCGCATTTAGTTACACATTGATATGACAATGTCAATTAAGAGTGTTATAATAATTATCATTGTAAAAAAGTAGGAAACATTTATTTTATTTAAACTAAAAAAATCAGGTGACTTTTTTTAAAACGAATTATACATACTCGGAACATTATGGGAGGCCTGTTATTCCGGCTTAAAGGATCCTAAAACGGGGATTGCAAGAAGTAATTATGGTCTTACAAAATAATAAACCACCAGGGAATTGATGTGAACCCATCCTGAAGGAATCAAATTTGGAGGTGAGGAGCTCCATTGAGAAATATACGAATTGGCCGTATTGATACGGGGGGAAGATGATATACCTAGTGAGTGAAAAGAGGTTGTTATGTGGCCAATCTATAAAAAAGGAAGTTGCTCTGGTGACATGTTGCCAATCGCGTTGCTAAGCTTAGTCCTTAAAGTGCTGTCAACTTTGCTAATGAAACGAGTTGTCAAGAGAGAAGAAGAGGTGTTGGTCAATAACTAGTTTGGAAGTTTACTCTGCAAGTTTTACAACGTACCACATTTTTTGCATGGCGCTGGAAAAAGGCTGGAAATAGAATTTTAAATATTACTGAATATAATAAGGTAAGAGAAGAAATTAAGGCAAGGATGAGAGGTTGAAATCAATGTTACTGGTTTCTAATCCAAATATTTCGAAAACAGAATAGACCCAGAGCACTGGAAATAAGAATATACCATACTGCCCTTTAGCTAGTTGTAAGCTATAGAAGCGAGTCCTGAACGCTGGCACGCAACAAGGAAAGACTGTTAAACATTTGGGAAAGAAAAATCCTCAGAAAGATATTTAGCGGAAGAAGACAAACGAGGAACTTTGAAAGCTGTATGAAACGCATGATATTGTTGCCACTATGAAGAGTGCAAAGATAATATGGCTGGAGCATGTACAAAGAATAGAAAGTAATATAAAAACGAAATCATGAAGGAGGGACATCCTAGTGGAAGAAGGCGCAGAGAGAGATCTAGACATCGTTGGCTGCAGGATGTATAGGAGGACCTTCGGTGGATGGGTATCGACAGAGGGAGGATGGCAGCCGAAGGCAGGTGAAAGTGGAGGAGGATCACTGATGAGGCCATGGTCCTACAAGGTTCGTTATGTACGATAGGATCCTAAAACGTATATTTCTTTTAAAAAATCGGATTACAAAAATTACACGCTCGCAATACATAAGCATTTCATACATGAATGAATTTAAAATTAACATTATTACTACAGCAATTCTGAACCTCTGCAAGATATAATAGTAAATTATGTACATTTTGTGGATTAAAGTTATTATAATAATATATTACAGATTAACAATATAAAAATATTCCTTCAGAGTTTTAATTTTTTTACGAATTATGGCAAAACAGAATTTGAACTGATAACATAACTAAATATATGTGTGTATTAAATACAGTTTGGAGGAAATCAATTACAACTCATGTTGATCAGATTGGAAGATCAATCCACTTAAGAGGAGCCAGTGGGTTGGAATGATATATGGAATAGTTCCATCATCGATTTGGAAGCCGTCTCTATCGTATTCTATTCTATCACATTTATGTTCCTTACTCAATATCATCTTTTCGATACTATTTGATATTGAAGTGTTTCATGATTTCTTATTATAATTGTTTTGTGTGTTTAAAAACTGAAATATTGGGCTGATGCGAAATTAATGCAGGTTTCCTCTATTGCAATATCTTAATTCCAATTGTGTAAACAGAGCTAATCCTAACATTGATCATTATTATACCAAAACAAACCTTATCTAATACCCTCTCTTTCACCATGAATTTGTTTAGTAAAATCGTTTTGTTCAATGTGTTCAAAGGTCTTGAATCGAAAATGTCAAAGTGCGATTTTCGTCAAATGTATTTTTACGAATTTAAATTAGGGCGCAGCGCTGCGCAAACGGCTCGTAATATTAATGAAGTGTGGGGTCAGGGGGCTATTAATGAGTGCAAGGTGCAGCGTTGGTTCCAGAAGTTTCGCAGAGGAGATTTCGACCTCGAAGACAAGGAAGGCCGGGGCCGTCATCTTGCTCTGGACAACGACCAGCTGAGGTCAAAAGTGGAAGAAGACCCAACCAAAACCACACGAGAAATGGCGGCGGAACTCGGTGTGAACCAATCCACAGTTGTACGCCACTTGTAAGCAATTGGTAAGGTAAAAAAGTTGGCCAAGTGGGTGCCAGTAGTAACGCCAGACCACACGTTGCACAACCAACGCTTCGACGACTGCACGAGTTGGGCTACGAAGTTCTCCAACATCCGCCTTATTCACCTGACCTCTCTCCTACAGACCACTTTTTCAGGCATCTGGACAACTTTTTGAGGGAGAAAAATTTTCAAAACCAGGACGACATTGAAAATTCTTTTCGTGATTTCATTGAGTCCAGGGATTCGGATTTTTTTTCTGGTGGAATAAGAAAGCTTGTTGAACGTTGGCAAAAGTGCATTGATTCAGATGGAAATTATTTTGATTAAATATATATGGTTAAAGTAAAGATATGGCGTATTTACAATACCTACTAAAAACCTGCATTAATTTTGCATCAACCCAATACAATGATTGTATAATGTGACTCTTATACAATAAAGGGCCTTTTTGTTTAACTTTTTTTCCTTAAAAATAATTACTCTCGATCTTAATTTTTACAGTTTAAAAGGTGATATACCAACTCATCCGAACACTCATTACTAAGTACGCTGATGACTCATTTATGTATTAGCCAATAATGTTCGAATTATAACAATATCTTAACTAATGCTACTGACAAATATTGCATTCCTTATATCTTTTATTTCAAATTTGCTGATTTATGGACAAATCATTATGGAATTACATTTTTTTTTAAAAGAAAAAAAAGTTGCTGACATTACAAATATTAATAATTACTTTTCAATGAAATTTAATAACATTTTTATCTACATTTCAGACTATTACAAATGTGCAGTGGGAACAATATTCACTTCCTAACAATATTAAATGATTTGATGGTTCCTTTTTACTTTAGAAAAAATGAAAAATAATAATCACCAAAGTTTTATTTATTTATTTATGTCTCCCTACCTTGTCATGTGGTAATACGGGCTTAGGTGACTTGGATGAGATGCTACCAGTAGTAATCTTAATTTTAATTAATTTTTCTCTTCTCAGCTTTTTTTACTCTGGCCTCTCCTCGATCTCTACAGCTTCTGCTTCTATTCTTCGATCCCGTCCAGTTGCTGTTATGAGCTGCTGGGCCGAGTAAAGTTTTCAACCCGTAAAAAAATTATAGGCATTTTTTATAATTCTGTTTAGACACTAGCTGAGGGAAATCGCTCTCAGAGAGGATATAAGCTTCCCTCAGTAGTTTGTCCCTAACTGACTTAAAGGCGGAGCAGTCCAATATGAGGTGTTCAGCAGTCTCCGGGAATCCACAACTGGGACACAGGGGATCTGTATATTTTCCGAAACTATGCAACTTACTTTGGTAAGCCCCGTGCCCAGTGAGGAATTGGGAGACCCAGTAATCCAGAACTACCCATTTAGTTTCTAATCGTGACCGAATCCGTGGGGAAGAATTTCCTTAGGGTAGCACCTTTTGAGGTTGTCACCCACCGCCTGTCCCACTCATCCATGGTTTCTTCCCGGATTACACGCTGCCATTTCGTTGGGTCCTCCGCAATCCTCACCAAAATTTATCAAGTATTCATCAACATCTACTACTTTATATCTTAGATATTATTACGAGGCCGTTAAACTTCTCAACGGGAGCTTAGCCCGAAAGCATTAACTTCTTTTTCACAGAGCCTTGTTTTCTCTTCACAAACCTACAATGCTGGAAGATTCTCTTTTTTCTGCAAACATGAAATTTAAGGAGTTACATCTCTTCAAAGTAATTTCTGGAGTTTATACACGATTTGAATTAATAAATCAGCTATTGGGGCTCACCATCTACTTTGTTTTGGCTATCACAAAAGCTACTGAAACTTAAACTAACATTTATATTTTAATGGTTTCTGCCACCGCTGGGATAGTCCAGGTGTTTCTACTTGATTAAATTAGATGGGTTAGTAACGAGCTTTGCTAATAAAAAAACAACAACATAGTTTCCTCTCAGTTAGAAAAAAATCTAATTGTTAATATTTTCATAATATTTCAGGTGATGGAGATCACCTTCTTATTTGTTTCGGCCATACAACTGAACATATTCTAATTTATTTTTTCATTGAGTTTCTGCCATCGCTGAGATATTCCTGGGGGTTCCAATTGATTAAATAAAGAGTTAGATACAAATTTTGGTTTATTCAAAAAACTGTAAGTTCCTCTCACTCAAAACTTTTTTAATTGTTTGTATTTTCAACACTACATGTAATTACGTTGTTTTTACTCCATAGAATCTTGTCCATTTTGCGATCTTCTTAGAATGCCGTTTTGTAATGTATATGTCTAATATGTATCTATATTTCTGATTTTTATTTCCGGAAAAGTATATGAATGAAAATCATTACTTCCATATATTTGGAAAAAGTTAAGAATGCAAGAAATCAATTATATCAATCGGTTCTTCTCGAATTTCGATTGTAAAATAGATGTTGTAACATCTGAGGAATGGGTTTATCTTTTATCCGAGTATCGAAGGAGTTAGATCTTAATTGTAACAAATATAAAATTAAAATAAATGAATAGTATTCCCTAAACTTAATTTTTTTTATCCATAATGTGTTGCAACTAGGGATTGTAATCCGGTGTCATTTCCAATCCGGCCGGATCCGGTCCCAAATTTCATCAATCCGAACGGATCCGGCCGGATCCGGATGGTATGACTAAATCAGGTTGAATTACTTTTCGGTCTAAGATGAACTGTTAGTATGTTATTCGAGTATAATTGTACTCATAATAGGAAGTTTGTAAAATAAAAGTTATGTTAGTATTAAATATGAAGCAAAAAAATTAAAGTTTAGAAGTATAGGTAACTAGTAAAGTTTTAATGGCTATTAAAACAGTCGGCTATTGATTACTATTTGCTGAAAATAAGGACTATTTGTTTTCTATTACCCTTTTTCCAAAATCAAAATTGATTTTTGATAATATATACTAAAGTTATTAGTACTTACGTACTAATTAAAAAAAAAAATTATTAGTAAAATAATTTAAAGATTTATACTCATAATACAAACTCATTATTGTGATAATTATGCCATTCATCAGACATATTCATCAAAATATGATTGTGTCTATCATTAATATAAGAGCTGTTTGTAATTGATAGCATTCTCAAATAATCTAAAATTATTGTTATCACAATTCCCATCTGAGTTAATTACGCAGGGATAATTATATAGGATTTTATAAAGTAACTTAATAAATTAATTGAGCTATCTGAGAAAGTGAAGTATAGGAAGACGTGAGCAGTAACGTAGCTCAGTCTTTCTAGATTTCAATAGATTTGTAAGCAGTTTATCATATAATTCAGTACACCTGAGTTAGTCAGTACTTGAGTGAGCATTTTCTCAAAAAAATAAGTTAGAGTTGTTTTAGAAGTTCCTCTACAGACAACTTATAGAATGCTATAGCTCGCGTATATCCGAGATAATAATATCTGTTAACTTACATTTAGGGGAAGCACCGACAAAACAAAAACACATGTACTGTATCCTGAAAGGCGAACGAATGATGCTGGACTGAACTGATGACGTGATGTAATTTGGCGTCGAACGACACCACCATACATGTACACCAAATGTAACGCATAAGTACTTTTTTTTTATTAAACTGCACTATTTTTGGCCAAAAATTGCTATAATCGGATCCGGTTAACGTATAATGATGCCGGATCCGCCGGATTACCGGATCCGGTTTTCCGGATTGCAATCCCTAGTTGCAACATTGTAGAAATTGTATAAATAAAAGAACATATTTCATAGTTATAAAATAAAACAAAACAAAACAGATGGAACAAAGACACCTACAGTACTAAAATCAAATGTTTTTCATCCGCACTGAAATTCGGAAGAGGCGTGGACATGAGAAACGAGGCCCTCTAAATTACGACAGAGCCAGGATATTTTCTTTTTCGTTTTTAGGTTATTTTCGGCCTCTGTAATCCCAATCCGGGCTACGAACAATCGTGTATGGCTTTTTTTCATTTTTTTTGTTTTTTATTGGCAATATTCGGATTGGATTTTTTTCTCTCGAATAAAGTATAATTAATATATTCATTTTGGTTGTAATTTCAAATACAATTGAATGGTTTATTTTATGATTTCATTTCGTATTTCATTGGAATAGCTTGAATAAATTAACAAATTTCAGATATTTTTTATTAATGTTGAATCTAATTAAATGACGTGTTGACTGAAACAATTTTCGTTATGACGTGGAAAATAGACTAGACTTAAAAAACCCACTAAAAACTAAACAACAAATAGATCTTGCCATCTATGTACATTTAGACATTTGTGCATTGGTGAATCTTTTCATTTCAACCAATAACGCTCCTAAACGGTAGGTGAATTTATGACCAAAAGATAGCGTTTGAAAACTGCACCAAAACTAAAAAATGTAAGAAGAATGTGACTTATTTTTGTTTAAAACAATATAAGGTCCATTCTCAACGAAACGTACAGACGCTGTCCAAATGATTTCCCTCGTACTAAAATTGGTTATATTCCAACTTTTTTTTTTTTTTTTTATATATTTTTCGGCTCTCCTTGGTGCACATTCATAAGTTCAAATAAATGAATAATTCCTGTACGAAAAATTAAAATAAACGTAAGAATCGGCATTGGTTTTTTTTTTTTCAGAATTTGCCAACTTCTACGCGGTAACCAGCCAAGGTGCTGGAAAGATTTAACTGGTTTAGTCCATTCCGTTCATACATACACTCTATAGTTTTATAATACAGAATTGCATGTAGTGAAAACGGTTATGCCCGTTTTAAATAAATAACAGAAATGTCCAAGGAATTTTGCGTCATTGGCACACCCCAAACGGTTTTTCGAGCCGCGATCTCCCTTCAAGTCATAAAAAGGCGAGGAAAGACTCGAAGAAACCGTTACACCTTCGGCAAGCCGACCATGAGGTTCGTAACTGCTTTCTGTTTCTTTCACGGTGGCGGGGGGTGAAGACGTACACTGGTGAGTAAGAGTATTTTTATTGGCAGCCATTGTTGCACCCACTCTACCTCCGTTAGTTATTTTTAATTAATTAATCTTCTTTTTTTCAGTGATAGTGTTCAGCTTACTGAGTAGATTGATGTACTTCTGTGTCTTGATACTTTGTTTTGGAGAGATAACCTTCGTCATTAACGCACCCGTCATTAGTCACCCCACAGAAGATGCGCCAATGATGAAACGAGTTTTTTTTTTTTTAATTTCCCTTTAAACCTACTGACTGCTCTGGTATGAAGAAATATTCTGGTTCACATTTTATGATACTCAATTGGGGGGTGATGGTATATACATTTAATTAATATTTAACAGATGAAAGAGCTGAGAACTATCTTAATTTTTTCAAAAACCTTCGGGAGATCATTTCAAAAATCATTGACTCATCCACTCATCATTGGCTTACCACTAAATCATATTGCTACATCAGATCATATTTCATACATAGGGACACACAAAAAAAAAAAAATAAATAAAGGATGGACCAAAAACTCAACTTTTGAAATTTGCTAAGAATGGTAATAACTGCTGCTATTAGGACTGTAGGCTGTTGCATAACTGCTACATAGGACCTTATGACAACTTTTATGTACGTAAAAAAAATTCAAATTTTCAATGTGAGAAAAATCAAAACAGCTTTTTTGGCACACAGATTGTCAATAAAGCCTCAACACTTAAATAATGAAGTAAAACGTGACTTTAAATGTAGCTCCTAAACATTAGGTTCTAGTGACAAATGTTATATAACAAAAAATATTCTTCACAAAATATATGACTAGGAAACTGTTATCTGTTTCACTATGAAAGTTGCATACCCCCGCCAAAAAATATCCTTGTCAAAAGAAATCATTCTTGAATTACAGATATGTAAGGCAGCCATATTTTATCAAAGAAAGAGGTCATTGTTAAACTACAATTTTTTCAATGTTTCTCTCTGTAGTATATACAATGAATGCCTATATTATACTACATGTATACCTGCAGTCGTGTGGAGAATGCAGTCAGTACACACACTACTTCATTGTTTATTACTAATCTTAATATTAGTAATAATGAAACAGCTGATTTCAACCTGATGCTGTATCGATTGCCCTAATCAGCTCCGAGGACTGAAAGCAATCCATTCAATCCGAGAGAAGGGCCAATTGAAAAAAATCATTGCGAGCTCAGATTTCGGACAGCTCGTTATCCTTGATCATCTTTACCTCGCTCCTCTTTCACCTTAACCTTTTTTCAATTTCAGGCTATTAATTTTAATTGCTCTAAAAATAACCTTACGGCTGATAAAACGCAACAGCTCGATTTTGATAAGATAGCCAAAATTAGTAATTGTTTTATTGAATGTTGTTCGTGTAATAAACTCATTAAACAATATTCAACAACAAAAACAATGTTTTATTCCCTCATTAAGGTTATCCATTACTAACTTACAAAAACATGTGGTTTTTACAATAAATATATACATTGCTTAGTGTTATCACATTATCACAGTTCGATTTCTTGTAGCTTCGCAGATTTTTCTTATAACTAAGCAGAATTGAAACAAATGATATTATGTTTTACAACTGAAATCTATAACCCATTTTGGGTCTTGCGTTTAGTACAAATGGAGACTAGTGCTAACGGCACTGCAAGGAGATGATTAGACCTCAGTCGCTTGATTTTGTTATCTAATTTTAAGCTACCCTTTTTAAAGAGGCTGGGTCACCCCTTTTATGCATTCCGCAGTTGAAATAACACAATAAAAAATTCTATCGTACGCATGGTTCAATCCTGAGTTCCGAGTAGTAGGCTAGTGCTCTATCCGCTACACCACGCCACTCCTTAGTAAACTATTATGATATGACCAACTGTGCGTCATGATGTGATAACACATAACGGGTCGAGTGGCGACTAAAGGTATTCATATGTTGCATATCTTATCTGTTGATCCCGTACTTATATATTACATAACCTATATATATATATATATATATATATATATATATATATATAATATATATATTATTGATAGTTAAGAAATAACTAGAAAAACCGATAACAGGAAACATTAACTGGATTTAAGAATTTAATTTAAGTGACAAATAATCATTTGCAAATTTTCAAAAACCCTGTTCATTTGCCGAAATCTGATTATAATCTTTTATATATAAATGCAAATTTATGATTTTCCAATATCAGGAATAAATTATCAAGTATAAATTACTTATTGCATTTTTTTCTTTTATGGTGGCGAGATTACTTACTTGAAGTGTCTAGGATGAAGAATGGCCTACCTCAAGATAATTTTTTATAAAGCTCCTTCTTCAATGAAGCCAATGAATGGCCCTCTCTCATCGACCGAGGTTTTTGACTGATGAATAGGAATTCAGAAGTTATTTGCATTAGGATGTGCTTCTTGCTCATTGATAAATAATTTTTCATTATAGTAAAACCTGAAATCTCAAAGACGGTTCTATTTTACAGAAAACATTCAAAGCATAATTTTAATTATTCATGCCGTTTCTTTAAAAAATTATACATACATGCTCTGGCTTAGCCTTCTAAAGTCTTTTTTTTAAGATGGACAAAAATTAATTAGAGTTCTTTTACTAAGAAACATCGGATAATTTAAAAAAAAATTGAAATTTTACACATAAATACATCCACAACTCAGTAATTTTCGAAGGTATAAAAAAATATGTACATAGTTCTTAGTAGGTATAAAAACCACTTCATCAGTAATAATTATAAAACAGAAATAAAGAAAAGAAAAGATATTGAAATGTCACCTATACGTATTCCCTAGCTCAGTTATTGTTGAAGATAGAGACAAATGTGTAAAGAGTTTTAGAATCAGTAAAACGCAGAGAAACGAGAAAAAATCAATCTATATATTCAACTCACAAATTGTAAGAGGCGCTATTCTTCTTAAAGTCGGTTATTATTGAAAGTATTGAAAAATCAAACAGATTTTCGAGATAAAATCGCCGCGATGAACAAAAAAATAAAAACATAATCTTATTTGGTCAAGCCCCAACTTATCAGATATGTGATTCCCTGATAACTCGGTTATTATTGATTATGGAGAAAAAATGGAAGGTGTTTTCTGGAATAAGAATTTTTTTTCGGAATTATTTGAATACAAATCGAAATAAAAAAAACGAATAGTAAATAACACTAGTATAAATACTTTTGCTTTATTATTTTCAATAATAAACCTTTGTAGTCGATTTAAAACCATTGTATAATACTTTTGCAGCGTGTTTCAATATGTATTATTTACAATAAGAAAGTAATTACTAAAAGAACGTTGTTTTAGGAGATGAATCTAACTAGAAATATTTATGGAAAACTGCCGACCTAATATCTATAGAATGTTAAATAATGCCAGCTCTATTTTAAGAATTTAATAAATGCTTGAATGGAAGACCCTTCATCTCTTCTCTGTGTATAAAAAGCTAAGCGCATAGTGGCATTTCATAATAGCCGGCCTAGTATTGGAGTTCCCTTATTTCAATTAACTCGGTTGAATTCCTTTTGACGTAGATGACATGCAAAAATACTATCTAATTCTATTAAAACTTCAGTTTTAAATAAAAATCAAGCCTTTGGTAGTGATGAGTTTAAAAAAATGTGTATCACAATGGAACCGGTGCCCATTGAATTCCACACTGACTTTACTAGAATTGATCTCCTCTCCAGTTTATGAAAATCCTCCCAAAGTCTTAGTTTTACCAAAAAACCTATTACTGTTTGAACCTAAACCTCAATTTTTTCATATTTGTTATTATTTGGTTAATTATGTATATAATGTAGTGTTATTGAATAGTGTAAGGCTTAAATAGATTACAGTTCACGTGCTGCCGACTTGTCAGTACCATTTTAACCAGCAGACTGGAAGAACGTATATATGGTTCGGCGTCTTCTTCAACCATTTTTGAACAGGACATTTCGTCGCTTTACAAAAGATCATAGCCAACTGGACAAACATAGATACGAACTGATTTCAACAGTTCTACTTAACGGAAGTGTGACCTTTTTGCATAATACTTTTCAAAATTTGATGAATTTGTGGACCGGGTGGACCATGCAGAATTAGACAAATAGCATCAGGCATATACTGTACATAGCGAGCTGAGTTTTATGACTTACATTGTAAATAATCCATTATTTATTTTTATTTTATTTATTTTTACTTTTGTTCTTCTTGACACTACTGTTGTTATTACATTATTTATTAGTTATTATTTAATAATTATAATAAAGTAATTAATTAGTTAGTAGTTGGTTTCTTAGTTTAGATAATTAGTTAGTTAGTTATAACAAATTAATTAATTATTAGTTTTTTATTCATGAGGTATTATTTTATTGTTAATATTTATTTATTTTTTAGTTATTATTTTGTTGTTATTATTTATTTTTTATTATTCTTTTTTTTTATTGAATCTTTTATCAATATCATATTTTCTTTTTCTTTTTTTTCTCTTAGTTTATTAACTTACTCTTCTCTACATACTGTTTTTATAATATATGTTATGTAACTTAATTTATATTATGTTATAAAAATACGCGTTGTATCGCAATATAAATGCATCTATTGCAGGGTTACTCTAATGAGGAAAACCGTAGAGATCATAGCCATACTAGAAATCTTCCTAAAATTAAAATAGTTATTTATATGGACCAATGTTCGAGTTAAATGACTTACATAATTAAAATTAATATTCTTTTAACTTTATTATATTTGTTTACTAAATGTATATATTCATAGTTTGTACATGCTATCTACCTGTCATATTTTTTAAAGTTTTAGTTTAATAGAAGGGAGTTTAATTTTTACATTAGTTATAAATCCAATGATGTTTTAGATGTATTTTTCATTTACTCCAGATCAAACTTTAATTTATTTTCTATCTAATTTAATTTTCCTATTTAACATTTTATTTTACTTTGTATTATATAATCGTTTTCTTATATCCACTTATATGATAACAACATAATAGAATATATATTTTCAATAGAAGGCATAGTCTTGAAAAGTTGTTCTTAATAGAGCTTCTAGGTGTTTTTTTTTTGTTTTTTTTAATTTACAACTGTATTAAATAAATACTACTAAATGTATAGAATAAATACATAAAGACATGAAAATTGCTAATGAATGAACTGCCTAATGGTAGCATTTAAATAAATATTTTAAGTGAGTAGGTCCCGAGATCACCTTAGTCGACTTCGCATCACTTGGAAAAGATCCGTGCTAAAGGAGGTGAAATAAGCGGGAAGGAACTGGAGTGAGGTGAAGGCATTGGCAGGTGACAGAGATGGGTGAAGATTGTTCGTCGAGCCCCTTTGCTTCACTGGGGGGTAAGTCAAGTAGGTCAGAGTCAGGATCATGCGAACTAATTCGAGGATTTAGATGATTTAGTAGAGCTCTAAAGTTCGATTCCAAATATCCGAGTAGGTCTCATGATAGTGACGTATGTGAGCTTTTTGTAGTTGATTGGAAATATTAAACGGTTTTTAAGTTAGTTTTTTAGTAATCGTTTTGCACCAATACAAAGCAGTTTCTTGTCGGTTCAGTTTCAATGGCTGTGATGTGGAACTGAATGGTTTGGAATGGAGCAGTTTGGTCATTATGGAAAATTTTGCAAATAATCAGAGGGTTGAATAATCTTATCCAGCCCCTTTTGAGCCTTCTGTAAGACCTCGCTTGCTTAAACCAAGTATGAACCCTCCAAATGATCCCCAATCAAACGATAGGCTCATTAACAGATTGAAACAACATAGAATACTTTAATTATTTAAAAATGTTGGAAAAGCATACATAAAAAACCTGAAGAGAAGACGTTCTGCTGGGTTTTGCCCTCCATCATGCCTGACATGTTTTATTTTGTTCATTATTTTATCACATTTTCTGGTTGCCACAATATTGCTGACAATTGCGAATCAATAAATGAAGTAAAAAAAAAAAAATTATGAAATTCAACCCAATAAAAACTAATTGAAATTCAGCATAAAGTTTCCAATAAATGAAAAAAAAACAAATGCTGTTTAATCAAATATATTAAAAGCATCGTTCTTGGTATAAATTACAAAAGTTTAAATGATTAAACTGTGAGGGTCGATTTACCATGAAACACATACGATTTGATTAGCAACCAATATGAACGAGCAAATAAAAGGAATAATAACGACTTGTGCGAATTGCCATAGCTAATGGGAAATTTCATTAAAACTTAATGTAGTTCACAAAATAAATCAAATTATTTAACAAAGATAAAATGATTGTTACATTGATCAATATTTCATTTAGGGTTGTTTTATTTTCACTTAAATCTAAATCTGGTAGGTGAATCGAGTGGAGGGTAAATAAATGGATATACTTCAGATGAAATAGACGGAAATATATGGTCTTATAAAAATAAAAAAGCCTTCAGCTATACCAGGCATTAAGCCCGCATGACTGTTAAATGTTGCTGGTCCAATTATTTAGCCTACCTCAGCTCTACTTAGGCTAAAGCAACCTGACTAAAGTAAGATATGTTTGAGATAATAATAATAGGCTTACCGAACCCGAAGGTTCGATGCCGATACCACCAAACTTCGCCTGCACAGACTCGTCCAATGTTCACCGGTCAAGCCCAAGCCTCCGAGATCAGCCTTAATGCAATCCTCCCATCGACGCTTCGGCCTACCTTTCGGACGCCTACCAGTCGGTTCAGCGAATACCAACTTTCTCGGAATCCGTTCCTCACTAAGCCCAACAACTTTACGCGCCCATTTGAGTCTCCGCGATGTTATCAACTCAATTATATTCACAGGGTACAAACTCCGCAATTCCGCGTTGTGCAACCTTCTAAACTCCCCAGTGGCCTCATCTCTCTTCGGACCAAATATTTTACGCAGTACCTTATTCTCGAAAACCTTAAGCCGTTGTTCATCCTTCAAAGTAAGCGGCCACGTTTCGCATCCGTAAAGAACCGTTGGAAGAATAATAGTTTTATAAATTCTAACCTTTAAGTTTTTAGACAGAAGCCGTGAGCTAAGTAATTTAGCAACTAAATAATAACACGCATTTCCCACCTTCAACCGGGACTTTATTTCTTCCTGGATTTCATTTTTTCTTGTTATCATTGAACCTAAATATTTGAATTTCTCTACGTGTTCAAAAGTATGCCCTGAAATAGTAATATTCTCAAGATCGCCACCATTTCTGCAACTAATCATATATTTCGTCTTATCGGTATTTAATTCGAGACCTATTTGTTTACCGGTTTTTATTAACACACTTGTATTTAGTTGTATAGTTTCCGTGTCTTCACCTAGTAGTACCAAATCATCGGCATACCCCAAAACCGGAATCTTGTCACCCATTTAAGCCTTTCTCGGTACACATCACCTTTTCTATAACATATTCTAAGGCTATATTAAACAAAACAGGTGAAAGGGAGTCACCCTGTTTCAAACCCGATCGCACCTCAAATCTCTCGGAGTAATTATGACCGATTCTAACTTTATGAAATGTTTCCGACAAACACATCTCTACTAGGTTTACTAACTTTTTAGGTATCCCCTGTTCAATCATGATGTTATATAGCTTCTGACGGTCTATGGAATCATAGACCAATTTGGAATGGATAAGCAAGAATATGTTTGAGATAAGCAATGTGAAAATCAGAAGTATCTTCATAAAATTTATATTGGACTTCCTTTTAAATATTAAAAAAACGTGACTTGATACTTCAACAACTGTTTTCAACCATTATTATAAAAATTATAAACCAATAAAATAATATTTGTAGCAATGAAAAATATACTTCCATTTAATTTTCATTTTAATAATAGACCTTTTACTTGCTAAAAAGCAAGTATATAATATATTTCATTTCACAATCAGCCTAATATGTATTTTTCAAACGAAGTGAAGGAGCACGGTTAAACACACTCCGATAACCGCGTTTCCGGGTAATAAACTCTAAAAGGTCTGGATAAATACCAATGTTTCCCAGCGCAAAGTGAATTAAACATCCCTTAAATAATACCCCTGAAAGCCTCAAACAAGATTGCTCCCAAAATGGCTTACTTGCTATTCATAGCTTGCACTAATATAAACACAAAGTGGTTCATGCCTGGGGATCTGCTCTCTATTAGAAATACCAGTGAAATAGCCTTCGAATATTCGAAAATCTTAATATTGTTCTTGGTAAACAGTTCTCGGGGAGTTAGCGCCCGCTTCCAATATTGGAATAGAAACGGATCCGGAATAGACTTTTTTTTTCTTAATTTGTTGTTTTTTGCAATACATAATTAAAAATTTTATAACAACTGTAATGATTCCAACAAGATATTAAAAACGAATTTTTTTGTAATATACTATATTTTGAAGAAATGTCTGTACATTTTCAGAATTTTGTTTGTTTCTTCCTTATTGGGATCTCACCTTGGCATTGAAGTTTATAAGGAAATTTTCGCCATTTCTTTTATAATGTTTTATATGAGATTTGTTTTTTCTCAGTTATTATGGTTGAGATACTTTTTCTATCAGTGAAATCCCATAATTTTTTATAAGTTTTATCTATTTTAAGAGTGGTTCTTTAATGGTTTCGGTTCAGCTTTATATTTTGATGAAATGATTGCACTACCATACTTTTACTTACCTATGTATATACTATATAGTAATTGAAAGTACTGCGATCGTAAGCATTTTCGAATTCGAGTTTTCAACGGAAACACATCTTTTAGAGTTGCCTGATACCTACTGACCAAGTAGCGCAAAAAGATATGTTTGCGGTAAGCCTAACTCAAAACGATAAGTTGTTTAAAACTGATTCATATTTAAGAAGCGAAAAGCTTGATATGTAACAGCAAATTTGGCACTAAAATCGGCCAATTAGAAAAGCCGCCTTATACCGTGCATTTTTCTTCTTTCAAAGATTTTCTTAAAAACAGTTCTAACGCTTTTTAATTAACACGGCATACCCATGAATAATTAAATGGTCATTAATATTATGTTGCGTTCCTTCCGATTAAAATAATGCGACCTACCTACTGAAGTCCATCTGGTCTTAAGCCTCACAAATATACGGGACTGCCAAAAAGACAAACATACATAAAATTCAAATATTTCAATTCAAACCTTTTAGAATTACACACTAACCATGGTACGTTAGCAATACTACTTTGTATACAGACCTTCATATACCAATAGCCAACGAACAGATTCGGACCATCTACAAACGTTTTCATAACTTACACGGACATACTAACACACTTATACAAAGTATGGCCACTAGTAACATGCCGGACAATACTCGCGGAAGGCTGAAAAGAAGTTGGATGAGAGACCTTCTAAGCTGAATACGTAATAGGAATCACACAAGGAAGAGGTGCAGCTGGACATCTCTCCATCATGCCTAACACGCCAGACTATCTTCCTTCATTAAATTCGCTTATTTTTAACATTCATTAACAGGTGTGTATAAAAAATTTGAAGATAAAAAAAATAATAAAATAGGGTGAGATGGCTTGAATGCTGATTTTTTAAATTTTCAACTACTAAAGTACCTTTAATTTTGCAGATTCCGAAAGTTTATCCATTTAATTTTATCATCATTGATAAAAAATGGTTAAATAGACAAGTTTTTTTTTCTTTTTAATCGTGGTGTGTTTATTCAATTCTGCATAATAATTATAATTTGTTGTTCTATCATATTTTAAAACTATTTCTTATCCATTAGGTAGAGCTTTTAGCATAACCTTTTGAAGATTTTCTGTAACTAAGTTTAGTTGCGTTTCATAGCTACTTCATTTATGATATCCCTATTATGTAGTTTAGGCTAAGGGTCTTTCTTTCCTTAGGGCTCCTTCTCGCAAGGCGCCGGCTACTGCCCTAACGAGCCTTTGCTTGTTAGTGGTCATTCAAGAAGGTAGAGATGTCTATACACGGCCTGTCGTCATTCTGAGTCAGTCATTACAGCTTCAACATTATACAGGATGACCATCTTATTCCCTCTGGTCCCCTTAATCAAGTTTAGTCCTTATTAATTTATTAACCAATTTAAAGAATTAATAGCATTATCACTTTGAAACCCACTATAAATCATATTATGTACGTATTGGTACAAATATAATCATTTTTACAAGCCATCATACCAAAACATATGGTTGGATGAAGGTATTTATATTCTATGTACTGCTATATTTTTCACCGGCTGTTTTTCTACGGCAGCGATACTTTTAAAATAGAATTAATTAATATATTTAATGTATTTGTATAATATACTTTTTAGAATAATTGGAATTCTTTTCCAAAGGTATGGTGTTTACCTATCCTATTATGTGGGATGCAGGGTAAGATTAAATTAGACAACTTTCAATAAATTACATTATTATTTAAATTAACTTAAACATATACAATCTGTTTACACAATGCCTGAGAATACTAAGGGACATTACAATATCACAAACAGAGAAATACCTTTAAGACACTTAGTCGGCTGGCGAAGGTGTAATTAGTCTTAGGTGCCTCTTGAAGGCTTCATCCTCCGGCTGCTCTCTGACCCTTGGCGGACCTCTCCTCGATCTCTGATTCTTCTTTTCTTGTGGATGGAACTTGACTGACCTCTCGCTGGCCTTTAACTCCCTCCTTCGAATCTTCTTTCTCCTCCTTGTCACCTCGGGCGGGGCTCATATGTGAAGTACCCCGGTTGCCGGTCCAGCCTTTGTAGACCTTTATCATAAGTATGCCTATCTCTAGGCCAGACCTAATACTCTTGTCGGCTGCCGCTGGGTTTCCAGAAACTTTCCCGGGATATCGCGGATGATCAAAGGGGGAGGAGGAGGCAGGTAAACGCCCTTTGAACTTTTGCAGACAAAGGCTTATTAATATTTATTTAATTAATATAATAATTATCCAACGATGAATCTACACCCCTCAGTATCCTCAATACATAACAGTAGGAAATTCAGGGGTAATAAAGTCGCGGTTAAATGCCAGTTATTGTTCAATGATTGTACAAATCTATTATTCTATACCGGCGTGAAACGTGGTCGCTTACTTTGAAGCCTAAATATCTCCTTAAGGTCTTCTAGAATAAGTTACTACATTTTTTTTTTTTTTTTTTATTAAAGAGGGATAAGGTCACTGAAGACATTATGACGTTATACAACGAGAAACTGCGATGTAGAGAATATCAATTTTTGAAAATTTAAATTCTTCTTAAATTTGTCCTAGAACGATGGTATAAAAAGAAAAATTCTACACGTTTGACAAAAAAAAAATCCTAAACTATGTATGCTAAAATTTGCAACTTTCTCTAACACATCTAATGCTAGATGAAACATATAAAAATTCACGAAGTAAGGGCGTAGAAATTCGGGAGGTAGCTGGTCTGCCACTACAATAATAAATCAATTTAAAAACCCTTAACGAATTTTAATTAAAAAGAACATTAATTATGCGGTCAGTGACAACTAATAATTATACTAAACAAGTAATACCCAGTACTTAACAAAAGTCGAGACATTTTCTCATAGCATTCTTCAAATTAACCAATATCAAATCAATCAGCCAGCTATTACTGTACTATTAGTGGTAACGTTGTTAGTACACACACAAATATATATATATTACAGCTAAATCGTATCATGTTATAAGATACAATTACCAAAACAATTACAATTAATAAAACCGTTACATTTACATATAATTAAACGGTTATAGATATTAGCTATGTCATTATCATTACTTAAATAGTCTAGCAGGAGAAATCTTCGTAGTAGCATCTTGAATTCTTTAAATTTCGATAATTAAAAATAATTAATAGTTCTATAATAAATATAGAAAGAACTCTGTCATAAAAATATCCTACCGAAGAATTTCATTAATTCAATCAAACTAGTAAAGATAAATAAATGAATAAAAATAAATAAAATGTCGTAGGAGGTAACGAAGAATGACGCATTGTCAATTTAGAAATTATTAAAAGTTATTAATAATTGAATAGTGAAATTAATGGTTAGCGTGAAAACTATAAGGGATTTCCATGGGAGCTAGTTTGAACTAAGAATGAATGTAGTATGTATGATATCTTTCAGCACTACTATTAATGTCCATATTGGGACAGATTGTAATTTTAACTCAATAAAGAATTGTTGTTGTTGAAAAAGTTTGAACTAAGTAGTCGTAGTGTGATGTGAGCACCAGATGTTTTAATTTAAAATCAATTAATTACACAACTTGTAATATTTTATTTGATAAGAATCATTATTTTATTAATTAGGAATAAACCATTTAAATAAAACTTTCTTAAATTATTTTTTTTAAGTTAATCTCACCTTTTAGTTATTAAATGCTATAACGCTCAGATTTTTAGGAAAAAATTCGAATTAAATAATTTATAAAAATGTAAAAAAAAAAATATTAAGTTGATAAGGTCTAACGGTGTTTGAATATAGGAAGGGGGAAAGAGGTGGTAACCTGAGTCAGCAGACCTAACCTTTAACCCTCGCTTTTCCTTCAACTTGCCTTATGAAATTTATTATCCACCTCAGAATAGTTTATTATCACATTCAAGTTAAGAATAGTATAGAAAGAAATAAAAAATTGAACTTTTTAAAATATCCTCGATAAGGTATGGACCGTATTGGCACTAAAATTAAGGGTTTTAATAATTATCTTCCTCATTATGATACCTCATTTTCTTCTTACTTACAATATCCCGGAAAGTTTAGTCTTTAATTAAAAAATAAATCGACAATTATAGTTAAAAATGAAAATAAAGAATTTCAAATGAAAAATGATAATATAGTTTATTAAAATGTAGTAGTTGTATTTTTTTTATTCCAAAACATAAAGAGACAAATAAATATGATATGCGTCCACGCATTAAAGATTAAGCTGGATGAAGATAATAATATAGTACTTTAAGACAATTAAAGTCAGAAGGTGAGACAAGTTATCAAGCTTTTATCAAGTTAAATTTTATAAGTATCATCTTTTTTTATTTAATTATTATAGAGTTAAAAAGAATTACTATTTCATTTTCTTGATTATTTTTATTTTATTCTTAAACATCAGTGAAGGAACATGACTGCGCGATCCCTTTCTAAATCCCTTTGGAGACAAGACAGCGATGAGGCTTGAGATACGCGATGATACGTTTTGATACGAGGCATCACTTCTTATCTTACATTTATGTTTGTGCGTTGCCAGTAGTTGGCTGGCGGGCCTTACATTTTTGGTTGAAGGCTTGAAATATATTTTTTTCAATTATTTGCTTAAATAAGATTGTGTGTACTGAGATTCGAACTAGATTGATAGATTTTGAATTCGTTCAAGTTTTTAGTAGTTAGTCAAGCAGGTTGAGCTCCAGACTGGCGAGGCGTATGTAATTAATGGGCGAATAACTGATTTGTATCGCTATATATTTCAAAATGTTCCATGCTAAATTTAATCAAATTGGAAATTCTTTATTTTTCATCACACAGTTCGCGATGTTTGTATTTTATTTAATTTTTTTTCCCCTTTGGACTAAATATATATTTGTATTTTTTTAAATTAATTTTTAACTGAGGAATTATTTTTTAGTTGTTTATAATAAACGTCAATTGACATTATCTCCTTTGAATAAATACAATCCGATGATGGGCCGTTGATGATTTCAAATAAATAAAATTAATGATTAGTTACTTCGAAAGCTTAATTTGTAATTTGGAGATTTAATTGTACATTTTCATACCTTTATCCAACAAATTAACAGGGTGTCAAGGAAATCAGCTCAAAGAGATTCTATGACTTTTCCACATTGTAAAATGACTTTTACCTGGACAAATCTCGGTGAAAATCAACAAAACAAAGAATAATTATAATTAATATGGAATACTAGATTAGAAATATGTATAATGACTAATTACACTACGATAAGATTCAACTATATCTACCCGACACCAGCTGAAATTGTAGTTGTTAATGTTGACTTACCAATGAATTATGATGAGCTTGAATACTGCTGTTAGTAATAATAAATATTTACAAATCTGACTACAAATTATTTACTATAAATATATCTATATACATTTTAAGAGCTTTTTTATAATGTTTAAATCTCTGCAGCCAAATCTTCAGCTTTCTGAAGAGCTTCATACAGAACTTTTGCTGTTTTTGCGTCAAATTCCTTCAGCTGGAAGTTGACTTTTCTCTTCTCCACAGCCCTCCTGTCCTTTTATGATATTAAATATTAAACTCTCTTTATGATATTTGCAACATTACAACTAGTAGGCATACTGGAACTTTTGTTTGACTGAAGAAGAAACGATGTTATTTAGGGACCATTTTCCCTGACCATAGAACAAATTTCCTGACTTTTTCACATGTTTTTGAAATCCCTGACTTTTCCCGGTTCTTCCTGTTGCTGACACTCTGTTTAATCATGATCCCTAGAGCCTTTTTAGATAAAATTGTGAAATTCTGAAACCGATTGTATAAATTGTTACTCTTAAGCCAGAATTCATACTCAACACCAAATATAAGCCGGCTATTTTTAATATTTATGAGGCGAAGGATCTTATTTAAAAAACCTTGAAGTTACACGATTACATCGCTGCTCGGATACACAGACTAGAGAAGGTAATAAACTTCATGAATATAATGTAAAATTCATATCAATATTTCAAAGAATAATAATGCAGAAAATTAGTTTTATACTTTCTTTCAGAATTCTTGTTTTCATGAAAATAATTCGTAATTATTTCTAGACCATTAGCCCGCATTTATAATGAAGTCCTTTCAAATTCTAATTTCATCCGTTGAATATCTTAAAACAAGTTAAATAGCATTTCTAAATATTATTCTGTAGTATTTAAGTTTCTTAGAATTCTTTGTTTTATATTTATTTGTATTTAAATAGTTTTAAGTTTATATACACTAATGCTCATGATGGATTTACAAGACGAAAAAATGGTAAAAGCATTGATGAACGTTTTTAAAGAGTCCAAAAGTGAATTGTACTTCAGGATTTCAAATGAATCAAAAGTTTTAAGAATATTCAATAAGATACTACAATTAATATATTCCTTAGTATGTAGCAATGCTAAAAAGAAGGGGTAAAACACACTGTAAATATTTATAAATTGCGAATAGATTGCCAATAAAGAATTTTCAAAGGTGTTGGGGAAAAAATGCAAATTGTAGAAATAAAAATATGCTTAACACGTGTTTTCAAAAGGGAAGGGATTTAAATAAACTTCATTTCCTAAAAAAATATAAATATATCAAAGAAAAGTTTTTACCGAGCTCAAAAACTTTTTGAATTTATTAATCTCTAATTAATGGTTCTGGAAATTCTATTTTAATTAATTAGGGGAAGAACCTGGTTTCCTCTATAATTTTGCTTATAACAGTTCTCTTTGAGGTTTATGTTTAATTAGTACAACTGCTGGGAACTCTGACTAGATAGCGAGCAATCATATAAAACAAGTTTGTTTACTGTAATATCGTTATCAAGCCTACTCTTTATACACGGTGTGTCCATTACAGTAAATTTCGTAATCTACCGAACCCAATCTCCATTAATTTTAGCAAATACGTAGGTAATACATGATAGCTCTATATTTTTATGAATTATGTTTATTATAATTCAATAGTAATTCCAAATAACAAGACAATAATGCTTCGTGTTTTGCAAATATAGAGTATCTTAGTGATATGTTTTGTGAACAGGCTCAATAAAGCCGTGCATATATCACAAACCTAGCTCAGCCAAAATTCAAACAGCACGACTTTTTCTTTTTAAATATATTTATTGATATTTACAACTGTATTATGAAATATGATACAACATTAAGTCATTATTTCCTACATGTAGAAATACTATCCGTTGTAAGCAAAGCGTATGTTAAACTAGACCATCATCTTTTTTAGACGCCACAGAGGATTATCAGGGAATGTAGAGGAAGCGAGGATTGAAACTAGTGAGGTCTTTGTGAATGAGTTTATTCGTGACGGAGTAAGGAGCATTGGGGATTTTTCGAAGCATTTTGTATTGTAAAGATTGGATACAAGAAAAATTTGACGGTTTAGTACAGCCCCAAAGCTCTACTGCGTAAGTCCATATCTAAGGTGACCAGATTTTTAGATGGGCAAAGCTGGACAACTATGAAGCAGGGAGGGGTTATATTTTTTTTTTTACTTCTAGCATGATCACAACTTATAAATAAATATTAAAAAAGGATAAAATTTTATTCCTTAACATATTTTTTATTTGAGTGACTTTGTTTCAGTAGATTGTTGTCATTTTTGAAAATATTGTAAACATCTTCACAAGAATTTGTCACATTATATTCGACACATAAAATGGCTTTCAAAGAATCAACATTTAATTTTGAATTTTCTGATGTCCACACTCGATTTACTGCAAAAAAATTATTGCTTTGATTCTTAAAGATAAATTCAAATTTTAATTAATTTATGATTATGTAACAGTCCTCTAGTAAAATACAAAATTATATGTCTATGAAAATTTTAAAAAATTACTAAAATGTTATAAACACATACAGTACAAATATTCGTTTCACATCGGCAAAATTTTCCTGCATTAATTTGCATGAACATATTTTCTTGTGACTTAGTTGGGGATCAGCTGTTTGGGACCCATGTGAAGCAGACGCACTTCAGGTCAGTCATACAGTTTTATTAATTTATAAGTGTTTTTCTGGAAAAAATAGACATTATTTTGTGCTATTTGAACAATTTAAGGGTGCGTGTTCCATCACGAGAGTGAGAATTGGTATATCAATAAGAAATTGGGCGAATATACGCCTATAATAGGTGCTCAGAGCTTTTGGCTCTGTGGCGATGTCAGCTACCCCCATTATGTCCTCAGTTAACCCTAATGTCATGAAAATAACCAGTAATAGTAAAAAAGAAATGGAAAACAGGCAAACAACCAATAAAGTATTACCTAACCTTAAACCAACAGAAATCAGCTATGCCAAAGCCACCGCATCAGAAAATTTTTCTAAGCGAGAAAACGCTATAATATTACACACTGTTTCGGGTATAAAACAGAAAGAATACGTGATCAAAATCGCATCCCTAATCGACCCAAAATATATCCGATACACATCTAGAATTTCCAATTCCCGGTTCTGCATTCACTTCAGTAACAAAGAGGTGGTAGATAATATCATTAGGAATCATAAATCAATAGTGATTAACGACAAAGAAATTAACATAAAACGGCTAATCAATCCAGCAAAACGAATTATTATTTCTAACGCTTGCCCTTCCATACCTCATGATACTATTGAAAATGAACTGAAAAAACTAGGATTGAGGTTAGTTTCACCAATGCACTTTCTCAGGGCCGGGTACCAAGACCCACGGTTGGCCCATGTTTTAAGCTTTCGAAGACAAGTCTACACTCCACCTGAGGACCTAACCAAACTCCCATCTTCACTGTTAATTAAACACGATAATGTACCTTACCGAATATTTTTAGGTGAAGACATTGTCACCTGTTTTATTTGCAAACAGCCAGGGCATATCTCTACCGATTGCCCAGAGTGTGAGAATGATATAGATATTTCTGAGCCCCAAAACAAAGAAAACGAGGCTACATTTATTAATTTCAATCCAGAAGTAATTAGTAGCGTCAGTGAACAAACAAATACCGATCGCTCGCTACTCGATATGCCTAATCATGTTTTGCCCAGCATCCATAATATAGTAGAGCCCACGCTATCCAGTAGCCATGACAACGCTAGCACGTCACCAGTGCCTAAGGCTGCCAGAGGCGGTCCAGTGGAGCTGTTGTCTGGTAGTCATGACAACCAGCTTACAAGTGAAGCCGTCGTAGATTACCCTACTCAACCGACTGCTCTCAATAATCCCAATGATTCAATATTACAACCTACCGTGGTGTCCGGGGTCAAACGATGCCATTCTAGCTCTGCCCCTTCTACTGTATCAACAACCGAATTGAACCTCACCATAGATTCCCAGGAAGATCCTGAAAATATTATCAATTTTGAAGACTACCCATTGATGACCCCTGTTCAACCCGTAGGTAAAAAATTGAAGAAAATAAAAAAAGCTGAAAAAATTAATTCTTCGGTTAACTTTGAAAGTGCTCGACAGGCAATCGAAGAAAATTAAGAAAAGTACCCTATATCATTTGAAGACATGATCAAGTTAATCGACATATACCCCAATACTAAAAACATCAGTGAATTTGTCCAGGAATTCACTACTAATACAGAGGGTCTTAGGGGGATGCTAAAAGATACTAAAGCATTAATAACTGATCGAAGAACAAAACTTAAAATCACGAAACTTCTTAAAAAACAGTGGGAAACAACAGATTTTATAAGTAACACAGATGATAGTACGGATAATTAATTGGTAACGATATCTGGTCTCTTGGAAACATTTTTATAAAATTTTACATTATGGTTAACAATTCAAATTCTTTTATTATACAGTGGAACTGTAATGGGTTTTACAAACACTTTGAATACTTTAAACTACTTTTAAATGAAGAGAGACCGCATTGCTGGTGTTTACAAGAAACCCATTTTTCACAAGCTCAGGTGATAAAATTAAAAAATCACGATATTTACCGGAAAGACAGAACAGATTGTAAATCCGCTTGGGGCGGTGTAGCCATATTAGTCAATAAAAATGTATATTCAGAACCAATAAAAATTCATTCCACTCTAGAAGTCGTGGCCGCAAAAATTTTTAAACCTGAACCCATTACAGTTTGTAATATTTATATCCCACCGAATCAAGATTTTACTGCAAATGACCTTCAAGTAATAGTAGATCAACTTCCAAGACCTGCCATCTTTGTTGGAGACCTAAACGGACACAACAAATTATGGGGCTCCTCATTATTCGACTATAGAAATAGAGGAAGTGAAATCGAGAAATTTATTGACTCTAATGATTTTTTGACTCTAATTAACGACGGTTCTCCAATTCATTTCTGTGGTGATGGCTCTCTTTCTGCCATCGATTTGTCATTAATTGATGTCAGGCTGCTCCACAAAGTGCATTGGGAAGTAAAGGACATGTTGTACGGAAGCGACCACTTCCCAATCACTATAAAGTTTGATAGTAGTGCTGATTCCAAGACTGACAAAACCCCGAGATGGTCATTCAAAAGAGCCGACTGGGAAATGTTTTCTTCAATAATTGAAAGGGTGATAGAAAACAAGGAAGCTCATCGATTGATGTAGAAGAACAAATTTCATTCCTTAATCTCACCATTCTAGAAGCCGCAAAGAAGAGTATCCCACACAAGACCGCATTCAATGATAGGCGCCTAGTCCCTTGGTGGAATGAGGAGTGCCGCATCGCGATAATGAACAAAAAGAAAGCTTTCAACAAATTCAAAAGAACAAAACAACCTAAAGATTTAATCAACTTCAAAAAACTTAGATGTAGAGCAAAGAAGGTATTAAGGGCAAGCAAAGAAAATTAATGGAAAAACTATGTTAGCTCCATTAATAGTAGCAGTTGCCTACAAGAAGTCTGGAAAAAAGTGAATGCCATTCAAGGATCTAAAAAACGAGAGGCTATTCCTACAATCCAAACGGAAAATCAAACTATTACGGATCCGTCAAAAATAGTAGAAGCCTTTGGAACACACTTCTCATCTATGTCGAAAACAGACAACTACACTACAGATTTCCAGCGGTATAAAATCGAACAGGAGAAAAATACTATCCAATTCCATACTAAAGATTCGGAAATTTATAATCATCCGTTCAGTTTATCAGAAATGCAAAACTCCTTAAGTACGTGAAAAGATAAATCTACTGCAGGACCCGATCAGATTCCATATTTATTTTTGAAAAAAATGCCCTCAAATGCAAAAATATTTTTACTATCTATTTATAATAGGATATGGTGCTCAGGATTTTTTCCTGAAACGTGGAAGAACGCTACAGTTATCCCCATCAAGAAAAATCACAAAGACATTAGTATCAATAACTATCGACCTATATCTCTCCTTTCATGTGTATCAAAACTGCTTGAAAAAATGGTTAATAATCGATTGACATATTATTTAGAAAAACGAAATTTTTTTTCAACTTCGCAGTACGGCTTTAGGAAAAACCGCTCAACCATTGACCAAATAATGAAGTTTGAATATGAAATACAGACCGCCTTCTCTAATAAAGAGCACTTGGTTGCTGTCTCCATTGATATCCAAAAAGCATACGACACTATGTGGAGATACAATGTCCTAAGCACTCTTTCAAAAGAAGGTCTCACGGGGAGTTTACTGATATTCATCAATAACTTCCTCAAAGAAAGAAAATTCAAGGTTAAAATTGGAACTAGCCTTTCTCAAACGTTCCTCCAGGAAAACGGTACGCCGCAAGGATCCCCTCTGAGTGTAACTTTTTCCTAATAGCAATAAACAGCATAGCACAGACAACACCACCTGAAGTAAGATGTTCTTTGTTTGCTGACGAATTTACAATTTATATAAGAAACAAGTCAAAACATTGAAGAATTTTGAAGCATGGTCTAGGACCACAGGTTTTAATTTTTCAGGCTCCAAAACAATAGCTGTACACTTTTGCAGAAAAACAAAATGTCAAACGCACCCGTCACTGTCACTTTTCAATCAACCCATTTCTTATGCCAGTACTATCAAATTCTTAGGCGTTTACTTTGACCAAAAACTAAACTGGTCTCAACACATTCGTCATATAAAACTAAAATGTCAAGCAGGCTTAAATTTACTCAAAGTACTGGCCAACACTCAGTGGGGATCTGATCGACGAACGTTATTAACGATATACCGAGTCCTTTTCAGGCCCATAATTGACTATAGATCTGTCGGTTATGGCTCTGCTAGCGTTTCGACTTTGAGGTTATTGGATCCAATTCACAACCAAGCTCTTCGCCTCTGTGTCGGAGCATTCAGAACAACACCCGTCGAAAGCCTGTACGTGGAGAGTGGCGAACCCTCATTAGGAACAAGAAGGAAATACCTGCTACTGGCATACGTGGGCACGCTGATGTCAAGAAAAAAACTTATTGCTTCTGATTCCACGGAATATCCTATTACTAGCGAAGAGCCCCATGAATCGTGTAAATGTTTTCACAACAGATTTAGGAAACTGACTAATGATTTACAAATAATAATTCCAGAAATCTTTACAATGCCAAATAGTTTAGTACCGAATTGGGTGGAAATGGAGAACCAGATCGATTACAGTTTATCCGTATTTCCAAAGCTCACAACGCCTCAACATGTATACAACCAGCTGTATAAAGAGCGGGAAGAACTATATTCCGATTACAGCTTTTGGTTCACTGATGCTTCTAAATCTAATTCCGAAGTTGGTTGCGCTGTTCTCATGGGCTCTAATTGTTGCAAAAATGTTCTACCAGAACCAAATAGTGTATACACTGGAGAGCTCTACTCGATCTGGAAAGCATTAAAAATCATAGTAAAACACGACCACCAACATCATCTGATTGTAACAGATTCTCTAAGTTCTCTAAAGTCAATAGAGAATAGGAACTCGAAAGAAGCTTTGGTTCAAAGGATCCAGATTCTCGAGGAAGAATGCAAAAGTATAGGAAAAACGATAAAATTTTTGTGGGTTCCGTCTCACTTGGGCATAGGAAGAAACGAGGACGCTGACCGAGCAGCTAATAATGCAAGGATGGGCTCTGAAAGGGAAGTGACACGTGTCAATAAGACTACTGCATCGGACTGGCGAAAATACGTCAAGAAAAGGATTTGTACTTCATGGGCTACCGAGTGGAGAAGAACGAATGAAAAATTAAGAAAAATTAAAGAGACTCCAGGGATATGGGAAACCTCAGAGAGGAAAAACCGGCGCGAAGAAGTGGTTCTGGCCAGAATAAGAAGCGGGCACACAGCCCTCACACACAGCTACCTACTGAAAGGACTGTACCCTCCGACCTGCAGGACTTGTGAAGCACCTTTGACGGTGGAGCACATCATCCTGCACAGTGAGGCCTTCCGCGGTGCAAGAACGGAGGGCGGAATTGACACCAAGCTGGAAATAGCTCTCGGTGACAGTGAAACGTGTGCTCAGAAATTACTCATGTTTTTGAAAAAAATCAAAGTCTTTAATCTCATTTAGAATATAATGTCCTTTGACCATAAATTTACCATTATTGTGTTATAAATGATATTTTGTTAAAAATTCTATACTAAACAGAGAAAAACAAACAATTTTGTATGTAGCTAATGACCCTTAATGGGTAGATGCTTTGTATAAATAAATAAATATTTTCTTGTTATTTATAACGCAATTAGCTCGATTGAGCTAAAATATTTTCAAAATTTTATTCGTATATTCCTTTCTAAAATTTCTTTTAAAGTTAAGGTCGGTGAAATAAATTTTGTCATCAATATAAAGTATGAAGACTACGAGTATTTTAAGCTTAGTTTAAGAACATTTAAGCTAGCAGATTTGTAATATTTATTTGTTTAATTAGCTTGCTAGCATGCAGTACGAACACGGAGTGTACCATCTGAGAGACAAATATAATGTCACTGGGTAGTAAAAGCAATATGTTAATCGTCTTAGCCCGTAGGATTCTTAGATCGCAAAACAATGATTTTCATAAATATCAAATTTACCTTAATTCTAGAAGTCAGGACTTTTGTAAAACGTCGCGGGACGCGGGACAAATTGTGAAAAATCGGGACTGGTCATCTTATCTATATCGGCCTTACGATAGTTATGTATATGAGCCATTTGTAGGTAAGTGGAAGGTTTGAGCCTTTGTCCAGTAAGTGTTGAAGTAGTCGAAAACGTCGGGTAGTTTCTGGTCGTTTCAGTCTTCTATAAGAATTCCAAGTAAGACGTTTTATAGCTAATAGACGCGTTTTAGGTTCCCCTGAGTCCGAATGTCTAAGTCCCACAAAAGGTTTATGTGTGTGTGGTAAGTCTAGGTCTAAAAGTATTATAAAAATAAATTTTCATATTTTAGAAGCGTATATGCTTAATGTTCTTCTTCATCGACATCAGTGAATATATAAATATGAATATTAAACAGAATATCCACTTTATACCTTGCATTTTGACACTTTTTACTATTTTTTCAAAAACGGCTCTAACCATTTTGATTAAACTCCCTATAAAGATGTAAAATTTAATGGGCTTTAATTTAATGCTGGTTCCATACTAATTGAAATAGTCTGCCAGCGCTTTAATACCGATAGTAAACATTTTATTCCTCCATAGTATCTCTAATTTTGTAGATTGGAAAAAATTAACCATGTCACCTTGTAACATTGATAAAAAAAACGGGTAAATATATAAGTTGAAATTATATTATATCCAGCTAAAGTAGAAAACAGCAACACATATTTTTAAAGTCATTTTTTTTTTTTTTTTTAACACAAGAACAGTAATATAGATCCATAATGTACCGTTAGAAAGCTAATGATTATAGACAAAAATATTATCTTATACACAAAGTTGCAAAAGGTAATAGAGAGTGATGAAAATTGGATAAAATTAACTGTTCTTTTCAGATAATAATATATTACATTATTAAATAAATCACATGTTTCTATAGAAACTAAATGTTATTCTATTTTCATCTCTAACTTTATTAAAAGTTCTAAAATGGATTTCAACAACGGAGGTAAGTGCAAGTCGTGTGTTGCGCGCGCCAGATTTTTATATTAGGGATACTCACTACGTTTGCTATAGCATGCTATTTGTGTTATTTTGCTAAACCCGTCAAGTTTCTATAGTTATTTCCTGTATAAAATTGATGGGTTCAGCACAATAGCACAAATAGCATGCTATAGCAAACGTAGTGAGTACCCCTATTATATCTTTAGGAAGTTGATTAACTTGGCTGAAAGCATTACAAGCACTTGACTCTTAAGATAACATCTGTACCACTACTACCTATAAAGGGTCTTAGAAGAAATGCTTATTAGGAATGGTACTGTTTTTCAACAAACGGCTACACAAGGAGTTGGACTTTCCTTAGATCAAGCTTTAACGCTAGGCCTTTTTAGGGAGTTACCACTTCATAGGGTCGTCCGGCAACTAGAATAATAGAGAAAACAATAAAAGCCGTGTTTGAAACTAAAACCTGGAGCTCCCTACTACTGAGCTATTCCAATCCTTTATGATTGAAGTACTAGATCTTAGAATTTCGGCGTTCTTTCATCCTCAACATACGTATAAATTTTATATTATATGTTATTTATTACAGATTTCACCAACTACAAAACAGTTATAATTTAACGAGGAAAAGAGGAGCCTTCAAGATGTATGCAAATACGTTTTAGATGGATGTGCGGATTAGAAGACGAAACATTAATTTTAATCTATCCTAGCTTGCGCTTTGTATCTAAGGGTTGTATTTAAATTATTAAGGACATTTTTGTTATGTTATGTTAAACAGTGGTGAGCATAACGACTAGTCGTTAAAATAAGGAGCATTTAGGATCTTTCGGAGGATTTTGGATTGCAAGGATTGGATGCGGGAGGAATTTGATGGCTTGGTGGATCCTCATAGCTCAACAACATATGTCTAATGATGGCTATATATATAAGGGGAGCCCGTGGCTTAGTGGCTAGCGCGCTAGTCTCTCATGCTACAGGTTCTGAGTTCGAATCCCAGTCCCGGCGGGGCTTTTATAAGAATGTAAAAAAATGAGGATTCACTCAAAACCTCTCCCCCGGGTATGTGAGACCCGTCAGCCAAAGGGTGGCCACTCACAAAATTAGTCGTAGGGAGTGATGACCCTACACTAAAAATAGCATCGTGAAACGTGAGTGTAAACTCGCAGTTTACACCGCGAGGCCCAGGGCCTAACCGGCCTGTCGCGCCACTGAAAAAAAAAATGGCTATATACATTTGTTTTTTGTAGTAAAGAGAAGTTTTGAACGTTTGTCAAGTAAGTGTTTTAACAATCGGTATCTGCGAGTAGTTTCTTGTCTTTTCAGTCTAGTGTGAGAATTCCAACTAGACGGATCAAAACTTTAAAAATCAAATCTTTGGTTCCGGGTGTGTGAACGGGCTTAACTCTTCTGCTATCCTCAAAAACTTTCATAATAAAAAAAGTGACGTAATATTATACTTTATTGTAGGCATTAACCATCGAAACACATTTGGAAAAAATGTATTTATATAGTTTATAGATTAAAATTACACGTTATTAATAAATTTTTGAATATTTGCAATAAATATAATTTTTTTGTGCTGACGGGATTTTAGGAATCATAAGTGATGAAATGAAGGTCGAATAATGTCTATTGTCAGGGATTGTTGCTGAAGTCTAGAGAATTGAAAAAGTTAGTCTGCATCTTGTAAAACTTTCTCGTCACACGAAATAGAATCAGAAGAGTTTAGATTTAGAAAAACGTTTAGTTTAGATACTCTGAAAAGCCTTTACAAATTTATCTTTTATTTATTAACATTGCTTTTAGCTAACATGAATAAACCTTGTCCGTACTTTATTGTGATTATTACATTCACTTACCTATATATGAAATATATAGTAAGGGAAAGTATTACGATCGTGAGAATTTTTTTATTTCGGTTTTCACGGCTTGTAAAAGTTAATAAAGAGTGATGAAAAGCCTATAAAACTAACTGATTATTTGAAATTATAATATAATAGGTTTTTTAATAAAACATATGTTTTTATATGAATTCTAATAAATTAATTCTTTATTAGTTTCACTCATTTTTGTCTCTAACTGTATTTGAAAATTCTTTAATCAATTTTAACAACGGCGGTAAGTAAAATTCGTGTGTTGCCCGCACTCACTAGATTTTTATAAATATTTATTTGACAATGATTCCTTCTAAATTTCTATCATTCAATCCTGTTAATTTTTAATGAATATGGAACTTTCATCGACAAACATTTTTTGTAGTGTTTTAAAACAGATACGAGAGTGGCCATAGTAGAAATAGTAATAAGTAGAAATGCCCCAAAAAAGTAGTAGTGCCCAGAGTAGAAACATTTTTATTAAAATAACTTTTATTTAATTTCGTTGTAAATTGAATAGGATTTTCACTACTCATGTCACAGTTTATTCATAAATGTTTAATAACCGTAGGTTGTATTTATATGATATTTATATCAGTAGCGTTAGTGATGAAGAAAGTTGTATTTTTTTATAAAATTGAGGGCAAGATTACAAAAAATAACATATTATATGAATACATTATATCCTCATATTTTTTGTCATTAATTCGCCAAATTTTCGATTAATATTCATTGATAACACATCAGAGTTCTTTAAGAATCCTTGTATTGTATTATACAATCTCTTAACAACTCATTGATGGTAGCAGAAAAATATTTAAAGGTTATAAATAATAAAATATTTTTAAGATAAAAGTTTAACGCCATGTGAAGAAATGATTCCCGGTTAGGAGAGACTTCTAATTCCTGACTTTCATTGGAATACATGATTAAATTAAACTCACTGACATGGGTTTTTAATTGGATGGGACTTCGTGCCACCCTTAACTGGAGAAATCATAGCTCTTTCTGGTCACCAAGAAGGATCCGATTTCAGAAAATATAATATAGAGAATAATTGTATGAACTTTCTTTTACATTTTCTTTAAACTTCACTTGAGAAAAGACGGATTAGTTCTTTATATTTCGATGTGCCAGTAACTAGCACAGTGGTAATTCTTCACTCAAGCTCCCCCATAGTATCATGAGAACTTAATCAAAATTAAGGAATCAAAACAAGGAATATAATAACGAAAATTGAGAAAACGTTTAAATATTAGCAAAAGAAACAGTAGAGAAGATAAATCCGAAAACTACAATAGTAAGTATAAGTAAAAAATGTAGTGAAACTAATAACTTATTAGTTCTCGTTGTGAGATAAAAAAAATATTAAATCTGACTAAGGTTAATCAATTATTATCAACTATTAAAGATTATCCACTATTATTTTTTTTTAATCTTGAATTTGTTTTATTCACACCTGTCAATAAATGTTGACAATTAGGTAATTTGAGGAAGCTTATGATATTATGGCGTGATAGGTATAATGAAGATAAGATGCCCAACGGCTTTTAGGCCTACTATGAGTATTGTCTAGTATACTACATCTATTGGCGTGTTTGTGTAAGTTATGAAGACATTTGGAGGTGGTCCGAATCTGTTGACTGTTGGTTTGTGATTTTTCATATTTCCGTAGAAAACTCGTAAAGATAAAATAATTAAATGAATTATAAATTAAATTATCAAAATGTGTTTTGAATTAAATAAACCCATTATACGTTGCATTTATGAGAATCCAATGGCAAAAAGTTTTATTTTAAATGACTTTTGAATGTTTTTCTTGGCTTATTATCGGGCTTAGGTTCCACCTTCAAAATGTAAGGGAAACATTCCATTAGCCTATAATTCTGTATAGCCGAGCAGGTTAACGCGCAGTGATGTGTTGTGTTTTAACGGGAACATGAGAAAATTTTGAAGCAAAAACAATCACGAATTCGCGTATTATTGCCGAAAGGACTTCTAATTCTGATATTAATTCTCCGCTCTCACCCCCTGGTCAAGAAAACCCCGTACACCCTCAGAACGGAAGAACAAAAAAAAAAAAAAAAGCCTGAGATCTAGTTATTGCTTTACGAATTACAATTTTAGCAACTGTTTCTTATATGAATTATATTTCTGGATCGCGTGAAAAACTAACTTTGCATCATCTAACATAATCCTCATATCTATGACTTTATATAAATAAACTTTTTTTTTTCGTTACGTGGACGAGCCTATCTTTTGTTATTTTTGAATCCTATGGGCGTTTAGCAGTAATAGCTTCGTAAGTCATTTTGATAGATACTCTTTTACTCTGACAAATCTGAATTTCCCATTACATGTTAACATTGTCTTAAAAATTCCATTACGGATGAATAACGAGGAAACGTTCTGAAGGTTATGAAAAAACTTTTTTCATGCAAAAATTTGTCCTCGCGTTTTGAAGAAGATGAACTAATGGACTTCTAGAATTTCAATTATAACTTTCAGATTTGAAAAGTTAAGGTTGTTTTTATCAGGCCATTACTTCCATTTCCATCCTTCGTTAGAGCTTCGTACAATCTTCCACTTTTAGTGTTTACATTTTACATATATGAAAGTTAAAAGCTCGTATTTAAAACAGTAATTATTGTAAAATAAATATTATTTTTTTCAATATTAATATCAATACCTGCTGATTATCACATTTTACTTTTACTTTCACTTACTATATATAGTAAGGGGAAGTATTACGATCGTGAAAATTTTCAAATTCCAGTTTTCAACGGAAATACACGTGTTAGGGTCCCCTGAGTCCAAATAACCAAGTCCTGCAAAAAGGTCTGTGTGTGTGTGTGGTAACTCCCGGGCGGAAACGGTTAGTCCTATGAAACTGAAATTTCATATTTAAGACAACTATACGCCCGAGACGTGACAAAATTTTTTTCATCAAAATGAGCTTACCAGAAGAGCCACATTATAACATGCATTTTGCACCTTTTTTCGATTTTCTAGAAAACGGTTCCGACGATTTTGATTAAACTCGCTATATCGATGTAAAATTTAATGAGCTTTAATATAATTTAGGTTTCATTCGGATTAAAATGGTCTGACAGGACTTAAATGCCGATATTTTAAATATTCTTCCCATAAAGTACCTTTAATTTTTTAGATTCAATAATAATAACTAGATTATCTTGTTAACGCTGATGAAAAACAGGTAAATATATAAATTGAATAAATTCGATACCCAACTAAAGAGAAAACAGAAAAATATTTTTTTAATGCAATTTTTCGTTTTTGAACATAAGAGCAGTAATATACATGTATGATATACCGTTGGAAAGCTAAAGATTTTAGAAAAAATATTATCTCATACACAAGCTTTTAAAAGTTAATAGAGAGTGATGAAATGAACATAAAACTAACTGATTATTTTAGATAATAAAATAAAAGATTTTTTAATAAAACACATGTTTCTATATAAATTAAATTTAATTAATTCTTTAATAGTTTCACGTATTTTTAACTCTAACTGTATTTGAAAATTCTAATCGAGGTAAGTGAAAGTCGTGTGTTGCCCATACCAGATTTTTTAATAAAACACATGTTTCTATAGAAATTCAATTTAATTAACTTTTTAATAGTTTCTCGTATTGTTTCTCTAATTTTTTTCTTTCAATAAAAATTCTTTTATTGATTTTAAAAATGGAGGTAAGTGAAAGTCGTGTGTTTCCCGCACCAGATTTTTTTTTATGTTGTGAAAATTAGAGCTATTTCTGGTTAATGAAAAACAGGTCATATTACACCGTGTTATGCAATGTTTAACAAAGATTCAGATTATTACGTCAAAATTTCAAATCAAAATATTTTGTTTGTGAATACAATAATCTGCTTATAAAATCCGTGAAGTAAATGTACTCATAAAATTAAAAATAATATCCTCCATGATCTCAAACGTTCTTGAGAGCTTGACGTAACACAAAAATATTTAATTAATTTCACATGTAGCTCAATAAAATTAAATTCAACATCATCTCACACTTGAGAACATTTCATTCCATATTAAAAAGACTGATAATTGAAAAAAAATGGATTGTTTATTTATTTAACGTCCCTATATGCAGCTGTGAATAATCGGACGATGCTACAGTGGGAGTCCTGAATATTTTCTTTCCTGGTGTAATTAGGATAGGGATCTTTAACGACTACCTGACATGGCACTGCGTCGGGACCACCTTTTAACGTTTCCTCCGAAGGTACCGTCCTAACTAATGATTTTTTACTCCCATTAAAAAAACCTAGGGTATCCTGCGGTATTGAACCCAGAACCTTGGGCGAAAAAATAGATGAGAGAATTAAGAATAAATTTATTTTATACATTTTAAAGTTCTTATTGTATCTATTGGGTTGTTTCACATGAAATGTCCGTTTTTATAGTTTCTGAAGTACATAAAGGATTTTGCAGGTCTCTGTTGTTTTCTTCCGAATGTTTACATATTTAATGTAAAGTTACTAATCCTCTACCTTTTTATTTTAAACATTAGCTTTCCAATCAATTATCCACTTTTTAGTATACCTCTAAATATGAACATGGAAACACGCAATTTTCGAGTAATATTTTTGTTCGAGTTTAAACTCGGCCATTCAGCAGCTGAGGCCGCTAGAAATATTTGCAAGGCGTTTGGGGAAGGGAGTGTTAACAAACGGACCATTCGCCGTTGGTTTGCTAAAATTTCAGCGGGGGATACGTCTTGGAAAACTTGCTCCGAGGAAGGAAGACCTCCGTCCATAATAGGCAACGATGTCCTCAAACATACAGTAGAAAGAAACCCCTACCAAACAGTTAAAGGACTCTCAGCAAAACTAAATAAAAGTGCATCTACCGTTTCCAGACATTTAATGTGTATTGCGAAAGTAAAAAAGCTCGGTACATGGGTACCTCATGATCTCACTGAGCGGCAGCAATTGAAATGCCTTGAGACCTGCGTTTCTTTGTTTGCGAGGCAAAAAACCGAGCCTTTCCTTGAAAGAATAATTACCTTGACGAACTTGTCTAAATTCCTTAACAGGTGGTAATCTGTTGGAGACAAGCCGGGAGAATATGGTGGGTGCGCAAGAACTTCGTAGCCCAGTTCTTTCAATTTTCGCACGGTATGTTTTGAAACATACCTTGCATACGGGTCTTGCTGCCGCTCAATGAGATCATGTTAGGCGAAGAAATTTTAGTGAGAGTAAACTTCTTCTAGTACTACTGCTTCCGAGCAGGCGTTTGAAAGGCTGGACCAACGAAATTTTACTGTTAATATACGTATGTCCCAGAATGATTGATGCATTGAGTCTAATCTAGAAAGGACTGATTTACTGGCAGAGCCATTTATAAAGCTCCCGTATTCCATTTTTGACAGGATCAGGTTCTGATATATCTCTATAACATTGTCATCGTAGGCTTCCTAATTTTTCAGAAGCTACATCCAGTCCATACGCATAAAGTTTTTTTTAAAGAAACTTAATATTGTCTACGTAAGTGATTGTTAACTTTCCACTATTGAATAGGCACAATACACTTTCTCAGTTGAGGAAAAATTCTATTTCTTCAATTCCAAGTTTGCAGATTATTCTCAGTATGATCCGCGTATTTGCTTAAAAAATAATTGTATGTCCATCGTAATATTTTAGTGATTTTTACCTTAGAATGGCCTCACAATGTGGTGTACAGCCACAGAGTCCTTCTTTAAGTTTTTGACATTTATTATAAAATAACATTTGCTATACATCAAGCGAGGTCAAGCCTCATAAATGTAGATCCTTTATCTGATAAGATCAGATAAAGGTTCCGGCCGCTCCCGTGATTCGTTCCGTCCAGAGGCGATCTCTGCGGTTTGGCCTGGTAGAAATCTGTGAGGCCTGGCTGCTAGTTGAGTGGCGACGTTTGGTCGGACTTCAGTTTCTAGATAGGAATAATCCTTAGCCAGGAACCACCATGTAGCTTATTGATGTTTGGCTCCCATTCTATGGGGAGGAGATACAATAAAATTATGACATAAAAAATTACATAAAAAAAAAAAATTGAAAACGTTTAAATTCGGCAAAGTAATTTCATATCGAGAAATAATTTTTTGTAATGGAATTAGTTAATAAGAGTAATTGGTGCTTCTGACATCGACAGAATCTTTAATAAACCCTCCGTCTTAAGATAGAATTTCAATTTCCCTTTCTTCTTGGAAACAGATCCTGGATTATAAAGAGGTATTTCCATCATCACAGCTTATAAAACGAGGTAAGATGTTCACATCGAATTAGTGAGAATCTCTACTCAAAGAAAGTTCCATGTTTTCCTGCACAAGAAGGGAAATAACCACTTAATCAGTTGCTAGTCCTACATTTCGACAGCTCATTCATTCAAATTATTTCAACAATTGTAGTTCTTATGGATATTAGACGTTTATATAATAATAAACGTAATATAATATAAACGTAATGATATAATAATAAAAATCTGATTTTTTTTTTTTTTTGAGTCTCTACCCTTAAGGGCCATAATTATACCCGGTTATATTACCCTGCAATCCTTATGAAATTCAGTAGGGTGAATAGACGTTGTTATTTATCTTAAAGTATTTCCTGTTTTGTTTCCTCCAGTAATCCCTTTGTCTACGATTAGTGTGCCCTCGTGTTCTTTTGAATCAGTGAAAAGCACCTAATAGCTACAACAAATATAAAATTAATTTGTAATACTTTACGTATTAGGAGTTACGTTAGTAAAGGTTTTCAATTTTATGTTTTAATGACTCTCAACCAACGACTGAAAGTACCAGTTTTTTATACTACTCTCTTTTATCTAAATCATCAAAACTTAAAATTAGACATAAACTGAATAAATAGACATACCTACATAAATCCATATACTTACGCCTCAAAGACTGATGGCTAACCTAAAAAGACACAAATAAGAAAACTGCCATAATTTCAATCAAACAAATGATTGAGACTCATAACGACAGCTCCTTGGTACGTAAACAACAAACCATTAATACGGACTTACGACTAACAGTTGATCAACACATACAAACTTTCTATTAGCGTTTTTATACTAAACTCGACGGACACGACTATAAAGTTATAAACGGCATATCAATAGCCGTCGATACAGTTTTATATAGACCTTTTATATTTGCTTATTGTCTGATAGCTTCTGTCAGGTGCGAATAAAAAAAAAATTATATCCATAGTTCAGAATGTAACATGCGTTTTTTATGCGTTATAACATAAGAGCTAAAAGTGATGTCACTTATAACAGTATTAACAATAACAGGTATGTTTCATACGTAATTTTAGGTAGGTAATATCATCACTTGGCAAACTATTGGTAAATGTTTTAATAGAAAATGCAAACAGAGTTAAATTTCCAATATCACATAAAAACATTTGAATGTCAACAAAGAACAGGATAAAATAACATTAAATGAAAAATATTTTATCAAAATGAATGAAATCTGTAAATAAAAGAATATTTATAAAAAGCATACCCTTGAAAAGATGATGAGGAAATAAAAGGGTAAATACGGTTATTTGTTGTTTCAGCTTGGTTTTTCCTGGGCACGTTAGAACGACCTCGAAAAACCACGACTTTGGCCTGGTTTTTTTGTTTCTTCCTTAAGCTCATTCCTTGAAAACAGGATTATCTGGAGAATCTCGGATATCCCAGGAAAGCTTTCCTTCCATCCATTTATTCCTACACTTTTTCTTACAGTGGAAGAGTAAATTCCATTTTTTCTTTTATGTAATTAGATGATTTTTTAGGATCTTTACAAGCCAGTATTGCACCTTAATCATTCTCACGAATTTCTTAGCACAGATTAGGGAAAATGGTAATTATAAACATATTCATTGTGCTCCCAGGAAACTTCCCTTGCATCCCATAAAAAATATATATATATATATATATATATATATATATATATATATATATATTAATTGTTTAATATTTTATCGTACACGTAAAGAAGACTTTTCACCACTTTTTTCAAAAAATCATTTTTCTTAAGTTCTAATTTTTTTTCTTAAATCTGTAGTAAAGTATTTTTATCTGGCAGAAAATATTTAAGTATAAGTATTTAAGAGTCCAAATTAGAAGAAGCGATAGAAACATTTACTAAAAGTGTGAAGAGAACAGCATGGTCATCTCAGAAGATTATAATAATAATGACAAATTATTTATTTATCCTGGGACAAGTCCCTTTAGAATAATAATACAAGCTATATAATAGGAACTTTAGTGTAATAGAGTACAAAAATGTAACTAAAAACATAATAATAAAAAAAAACAATAATCATAAATTAAAAGACAGGTTTTAATAAATAGTTAATCACAAAACTTGACGAAAATAAAATATATGAATATTATATACATTGAATATGAAAGTACAAATCTTACTAACAAATTTTGATTATAAGAGCTTTACAATATTGGTGAGATTTCGATAAAATAATATAGTTAAATGCGCAAAGTCAACACATAGTAATATTATCTTATCTGTATGTTTTTTTTTTTACGATTTTTGTTTATAGGAATTAACAAATCTTTTTTAGTTTTACGAGAATTGGACAGAAAGGAAGTAATTGAATAAACGGGATTGGGACATTTTTATATACATGTTTAAAGGCCACGAATTAGTGTTACGGGATTGGACAGAGGTTTTTATAAAAACATATCTGAGATGCACGATGGGCGGCGGGATTGGGAGAGCTTGGAATAGGAAGGAAGCCAGAAAGTACTTACAGCGTTAGGAAGGGTAAACCGAATCAACTCTTCGTAAAATCGAGTGACAAAAGTGTCCCTGGATATCCGAAGATGAAGCGTACTAAGCAGTCAAAAAATCGTTTTAGTTTTGCTTCAATAATCCCAGAGACACCCCATACTCCGTACAGCAGTACTCAAAGTGTGGGAATATTAAGAAACAAACCAGCAGCCTGCTGGTTTCAAATGGAAGGAGGTGACAAAGGTGATTTAGGAGTTTTAAGGTGGATATGGTGCGTCGAGAGATTTCGGAGACATGGTTTTTCCAGGAAAGAGTTTGATCGAGGATGATGCGGAAGTTTTTAACAATTTGTTGGAACTTTATTGGAATATTATTGAGGAGCAGATTTGGGATTGGAGGAAGGGTTTTAAGAAAGGGATTAGAACCTATTACTATCACCTTGGTCTTCTCTGCATTTAACTTAAACTTGTTGCCTGCTCAGTAAGTAATTCGGTTCAGATCATCTTGAAGCTATTGTATTAAGAGCAGATCATTTGCTAAAGTACATAAGGGACTTAATCACAGCAAAGAGAAGAGCTTGTTAGGTATAGCAACTAACCGACTTATCTCAAGCGGCAAAAATTTAACAGTCTGAATTAAACGACAAATAATTTTAAGACTTGTACAGCTTGGCACTTAAATAACAAATACATACAACAGTTGACCAAAACACAAGAACTACATTTGCGTTTCGATAGCAATATTCCTAAAATTAAATTACATGTCAATAGCTAAAATGCCTGTTAGAAGAAGGCTTTAAATAAGCTGGATGAGAGACCTCCTCTACTAAACTTAAGTCCAAAAAGGGGTGTTGCTGGGAACTTTTCTTCCTCCTCCGTGTCATGCCTGCTACTCAATTTTTCTATAGCACGATTGCTTTTTGTCAGATAACTTCTAAAAGGTGCGAATAACAGTAATTGAATGCAAATTAATTCAAAACTTAGACTTGTGAAACTGTCACTCACTCATATTTTCAGTTGTCCGGCTGCAAAGGATAATATTGACATGAAAAGCATACAAAGGACAGAACTGTAGACCACGAGTGATCATTTCCTGTATTAGTCTGACCACGACCCTGCACCTCTCCACTAGTGAACTTATATACCGATCAATTGTTAGTAGTTATCAGTGATAGATGAGCTGGTAGAGAGCGGAAGAAAGATAAATAATTTCTCTTCCAAATTGACCACTGACAAAAACAAGTAGATAATGGATTATTTACACGGCTACAACATGAACTAAATACCATTTAGTATCAAAACTATTGGGTTACTGTAATAAAATAATCTGTTTGGCTCAATTAAAGTTTGCAACTATCTATACCTCCTCTTCGCTTTCCTTCCAAAAAAATTATCCCTACCTGTAAGAAGCAAAAGTTAACTATTCTCCCCCACCGCCTCAAAACATTATCACAATGTCTGTTTATAATTAGAAAAATGATAATTTTTGTTACGTGGGTTCTTTTCTTACTACTGTATTTTAGTTTCTAAGAATTGTGAGAAGCAAATATAGAAAATTGCGGTAATTTCTAAAATTAAAAAAAAACAGTGAATAGTGAATTCTAAAAAAGGTCCATGTATATGAATAATATTTCTCATACTTTTCCAAAATGGATCGACTGGATATCGCACACATTAAATGGAACACTCTTGTTACCATTGTATCCATTCCGGATAATCCATTATTAACGATAAACTTTTGGAGGCTAAAAAGGATTTTCGAACTGCTCAAAGTAAGATAGTAATGGGCTCTTTAAATATTTTATAAGGAGCAAAGTTGCTTCTTAAACAAAGTTTTTCCTTTTCTCAAAATTTATAGACTCAGAGAATTTTCCTTTTCCAAAAGGTTATTTATACAGTGACCGTAAAGTGGTTTGTTGTTTTTCCCTTGCCGTAAAACTCATGTTTCATCATTATACTACAAACACTTTGCCCCAAAGTTCTCGTCTATAATTTTATGGTAACGGTTTTCAATGTATAATCTGTATATGTAAAAATATATCGCCTTTTTCCTTGGTCATCGCATCACTGACTTCACCGATTTCCCTAATTCTTTTTCTATTATTTTTTTATCAATCAGGAGAACGATCTGAAGAAAGAAAAAATTTAAAATGTTACTTCGGTAGATATTTAAAAAATATTTTAAAGGTAATATAATTAACTCATTAAATAACTATATATAAATATATATATATATATATATATATACACACACACACACACATATTTTTTTAATAGTTTATACTAGTCAAATAAGCCTATGAAAGAAATAAAGGATAAACGTTAATTGAGTAAATGTTTTTTTTTTCTTGTTTTTTTTTTTACCGATTTCACAAAGACATAGTTCGGATAGGACATCGTCTGTCGGGTCAGTTACTTATGAATTATCGTATTCTTTTTTAAGTTAATTTATAATCTTGAAATGATTGAGAGCTAGGACGCCAAAGAACCTCGTTCAATGATCTGTTTGCTTGACTGTTTATTTCTCTTCTAAACTAAATGTTTTCACTACAGTAAAAACAAAACAGCGACTCTGATAACCTAAGTAACATTACATTATTAGGTCTTTTCCTTCGCCTTCGTATATTATCTCAGTTTTTCGAATCCATCAAATACATTTTGAACATTTTTCTTCTAAAAATGTTGTATTTCATATGATAAATTCAAATGTTTAGTTTAACTAGATGTCGATAGAATTATCATTTTTCTAGTTTTACTGTGTGAACCATTGTTAATATTTAATTGAAATGGGTTTGTTATAACACTGCCAAAAATTGCTGAAATTACAATCAGAAATGCACATTGAAAAAAAAAAAAAATAATGTGCTTCCAATACTGAACATACTAAATACGACTTAATAGTACTCAAGTAATAAAATTGTTAATTTTTAGTAAATAAAAGAATTTAGTACAATAGTGAGAGCCTTATAGTAAGAAAAGGGTATACAGGCATGCTTTTATAGCTAACAGGCCGATATAAGGTTATATGAGCTCAAATATCAACCCCACTTCCTTCCCCACCCAAGCCATAACACACCATTTTATATACCACCATGATGTATTTTATATTTTTACATAGCTCTTTATCAGGAATCTACAATAACAGAAGTAAAAAACCACAACATATTCTTCACTTTTTTCATTTTTTTTCTTGTAGTTAGTCCAAGTCTTCCATTTAAGTCATATAGGTTTAAACCACCTATAAGTAAATATTTTTTTATTTTGATTGTATAAACCCTTTAATCAAATTTTAAGGTAGTAGTTATAGACATCATTATCAAATATATACGATAATAAAAATGTTTCGAAGGAAAGAAAATAGCAAATAATAATGAATAAATAATTTCTTTTCAAGTAAAGTGGCTTTGTCATGAGAAGCGAATAATGATGGACATGCCGTTGTAAAATAATATTTAAAATACATTAATTTTTTAATGATTTTCATTTAATGCCAGAAATAAACGAAAATACTTTAACATTTCACTTAATCCGGTCCAAACGCATGCACAGTTCGATTTCAATAAAATGCAGAAAAGAAGTTTGGTAAAAGACATTCTTGCTATATTAATATTAATACTAAAACAAAAGTGTAGATTTGTACCGCTCCTCCACAAACGACTCATTCCATCTTTAATGACTGTAACCCATAAAATGATTATATTTTTTAGAAAATACATTCAAAACATTATTATCAGGAAACAGGACTTAATACAATTACAATCCTCACACTTAAAAAAAGAAAATTTTCTAGAATTAAATAATTGAGAAATGAATCTCTGGTGACCTGGTTAATTTATTTCGGTTAGTTCCCAAACAACACACAACAACGATAAATTGAAAATCATACTTAAGCTAGGAAACGGCGGTTGGGTAATATATGCGGGTTGTTGGCGCTAAGCACTTTTGCCATGATTCTGAAATAATGGCTAAGCTGTACTTGATTTATAGCGAGGAAAGCCTTGCTACATCAATAGCCTTCCTGGACCGTGTACGAAGCATTTTAATGGGTTATTTGTCACGGTATTCACTACGTGTACTTTCTATCCAAACGATATTATTTGGGTTAAAATAATTATTATCTTGCTTATAATCGTTTCTATTGCCTAAGATGCCAAAATAAGATTTGCTATGGCAAAAAAATAAATTTAAAAAATCTATCTTTAAAGCTAAAATAATATTTTAAATATATATAGACTTGCAGGTTAAAGCTACACATTATAAATTCAATCGCAACAACTTCTTGAAAATATACGTTATTAAACTACTGCTGTTAGTTCTTCTTCTTCTTTGACTTCCTCTTCGTGCCATCACTAGCGTCGAGGAGCCTCTATCCAATGCAGCCAAGCCTCGCGGCCCTACTAAGTCGCTTCATTTCTTGGAGGATATTGCCTCTCTGTTCTTCAATCCACTAAATATCTTCCTGCTAAGAAATTCTAGGACGTTCCCTCAGCCTTCTTCCAGTAGGTCGAGATTCCAGAACTTTTTGTGGATCTCTCTCTCCTCCATCAAACGTGGCCAAACCTCTTCAACTGTCGGTTTTCCAATGTCTTAAGTTCCGGCACCTCTAGATCTTCTCTTGTGTGTTCATTTCTGACGCGTTCCATTCTGATCTTTCTAGCAACTTTCCGCAGCTCATCTATGATGCTGTCACTCGGCTAATGTGCTTGTCCACCATAATCCAGTTTTCGCTTCCATACGTAAGGGTTGTGAGTAACCGACTTGTAAACGTGCCTTTTTGCTTCCTTGCCAACTTTACTGTTCCCAACTATGCTATTGCAGACGGAGTAATAGACCTAGTTGCCTTTGGAAATCCTATTTGCTACTTCTGGGTAAATCTTCTCTGTGTTACTAATAATTGTCCTCAAATAGGTGATCAGCTGGACATCCCCTCTTGATACGATTAGGACTTTGCTTTAAGTACAATTGATTCAATACCTCTTCCTGCCATTCTACATGGGCTTCTTGCACCTTGTTTATTCAGCAATCAGAACGATGCCATCAGTATGTAGTAGGCTTTGGACCATAATATTCCTCATATTCCATTTTCCATTGGTCGTCCAGGCAGTACGGCTCTTACAAATTTTATGGATTTCATCTATAAATATGGTAAACATGAGGAGACTTAAGCTGTCTCCAGTTCCCTGTCTGGGAAAATACTTGGACTCCCTACTATTAATTCTTACGATTCCTTTTGCTGCCTTATAAGCCGATCTAATCGCCAAGATAAGATCAGCTGGGACATTATTTGCCGCCAAAGCATTCCATATCTCTTGTCTTGGAACAGAGTCAAATGCTACTTTGAGGTCCAGAAACGCCATATATATATATATATATATATATATATATATATATTATATATATTATATATATATATTGAAATGGGATTATTGGAAATCCTTCATCGTACTTGAACGTGTTGTAGATCTTTAAAACCATAGATCTTCTCTTATTTTAAATACAGTAAACTCTAATGTTTAAAACGAAATAAAAAATTGAATAATTACAGTAACGAACTAGTTATTACTTATCATAATAAACGATTATTTATTGCTAATAAATACAAGTTCGTTAATTTTTCTTTTTTCTGAAGCTTTATTTCTGGGCCACAATAATTCTAAAATAAACTCAACAGAAGCTCCACTTTACATCATAGACAATTTTTTTAATAGCCCTTAAGATTTTTCCTTTAACTCTTCTTCAATGGCTTTTTTTCATGTGTTTATTTTTTTCGGGGGCAAAAACTAAACGTTAATTTTGGCATATTTGTGCGAAATTCGTACAATACAGTGTTTTCTACGTCATATCTTATTGGTGTTTCTCAAAAATTACAGTTGTACTTTTGATATATTTCATCGTCTCTCTCGAATCCTGACGGATCCATATAAAATTACTTTATGAATACTGAGGAAGTATGAAGATTAATTGAAGGAACTTCTTGGATTATAAACGATTAAAAGCGAAATACATCAATTTTCAAATTGGTTTCATATGTTCTGCTAATTGACTGTTAAGGACGGGAAGAGAGAATCGGGTGACTTCCCTTAATAAAGCTACTGACACTCCTCCTCATTCCGTCTTAGCCTCTCTTCCTTTCTTTACTTAGGCTAGTCTTGCAATGCTTCTTGCTATATAATTGCTTATAATATATTGCGTAACTTATATCAATTTTCAAAAAACTGCTAATATAGATAACCAACTGAAGAAGAAAAGAGCAAAAATATTTTTTATATAATTTCTTTTCGGAACATTAAAAAGTTAACGTTAGAAAGCTTAGATTTTAGAAAAAAATTATTAATAAAAAAATATTATAAGTTTATATAAATAAGGTTATGCTAGTTTACAATATTTATACACAGCCATCCAGTTTTGGCCATTAACATAGTTTATGACTTCGTCGATGTTTAAGCAATTGTTTCCGAAGCACCTTATTCTAATTTCACATAAAATGGGGCATGTAGCGAGAAAATGAAATATATTTTCTACTTCTCTTCTATTAAAAAGCGATCAATTATATTCACAGGATACAAGTTCCGCTATTCCGCGTTGTGCAACCTTCTAAACTCCCCAGTGGCCTCATCTCTCTTTGGACCAAATAGTTTACGCAGTACCTTGTTTTCGAAAACCTTAAGCCGTTGTTCATCCTTCAAAGTAATTTGTCACGTTTCACATCCGTAAAGAACCGTTGGAAGAATAATAGTTTTTTAAATTCTAACCTTTAAGTTTTTAGATAGAAGCCGCGAGCTGAGTAACTTAGCAACTGAATAATAACACGCATTTCCCGCCTTTAACCGGGACTTTATTTCCTCCTGGATTTCATTTTTTCTCGTTATCATTGAACTTTTTTTATTATCATTATCATTGACCGTTATCACCGTTTTTATCTCGTTATCATTGAAGTTTTATGTCCAAGGGAATATTATATTTTTCCAGCCAGTTTTCTTACATCTTTAATTCCCGAAAATATTTTGTTTAATTGCATGCACATTTATGAAATATGGCAGTCTATTGTTTGGTATATTTTCAACTTTTAGAATATAGTTATGTTTCCATGGACATTGGGACTATTTTTGTTTCGGTGTTTAGCAGGTATGACGGTGTAGCTTGTGGCAGGCTAATTTTTTATTTTATTTTTTAATTAAGAGTTTTTCATTTTCTGTATATTCCTTACTTCCCAATGCCTGAGCCTCATAACCTATGAATGATTTAAAAACGTCATTGAATACATCGAGTTTTCATTTATAGGATATGCTATTGTTTAATAGGAATTATTTTTTAACAAATATGATGTAGGCGTTTAGGTAATAATTAATTAATTATTCTACATTCAACGCGATACTCTATATAATATGAAAAATAGTCGGGAGAGTCAGACAAATAAATTAGAAAGACAGATACTGCGGATGTTGCTTTCGCAAAAATAGAAGTCAAGGTCTAGGATATTACATATAGAATATAGCAATATTTTTCCATTCTGTTTGTTGTTGTAAACGAAAATTGCATTCTGTATTAGAGTAGTAAACTCAGAGGTATTGTTATGGAAGTCGCGTTACACACAAAGGGCAACAAAAGCTCCATATTTATAACCCTACACATTTTAGTATTAATAATAAATTTTATGTATTAACATAAAAGAAACAGCTATCAAAAGCACGAAGCACTTAAATCAGCCTATTAAATCACAGTCATAGTTGCTATCAATCACAGTTTAATAATTTTTTTTTTTTTTTTTTTTTTTTTTATAAAAGATAGTTATTTCAAGAACGTTATTAATATGTTTTGTACTTGGTTTTTAAATCAACGGTCGTCAAAAAAAAATAATCACGGACCCCTTCATATAATCATTTCTATAAATATCTTTATTTACATCTATCAGAAGCCAATCGTTAGAGCCGTTTTTGAGAAAATTATAAAAAGGGTGCAAAATGCATAGTATAAAGTAGCACTTCCGGTCAGCCGAATTTATTAAAAACGTCGCTGTAACATCTCGGGCTATACGCTGTCTTTAATATAAAATTTCAGTATTATACGGCTCTATGTTTTCGTTCTAGACTTACCACACACACAACCCACAGACCTTTTTGTAGGAATTGGTCATTGGGACTCAGAGGACCCTAAAACGTTTATTTCCGTTGAAAACTGGAATTCAAAAATTTTCACGATCGCAATACTTTCCCTTACTATATATTTCATATATAGGTAAGTGAAAGTAAAAATATTACAGATTATTCAAGATGTTACTACCTATTCTATCTAAAATATTGGAGCAACTCATAAGTATTCCCACTAAAAGTTATTTAATATACTTAGCAATATTTTAAATTATTTCTTCTAAGTGGTTATTTTAGGGTGAGGGAGGCTATTTCTTCTTCTTTTGGTGGATCCGCCACTAAACGTTACCAAAGGAACTTTAATAGTAAGTTTGAATTTTACGTATATTTTTTTTTATTGTTGAACATTTCGATATATTCTTTGTTAAAATTTAAATTAAGAATAGCTGTTCTTAGCCATATACAAAGTAATTTCCTTACTTTGTCTAAGTAACTTTCCTCTAGCCTAACGAATGGGTATTTATCACAGTCACTCACATGCACCAGTACGATTTGGTACATTTTAAAATAAGTCTTATATCGGCGGTTATTTTGACTAAAGAAATTCTTCCTTCCATGACTCCGGCTGAACTGAGAACAATACCGAGCACCATCTCATCTGTAGCATTAAAGAGTTGAGGTTAAAGAGATGAGGGGAGTAGGCCTCTCATCAAAAGGATGTAACATCTTCAGGCCCCGTCTAATCTTCTCAAGCATGTTAGATGTTTGCCTTTGTAAAGTTTAACGTCTTTTATAAACTTTTAAAGACTCGTTAAAAGGTTTATTGAACTTGAAAAAAAATTATCAGCGAAGAAAAAAAAGGTACTTTAATTTAAAGTTCTACGACTGTTTTAGTTTTACATCCATCCTTCGGGCTGATTTTTAAACACATCTTTTACTTATGATTATACTTTTTGACATGGATATTTCTATTCTCTGGGGATTTGTAACTTTCATTGTGCAACGTTTTTGACATAGATATGTCTTTTGGCAGGGTTCTGTAACTCTCATTGTAAAGTGTCATTGACCCTCAGTTTTACACGATCTAGCTCTGTTGGATGTTGTTCGGGTCGAAGATTTGACGACATTCGTCATTCGTTCGGTTGAAAAGGGTCAAAAGCTGTGTTGGTGTTGCTCTCATTAAAGATTTGTTGTTAGTTCCGTATGTAAAACTATTTACTAGGACCTGCTGTTTTAGAGCTATATTTAAATGAAAAAAGTAACATTCCTTCTACATTTTTTCCACCTCTTAGGAACGTTCAGCATAATCGACTTTCTGCATGTAAACAGCTGTATATCGTAAATTCGAATAGTTAGAAATAAATTACAATGATACTCTTGCTAAGGGATAAATTATTAATCCTTCAGTATGCATCCAGACTGAATCCAGGAGCTATAACAAAAAGTAAAAAGTTGCTGAACTAGTCCTGCCTTATTCTACTAAGGTGGCCTACAAACAGACGACATAACTTACAAATAATATACAGAGACATCTATACATTTTTTAAACAGATATTGCTACAGCCGACTAGAGGTGCTATATGAGAGTTCTCTATTATAAACTAACAAAAAGATTTGTGACAGGTTATTAATTTTTGTACATATAACCCGTTTACTGAACATAACTTCAACATAATAAATCAGTAGAAAAAAATGTGGCCTTATTATTTCTCCTTGACTTTGAAAAACAATAGATGATGAACGTGCCTATTTATAATATTGGATATAATTAGTTGACCGTTGATAATTACTAGAAGGAAGTAGTCCGGGTGGCGGTCGATGAATGAAACAATTAGGTAGTTTCAACCATTTATTTTTTGCCAACATTTCGACCCTCATTGTGAATCTTCTTATCTATCTATCTACTTATTTATTATATATATATATATATATATATATATATATATATATAAATAAAAGTTTCTGTTGTTCTCAGGTTTCAGTCGATGAATTTTATTGACTGAAACCAGAGAACAACAGAAATTTAAATTATCAACAGTCGAGAACTGATCAAAAATAAATATATATAATATATATATATTAATATATATATATATATATATATATATATATATATAATTATGTAATATAATATATTACTATTAAAGGAAATATTAATAAGATCTAAGCAACTATAAAGCGGTACGAATTAAACCAAGAATCATTATATAAAATATATATATATATATATATATATATATATATATATATATATATATACAGTACAATAAATGTGTGTTTGACACTTAAATGATTGAAAAGGGATAACATTTGGCCATACACTTCACCCTATCGACGAATCGCCATTGGGGGGTCCCGCGATATGTTTAATATTTTTCGAGATATTTCCATTGCTCAAATTGCCCCTTAGCTCAAATAGCCATACCCTACCGCAGAACGTTTTTAGTCACGTAGAGAAGTTTTGTTTGTTTGTTTATTTTTTTATTTATTTAACTTCACTTTATGCTACTATGGCTAATCGGACGCTGCTACAGTGGGAGTCCTAAATTTTGCCTATCCAGGTTTTATTAGATCTCCCTTCCTTCTCAAGCTAAATGGATCAAAACTCAAACAAAACAGACGGATTAACATGAAGACTATTCATAACAAAACAATAAATAAATAACTCGTCTAAAAAAAAACATGAACATTAAATTAATGTTTTTGTTTCTTTATTTATTTAACGTCTCTTTATGCTCATGTGGCTAATCGGACGATAAAATAGAGGGAGTCCTAAATTTTGCCTAACCAGGTTTAATTAGGATAGGGATCTTCAACGAGTACCTGACATCGCACAGGCTCGGACCACCTTTTAACGTCCCCTCCGAAGGACGGCATAACTAAGGATTTTTTACTCCCATTAAAAAATCCTAGGACCACCTGCGGGTTTGAACCCGTGACCTTTGGCATGGGAGGCTGTTATGCTAACCACACAGCTACAAGTGATTCCGCGTAGAGAAACTATTGACTTGAAAATGTAGTTCTTAAATATGTGATGCAATTCCGCACCATTAATTTTTTTTCCTTTTCAAGCTATACCTATCATTTGCATGCCCGGTCGGAAATACCGATCTTTTTTGGAGACTTGGGGAATGTTAAAACGTATATTTCTGCTAACAGTTAATAACTGTATTTTTTCATATATATATATATATATATATATATATATATATAAAGTAATTGAAAGTAATAAGATTATTAAAAGAAACATATTAAAAATGAAACCATTGTTATAGGCTTTTTCTCATTTAAATTTTATTTTGGATTTAATGATATTTTTGTATTCAATCCTACTTTAGTAATTTCCTAAAGTTATTTATTACATTATAATTTTTTCTACTAGCCGAAATACCCATGTGGTAGAACATACTACAAATCTGTAGAAGAAATAAACTTCTTTAGATTAAGCATTTATTATACATAGTGCCAGTTCAGATTTTTTTTTTTTTTTTTTAATTTTATTTTGAATATCTGAATGAACTTCTTTAACTCCTTCCTTTTAAGAATAGACTCTATTTTTAACAACCAACGTTTCTTTTGAAACAAAAATCAGCTGATTTCGTTCAATCGGCTTAAGACAGTTATAGCGGTAATCCTGTATTGTTTGGGAAGCAGGTATTGTGTCTAAGGATTTGCATATAGACTGCTCGAGTACTCGCTCCATTCAAACTTGTTTGTATGTTCTGAACCATTTGCTTACAACTGGAATGCTCGGGTATGTATTGCGGTCGAGGAAGGAGTTATAATTGGATAGTTAGAATTCTATCAAGGATTACGCTTAATCTTGTTATACTTGAAATATCATCTATTAATATAACATGTATACTCTATACACAACGGAATTCATGTATTCAGTAATAAACACGAATACTTTAGGAGCTCAGTTATTTTTTTTCAGGAATATCCTACACGCTAACTCGGAACTCAAAATTTCGATACACAGATGATGATTTAACAATTCTAATCCACTTAAAACAATTTTTTTTCATCTTATTTTTACGTTTATACTGTAATTTTATTTCATTTTATTATATACTACTGAGTCACATGAATGAGAAGACTTTATGGATAAAATTATAATTTTATAGAGTGGAAAACAAATGGAGAGTGGTTATATTCCACCAAATAACAAATATGGATGACATTTCTTGAACTCAACTTAAGTAATGAGTGTAAAATAAATAAATTCAAATTTCAAAGATAATTATTTTTTTCCTAATCGCAACTAAATTGCATTTTGGGTTGTTGTTTAGTCATTTCTCTTTCGATTGTATGACAATCATGACTCAGGGGTACTCCGTACCTCCACAGGTATGAATAATTTATCAGTTTATATTTATTAGTTTTATTTAACTTATTTTATTTTTATGTAACTTAATGTTCTGTAACATAATTTATATTATGTAATAAAAATACGCGTTGTATCGCAAGATGGTACGCGTAGAAATAAATGCACCCATTGCAGGGTTACTGTAATGAGGAAAACCGTAAACTACATTGCATTTTTCTTGTTAGATGATAATCCCTTCTTTTCACATCCTGCAGTTAGTAAATAGGAAAAATTGTTGTCGAAATTTTCAAGTGCAGTTTTTAATGAATCCCGAATCAGTGTTTGTGTCCTGTCACTTTTGACGTTACTGAATTTTTTCACTTGGAACAGCGGAAATATTTCACTCCCTTGACATACAACATTGCGAGAAGAGAGATTTTTTTTTTGTAACAGCAAAAATTACGAAATGATAAAATGAAAATAATTAATATTTCATTTACGAAAAAAATATTACGTAATACTAATATTTAAATTAAAAAAAAAAATTAAAATTAGAGCCCAGGAAGGGATCCTGCTGAGAAATTGTGTTTCCCATGCCTATCATGAGCTACCACCGAACTTTTCTCCTGCACATTTACTGATTGTCATATTTTTTCTTATAGGATTGAATCAAGAAATAAATAATTTTACTAAGGAAAATAAAAATATGCAAATTTTTTACTGATAATTTAAATTTATATATTTTGATTAACTGTTTAATTAAAACAAACAAGACTAAATGTTATTAATGAAATTCATAGGAATTCGACAAACTCTTCATGTTAATCGTACACAAAAAATTATCTTAGAGCCTGTATATAAACACCAAAATAAACGATGTTTTGTTAATTATCAACATAAATTGATTGATGAATGTACTCTATCGGGACAAAACAATTTTCTTTACATTTGCTAAATGTATCATTCCATAGCAATTTATATTATTAAAAGCTTGTTCAACGAGATGTTTTATCTATTCTATTTAGCAATAATACTTCATGCGTGGAGATCCTGTATTTATTTTTGACGGTTCATGACAATTCAGCACTGAATAAGAAAAAAAAAGAAATATCTACCTCCGGTTGATATATTGAAAGCATAAATCAAATTACTCTTTGTCTATGAAAAATCAAATCAGCTTAAGAAAAAAATATTTTTCATATAATAGTTTCTTTCTTATATACAAATGAGGTTGAGTAAACCAAATTTTTCAATATCAAGATGTTGAGTTATATGTTGCTAAAACCCAACCATATCTTTGTTCTTCAAGATATTGAAAGATTTACCATTTCTATGTTTAGATTTTAACTTAAAAAATATGTATAAATGTTTTATGTGCACAAAAACGTTTAAATTGATATATTTTTTCTAATTATTAAGTAATTTTTTTATATATTTAATCTTTTATTTTAAGTTTCATTTAAATTCATAACATTATGGTTAGGGATTCACTTATTAAATTTTATACTGTATCTATTTTTTTTAATTGTTTCGATAATTTAAATGAATGTGTTAATATAGAAGGTCCAGTTTTCCAGAAAAATACTTCAATCACAGATATTTCTTAAATTGATATTGCTGATATAAAAAAAAAAAAAAAAGAAGGAAATTCATTCGTAGAGAAAACAGAAATAACGAACTAAATAAATGAAGTAAAAAAAAAAAAAGCAAAAAAAATTAATTAATATGCATGTAAAATCAAGAATTTTATTATTCTTGATTTCATTATCATATGTTAATATTTCACCAAGGGAGGTTATAACTCTGTTATGGTAGTTAAACGTATTTATCAAAGGACTGTTAAACAATTTGTAATTCTTCTTCTAATTAAAATGAATCAGGAGTTAAACGATGCTAAAATAAAGTTTTAATTATTACAATTTGTATGACATAAAATAATCAATTGGATAACATACATAATTAACAATGAACCTACCTAAAATAAAGAATTGTTTAACAGTCCTTTGATAAATACGTTTAACTAACATAACAGAGTTATAACCTCCTTTGGTGAAATATTAACATATGATAATGAAATCAAGAATAATAAAATTCTTGATTTTACATGCATTATTTAAATTTCAACTTTCGAGTACATTTCTTTTGTCCTCTATGTCGATGATTTTTGACGCGTTATAAGGTTTATAATTTTTAAAACTAAGATACGTTATCTTTTTGAGAATAATTTGTAAAAAAGGCCATAGACTCAGAAGGGTTTAAAAGTTACAGAAAACTATTACTAGAATTCCGTTGAACTAAATATTAGAATATATTGAGCTAAGAATTAAAGGCCGGGTTATTAACTAAAGTCTAGCAAAAGCAGTAATATAGGGAGATTTCAGATTAAAAACTGGAATAGAAGAAAATTTAATTTGGTATTCATTTTTTAAGTTCGGGTCATTTTCATTTTAGGTGGCCTGTTACTAAGTTAAGATAACGGTTATTTTATCAATTTAAACAGTGATATTTATCTATATCAGATAAAATCATATGATTTCATATTTGTAATTCTCTAAAGGTTATTATCGCAGTCTGAGTTGGTGTATAAAGTTAATCTGTGTATTCTAAAAATGAACCTGTTAGAATTATATTCAGTTTTGAAGTCAAATGGAATAGCTATAAAATTTTTACAAAGAATCAGCGTTCTACATGGAAAAATTGAAATGCAGAGAAAGACTACGACATGAAAATAATTTACCGTAAGAAATGCGTTCCGATTTGGAGATGCCGAAGAAAGGGATGTAACCAATCCAGAAGTGTGTACAAAGGTACATGGTTCCAAAACTACAGGATTTCATTAGATAAAGCCTTATTATGTATATATTTATATTTATATGGAGGCTTCGTAACGGAGGCAAGGATTGATTCATAGAAATTTTCGATGCAATGAAAGCCTATTGGCCTCCAAAACAATAACTTTTTTTTTTTGCAATATTTCTAATTAATGAGTTAAATAGTAAATAAATCATTTGTTTTTCAATGATGATGTAACCTTTGTTATTATTTAAATAACCGTTATAATAACTTAGTAACAGGTTGCCTAACATGAAAAAGACCCATAAGTTCTTTAGTTCATGTATTAAAAATGAATTTAAACTATATTACAATTAGGCACCCATCACAATTACAGTAATATAATTTTTTAAGTTGGTAGATAACAAACTTATGGTTTTAAATTTATCAAAAAAATAATTAATAATCAAAAAATATTAATCAAATTCCGTTTATATTCAACTCTAAACAGCAAAGCAATTAATTATCTGAAGTGTTGAGTTTTTAAAAATATGGAAATTGAATGGAATTATTAAAAATTAGACGAACATCCTAATTAGTGTCAATTGTCCTAATTAACTTCTATACTGTAAATTAATTTGAATGATAACGATTTTTATAAAATATGTTGTTGCATAATTCTTTTGGTAATAATAATTGTATCTTATAAAATTCTGTTGTTCGGTAAACTTTTTCAATGATTTTTCTGAACTGACTACTAATTACGCTGATAATCAAAATTTATATTAAATGTCTGATAAATTTCATTAAATCAACTTTATATGATGTCTTGACTATTTATTGGGCGTATCCGGCTCTACGTTCAATTGTCACCACACCCTTCTTTTGATTTCAAAGTGTTGTGTTTTGAAAAGCATTGAAAATTAGATTCTCAAATTCTGTACAGTTTTTAAAAGAAATTTAAATCAATAATTTAATAGATACAATTGAGAATCATCCCATAGTCAAGGAACCAATATCACAGCCAAGAAATCCTTTTATGAAAATCGTTTCAAAACCTATTCTTATGAATTGAATTAGTTTAAGTATATTTTTGTTGATTTGAAATATTCTCTTTATAATGTTTTCTATTTTCCCTTTCATACCTTTTCTACTTTTTGTTAAATCTTTAAATCATGAATTCATATATCAGTTATATAAATGATAAATGCTGTTAGATTTTAATCAATAATGATAATATTTTTCCTATCATAAGACCAAGTAAAACAACAATCCGTTACTATGTATTTCTGGACCTGATATAATTACTCAATGTTGTTTAAAGTAAAAAAAAAAAATTATCTATGTTACTTCTGAAAATATTCGTCAGTTTTCTTTATTACTTATATATATTTTAATTATTACTTCGAAAAATAAAAAGCCTTTAGTCTTTCTTTTTCTAACTGTGAAAATGTTTTAAAAAATCATTTTGGAATCAATTAAATTCATAAATTACAAAAAAATAATTAGTTAACTTTTCCCGTATCTCCATCCAGTATTATAACTGCGATTGAATTCTAAATTGTGATTTGATGACCAAACTGTGTGATGTCTAAATGGTTTATCCTCATACTTATTTAACAATCGTTTAATAAACACTAAAATAATGAATGATTCTTGAAATTTAAATGTGAATTTCGAAAACCGTTAATCTCTTAGATTCCTAAGTTAGAATTCCTTAAATTGAGTAAAAAAAAAAAAGCTGAATTTCTGTGAAACAATTGGATTTATTTGAACCGATTTTACTATGTTTTAGAGTATTTTACTAGTAAGACAACCAAACATCAGTTATTCTGAGTGTATAAAATAATAATATTGAACTATTCTTTTTTTTTTACTCTTAGATGAGCATTGAAAATTCAATTATAAAAACTATAAGTATTAGTTTGTTTGCTTTCCACTCATTATTTCTTAAATCACAAGATATTTGTAATAAATATATCAAATAAATAAGTTATTTTTATTACAGCTTATATAATGAATCTTTGAAGCTATTTATCATTGGATTATTTAATAAAAAATTAATCAAAACTTAAAATTAATCAAAAAAAATTAATCAAAATAAATAAATAAAGTTGCTTTGTCCGTTGGAAGGGTAAAATAAAAATCCTTCTCCTGATCTGGGTATTACCCACGCTTCCTGACACCTGTGGCTACAAATAACCGTTTCTAATCTCAACTAAAAGATAGATCAAGATTATTTTCTTTTAGTAATCCTTCTAAATTTATTTTCATATATGAAAAGTATAAATAATTCCATATATTAGATTCCGTATTTATTATGACTGATTTTTATATAGCTTATGTTTCTGAATCATTTAAAATAATGACAATTTATTGATATATTATAATTGAGATTATTCTCAATTATAATTTTTATTTTATTTATTTATTTATTTTTTATAGAAGAATAAATAAACATAAGTAATGGCCCATCGAGGATCGGTCACAGTTTCGGAAATAAATGAATGTAATTACCTTAATTATCGTGTGTATTTATTGATGATAAAGGAAGGAGCGGATGACTAGAGGCCTCAGATCATCTTTGGGTGGGGCCAGGGGTTGAACTGGTCCGGGGGTTTCCCCCACCCCTTTCCGCCCCCTCCCTACCTGTAGTCCCTTCCGACTATCGCCAATTTTTATTTTATTTTTTCCTCTAATTCCTTTATTTTAGGATTTTTTTTTTTTTTTTTTATATATATCCCGTAGTCACAATGTATATAAAATCAATATCGCCTAAAGTCGTAATGTTTGCACAAATGCTCAACACTATTACCTAACACGTTAGGAGAAAATATACAAGGCCTCAAAAATATCTAGTCATATTGTAAGATACTAGACCTCAAGTGGAAAAAAAAGTTTATACGACCCATAGTCTGATTCACAACAGTTAGGGAGGAAAATCAAACTTTTAGTCTATTGCTGTTTGTTTTTTTGCAAAAAACTGCTGATGGTTATTATAGTCCTCACATCTTTAAATAAATAAAAATAAAAACGATTTACCAAAATGGAGACAGCAGAAAAAAATTAAAAAAAGAAAACAACGTACAAAATACTAAAACAAATAAATAATACAATAACATAGACAAATTACAAAAATGACGATAATTAAAAATAAAATAAAATAAACGAAATTAATAATAATGATAACAAATATATAAATAATAATAATAATAAATAACACTTCCCAGAAGATTTGTTCATCGGGGAAGTTGAACCATCACCTCCGTAAAGAGATGCCTGTAGGGATAACATATTGTAAATATTGTAAGCAAATAAGGAACATTATTTATATAATTTAGTTCATTTATTAATTATATACATTATTATTTTTTTTCACTTATGTTAAAACTCAAATTGAATATTATAATTTAAATGTTATTCTTGCAATAAAGGCTCTATTCATTCATTCATTTATTCAATAATAAATAAAATATGAATACAACACAAATAGTTAATAATACAAAAATAAAACAAATAGAGGAAAAAAAAAGAAAAGAAAAAAAGTAAACAAATAAAATTAAATAAAGAATAATAATAATTTAAAAATTAAATTAAATTCTAGGTTTAGCTGTATAATGGAGAAAAAAGAAATATACATAAAGAATATAAAAAATAAAAAATTAGATTAGTCATATTTGCTGAAACAAACGAACATTCTTAATAAATTTAATGATACTCTTAATAGTTGCTTTATTATCGCTCAAAGCCTCAGAGACCTATCGTGGTACACCACATTTGTCAATTTCTCTCCTGTACCGTGGACAGTCCTCCAAAGTATGACTCATTGTGAGAGTTCCTTTACAGTGATTGTATTGAGGCGGATTTTTCCTTGTAATAAGATACTCATGGGTGAGGCGGCATTGCCCTATCCTTGATAACTGCCTCCTCACGCCGGCATGTTCTGGGAGATGTGGCCCAGGAGCTGACAGTGGGTATAATGTCTTTAAGCTTATTATTTCCTAATATATCCCAGGTCTGCTTTTATGATTTTAGCCTTTAGTGGATTAAATAACTCTAATGGTGGGACATAGGAGGGCGATATTTCTACTAACGAATGAGCCTCTACTGCTGCTTTGTCAACTTGATTTTATTGCTGTTATCCATGGTTTTCATCAGAAAAACTCTAAGATATCTAGTTGATGTGGTCGTACAGATAATATAACTGGTAAAAAAAAATTTTATTTGCCTCTTTAACTGTTATAGGATTATAGTTCATTTTTTGTTTCTCTTAAGGTATAATATCTACTCACACAATATGACCAGTCATTTATGGGACACTTATAAACACAATTTTTCTTTTAAGTTCTTCTTTTTTACCCAATTAAATAAATATGTTTTTTTGATATCCTTAATTTTTTTTTTAAATTTATTTATTGAAATTTACAACTGTACTTCATACTATAACAAGTAAATATGCCATAAGAAAAATTAGATGTTGTAGAACTACCCAACAGTAGCGCTCCAGTAACTATTTTAAACTCGAAGGTCTCGTGGCCATCTTCTTTTCAGGCGCCTCGAAGGATTATCAGGAATCGAACAGGAAGCAAGGGTTAAAACTAATGGTTGAGGTGGGAAAGGAGTTTGTCCTAGGATTGATATCTTGTTCGGGCCAAATCAGCAACATGTAGAACATTTGGTTCTTTATCGAAGATTTTATTTGTGAGAAAGTAAGGAGCGTTGAGGATTTTACGAAGGACTTTTGATTGTAAGGATTGGATACTTACTAGAAGAATTTTATGGTTTAGTACTGCCCCAAAGCTCAACTTCGTAAATCCATCTCGGCCTTCTAATGGTCATGTAGATCCCATGAGCTTTTCGTGGTTTTTTGACCTAAGTGGTAGGTTTGAGCGTCTGTCTAGTAAGTGTTGGAGTAATCGAAAGCGGCGAGCAGTTTCTTGTCGTGTCAGTCTTGTGAGCGGATTCCTTATGAGACGTTTGTCAAGTAGGAGTCCTAGGTAGCGGATCTGTTAAACAGGGACAAGTAGAATATTATGAAAGGGTACTTTATGACAGTATGTCATTGGCTCACGACCGAAGAATTCAAAACCTAACATTAGGAGAGTAATAGCTGTTTGAAATGACCAAATATTCTTAGAAATAATACAATTTAATTTTCTGCATTATTTTCCTATTTTGAGAGTTCGACTTTTTAGGCTAATAGAAAACTTCTATTTTTTGTTTTGGTACCACTCATTTTTCTTTTCGTGTACATCAAGTAGATATATCTGAGCTTTTCTGATGAAAACCATGGATAACAGAAAAATACTCGAAATTGATTTTTCTCCCTACCGTTGAGGATCAGACTATATGAACTTTATTTTTTTTTTATCTACTACAAAGGTTTATAAGTATTTTTATTTAAATAAAATGAAAACTCGTAATAGGGAGTATGGGAAGTAATAGGGAAGTTTAATCCTTAGTAAACAACAAATATTATGACTATCTTTTAAATATAATAACGATTAAAAATAATTTTATACGAATCTCATTACTATTATTATTTCAGAATTTCGCACTTTCTCAGCTTTCGCTGGAAATTTTCACCTGCCCGGACTCAATGAGTCAAGGGTTAGGCTCTAATTATGTAATATTTAAAAATTTTCTAGCAGTGGCTGCTGTCCCTAGAACGACTTCTCGCTGAACCTCCGCTAGAATTCTTACAGGTAGCTCTAGCTGTTGGATTGATTCTAGCGTACTCTCTAGAATCAGGCCATTGCAAGACAGTATAATTGAGTAAATCCCACAGCTCTCCAATCCGTAGAGTTGCTTTAGCTCCTCTGCGAGCTCCTGGTATTTCCTTTTCTTTTCGGAAACCGTTTTTTGAAGATTGTCATCCGATGGGACGCCTATTTCAACAATCTGTGCCAATTTTCTATTTTTATCAATAACTAAAATGTCTGGCCGATTATTTAAAACTGTGTAGTCCGTAATGATAGGACGATCCCAGTAAATTTTAGTTTTGTGACCGGTAGTTATTGATAATGGGTTATATTTGTAATAGGGAGATTCGCTACTTAGGAGATTCATCTTGATGAACAATTTTCGCTGCATTGTTGTGTCTTTGGAGATACTCCTTACCGGCAAGAATTGGACAACCCGAGGTCACATGTTGTATGCTCTCTACACTTTTTTTGCATAAACGGCATAGGTCACTTATGTCCTCTCCGCAGATATGTCTTCTGTATGCTTTCGTGGCTATTGCTTGGTCCTGGATAGCAAACAGAAACCCTTCTGTTTCAGGAAAAAGATGACCATTTTTTAACCATGTTAGCGATGTCTGCACATCTATCCCTGTTTCGTTCAATGAATGATAAAATCGCCCATGCAATGGCGTATTTTTCCAAGTCTCTGTTAGAGAAGCATAATCAGTATCATTATTCGGGGTCGCTCTGTTGACTAGATTCAAAGCTGTGTAATTTGCATCCAATGCTGCTATAGTCGAAAGAATCAAAGAGTCATTATTAAACATATATCTTCGCAAATTATTTTCCTCTTCTCGGCATAACTATTATTATTATTATTATTATTATTATTATACTATATTCACGCTCTTGGTCTTTTTAGATTTATACACAACGGCCCACCAATCTGCACAGATCGTTTCTTATCAGATCCTTCTTTTCCTCTTTGTATTCGTTACTCCAACTCTCTTCCTAGATTCAAATCCCGCTTATTCATTTATCTCATGACCCTCCAGTCATGACAAAATTGTAAATCAGACTCTATTTTATTTTATTTTCTACTTATTTGCGTATTTATGTTTTCGATTAGTTTCAGTTAACATGTTTATAAATAATTGATTACTCTAAGACCCTGAAGCCCATTTATATATTATATTAATGTTTTCTAAAGGGACTTGTCCCATCATAATAAAGAATTTATTTATTTAAGGGAATAAGCAACATTTTGACCGATATAGACCATGTGTTCGTCCATTACGACAGAAACCGACATAACGAATAATTTCACAATAACGTGTTAATAATATTTTAATTTAATTTTAGAATGTTTAGCTTGAATAGTTATCCAATGAAAGGACACTAGAGAATCGTGAGCTCCTAGATGCTTTGAGAGAAACAGCTCCATGTTGCTTGTGTTGTTCAAAATTCAATAGGGCTTAGGATTAATTATGAAACTTTCAAACTACCGACAAGCTTTGTAGTAGCAAATACATAGCTTCTTTGAACTTGTCTTTGAAATTTAACTTCAGAGAATCAGTGTAAATCCGGTAACGTTGTTACAGTTTAAAATACGGTATTTAATACAAATGGTAGATTATTCCAAAGAACTATTACTCAGTTTCTCTTTTTGTAACATGTGTGAATCTGGGAAATAATTAAATTATTGTTATGAGCGGCTTTTCGAAATGACAAAGACTGGAAACAGTAAGGAAACCATCTTACCTGGGATTCTTTACTGTCTAATCATAAAGGGAAAAAACATACTTACTTAAAGGGAAAAATAGTCAAGCAAGAGACTTTTGTGAGATACAGCTTAATTTCATTATTTATTATAGTAGCCATGTAAAAAAACCCAATTTTGGTATCGAACGAACTAACACAAAGCCAAGATTCTATTTTAAGGCCTTCAAAAGTCGAGAGAGACTTTTCTAATAAACATATATGCATTAGATTTAGTGTACACAATGTATATATGTAACTGCCTTTAGTAGCGCCTCTTAATTTACATTTTGACGAAGATTAAGTCCGAGAGATAGACCATTTTTTATTTATTGTTTTATTGTTTTTATTTTCCATCATCCACCAACAGGCCAAGGCCAAATTACAGGCGGTAAATCATAAAAAAAATCCCATTACACTATCTCAATTTAAATAATAATAATAATTGAAATTCAAACTAATTGGCAATATACTACATACCAGCTTAATTTATATAATGAAACAAAAAAATAAAAATATATATATATATATATTGGTTGTCCGGAAAGTTCGTAGAGAAATTTGGAGAAAAATTAAAATTGATGAACAGCTTAAAATTTATTTATTTAATCTACCATAGTTACCAATAGTTAATAGTTAACGTTAGAGATTACCCTTTCCCAACGGCTTGGAAGGTCCATTATCCCTTTTTTCCAAAAATCACTGTCCTTACTCCAGAAGAACAATAAAAGGTCCGTTTGGACCTCATCTTGTGAAAAATAGAATTTCCCTTGTACAAAATTTTCGAGGGAACGGAAAAGATGGAAATCAGAAGGAGCAATGTCAGAAGAGTACGGCGTTTGAGGTAAAACCTCCCTTCTTAATAACTTTTGCCGAGTCCATAAAAACACATGGAGACTGGCGTTTCTTAGTGGAATGACACTCATTTCCCATTTGCCGACTCTGGGCGCTCCTCTTAAGTAGCTGCCTTCAATCTACCTAACTTTGCGCAGTAAAAGTCCGTATTTATAGTTTGATTTTGTGGAAGTAGCTCAAAATGTATGGGTCCCTTCCAATCCCACCAAATACAGATTTTAACTTGTTGCTGATAATTTAATAATGTACACAGTTTCTCACAAAACAAATATTTATTTTATACAATGTGTATAACCTCTTTATAACTTCTTTCCAACCGCCAAAATCAACCATATGTTTTTATCAATTGATAACAATTATCCAAAAAACTATATCATTCTGAGGAAGGTAATAATTGGTTTGCCAAGGCGGCTAAAATAAATTTATAATAAGAAAAATAATAGTAAGAAAAATAATGAATAATTAAACTGAAGACAATAATTGAAAATTTGGAGAAATTAAATTTATATAAAAATCAATGCTGCATTACATTGCCAAACCAACATTACTTAACCTCTTCGGCGTCATGTGACACCGCTGCTACAAGACTATCACCTTTCTTGATGCCGGCCTTTGGTGTTGCGAGCTTCGTCGTTCCAGACAACCCCTACGATTTTTTTCGGCTGGTGTTGATGTAGAGAATCCATTTTTCAAACCATATATTTATACCAAATATTTGGGGAAAGAGAGATGAGGCTTCTGAGAATTCGACATTTATTTGAAGGTTATACGACACGGAATTACGGAGCTTGTATTCTGTCAGTATAATTGAGTTGATAGCATTAGCGATAGCATAGTGACTCAAATGGACGTGTACAGTTGTTAAGCTGAGTGAAGAACGGATTCCTAACACGCGATGAACTGGCTGACAGGCGTCCGAGTGGTAGGCCAACGTGCCGGTGGAAGATTGTGTTTGGTGTGATCTCAGAGGCTTGGGCTTAGGCGGTTATCATGGACTAATGTGTGTAGGCAACATTTCGTGGTTTTGATATAAATCTTCAGACTCCGCTATGCAAATTATTTTATTACCCATTACGTTTAAAAAAAGTAAAGTTACATATGGATGTATCCGGTTCTCTTCTAGCATATTTCTAAGAAAAATTGTTAAACCATTTTCTTTTTTTTTTTTTTTTTTGTAAGGTTGATCGCCAGAAATCTAGAAATCTTGGACTATACCTAAAAATATTGGACTGTGATTAATAAAAAGAATATCTATTAGTAAAAGTTTCAAAGGGCACTAAAATAGATTGCAAGAATGAGATAGTGGAGTGATTCCCAATGGGCATATTCACTTCATGTCTTTTCATGTATATTATCTATATTATGAGCCAATTTACTTGATGTATTCACTAATACAGTTGTAAATTTCATAAATTAATAAATAAAAAAAAAAAGAATGAGATAAAACGGATCAAATTTTATTAGGATCAACTTACTGATTACCTTATATGATTGTTGCATGTTGGCTGACATTGTATTAGGCTTTGAGAATCGCAAATTTGTTTAATGGTTTAACCACTACTTAAATACAAAAAAAAAAAAATATTAAGCCGATAACGAAATAATCTTGGTTCAGGTTAAGGAAATTCTGAGATCCAGCCTTGACGGCTGTTTTCCCAATCCATCAACCTCGTTACATTTATGCATCAAAAGTAACTTCATTCTTAAGCGTTTATAGCTCCACAAGAAACCATCGCTAAAATATTTTCGGCTAAGGTCTACTAATTTCAAGTTACTAACATTAATTCAGAAGAATTAGTAGTTGTGAAAAAATTATTTGCATCATCCAATGAAAGTTCACTAATATTTATTCCATAGTATTTTTTGTTACAAAATTAATAAATATCATTACACACGTTACATAATATTTTGTTTTTTTTTTTATACAAGGTCTAAATGTTTCCTTCGTATGTACCCTTGCTCCTTACAATGCCCGAAGGCTGTCCCTTGTCTTGTACTTCTGCACCCTACAATGTCTGGAGGGAGATCCATTTGCAAGCATATGATATCTTCGTCCTCTAACATATAAATAAAAGTGGATTGCGATCTTCCTTCCTTCTCAAGCTAAATGGATCAAAACTCACAAAAACAGACGGATTAACATGAAGACTATTCATAACATGTTTTGTTAATTTTGTGACAAAAAAGTAGAAACGTCGTTCATCACAAGTTTTCGCCTATATTAGTCAATTTGTATCTGTTTTTAATCTAGTATGTGTTAGTACTTCCAGAGAATTATTGTACTTTTGATATGTGGAGTTGTTCTGGGTATAATTCTTATGATTTTATATAACCTCTATTTTGTTTTAAAATTCCGGGTTGGGGTTAGTTGAGCTATAGTTGCTTAACTTACTTCACGACTCAAACAACTTAAGTAATCAATGTTTTATTTTTTGTCAGGATGCGGACTTAAAAGAGAAAGACTACAAGATGTTCTTTATTGTAACAGTGACAATAATCATTCTATTAGTTCCAAAGATCTAATTAATATTTTTTTAAATATAACCTATATGATGATAATATAAAAATTTAAGTCTGATTTTAAATAGCATGACTGAATCTAATGTTGAAGTTAATCTTAAGATACGTTAATGTTTTATTTATTACATACATACATCCTCGGCGCTACAGCCCAGTTCGGGCCCTGGCCATCGTCCACCAGCCTAACGTTCCCAGCTGCACTGCATCCTTCCAACATGGTCCAACCATCTCATTCGGGGTCTCCCTCTCTTCCTTTTGCCTACCGGCGCATAGCTTATTATTCTCTTGGGGATACAATCATCTGCCATCCTTTGAACGTGGCCAGCCCAACGAAGCCTGCTTATCTTTATAATTCTCACCACTGGGACATCCTTATACTTTTCATAAAGCTCTCGATTGTGTCTTATTCTCCAAAGACCATTTTCGCATATAGGCCCATAAATCCTTCTCAATATTCTTCGCTCGAAAACAACAATCTTTTGTTCATCTGTTTTCCTTAACACCCAGGATTCACAGCCATAAGTCAGTATGGCCTAATCAGGGTTTTGAAGAGCGTGGCCTTCGTTTCCTTATTAATTTCTTTAGTTTTAAATATTCTTAATAGACCATAATAACCCCTCGTAGCAGCTAAAATTCTCTTCTCTATTTCTTTTGAGGAATTATTTTCGGCATCTACAAACGACCCGAGGTATACAAATCCCTGAACTGTTTCAAATTTGTATCCTTGTATCTCAATACATTGTTCTCGTACCTCAGCCCCTGCAACCATATACTTGGTCTTGGATTCATTTATGACAAGTCCCATTGTCTTAGCAGATTGCTCTAAAGCTTTAAAAGAATCTCTTATGCCCGATTCTGATCTACTGACTATATCTATGTCATCTGCATAAGCTAGTAGCTGAACACTTTTATTAAAGATATGTCCGCCTGTTTGTATTTGAGAATCCCTTATCACTTTCTCCAGAGCTATGTTGAATAGTAGGCATGCCAAGGCGTCTCCTTGCTTCAGTCCATTCCATGTTTGTATGGGGTCTGACAGGTTGGATTGGATCCTAATTAGACATTTAGTGTTGGAAATGGATACTCTCACCATACGGACCAATTTGGGCGGTATATTCATCTCTCTCATAGCTTTATAAAGCATCTCTCTATTTATGGAGTCATACGCAGCTTCAAAGTCCACAAATAAATGGTGCGTTGTAATTCCGAATTCTAATGTCTTTTCCAGGATTAGTCTTAGCGTGAAGATCTGATCATTGGTTGATTTACCTCGCATGAAGCCACATTGGTAGTCCTTTATAATCATTTCTGCATACGGAAGTAATCGAGTGAATATTATATTGGATAATATTTTGTATGCTGTATTGAGCAGAGAAATGCCTCTGTAGTTTTTACTTATTTAGTTTTATTTATTCTGTAGTTTTATTTATTCTAGTTTTAGTTAATTATTCAAAGAAAATTACTTTAAATTTTGTCGTTCTGTCACTATAAGACGATAAATAAAGAGCTGATTGTTAAACACATATTTTACTTTATTTCTAGTAAATTGAACCTGTGGTTTGGTTAGACATTCTTAGAGCTCAACTTGCCCCATACCCTTGCTCAACTTACCTCACTTATGGGGTACGTTGAGCAAACTTGACTTCCTGGATTTAAATAGCTGTAGCTCTTAAATTTGACTTCTTACAAAAAAAATTTCTATGGACACTTTTCTTAAGGGATATATTACGAATCCATTAAGCCCCTTAAAAACTCATTGAGGCTTATATCCGTTCAAGTGAAAAATTGCTCATCTAGCCCCGCCCTACCCTAAGCCAAAATTAATGTTATTTTGTAGACAGAGGTTGGTCGCTTTATATCACATTTTAAAACATTACAATATAGAGAAAATTTCAGGATTACCAAAGTATTTATATAAACAATTAAATTTTGAAATAATTATTTTTAAAAATGATTCTATCTGTGATATAACTGTGTCCTGACCCTATTTATCACCTATTTACGTGTTTACAATACTATCCAGGCAATATATAATTAAGATTCAGTTGGAGTAGATTACTACAAGCCATGTGTCGAGCCACTGCTGTCAATTTTCTCCGAGGCTTATCCCGATCTTGGTCCCCATCCTAAGACCTTTCATGACCCCACGGTCTGCGGCTCATACCCCTTTACTTGGTCTCTAATGCCTTTCAAAGCCTGTTACGTGCCTTGGAGGGCGAATTGAGATTTCCGGAGACTCCTTTGTTCCCCAAAAGGTTCCTTCACCTAAAACCTTGGTGTTAATATTGTGATAAGTGTTTCGAAGGATTTCAAAATTTTAACAGTATTTAGGTATATAGTTAGATTTAATTGATTTATTATTTTCAATAATGAAGCTTTTGAAATGATTTAATTCAATTACTTATTTATTTTTTATGATAGAGAACAAACTCTATAGATTTTTTGGAGCAGAACACAGCGACATAAAAAAAATTGAAATCATGCAGATATACGCCCATAACTCAGTTTTTTTTTTTAACATAGAAAAATATGTAAAGTTTTAGGATCAGTAAATCGTGATTAATCAAATAACAAAAAAACAGTTGAAATTATACCTACACATGAGCCCAGAACGTAGTTATTTTGAAAATAGAGAAAAATATGTACAGAATTTTATAAATATTAATTCAGTACACCATTATTAATTTTTAAAAACAACATAATATTTATATGTTAAATGAAACAGTAACTATTTGTCTCTAATTCGTTTATTATTAAAGATAGAGAAAAAAAAAGAAGTTTTTCGCGATGAAAAAAAATGTATCTATATGATCAAGTCACAATTTAAAAATAATCTAATTCTCCCCGAAACTCGGTTATTATTAAAGATGGAGAAAAAAAGGAATAGTTTATTGGGATCAAAACACGGAGAGCACAAAATTGGAAAATAAATTAATTTTATATTTTTAAGTCATGGCTTATAAGAGATGTAACTTCCCCAAAATTAGGTTATTCCAAAATATAGAGAAAAAACGAAAAGTTATCCGGAACCACTTTTAATCTCCGAGATAATTAAAATAGTAAAGTCGTAATGCATAATATAACAAAAAATTCTTCTCCCTCAAAATTTGAGATCTTACATTACAAGATACGAATACTCTGAATATTAAAAATAATAATTAAAAAATGATAATTATAATGATTTAAAAATAATTGTCCGTGTGAAACTGTGTACAAATGAATGAAATTACTTTGTTTTGTTTATTTTTATTTAACGTCACTTCATGCTACTGTGGCTAATCGGAAGGTGGGAGTCCTAAATTTTGTCTATCCAGGTTTTATTAGGATAGGGATCTTTAATGAGTACCTTACATTGCACAGGCTCGGAACCACCTTTTAACGTTCCCTCCGAAGGACGGCATAACTAAGGATTTTTTACTCCCATTAAAAAATCAAAGGACCACCTGCGGGTTTGAGCCCGTGACCTTGGCATAGGAAGCTGTTATGCTAGCCACCCTGCTATAGGTGATCCCAATGAAATTCTGTACATTACAATAAAAGAATCATTGAAATATGTTAAGAAATAAAAACGCTATTGAACTTAGCAATGGTGATTGACCATTTTCCTTTAATATATATTTATAGTCATTAATTTATTGATACATAAATTTGTATACCCTTATATAATTATTAGCAAATAATAAACCATTATGCGATAATTTGCAACATATTTATTAGTGTGTATTTATATTATATTAGATTTTTTTTCTTTGAGTATTCTCTATGGTCTAAAATAAAATTATTCCAGAAATTAAAATATATGATAGTTTTTAGCGTTTCGGGACCCTCCCCAACATCTTATTAATCATGATATTCCTACTTTTTCCGATACTTTCTGGCAACCTTTCATCACCGTCATTAACTTAATATTATGAAAACCTATTGAAAAATTACGAAGATGGATCTGCAAAAAAAAATAGACTCTCTAGACAATGGAGTTATCAAACGCATATATGATAAGCTAAGAAAAAAAAAATTCATATACCTTAGTACCGAGGCATCAGTATTGACCATAAAAGGTACTTGTGGCGTCAAAGCGGGGTGAAAGGTACTGAGAAAAACCCTTTGAAAGGACATAAATTCATCTCTAAATCCGCTTTCCAGGTAGAGGGCAATATGATAAGGGTTACAGTCAAAGGATTGGGTAGACCTTTTTATTTACTTCATTAGGTGAATTTCAACAACGGTCAGAGATGACTCCATTTATAGAATAGATAAGTTCGCTTCGAATTTTCATTAATTTAAAAGTTCCAAATAAAACCATTAGACTGATTTCTGATTTGCACGAGTTTTTCAAAACTGTACCTATGATCTTAATTTTATCGATTATATAACGAAATATATTTTTTCTTATGAATAATAATTAATTAAGTGTTGACGTATGTATTTTTTCTTTCACTTACCTATATATGCAATGTACAGTAAGGGAAAGTATCGCGATCAAATTTTCGAATTCCAGTTTTCAACGGAAATACATGTTTTAAGTCCCCTGAGTCCAAATGATCAAGTCCCTAAAAAAGGTCTAGGTGTGTGTGTGTGTGGTGTGTGTGTGTGTGTGGTAACTACCGCGCGTAAACGGAAAGTCCTATGAAACTGAAATTTCATATTTAAGACAACTATACGCCAAAGATGTTACAAAAACGTTTTTATCAAAATCAGCTAACCAGAAGAGCCACTTTATACTATCCATTTTGCTAATATTATTATCTAACAGCTATAATGATGATTAAACTCGATATATCGACGTAAAATATAATGGCTTTAATATCATGTAGGTTTCATTCTGATTGAAATAGTCTGCATTTTAAGTCCCATATAGCAGATATTTTAAATTTTCTTCCTCTAAACTATCTTAATTTTGTAGTTTCTATAAAAATAACTATTCCATCTTGTTACTATGGATAAAAAAAAAAAAACAGGTAAATATATATAAGTCGAACGAATTCGATATCCAACTAAAGGAGAAAACTGAAAAAAATATTCTTTTAATGCAAAATTTTGTTTTTGAAATTATAATAATATACCGTTGGTAAGCTAAAGATTTTAGAAAAGATATTATCAATACACAAGCTTGTAAAAGTTCATAAGAGTGATGAAAACCTGATAAAACTAACATTTTTTTTTGGATAATAATTTTTTTAATAAAACACGTTCTTTTATAGAAATTCAATATAATTAGTTCTTTAATACTTTCGCTCGTTTTTATCTCTCACTGTAATGTAACTAATTCTATAATAGTTTCACTAACTGTATTTGAAAATTCTTTAATAGATTTTAAAAACAAAGGTAAGTGAAAGTCGAGTGATGCCCGCACAATATTTTTAAAAAAATCGTATGCGACAGAGCTCTGTTACTAAAGTCGTATTCTATATGAAATATTTAATAGAATGATTCATCTGATTCGTTCATTACAGAAATAATAAAAGAACAATTTAGCGACTGATTTCACGCATTAAATGTCGTGTACAGAGAATGTTTTTGTAAACCTTGAAATATAACTGTAAGGTCTTGAACATGGCCCAAGTTTTAAGCTGTTGGATAGCTGTCCCGAGCAGGAAACTTTAACAGCACGTCTCCCAAGTCAAACACCAAGATTGGTCGGCGTAAGCTCCCAGAACTTAGATGTGAATACGAAACTTATTATTGAAGATCTTACTATTGTCACTGCTCTTCATCCTCTCTTGATTTATCACTAATGCCGCGCCTACATCCTCTCCTTTTATACATAATAAACCGAATATGACATATTTCATCACACATTCTTTAATACTTGAACTAATAGGACTTAACCTTCATAGAGTTCGAAAACAACCAATAATATTATTTCGCAACTTTTCCAATCATAAAACGTTTATGAAATAACGTTCGATAGAGAGTTATCAGCATTGTTTACTTGGATCAATAAGTTTAAACTGGGCTCTTGTAGGTGATATATTTAAAATCATTCCTGATTTAAACTGCGATAATTATTGAACTAAATAGGAGGAGAGCGGGGCTAGTTGAGAATAGGGGCATGTTGGGCTATTGAAATATCTATGCCTATGCGTACGGTGAATAGTTTGCGATATTCATCGTACGCATAGTCTTATGGCGGAAAGAAAGAGTCGTGGGAGAGATAATCACCACGCGATTGCTAGTGGCGACTGGATGACTTGCTTTGTGACCAAAAAGTAAAAACTTCGTTTATCACAAGTTTTCGTCTGTATTAGACAATTTTATCTGTTTTTAATCAGGTAAGTGTTAGTCTTTCAGAAAATTATGCACTTTTGATATGTAGAGTTCTTTGGGCATAATTATTATGATTTTTTTATAACCTCGATTTTGTTTTAAAATACCGGGTTGGGGTTAGTTGAGCTATAGCAAAGGGTATGCTGAAAGTTTACCAGGAGAAAGAAAATCGGATCCAGTGCAAGCTTGTAGGGAATGGGCGCATACAAAATGTGTTCCTGGTCTTACTTTTGTTTGTATCAATTGCAACAGTAACAACGACGATTCAGTTGTTTTTTTTTTTTTTGTTTTTTTTCTAAGATATTCTTATTTTTATATTATATTTTTTTCTAAGTCCAATTTTAAACAGAAAAAGACTGAATTTAACCCTGAAGTTAGTCTTAAGATATGTTTTGTTTATTATATTTTAGTTAATTATCCAAAGAAAATTACTTCAAGGTTTGTTATTCTATCACTAAAACCACATGAACTTACTTCCATTTTTGTCAATTGCAACAGTGACAATGATCATTAAGTTCCAAAGATCTAATTTTTAATTTTTTTAAATATAAGCTATGTGAGTAATAATATAACCATTTAAGTCTGATTTTAAATATCAAGACTGAATATACTGTTGAAGTTAATCTTAAGATTCGTTAATGTTTTATTGATTCTAGTTTTGGTTAATTATTCAAAGAAAATTATTTTAAATTCTGTAGTTTTGTCAATAAAAGGCGATAAATAAAGAGCTGATTGTTAAACACATATTTAACTTCATTTCTAGTCTAAATTGAACTTATGGTTTGGTTAGACATTCATAGTGCTTAATTTGCCCCATACCCTTGCTCAACTTACCTCACCTATGGGGTACATTGAGCAAACTTGACTTTCTGGTTAGCTGTAGCTCTTAAATTCGACTTTTTTACAAAAAAATTACTGCGGACACTTCTGCTAAGGGATATATTATGAATCCATCAAGCCGCTTAAAAACTCTTGAGACTCACCAACTTCAAGTAAAAAATAGCTCAACTAGCCAGGGCGGGCCCTACCCTGGTATTTTTATTATTATGAGTTCTCACGTGTTTTTAAGACTTTTCCATTACTCCTTGAATAAATCACATTACACGTGCGGATGGCAATATGTATATCAATATCCTTTACATTTCAGGTCTATGTAATAATGTAAAAGGCACTGCGTTATTTTTTCGAATACTCAAATAGGGATATTTAGTTTAAAAAGATGTTGGTGTGGGGAAAAAAATTGTCTGTGACAAGCTTTTTTTTACTATTGTTTTTCGTGATACTATGAAATCAAAAGTAGATAAAAAAAAAAAAAAAAAAAAGATAAAATCCATGAAACATTCGCGACTGATTATGAAGGAAATACGGTTGCATTGAGATTGAAAAAAAGAAAGTATTAAGAGATTGCAACATAATAGTTTGACGCACTTTAAAAATATTTAACGCCACAAATAAAAATAACGAATTGATAAACACGGATTGAAGGGAAATAACTATGCACACTTTCATTAAGGTCATTTGTTTAATGTCCAAGCCAACTACTTCTTAATACATCATAATCCTCTTTAAAAAAATCATGTAACGATCTCCGAGAGGTCTATTACTATATTTATAATGATCTAATATGAAAAATTGTATGTTGTTATAATATATGTTATTTTACAAAATATATTTGATATACAAAATCAAAAGAAGTCATACCCAATGGGGTGTATAAAAAAAAAAAAAAAATGAACGTTTTTCAACAAAATAATGAATTATTATTTCTTTGATATAAAATACAATACTTACTCAAAGTATAGCCCATTGTTATTTACGGTCACTATCTGCTATTCAACAGCCATCTGCTAGCCAATAGCTCGATCCAACGCTGATACCATTCTTTGGTATGGCTGTCAAAGAACTCTTGGAATAAAATTTCAACTTCCGTAATCCGATGGTACGAAATCTAGACTTTTTGATGGATGAGAAAGGAGTTCGAACCTAAGAGGTTCTATAAACATTTCTTTAGTGAGGACGAGCATTATCTTGTTAAGATAAAACTCCTTTTCATATAGTTGATCAAGATAACGCTCTGGTAACTTCGCATATAAGGCTTAGAATTGTTAGTATATCCATGAGAAACACATTCGTGATTAATAACATCTTCAAAATTCCATAAGAATGTAAATTATTGAGATTTTTTCAAATTTCCTTCTTGCAGCAGCCGGAAAACACTTTGACCGCGATCTATCCATTGCTCACAGGTATTTGATGAACCATTTTTTCATAACAGGTGACAATCTTCCGGCAAAATCTCGTATTAGAAGTGTTTGTTGAAATAAAGTTTCACTGATTTCCAACCTCTAATGTCTACTGTTGTTTCATCTTCCCCACGGAGAGTAGATGGTGACTAACCGTATCTTTCAATACAACCCATTCTCTGACAAGTTCGCGTTTACGAGTGGATTTGACTCAAAAGCTTCCTGTAGAACCCCATCAATAACCATTTATGGTCGCCCGTAGCCCTTCTCCCTTTCCAACGTCGTATCTCCACTGTTAAATTATCCAAACGCCGCGTAGTGCGTTGCTTATTAGCATATTCCCCTTAATATTAATAATTTGCTTCAGTGGCTGATTTTTTATTTTCCAGCAATGTCTTACAATTACGAGAATCTCCTAGGACACTGTCAAGTTTCTTCTTAGAAACAAAGGACTAAACTGGGACTTTTTTTTTAAGAAGTCGAATGGGATTAAACCATCTTAGTAGACGCAATAAAGGGATTACTTCGTATTGGTAAACATTAAATAGGATTAAAATATTTACAGTCTTTGGAAACTTTGAATTTGATAAAACAGTATTCTTTTTGTATTGTAATGTGGCATATAAAATATTACAATATACATGCCTTATTATTCGTTCCCTATAAATGTTTCTCAACCTGCAGAATTCAAAGACAACTCTTTCTAAACCCACGATTGTAAATATTTGAACAGTGTAAAGACAAGTCCCCATGTGCCTGCTTTTAGGTCCTCTGTGCTTGGGAGGGGGGAGGGGGAGGATGTCACTGTGAAACAGAATTGTTAAATTAACGCAAATAAATAATGAATTCACTTTGCATATAAACCACTCAATAACGGAGTACATTGGCCCGGTATAACTCAGATAATCCATAATTCATACTTTAAGAAACATCAAATCCTACAATATTTTTATGATATATATTTTTTTTTTCTCTTTATATATTTATATTCTTAACTATCATGTGTTTGACAACTAGAGAATGGAATAGTTCAATAAATTTGATGCTATAGTGTGATAGGCATGATGTAGAGAAGTGACACCTCCAGCGACACCTCTTCCTGGCTTGTTTTTTAGTTGACATTTATGGAGGCAACTCATCCAACTTCTTTTTAGTCTTCTGCGAGTGTTGTGGGGCAAGTTAGTAGTGGTCATGTTTTGTATTAGTGAGTTGATATGTCCGTGTAAGTTGTCGTTAAAACTTTTGTAGAGGGTCCGAATCTGTTCGTTGACTGTTTACATGTGAAGGTCTGTATGTAAAGTAGTGTTGTTGACGTATCATCGTGAGTTTGCAATAGTTCTAAAAGTTTTTATGTATGTGTGTCTTTTGCAGTCTCGTATATCTGTGAATCGTAAGTCCAAATGGACTTCATTAGCTAAGTGTAAGCGTTCAGTTTATTTTTTTATTTTGAACATCTTGGGAGTAGTGAGTATAAAATGTTTAGTCTTTTGTTTAGCGTTATTCGATTTTGATGTGTGGGCCACATGCCATTGTTCTGTTGAATGTCAAGCAGAGATATCTCATCTTATTGTGCCTATCTATGAATTTGGATGTTCTTAAGGTACACTGGCGGGCAGGTATCATGTCGAGTAATCATGAAAGTAATATGTCGGGGTTATTCTTGGTTAAGTCGAATTTTCTTGAGTTTGCACCAGTCGAAAATTGTGTTAGGTGGTGCTGTAATGTCAGTGAGACGTGCTCGTGTTGGAATGTTTTGTTATGATTGTTGTATCGTCTGCATATGTCGCTGTTATAGTTTAGGAGGTGATTGTTATATCGTGTGTGTACATTATGTAAAGTAGAGAGGCGAGAACCGATCCTTGAGGTACTCCTACTAAAACTGGTTTAATTGAAGAGATTTCTGTGCCTTGACAGACAAGAAAATTTTTTATCTATGCCTACGAAAGGACTGAAGAATAAGATAGTAGGTAGGAGAGAATATAGTCATTAGTTTAACGAGAAGCCCCTGATGCTAAACTCGATCGAAGGCTTGAGCGACATCCAGAAATACGATTTCTGCTCTATTGCCGATGTAGTCAGTCACTCTATGTGGTTTATGAATGGTTGAGTGTTGTTGTGGATTCCAAATTATTGGTCGGGTATTGTGTTACTGTTCGTAAGAGTCTCAAAAATTCTTATGTAGAGTAGTTTCGCAAAAGTTTTAAGCAAACAGGGAGCAGGCTGATAGGTTTTGTATGAGGATGTCGTTTTTTTTTGTTCGATTTCTGGATCATTGTTATGTATAAACATTTCCATGGTACAGGGAATTTATTTGTTCTGAGTATAGCGTTGTAAATACACGTTAGGAACACTAGACCTTTTCTGGAGCACTTGTGCAGACAACTTGTTTTGGAGTGATGCATGGAGGAGGTAGTGCTAGTTGTAGGTGGAATTTCTAGCTTATCGACTACGTGTTTAGATATAATGAAGTCGGTATGTGGTTTGCAAAAAGAACAGATTTTCTACTGTCTGACATAGCCCAGTAATCATCCTCATTACACAGTGGTCCTGAGACAACGTGATTTTTTACAAGTTTTTTGTTTGCCTGCACAACTCCTATCGTCAGTGAGAGGTTTTTAATGTAGTTTTCTCGATTAGTGAATTTTCAAATTTGAATCTCTCGTTTGAGTTTATTGTTAAGTCTGTTAAGTATGTATCTGGGTTTTCGAGATAAACGCTAAGTATTTAAAGTTTTTTTCTCCAACTTCGTTTTAAAAAAATTAATAAGGGCAATATAATCCTGCTCATCACATAAGTGAATCGGTGGGGCCTATCATAGGTAATCTGAATGCGCTTGACTGAGCATTATCCTCAATGGTGGGTAGGGCCCCGAATCTATTCTTAGTAACTATAATTTCACTGACCTTTTTCATTTTCCTTGGAACCCTTTCTGGACTGAATGATCGTTTCTGGCCAGTTACCAGCTTCCACAAGTTAGCATTGTCTATTGGTAATGAAGTAACAGTGTCCATATCACAGGTATTCGATGACGTCGACATACATAGTTGCGGCGACACCGCTGCGGCCGATTTCGCCGTTTCTCTCTCTGCAAGCAGTGGTTCACGGAAATTCGTAGTTACAGTTATGAAAAGCTTTAACCTTTGCTGGAATACAAAAATATGTTTCACGGAGGAAATTTGGTTTAGCATTTTAAGTTTAATTTACACCATATTGCTATATTGAAATATTAATATATATTATTCAAATAAAGTTAATTTGTCAAATGGTTTTCTATCGGATAATATTGGGCGGCCGAAAGCATTTTTAGTGATTTTTTAGCTAAGATAAAAGTTTAAACTAATCGTTACTTTCAACAATAGATGATGACGGTTACATGATACTTCGAATGGTAGCTTCATTTTATCCGAACCCGATGCAACAATACAATTTATACAAGGAAAACACACTACCATGTTTTATTCCGTATCAGATTATATAATCAACAATTCCCATTCCGATTAGCGATCACAGATATATAATAACCACATGACCTAGTTATTCATAAGCTCAACTATTATACTAAGTTAGCAATAGAAAAAAATGTTAAATGAAAATTTCTGATTCAAATCTAATATTCGAAATTGAAACGTTTGTAATCTCAAAGTAAAAAATAAAATAAAAAACTTTAAAACATTCCCCTTTTATCTTTACTGAGAGTAAGGTATGAATAAAGAATACCTCCTAGTGGCTGAAAGCCCCACAAATTGATATTACTGGAAAAATCTCTGAGGAAAAGATATAAAAGGAAAAATATAACAAACGAAATTAAGGTATGACAAATAAGATATTTCTGAGACAAATACCATAAAACGATTAAAGTTATTGGAGCATGTTAAAAGATTAAATAAACGCAGACTTCATTAAGAATTCTTTTTAAGTAAAAAATAGAAAGGAGGTGATGATTTGATTGCTTAAATTCAATATATATAATATCAATTTATTTTCAAAGTAGAGATTGAATAATATCATTATATAACTCCACATTTTTTTATTATCTTATTTTTTATTGCTTTAGTATTGTGTCGCTTTGGAAGTATGTTTTTATTATTGAGCTGGTCAAATTTAGTCTCCTGTGGTGTAGTGGCTAGCATAACATCTTTCTATGTCCAAGGATTCAAACCCAGCAGATGGTCCCATAATCTTTAACGAGTACCGGACATCGTTCTGGCTCAGGACCACTTTTTTAAGTCCCCTCCAAAGGAGGACCAGCTGCGGATTTGAACCCGTGACTGTTGGCATAGAAGGCTGTTATACTAGCCACCCACTACATGCGATCCCAGTTAATTTTTCAATGATATAAATTGATTTTAAATGCCCATTCTCAAACAAAATTTTGCTTTAAATTTGTCATTAGTGACTTCGAAAATCCACATATCATAGCCATACCGATAAAATCCATACACCTCCTCTATATTAAAAAAAATATATATGCATACTTTCCCTTCATAAAATTTACTTGCTTTAATGAGTTCCTAATATAAATTATCCGATAAAGAAAAAAATGTTATTAAAATTTGCAAACATTATTATGAAAGAGATAAATTACTCAAGAACCGAAAGCTCATACATCATCCTTCATTCGTTCTTACGTAGAATCTAATCTTCTACCCTCTCGTTTTATTTTTTGTTTTGTTTTTTCCACGTATTTTATCATTTCCATTCAAAATCGACATAACAGTTGTATATTATTTAATTTCACCTCCACCTTGTGATTCCAAAGGAAGTTGAGTCTGTAGCCACGCACATGCCAAGACAGGTTAGTAACTCACTTAAACGTCTTCTATTTATGGAATGATTTATACATTGTGCTCTTTATTTATTTTTTCAACTCAAGTCATTACATTCTTTCTGCTTCATCTGCAAGCCAATAAACTTCTTCTTTTAATGAAATACTTAAAGACGTCAGAATCAACCATCCCTAACCATATATCAGGGTAACGATAGGGAATTAATACATTAATAATTAATACATTAATACATTTTGCGTATTACGAATGTCTTTAGATCTTAACGGAAAAACAAAACAGTTTCAAATTTTTAAAGCGCTGCTTTATAATAATTAAATCTTTAAATAATACCTTTCGTATATCGAATTATAAGATATGTGAGAATAAGTCTCTATAAATAAAACAAAACAACACAAGTGCCTTGTTTATTTTAGGTTGTTAGGAAAATAATGTAGAATTTTGTAAAAAAACAAAAAGATTTACGACTGTTATTATTAATGCATTTCTGCCAACGATTTAGAACTTTTCCATTCCCTCGGAAAACAATTTCTCCTATTTAGAACTGATAAACTCAAAAAAAGCGTCTTTTGGCTATCAATATTTTTGTACTGGTTTTCCATAACAATGACAATCAGCAGGCGAGAAGTCCGGTGAGTAGGGCGAATGTGGCAGCGTTTCACATCCAAGCTCCAATAGTTTTTGTGACGCTGCAAGTAAGACCCGTGGCCGGGCGTTGTCATCCAGAAAATGAGACCCTTCCGTTTGACTAAAGATTGCGTAATTATTGTCAATTTCTACTGCATCACATTAATTTGGCTTGATGCTTTCCGCAGGAATTAAGAAACTGTAGTAAATCAAGCCATTTGAAGCCTATCAAACTATATGTCTTTTCTTATCGATTATCTATATAAAGTATCTAATTTTCGCCACAAGTACTCATTCAGGACAGACAAGGATCGTTTTTGTTTTGTTTTTTCGACAAAAAATCCGTATCACTAGTTTTTGGAATTCTTTTTGTGTGTATGGAACCACACTTTCAAGCCTTTTTACTTTTCCAATTGTCTTAAGGTGACCTATTGGCAGCCGATTTGCTAAGGTTAAGTTTCCCAGCAAGTTTTCAGACAGTTATGGTGTTTTCTTCCACCATCGTCATCCAAAGGGGAAGTCCTTATTTGTCTACAACACTGAAGTCTCCCTCCCAAAGTTTTGTCGAACCATCGTTGAACATTTCACACATTAATGCCGCCCTCGTCCCAGACTTGATTGCTTTTTATGGCCGCCAGGACCCCGTTTCGGCCGAGTTTAAACTTGTGAAACAAAATTATACTAATATTGTTGTTGACATCTTAGTAAAGACTGCATTATTTCAAAGCCGAGAAATGCTATAGAGGTAAACATACACTATCGTTTGGAAGGGAATAAGTTTTAACATTCATAAAAATGAATAATTCACTGAACGTAAACAGTTTCTTATATAGAGGGATAATCAAAAGAAAATTTAACCACCTTCATTTTTTTTTTTCAGACAACCCAATATATATTCATATTTAATATAAGTATTATTAAAGTATTATATTCGTCACATTAAAAATAATGTTTAAATTTAACTAATAAATCTTTTAAAAAAATGAATACTATTACTAACAATAAATAGCTAAGTAAAATTTAATATTTATAAACACAATTTTCGGAGAGGGCTAGATATATAAGCTTCTCACTGGGCCTTGACATGGTGCCCTTTCTGTGTGGTTCAGTTGAGGGAGGAAAAATGCCTAGCTGATCACCTTTTAATTCAAACCAAATTAGATGCTAAATGTAGCAGAAGGAGCTACGTCGGCCCAGGTAGATCAATATTTATCCTTCCGCTTATCGCCTCCTCCCCTACAAAAATCGCAATAGGAATTTTCGCAGTTTATCGTAAGAATATATATTAGGACAGTGAAGTAAATAATATATGACAAGAGACTCCTTACAAGAGTCAAAAAGAAAACTCGATCGAATTTGATGTGGTGAAATTGGTCTGTTCAAGTTTGAGGTAGAGAAAAATATTAAATGTGCATTATTATAAACAAAGACTACGTATTTTTTAATATTATTTTGTAAACAAGAACAAAAATCTTACTTATGTATGTTCCATTTTCTATTAAATATATATTTTCACTTTATTTTCGTTTATCGGTTTGACATGATACCTAAGCAATAAGTATACAATCAAGACCTAATTATGAAAATAGGGATAGCAATTTTTATCTATGGTTAATACCAAGTGTTAAGAATTGAATTTGTCTTATGTTTATTGTATCTCTCTATTTGTAATTTTATTTGTTTTATTATGTGCAAGCGCGACAATCATTTGTTTTATTCTATTTGAATCAGCTGTTAAGTGACCGCGGGGCAGAGTGCATTCTGGGATTGTAAAAGAGAAAGGGAAGAGAGGGACTCGCGAGTGTAGAGGGTTTTAATTAAGTTGGTTGTCGCTGAATGTCGCATATTTTTCGTATAATCGCAACTCGCACATCATCATAGAAGATTGTATCAGAATTGTCGCATGGAGTAGGTAACCGCTCAAGGGAAAGAAGGAACATCGCAGACGAGAGGGGGAAGGAAGCCATCACGGACAGAAAGACCCACCGCTTGCACACTATAAACAGTATTTGTTTTATTTTAATTAATATAAGCATGTTCATGTTCTCTCTTTTATTATTTCATTTATTTACCCTCAACAAAATTGAACGGATCGGCAGATAATTCGGCGACTCAACATAACGACCGGGTTGAGGCTGCGAACTAACGCGTTAGACGCCCCTCTTCCCAACACCAAGGTTAAAATACAAAACGTATACTTTATAACATCAAATAAATTTTTCTACAAAGGAAAGTGAGACCTTTTCGAAACTACTTTTTTCATCTCTCAGTGTTTTCCAATTACTAACACCTATGAAGACAATTAAGTTATGATCATTTTAATAATTCAAGCTTACCGGTGTACCCTAATAATGTTCAATATGGGTGTTTCAACTGTACTTTGTATACACTGAATACAGGTTAACAATGCTACATTGATCGCTACTTATATCGACGGTATTATAATTATCAATAGACTATATTATTATAGGCTACATTAACAAGCTATGGAAAACTCGAATTGATCACGACAAATCAAAACATACGTTTACCCAAAGAAATTTTCGCTTTTGGCTGTCAATATTTTTGTAGTGGTTTTCCATAAAAATGACAATCTGCAGGCGAGAGGTCTGGTGAGTAGGGCGAATGTGGCAGCGTTTCATATCCAAGCTCCAATTATATTTGTGACGCTACAAGTAAGACATTGTAGTTGTCGTATAAAAAGAAATTTTCGCTCCCCAATTAAATAAAAAAAATGTAATTCCATATATAATCTAATTCATATGAGCCTACTTCTTACGAATATATACCATATATTCTACATATTCTTACACCACTAGCAAATTCTTCAGATTTTCCAGTTAAAGTTACAGTTAATCATGTATCTTTCTCACTATTTTTAGTGACACAAAGTTTACTAAGGATGAACGGTACGCATTATATCCTCTAGTATCACTGTCTCAGGCCTAACCGTTACGGGAGGTTGACTCATGTCCCCAGGCCAATTAATAATCGATACCAGGGTGTGATTCAATATTATTGCTATTACCCAGTGTAACATATTGCATTTACCATCCGATCTGACGTGCTACACTATCAATTAACATTATAAACACATTTATTTATAATTATTAGTAATTTGCCTCCCGGCAGTATAAGTAAACAGTTGGTAAGTTTTTAAGTGAAAAATACATGATCTTTGTTCTGCATAATTACGTGAAATTATTAATTTTAGATATATAAAAGTATTATGTATATGTGGTTTTTTTTATGACACAATATTTGACGATTTATTGAGTCGTTAACCTGTAAGTTATTTATAATAAGTCCTCTTTTTATCATTTTATATAAAAGTTAATTGAAAATAAATTGAATGAAAAAGAGTATTACAGTTGACTGTAGTAAATGAATAATTTGTTAATTAAGGAACATTCATTTGCTAAATACCCTTGAGCGCATCTTAATTAGATAATTTTCTAAAACAGGTCTTTTTATTCATTTGGAATGGTATGCAAGGTGATAGAACAAAGAAAACAGCAATTTAGATCCAAAGTAATATATTAACATTAAATATAAAAAACTATTACAATATATAATTTTTATGATTTGGAAAAAAAATAAATTGCTTAAAAGCGTAATATTGCATTTGTGTATGAATTCTGAATGGATTCTCTTCCAGCGATTTTGAACTATGTTTGTTATCGACATATCTGGGATATGAGTCCAGCTGCCTTAATTGGTTATGTTAAGACTCAAATATTTTACAAAGTTTTAATTACACTTATCTGCTTAGATAAATACTTTATTCTTCCTCCCTCCAATTATTCTAATATTTTCACATCTTGTAAATATATCATTATAAATAAAAGCCTTCGTTAAAATTGAAACTAATTAATTAATAAATAATTAGAGGGAGCCCGTGGCTAAGTGGCTAGCGCGCTAGTCTCTCATGCTAAAGGTTGTGTGTCGAATCCCAGTCCCGGCAGGACTTTTATAAGGATGCAATTAAATGGGGATTCACTCACTGTCTCTCCCCCCGAGTATGTGAGACCGTCAGCCGAATGGTAGCCACTCACAAAATGATGGCCCTACGCTACAAAATGCATCGAGAAACGTGAGTATGATCTCCCAGAAGATTACACGGCAAGGCCAAGGGCCTACACGGGCTGTCGCGCCACTGAAAGAATTAATAAATAAAATATTTTGAAGTAAAAAGTCAAAATATTGTTTCAAGAAATTACGATTCAAGAGTTAATAATTATTAAGTTATTAATGTTAATTTATTTTATGATATGATGCTCTATAACAAAATTTTTCTATGATAATACCAAGGTTTCTTTTTTAGTTGATTTTTTTTTTTTCAGATTTCATTTACTTTTCCTAAGATATAGAATGAATTTTTCGTTTAACTAAAGATTAATTTAGCTTCGTGTGTGATATATTCAGAAAAGAATAATACATACGTTAATGCAGACCCAAATGTTTGAAAAAAAGGTAAATATCTCACTAAAGAGCATATGAGGGTTGATGAGTAAACGACTGGGTGAGCATAAATTTCTAGGTCCCTAGGTCACCCTCGTGGTAGAAGTTCTTGGATGAAAAAAATTGTTACCTTCCATCAAATAAAAGACCTGGTTTTGAAAAATATAGGTATGTGATGGTAGAATATTAATGTAAATTAAAATGTCAATTTTTATGACTGAAATGACTTAAAGTTTAATAAATATAGACACATGTATAATAATTTTGCAATTAATTATGTTTTTAATATATATTTGAACCTTGACGACGAGGTCCCGAAATCATTGAAATGTTAGAAAATATGATAATTTATGTTCAATTTTAAAAGATTGGTATATATAAACTAAATAACTGAAAAAATCTTCTTTTGGAATTTACGTATTAAAATAATAGAACTACAATCATAACATTCACTGGTTATTTCTGTAGTTGACAGATGTGAATAAAAACACTAATGTTAAACAAAAAATTATTGATACTCACAAAAAAAATTCATTAACGCTTTTCATAACATTTAAATTAAGGCTAATACGATTTATTAACCTTATAAACGGTAAGGTAGTCAAAATAAGTTTACCAGAACACAAACCTGTTGTGCTGGTTAAATCGGTTGCTCTGGCTGCAGGCTGTATTTTCTTATTTCATTTCCAAAATGCTGGGCTTTGGTAATAGCCTATTCCTTTTTGTTTTCCTTCGAGATATTAAAAAAGCTATTCGTACATTTTCTATTGTTTCATTAATGTTTAAAATTCAGGGATAGGATACGTTTTAGTAAAATTAAAATAACAAATTCTTTATATATAAACAAAAAAATGATTCGATTTTTTTTAGCATAGCTAATTTTTTTATTTTGTTTTTAAACTGATATATACTTATATTATTATTACCTAAATCTATTTGGTGGGTCAGTCAACTTTTCTAGCGAATTAATAATAATATGTGATTTAATGTTTAATTGACATACAAAATTACTATACATTATATTGACACTAGTATGATTTATCCATCTGCAAATACATTCTATTTACATTGAGAAAAAATAGTTGAAACGTTATAATACCGAGCAGATTTTTTGTTTTGTTTTTAATTACTTATTTATTTAAATCAAAATACAGACATTTTACAGTGCAAGTAGAAGTCACTATCCCACTAAGGAGGAGCCGTGTATGGGAAGAAGTTAGCTTGCGGCAATTCAATAAAAGTACAATAACTAACAGTAACAAATACAGAGTAAAAACAATTACAATACTTAAAAATATTACCTATAACGCATTGTTTATAAAGAAACAGTAACACACTACATAGTAAGAAAATATTTTTAATACTTAAAGAATATAAAAATAAAATTATAAAGAAACACTAACACATTACGCAGTAAGAAGCAGCAATTGACAAAGCCAAAAGGCTATAAGGAATGCAAATTAATATATCTAAGATACAAAATTAAGGCATGTAAACACAAAATATAATAAATAATTATAAAGAAACATAACACAGTAATTGACAAAACCAAAAAGCAATAAAGAATACATATACATGTATACAGGATAAATATCAGAATGAGTGACGCAGGATGGCATTGAGGACATGTCTAGCGATAAGTAATTTTAATTCGATAATTCAAAATATTTTTTCTTCATTGAGGGATTTCGCCCATACTTTAGCATTGTAAACAGTAGCAATGGAGTCCAAAGTCCGACACCACTAAGCAATAGTCATTTTTCACTCTTGTAGAAAAACGATGGTCAATCTTCCCAACTAGCTCATCCCGTCTTACAGCTTCTTCATAATTGAGATTATGTATAATTTTTTTGCAGACATTACATTAAAGTCTAAGATTATATTAATTGATGGGGATCTTTCATTCATACCCAAAATTACCTTAATAATCTTTCTCTGCACAACCTTAAGTTGGATGAGATGTGCAGCAAAAGAATTCCCCCAAATCAGTATACAAGCGACTGAATATATACAAAGTAAATTATTCTTAATTTATTGATCGAAAAAATACCTCTCAACTTATAGAATACATAAAAATATTTCCTTAGCTGAGCAGTGACATTAGATACCTGCGCATTCCATCTCAATCGGTAATCAAGAACAATTCCAAGATCCTTGATGAACTTTCTCATCAACAGGGCAATTAGAAGGTGAGCTGCAAGCATCTCGCATGTGGATTTTCAGCTCACACTTTGAATCATCATGATATATAAAAAAGGGGATTGATTTATTTTTTTCCGGATTTATTGTAAGTATATTCCAATGGAACCAGTTAGCAATCGATTGCAAACGAAAATTCGCCAACTCATATACTTCAGTCCAAGATGTTCCTCTATACAAGGTAGCTGTATCGTTAGCGAAGAGAATTAATCCCCAAAGCACAAACATTATTAATTTAAAACAAAAATAGCAATGATCCCAATGTACTTTCCTGAATAACGCCATAATCAATGGGCAATTCCCCACTGTTTTTGCCTTCAACTGAGACATACTGCATTCTGTTCTATAAGTAGCCATTAAACCATTCCAGTACCTTTCCACTTATGCCTAATTTCCTATTTTTTTTTTTCCTATCTATATAGTTCAGTCTACGGTGTCAACAGCTTGCGCCAAATCCATAAAAACTCCCAAGACATGGTCCCCACAATCCAAAGCACTGCAAATATAAGAATTCAAGTCCAATATAGCATCCTTCGTCCCTTTGCCTCGGCTAAAGCCATACTGCTTAGGACTGATTAAGTTGTTTGTAAACAAAAAATTGGCTAGCTTTTGCTTAACTAACTTTTCTAATTATTTATACAACACTTTTATCATTGATATGGGACGGTTATTGCCAAACTCATTTGTTTGCCCAATTTTGTAAATCGGGATTACTTAAACTGTTTTGGGACAGTCCCATTTCTAAGACTTAAATTAATTATATAAATTACGATAGATTTTTCAATTATTGCTAATATCGAATATAGATTTTTTATAATTAAAAAAACAAAGTTATTGTGCATGAAGTCCAGCTTGGTATAACAGCTTGGTATGCACTTATGTCAGTGTCGTAGCTCTTAATTATATTCCAGTCATAATGACCAAACTGGGCTTTGAAATTATTTTACGATTTCCGGTATCCCTTTCTCCAATTATATTATAAAATTATTAAATAATAAATTTTTTACTATTATGTAACCACAGGGTAATATTAAGATCAGGTAACTTTACCGTATATAAAATAATCAGATTTCCGCCGGTGTACTTCAATGTAGTATCATAAGTTCAGTTTTCTTCGCAGATTATGCAGCTTTTATTATTATCAGTTTCAGCAATAATTATAACTAGTTACACTAGTGACACATTTTTGTTATCTACGAGTAGTAATTCAAATGCTGCATTCGAAACCAAAGAGTCACATATCACAGTTGTTGTAGAACTGTGTCAAAACTGGATATTTAAAAAATTCCAAACCGATCCCAACCAATCAACTTTACTCTCCGTCGTAAATCTATGTCTTCCCAATGTATCGTTTAATTATACCTAAAATAAGAACATAAACATCGTAATTACATTCTTATATGATAATCTTGAACTGTGTAATTTTTTCAAATAGTGATCTGAATCCAAGCGATGTTAACCCTATCCATCTGGATCCACTCAACCAAAGAAAAACACAAAATTCATATTCGTACAGAGCACAGATTGTTTATGAGACGTCGGTTTCCAAAGGTATTATTTCAACTTAAGGAAACTTTAGAGGAAGTGTAAAAATCTCTCATTAGTTTATTATTAATCCAATTCTTATTAAACTTGATCCTCTTTTTTTAATTTAATATTGATTTCTTACTGTGGTAATAACTTATTTTTGCCAATTATAGCACTTTTTCCACGTTGTTTACCAATGCAACATAAAAAAAAACTTTGTTTTATTAAAGTGCTGAAACTCTATTAAAATTTTACATCCAAATGATAATTAATGTCCTAGCAGCATTAATTGACAAATAACAAGCATTAGTGAAATAAAACTTAACTGACGTGTTATCTGTATTCAAAAATACATCTCAATTTTTTATATCAGTTCATTGCACATATTTCTCTTTTTATCATAAATATGTCCACATTTGTTATATCTTGAAATTGAAAAATAGCAAAAGTTTATTTTATTAATATATAGAATTCATTTTAATTTTTAAAATATGCTAAATACTCTAAGGTGAGAGGGTAATTCCATTCAGGAGCTTCATGTCTGAATTGAATGCAAAAAAAAGGAGAGGGTCTGAAAATTAAAATCATCCTAATAAAATTAAAGAATCAATTTTGATATTGGAATTATAAAAATATAAAAATTCCTTTAAAAAGTTATACTTTATTAAGATCTGTTATATTTTGAGTGGTGACATGATGTAAGTATAACTGCAGTTATTCTGTTGGACATTGCCAACCTTTAAAATTCCTTTTGGTGATGTCTATTGCTTATAATATTTTTCTTTTACTAATATTATTTTCTGTAGTTATAAATGTTGGGTTATTAAATCCAAACCAGTGTTAATGGCTCGTGCTGTGAGTTAATAAACCTGTGGTTTTATTGTCTTTTATAATTGTGGACTGGCAAGTAAACCTATCTTGCTTTTTAGTCCTGATGAAGACCCGCAAAGTGGGTTGATTGGTTTTTGTTTTATTTATTGGCACAAAACATCTTGGTCATCAGTGCCAGATACACTCAGTATAAGATACACTTAGATATATAATACCTAACTATAAGATACAAGTTTTTTAAAAACAGACAATTATGGCTTTAGTTGAAATATTAAATAATAATATTAATTAAAATAAATAATGAACCAATATAACAAATGATAATAATACACTAAATAATAATACACTAAAACAAATAATAATAATACAAAATGAACGAATACATTATGAACAAATAATAATACATAATAGACAATAATCATATACATAATAAGTAATACATTCATAATACATGAATACATACATACAGATAATACATAATTTACAAATAATACACTCATAAATAGTGCCGGATACGCTCATTTTAGAAAATTAATTTAGACAAACTTTTTTTTTTTTTTTTTCAATATTAAATAATAATATTGATTAAAACAGATAATAAGAATAAGAATAATCTATAATAAAAAATAAATACGACAACGTTAGTAAAAAATAAACATATATCAAGTTATATTAGTAGACAATATTCAAGGAAAAAAAAATAATAATAAAGATAAATAGAAATAAATAAACATAAAGTAAGTCCTCAAATCCTCTTATAAAAGTCCATTTCAGAAAGGAGGCACATTAATTGGTCAATTCTATTCCCATCGTTTCCTAATGCAACCGCGACATTGTGAGGTATTCCCTTTTGGTCCAGTTGTCTAGTGTAGAAGGGACATTCCTCGAACACATGGGTAATTGTTAGGATTTCCCTACAATGCTGACATCTTGGGGGCAACTCTTTACATATTAAATGCCCATGTGTTAACCTTGTGTGCCCTATTCTCAAGCGGGCCAAGACCACCTCCTCCCTGCGGTTGCTGCGACTTGAGGTTTTCCAATACTTTACTTCTTTTTTAATGGTTTTCAATTTGCTTGGATAACTGTTTTTCCATGCTTCATCCCATTTCTTCCATAAATTTTCTATAAGAGGGCGTGCTAGCTCTGATGGTGTGAGCAGTGCCCTACCACGACCAGGGAGAGTGAGAGCCTCTTTAGCAGCCTTATCTGCCATTTCATTCCCTCTTATCCCTATGTGACCTGGTATCCACACATAATTGATTCTTTTCCCATTTTCAGCCATTACTTTGGTTAATTCCAGGATTCTTAAAATTCCTGGATGACTGGAATGCATATTCCGCAGTGCTTTTAGAGCGCTCAATGAATCTGAGGCTATGGTGAAGTTCTCTATTGGGAGTGTTCTGGAATAATCAAGGGCCATTGCGATCGCATTCACTTCAGCTGTATATACGGAACAATATTGATGTAGTTTCGACTTGTAGGTGCATTCTGATGCGACGAAAGCTGAGCCAGTGGATGAGTCTGATTTAGAACCATCTGTGAAAATTAAGTTGTGGCTAGGCAATGCGCTGATTATCTTCTCAAAGCGGTCTTTAAAATTTATTAATTTGTAATTTTGTTTACTATATTTAGCCAACTCAAGATATACATGGGGTTTCAGAAATGTCCATGGTGGTGTTTTGTTTTCTATGGATGTTATATTGATTAATTTTAACTCGTTAACAACGGACGACATTCTTTCTGCTAATGGTAAGGTTGGGTTGGTCTTTAGTTGAAATTTTGCCGAATATTTGGATTTAAAGATGTATACGTGAGCAGGGTGAGTAGCTTGTGTGATTAATTTTGTGATATAGTTTATGGCCAATTTTTCGCGTCGGTAGGATAGTGGTGGTATGCCAGATTCTGCACAAAGACTTAGAGAAGGGCTGGTCCTGAAAGCTCCTGTAGCAATTCGTATGCCTGCATGGTGTACTACATCGAGTTTAGCCAGATTGTCCCTTTTTGCCGAGCCAAAGACAAAGCAGCCATACTCCATCTTTGCACATATTATTGATAAGTATATCTTGAGTAAAGTGATGCGATCTGCACCCCAACTTGTTCCAGTTAAGACTTTAAGTATATTAAGTTTTTTTAAACATTTTTCTTTCAGAGATTTTATGTGATTTTCCCACGTAAGGCGTCTATCAAATTCCAATCCCAAGAATCTAAAACTACTTACGTGGGGTAAAGGGACGTTGTTAAGTAGGAGGTCTGGTAGGTCGGGGAGATTTCTTCTTCTACTGAAATACAAACATTTTGTTTTAGCTTCCGAAAACTTCAGTCCAGAGTTTTGTGACCACTCGTTTAATCGGTTTAATGAAGTTTGTAACTTATCTGTTATCGATAGCAAATCTTTGGATCGACAGAAGATTGCCAGATCGTCTACAAACAGCATTGGTTTGACTCCACGAGGTAAATTGGTGGCCAGGTCACTGATTGCGAGAATGAAAAGCGTTGTGCTAAGAACGCAACCTTGTGGGACACCATTTCTTTGTTCATGTGGCATGGACAACGAATTCCCTACTCGAACTTTGAAATAGCGATGGCTAAGAAATTTACAAATGAAGTTTGGCATGTTACCTCGGAATCCTAGCGACATTAACTTTTTCAGGATTAAATTAATATTGGTTTTGTCGAATGCCTTGTGCATGTCAAAGAAGATAGCGATGGCTTGTTCATCCTGAATAAATGTGTATTGGAGTTCCGCCTCCATTTGAACTAAATGATCCATTGTGGATCTACCTTTACGGAATCCACACTGAAAATTTTGTATGTAATTATTGTTTTCCAGGATCCAGGTAAGTCTTTTATTTACCATTCGTTCAATAACTTTGCACAAGCAGCTGGTTAAGAAAATTGGCCTGTAGCTTGTAGGGTATCTCTTATCTTGACCATTTTTCAAAATTGGAATCACCTCTGATTGGCGCCAGACGTCAGGAAAATCGGAAGTCTCCCAAATATGATTATAATAATTTAGTAGCCAGGTTAATGTGTTGTTCGGAAGGTGTTGAATCAGGGAGTAGTGGATATTATCAGGGCCTGGTGAAGAACCCTCAACACTCTTTAACACAGTCTGAAGCTCCCACATCGTGAATGGCGTATTGTAGACCAAATTCGTATCTGAGGTTGAGAAGTCGAGATTCTCTGCACGCCCGCTAGCTGTCGGCTCATTATATATTTCTGAATAATAATCAGCAAAACTATTTCCTACTACTTCGGGATCGTCACACAATTTCTCATTTATTAATAATGTGTATACCGTTGGAGAACCTATTCCTTTGATCTTCCTAATTTTATTCCAAATTATATTAGCCGGAGTTGAAGAATTGATAGATTCTACAAAAGATTTCCATGAGTCCCTTTTATTACAGTTCAATGTTCTTCTACATATTGATCTTTGCTTTTTATATTCGATAAGGTTTGCAGGATTCATATTTTTTCTAAATTTATAAAAAGCTTTTCTGCGATTTTTTATTGCTTCTTTGCACTCTTTATTGAACCAAGGGACAGATGGTCGTTTGGAAAATCCTTTGGTTTTGGGTATGGAAGCTTCATCGGCCAAGAGAATGACTTCTGTTATGGCTTGGCATCCTCTATCAATGTCCAGATTATGTGCTGATTCTAGAGGGGGACTTACTAAAGACGAAAATCTTGGCCAATCAGCTTTTTCAATTACCCATCTTGGCTTCCTTTTGGATGTATAAAATGTGTTTGACAGTTTCAATTGTATAGGAAAGTGGTCGCTACCATAAAGTTCCGGTAGTACTGTCCAGGCAAAGTGGGTTGAAACGTTAGTTAATAAATAATGTTTTACTATTCTCGAATCTTGGATGATTGCTACCCGAATCAACTTCAACTTAACTTCTAGCTTTTGTTTAATCGGTGCAGTTATTTTACCCTTCGTATTACTCATATAGGCGATTATACCCTCCAAGAGAATGACACTATTATAGACAGGGTGTTGCCGGCTATCGACTAGAACTCAACACGCTCTCAGAAATACCCAGGGATTAATAGCGCCCCATTTCCTTTATTATTCCAGGCCAGCGAAGAAAGGCTACAGGTGTCCCGGACAACCTGTTGCCCCTCACGGCTCCCATATAGTTCTATCTTCATCTTCGGTCTTCTCCTTATTTAACTTTTCTACTTGCAATTGAGAATCATCGCAATCTCGTATGGAATGAAATTCGCTCGATAAGCGACTCAGAACATCAAACGAAGGAATAAACGGTGAATACGATATTAAGATCAGTCTTCCAAAAGATTATTCAATTCATATAATGTCTGTAAATACAATTTACATTAGCATATAAGAGCTCACTCGTATACTTTAATATCAGGATATACGCGTTTCTGGAATATAGTTTTCACTCACCACTTCTACCATGTACATACAGATTCGTGTTTAGCGACCAAAAAAATATAAAAGATGAAAAAATTAAAACTGGATTAAACCTTTTCGTGTGAACCCCATTTTCAGAGCTAAAATGACGAGCCTATTTGGGGTATGCAGCTATTTGTAACATAATTGGCCAAGGGAAAAATGACTTGATGCATCTACGCCAATCTTCTTGTTAATGCCTGATACAGACTTGTCTCTATATAACTTGCTATTTATCTTTTGGGTATTATTCCTCCAATCTAAAATGATTTTCATAATGTGACTGGAAACCTAATTTAGCTATTTAAACATAATTAGAGGCCAACAGTGTTGAAACACTGACCGTTTCCACGAAACTATACTGTCCGGCAAGTTTGGGTTTGAAATGGTTGGTCTTACAAAAAAACTTTCTATATAAAAAATGGATGAAATTTAAATAATTGGATTGTATATTCGGTAAGTTTTGTTCAGTTAAAAAAGTTTAAAAAAAAAAAAAAACAGATTCCGGGCCAAATGTTTGTCCGCAAACTTCAGATTCGTGTTCAGTTATCCAAAAATTATAATGGGTAAAAAAATCTAAACTTACCCATAAAAATCCTTATTTGCCTAGCCTGTTGCCAAATATGATAAGCTATAATATGATGTAGGTTTTGTTTTTATTGAAATAGTCTGACAGGGCTTAAATGCTGATATTTTAAATTTTCTTCAACTAATGTACATTTAATTTGATAGATTTTAAAAAAAATTAGGCACATCAACTTATCAGCATTGATAAATAACAGCTGAACATGAAAGTTAAGCGAATTTGATAAACAAATAAAGGAGAAAAGTGCACAAATATGTTAAGGAAACAATGCCCTTAACATATTTTAAGTGCTGCCCTCTAGCAGACAGGATCTTAATCAAGAGCACAACGCCATCTAGTGGCAGCTAGAGAAAAAGGACTCCCTGCCAAAAATTGCAGATAATGTCGAGGTAAGTAAAAGTCGTGTATTGTCCGCACACGATTTTTTCACTGAAATTCATTCGTAAATAGTTATTTCAATAACGTAATAAAACGTATATAATTTAAAACGTGTCGGTATTCAGCCCAATCTTCAAAATTTTAACCACATTTTTATTTGTCATTAAAAAAAATAATTCGTAGAGTTTTTAAGAACCATAATTGTCTATTTCGCTATAAAAATCTTCATAATAATAACAGGACATTTAACTATATTGTTCCAATGTCATGAACTAAAGAAGAACTAAGTATTAATAATTTTCTAAACAACGAACAAAAGTTAAGTAACACAAAGAACCGTTTCCATTTCGTAATATTTAAGGTACATGTTGGTTGCAACTTATTAAATGCAAAACTAATCAGTTTTACATTAAATATAATTGTATCAAATGATTAATCTGAAATTATAAATTGCTAATGAATAGCCCATAGCTACAACACTAACTTGAAGTGGTTAGTTTTGTTAAAGAACTTGAAGAAAATAAATTATTTAATATTTTTAGTTAGTTAATATTCCATTTGCCTAGAACTAAAAATGCTGTTCCCTTCTACCGAGGCCAAGGGCGGGCAGGAGGGAAAGCTTTTAAGTTAATCTGTATGGGTTGCTATGGCTACGCCCTCTTTAGCGATATTATCAAGAGATAGAATGAAGAGGCAGCATAATTCTCTTTCCTTCCCACTTCGGGATATTGCTCTTCTTAATAAGTAAATAAAAATAACATCAAAGGTATATCTGATATAAAACAGTATTCATATTCAGGAGTGACGACGTGAGGAAATATATATAAAAGTAGAAGTTATTTTATTTCAATCTATTTCAGTATTAATATTTTATAGACATGAGAACGCCTGTCTCTTATCGAACTATTTGTACTCCGCTTTACAGATATTTGTAGTTTCAATTTCCTCCGGTTTCTTTTCTTTTGATTTTATTTTTATTCTTAGCCCTTATTTTTCTTCTGAATGCTACACTGGTTGAAGATTTCACTTTTCCTGCAAAGAAGTATTCTATGAAGTTACATCTTTTCAACGTAACTTCTGAAGTTAACAACATTTTAATGAGTTAATCAGGTGATGGGGCTCATCTTCTACACGTAATTTGCTTTGGCATTACAATTAAAACTTAAACTAACATTTATTTATTGAACAGTTTTTTCCATCACTGGGGTATTCCCGGAGGTTTCACGCAACTAAATAAGGGGTTAGTTACGAGTTTTGCTGATTCAAAAAACTTAAGGTTCCTCTCATTTAAAAAATGTTTTCTTATTCTTTTTCTTCCTCTTTAGTTTCTCAGCATGAAGGTGCCTCGATCTAAGCATTCCATTTCTCTCGGTCACTCGCCAACAAACTTTCCAGTGGCGCGACAGGCCGCGTAGGTTCTAGGCCTTGCGGTGTAATTTTCTGGGAGATTACACTCACGTTTCTCGATGCATTCTGTAGTGTAGGGTCATCACTCCCTACGCCTAATTTTGTGAGTGGCCACCATTTAGTTGACGAGGGAGAGGCTGTGAGTGAATCGAAATTAATTAAATGCTTAAAATAGTCCACCGAGACTGGGATTCGAACTCACAACCTTTAGCATGAGAGACTAGCACGCTAGCCACTCAGCCACGGGCTTTCCTAAATCACTTGTAACTGGTGATAAATCTGGCTGCGGTATAAGTCCCAGTCAGCATTTTTATAATCGTATTTTGTAGGACTTTGTATTTGATCTCATTGTTTTCCTGTAATATGGCACAGAACTGGCCTGTGATCAGGGTCACAAAATTAAGCGTAGTACATTCAGCGACCCTATGCGGTTGTCTGGTTAGGAAAAGGTCAACGGTCGATGTAATCGTCGAAGGCTCAATGGATGAATGTGTGACTATCATTTGGTATTGCATTCACCTGCTTTATAATTTCTCTTATTATTCCGATTACCCAGTGGTTAGTTTGTTTGTAACATTTTAACAATAGACTTTTGAACCCTTTCAAGGAACTATTTGGACGACGATACAGTGCGGTTATTCGTTTAGGCTGCCGAAGCTGTACCTCAATAGGCAATAGGTGAATTCTCTTGCAAGTTATGTTTATTTGCGAGGATAACCTCTTCCATGGAATGCCATGACGTATAGCTATGATAACACCTCCATATGAATCTTCAAATTTTCTTGAACTAACGAGTAATCATTGATGGAAAGGTTGTATCAGTGATGATAAACAGATATGGTTTATAAGTGGAGTTTATTTATTAAAAATAAATTTATTTTATTGCGGAAGTTTAATTTATAAATTGTATGAGGATAAGTATATAATGTTATTTTATACTACATTATTATTTTATCAGGAAATTAAAGTCATTATTGATATTATTATTGTTACTTAGGAATATTCCACTATTGAGATAACTGTTTATTATAAGTAAAATTACGTTCTTGAATTATTGTAATTGGTGTAAATTGTATTTATACATGTATTACTATTATGATTATTATGCTATTATAATATATTATTATGTTTTGCATAGTACATTAACACCTACTAACACTAAATGGGCCATATAACATGGCTACATGGCTACATCGATACGTGATGGTATAAGCCAATAAATTCTTTTATACTCCATATTATCCTCAACTTGAAAATAGTAATAACCTCATTACAGATTTAGAATTTTGGATTAATGAGAAAATTACAAGACTACGTAGTTGTATTTAAATAATTTATTCTTCAACATTCCCTGTGTACTTGATTAATTTTAATAATACGATTATCATAACTAGTTAGAGATTATGAAACAAACAAATTATATGAAGTATACAACACGAGAGCATACACTAAAGTCTTTAATTTTTTATAAAATCATACGTTCTTTAACTTGTTGGATATTTTTTTTTTTTTTTTTTGTAGCTTAAGAGATAGCCAATTAAGGCATTCAGGGGAAAAAATTTTAAATGTCATTATTTTTTCATCTTGGATTTTTTATAAAGAAAATATCCTTTTTTAATTTAAAAACAAGTTTGATAAGTCATTTCTTTCCTCCTCCATTAAAAATATACAATTCAAACGTTTCCTCTCCTTCGCTCCAATCCTTCTATAGGGTTCCATACATCCGTATTAAAACAAAGAAGTAATAAATATTAATTTACAAATGCCCTGATTCATTTTTTTATTTTTTTTATTTGACATTCAAAATAAGATTTGTTGTTGTTTCAATCTATTCAAAATACGGAGCGTTTGATCAATTTAAATATTCTCTGAATCCATCTAAGGATTTGTCTACTTTTTAATCAAACGTTTAATCTCAAAACCTTGTATGTAAAGAACTGAGACTTATGTATATAGGAAAAAGGTAAGAATTCGTCCCAATAAATTCTTCCTGTACAAATATTTGTCGGATTCGTACACTCCTGAGGTAGGTATGACTGGAGAAGAGCATTCAAGCTCCCAGGCACGTCTTCTGTTGCCGGCACCATTGATGTTGAGTTGAGCCATCAATAGCAGGCATTGCACCCGCGTCTCTCTCTCTCTCTCTCAACTGCTATCAAAACCATTTCTATGTTTTAGAATATAACACGATTTATTTTAACAATATATCCTCACGAGCGATGTAATAAAATATAATATAAATCCATTAAATAAAAAAAAAAGCTGTTTCCAGCATCAAACAACATTCGTTAACATTATACATTTTATAAGTTTACATTAAAGTAAATTTTGTTGTAAAAAATACAATAATAATACATATATATACATGTGGAACATTTTTTTTTTTTCTTTAATAATTTATTTCTCGATGGTAAGTGAGTTGTTTGTAACTTTTGTTTGAAATAATTTCAATAATTACTATTGAAATAATTTCGACATATTCTAACGACACTTTTGTCATAATATCATGTGTTATATTAACCTGCTCATTATCTTTATTATAACCTTATATTAATATCATAACCTGTTCATTAGTTTAATCATGTGTTACAATAACTTTCTTTAGTGTGTTAAGTTTTCTCTTTTATGTTAACTATAATCAAGATGAATAAAGCCTAATTTTCTAATCTAAAGGTCTTTTTACATAACAATTTATTCATCTCGATTAATTAAAAACATGGACCGATTCTTGAAACCAGACAAATTTGATGTTGACCCTCACTCGCCAACAGCAACACAGGAGTGGAAGTATTGGTTGAAAACTTTTGAAAACTTTGCTAGTTCTTTTGATAAAATCGACGATGGTGGTAAGTTAAAACTTCTTATTAATCATGTATCCCCATCAGTTTTCCAAATCATATCAGAAATCGTAACATTTTCCGCAGCAATCGATTTATTAAAATCGATATACGTTAAACCAACCAACGAGGTTTTTGCAAGACATAAACTAGCCTCTAGGAAGCAAGCTCCAGAAGAATCTATCGACGAATATCATCAGGCCTTACAGCTCTTAAGTAAGAATTGTGAATTTAAATCTGTCGATGCTGAAACTCACAGAAAAACATATATTCGCGATTCTTTTATTAGAGGAATTAATTCTAACCAGATTCGGCTGAGGCTACTGGAATTCAATTCGTTGTCTCTGGATGAAGCTGTGGAAAAAGCCCGCGCTTTGGAGTCGGCCAAAAATCAATCAGAATCTTATTTAGTTTCTCAGGCTAACCTTAATGCAGCTACCTCTGTCTCACAAGATGGAGATTTATGTAGGGAATCATCAAACTTAGCGGCCATGCGAAGTAATAATACTAAATGTTACTTTTGTGGCCTATCAAGACACAGGTCCCGTCAACATTGCCCTGCAGTAGACTCAAAATGTAACAAATGCTCTAAAATTGGCCACTGGGCTTCAGTCTGTAAATCAAAGGGGTCAACTCAGTCAGCTGCTCTAATTGCAGCCTCATCATCAACCCTAGAAAGGGCTACTGTCCTCATTCAGGTTAACAATATACCCGCTCACGCTTTGATTGATACAGGTAGCTCCGAATCTTTTATATCCAAGTCATTTGCAGAGAAGTGTCAGTTCAACACCTACCCTACCTCTGGTTCCGTTTTTATGGCTTCTACCTCAATGAACACTAAAATTAACTGTTATTGTATCGCAAAATTAGAATTTCAAGGCCACACATATAATGATACCAAACTTAATGTACTCCCAGACTTATGCGCCGACGTAATTGTTGGGCACAATATCCTTCAATTACATTCAGAACTAAAATTTTCTTTTGGCGGTTCCAAAACCCCTCTAACCATTTGTTATCTTGCACCTGCAAAGATCGAACCTCCACCATTATTTGAATATCTTACCAGAGATGTGAAACCAATCATAACTAAATCTCGAAAACATACAGAGGAAGACTACAGTTTTATGAAGAAAGAGGTCGAGAAGCTTCTTGCGGACCAGATCATAGAAGTAAGTAGATCTCCATGGAGAGCCCAAGCATTTGTAGTAAAGGGCGAGAGAAATAAAAAACGAATGGTAATCGACTATTCACAAACAATTAATAGGTACACTCTTTTGGATGGGTATCCCCTACCGGATATAGAAAAAACTGTGGCCAGGATATCAAAAAATTCCTATTTCAGTACCATTGATTTTAAGAGCGCTTACCATCAAATACCCTTGAGAGAGAAAGATCGTCCTTATACTGCATTCGAAGCCTGTGGCAGACTTTATCAATTCCGACGGCTAGCATTTGGCCTAACAGATGGGGTTCCTTGTTTTCAACGGGTCATGGATGACGTTATTTCCAAGGAAAAATTAAAAAAGACATATGCATACCTCGATGATGTAACAGTTTGCGGGATAGACAAGGAAGAACACGATGTGAACCTTAATCGATTCATGGATGCAGTTCATAAATATGGTTTTACAATAAACCATGAAAAGAGGAAATTCTGCCAGTCATCTATTACGCTTCTTGGATATAAAATTGAAAACCAAACCATTGCACCTGACCCAGAGCGTTTGGAACCTCTACGTAGCCTGCCTCCTCCAAGTAATTCAAAGGAACTACAAAGGACAATAGGACTATTTGCTCATTACTCTAGATGGGTTCCAAATTATTCAGACAAGGTTCGACACCTTCTTGATACTAAAACCTTTCCCTTATCACCCGAACGAATATCGGAGTTTGAGCTCCTTAAAAAAGAAATATCTCAGTCAATGTTAAATACAATTAACGAGAAAGATACATTTTTCGTCGAAACTGATGCCTCCGATTTTTCCATTTCAGCAGTACTCTCCCAATCCGGCCGTCCTGTGGCATTCTTCTCTCAAAAACTAACTAACAGTGAACGACGACATTCAGCTGTAGAGAAAGAGGCTTATGCTATTGTTTGCTCATTGAAGAAATGGAGACATTTTCTATTGGGCCGCTACTTCACTATTATCACCGATCAACGCTCAGTATCTTTTATGTTCGATTCAAACCATCAGAACAAAATTAAAAATGAGAAAATTCAAAGATGGCGGCTTGAATTATCATGTTACAATTATGATATTATCTATAGACCTGGAAAAGAAAATCTTGTTGCAGATGTGTTTTCAAGAGTATGCAGCTCTATTCAACCTGACAAACTGTATTCACTGCATTGTAATTTGTGTCATCCTGGTGTAACCCGGATGATTCATTGGGTACGAACTCACAATCAACCATTTTCAGTGGAACAGATCCGAAAAATGATCGCATCTTGTCCCACTTGCAATTCCATCAAGCCAAGATTCTATAAGACTCCCGATTCTACACTCATCAAGGCTACAAATCCTTTTGAAAGGATTAGTATGGACTTTAAAGGCCCTCTACCCTCGAAAACGAGAAACAAGTACCTCTTGACCATCATCGATGAGTTTTCTCGGTTTCCATTCGCTTATCCTTGCCCTGACATGAATTCTTCGACAGTCATTGACTGCCTTGTTGATTTTTGGAACCCCCTCCTATATCCATACTGACAGAGGAACATCTTTTATTTCTCGGGAACTACAGAACTTTCTACATTCACGTGGTGTTGCAACTTCCATGTCCTCGCCATATAATCCGACAGGAAATGGTCAGATAGAACGCGAGAATGGAACAATCTGGCGAACGATTTCCCTGGCACTTAAACAAAAGAACCTGGATTCATCTTTTTGGGAGTCTGTGCTTCCAGACTCTCTACATTCTATTCGTTCCTTGTTATGTACAGCAACCAATGAAACACCTCACGAAAGATTTTTCAAACATAGTCGCAGGTCTACCAACGGCTGCTCTCTACCGTCTTGGCTTGTACCTTCATCAAAGGTTCTAATGAAGAAACAAGCCAGGCTTAGCAAGTATGATCCCCTGGTGGAGGAGGTACATCTGATAGATGTTAATCCCCAATATGCTAGAGTTCAAATGGAAGATGGTCGTGAGAGGACAGTATCCTTAAAGCAACTGGCACCATATGGTGATTCTGCATTGGACATACCTTCGAGAATGGAATCAGAAGAAAATTACGTACCAATTGAACTGCCAACACAAGGACAAACCAATGAAGAATTAGTAGATAATTGCAATCACGAGGAACAAGAAAACTCTTTGGACCAACTCATGCCCCTCCAACCACCGTCTTCAGATAACAGCTCCGATCAACCAAGAACTGTGCGTCGTTCAACAAGGGAACGTCAAAGGCCAACCTGGTTAAAGGACTATCTGTGTTAATTCTCTGAAGGGAGGAAGAATGTCATAATATCATGTGTTATATTAACCTGCTCATTATCTTTATTATAACCTTATATTAATATCATAACCTGTTCATTAGTTTAATCATGTGTTACAATAACTTTCTTTAGTGTGTTAAGTTTTCTCTTTTATGTTAACTATAATCAAGATGAATAAAGCCTAATTTTCTAATCTAAAGGTCTTTTTACATAACAACTTTTTCTATAAATAAATCATAAATGTTAAATTTAAGTTCAATATTTATAAATAAGAACGAAAAATGTTTCCTATTAGTTTTTAAATATCAAATATTTTTTCATTCGTTTATAGCTCACGTTTCTTAATAAGAAATTTCTATAATATACATTATACTTCAAGTAAGTAAATAAGAAATAGCAGTTTATTAATAAAATGAAATAAATAGGATAAAAACTATCCTTAATATATCTAAGTATATTAATTTTCATGGATAAAGTTAATCCCATTTTGATTAAATAGATATTGTAAGAGATCATAATACTGAAGCCCTTTAGACCATTAATTTTCAGTTATAAGAAAAAGCTGAATAGACAGATACTTTGAAAGATTTCAATGGACTAATTTCATTAAAAACATAGGATCTGGTGAGGAATAAAATAAATAAGTGGCTATAAATATATAAGTGGCTATTAAATCGGTCAATTTGTTAGGCTAAAATGGTGGGTAAGGTTGAGGGGTGGTGATAATTGGGAGGGGGAGGGAGAGGGGCCTCAAAGAAATCTAATCCCCTTGGGATCATTACGAAATGAACTTGTGAAGGGCCTTCGGTAGTTCTTAAGGGATAGTCCATAAATTTATAGGACCATATTTTAACCCCGTTAGTAAACTGGATTTTTTAATTTAGTATGTTAATTGTTTTTCTTTGTATTATCAATTAATTCAATTACTTTAGCGTATCAAAGAATTGAGACATTAATTTCCGAATAGTAATATATCCATTCTAGGAAATTTTACAGGGAGCGCGTAAATGTCTCATTACTATAAATATTACTTGTTAATTACCGAATTTTCTATATTACTTCATCATTTATTATTTTTACCTTTTATTCTAAATAATGTTTAATTTCTTAAAATCGAGTTTCTACATTAAAAAACATGTTTTCATGATCTGTATATTATACTTGTTTGTTTTGATATAACTTTATCATTCAGTTTTCTATCTTTTTAAAAAAATAATATTTAATGTTTATAGGATTTTTCTAATAGTAATCTTTTATGTCATTATTCAATTTTTTTTTTTTTAATAAGCCTTCCTCCTCTCCTGCTTCTTTCCTGAACACTCACAATACTTGCTTTCACCTCACTTACACATATCCTAATTCTCACCGTGTATCGCCGCCTTAAGAGATCCCCACATCGGATTGACCTCAACGACTTCAGGTAGAGGAGTCTCAGATAATGCAGACATCAGTACTTCTTATCACACCTAACCAAGCCAAGCTGGAAAGGTCTACATATAGGGTACAAATTTATTCTAGTTAGAATATAGATATATATAATATATAAAATATATATATATATATATAATAAATAATAGGTACATTCTATAGGATATCCAAGAAATTAATTTCAAACCCTCCCAAACTAGATTAGAACCGTCATTTAACTAGAATTTACTAATTTGCCACCTCACAAATCATATTTATTACATCTACTCACAATGGTTAGTACTACTGGGTATTTATATAATAAAAAGTATTTTAAAATAAATTAAATTGGTCTTTATTTTTACTCACCATCGTTACATTGTGGTGAAACATTTTCTCCTTTTAGTTCCTGTGGGTCCGCTATTCAAAGAATCCATGGAGAAGCTTTTAAAAAATTATGAAATTAATAATACCACTTGGTGCGTATGGACCCATTCGCACATGAGAGGATTCAAAAAGAAAATGAATCGACGCGTATAAAGGCGCGTATGGAACTAATGCTCTGCTTGGGTGGAGAGACCTCGCAGTCAAATCGTTTTGTGTAAACGTGTAATTTATTCTCTGACTAATTATAAATTAAAAAGTTTTTAATTTACGCATTTGAATAACAATATATTTTAAAACATTTTATGGTTTCATCACCTGACCTGTTCGATTCGTTTATTTGAAGACTCGGTGGGAAGAAAAGGAGTAATTTTAGCAAGGGATGGAACCGAACACCATAAGGATGCTGGCTAAGGGATATTGAAGTTTGTATAGGAAGGATTTTTACCAATAAGTCAAACTTCTCTTAAAACAACAGTATTATGGTGAAATGATTTGTACGGAAGGGCACGGGTTAAATGGACCTTCGCCAAGACATCGCCAATTCTCCCTATCTTTTAGGGTATGCTGGGCTTTATGGGAGATTAATACCAGAATCAAAAGTCCTCCCATCTTGCAACCTCAGCACCGACGACGATGTATTATTATATCTTCTCATTTACAGTTATCAGGTTGCTTGGTAATATCCGAATGTTCACCTGAGATAACCCATTCGGCCAGCCTTTGGATAAGGGAGGAAATATTTACTATGAGCTTAAAGCTCAATAGGTCGATGTCGAATATCAAACTTCAAAAGTTAAATAAACTACCTTTGATCAACCAGAACAAAGCAATTTCACCATACCTCCCTAAAAAAAAAAAAATCTTACCCCTTCGCTACCCTTTAAAATACACAGAAATTGAATTAGCCTTTCCCTACGCTGCCTACAGCTTGCATATGGAGGTCATGCAACCAGAATATTTTTCCTTTCAACTGTGAATCTAACAATTATCTTAAATAAAAGTAATATTTTTTACTGATTTAACCTCATTCCTTACAAGCATTTCAGTTCGAGGCGTATTTCGATGCCAATCGTTATTACGAGAAACTCGGATTAATTAAAATAAGTAAAATAAACTACTCGGAGAATAAAGTAAAATAGAAACAAATAAAAATTCAACTATTTATTATTCTGGTATTAAAATCCAATAAAAAAAAAAAAAAAAACTGGGCCTGATAGAGAGAGAGCCGAATAATGTGAATTTAAAAAAAATAGTTACATGTAAGATTCCTATATATTTTACTTGTCATTAGTTATTGGTGTATAAAAAGATTGCTTTGAAATAAGTTGTTTAACGTCACTTTATGCTAGTGTGGCTAACCGGACGATGCAACAGTGGGAGTCCTAAATTTAGTCTATTCAGGTTTAATTAGGATAGGGATCTTTAACGAGTACCTGACACCGCACTGGCTCGTGCCACCTTTTTACGTCCCCTCCGAAGGACGGCATAACTAAGGATTTTTTACTCCTAGGACTACCTGCTGGTTTGAACCTGTGACCTTTGGCATAGAAGTCTGTTATGCTAGTCCACTCTTCTATAGATGATCCCCTTTGAAAGAAGTTCTGCATTTTTAAAGGGGAACAAGGGATGTCATTTCATGAACTTTTGCAGTCAACGAGGAAAAATAGTGAACTTAATATTTCTTTATCTTGTCTTTATCTGTTTAAACTATTGTATATTTATATTTATTTGCGATTATTTATAACCCTCGTTAGCATACACGTTTAAAGCTGTTCTCAATATTCACAGTTAGATGTACTTATATTTTTTATGGTTAAAGTTGAAAAGAGACAAGGAGTAGGCTATATAGTACCCTCAATACAGAACTATTGTGAGGGTTTAGTGAGTCTAAACAACGGCCACGGTCTAAGCACTAATAGAATTATTTTGTCATGTTAGTTATATAAATGTATTTAATAATTAAGCAGAATTGCTTAGTTTTCCCAAGTATCAGCGAGTACAGCTCACTCTATACAGGCATGTAGCGCTATCTATATGCCAGTGACGGAACCAACCGGGAACGCTTGATGAATTGACATTCTCACAAGCCCAACCCAATAGCATAATTTACATTTGTTGTTTAAATTATTTTTTTTTAATTAATATTTTTATTGACGATAAGGAGTGCCCAGCAGCATATGATGGAAAAACTACTAATATAAAATAATCTCAACGTAACAACGATCATGAAACGATTCATTTTATTTCTTATACTTTTTCATAATATGGAGTTAAAATAATTCTTGTAGATTAATCTGGACAATGTAACACTTACTCAAATGAAACCTTTACTATGAGTTCAAGAAATTTTACTTCGGTAGTGAAGCTGATATTCATTTTAACCTGTTGAAATACTGCCATTAAAGTCCTAATTTTTGTTCATATTTAATTTATTCAGAAACAATCGATTAATTATTTCAGGAGAGCTTTTAGCAGATTAAGAGTAAGTAACGGATCATAACGTTTTCTTTAATATCTATACAATGTAAATTCACCCTTGTATATTTCACCCTTGTATATGTATATTCACCCTCACTGTTCTTGCGTTTCCGTCCATGGTCTATAATTCTCATACTCATTAATATCTAACATATATATTTCAAATATCGATAAAATCTCCAAAACAGTGAGTGATAATTAAAATGCCCCATCATAACCTCAAGTCAGTTAATAGCGTGATGTAATCAGTGTCAAACTTTGCTGTCACTGTATAAAGTCTGCTTGACTTTCCTGAGTGGATTTTCAAGATCCAAGGCAGCATTGTTTTCTAAAAACTATTTATAGAATGGACCACCATTCATCAATGCCATTCATCCAATTCTACTAAAAGCTAGACTGATTAAGTACTTCAGAATTGTTTGAATTCTGAAACGAGACCTTTTCCTCAATAAACTGAACAATCTTAAAGAAACTTCAAAGAGAGTAATGAACTTTAAAAGTCACAAAGATGACTATCACTTGAGCCTATTTATGGTTATGGAGTTATAAATTTTATTCAATCAAATAATCTCCAAGGATTTATTGAGAATTTTTTGAACTGTTTAAATGTCAATAATCAGACATATTAAAAATAAACACTATATAGTAATCTTAAGATGATTTTTATTATAAATTCAATATGTATGCTCGGTTTTGAAACTAAATGTTTATCTGTGGAAAAATTGTTTTTATTTTTTTTTCATCTTATGTAAATACAGTCGAATAAAAAGAACTGGTTTTTGGAAGTGGTAAGACATTTCAGTTTAAAACTATAATGTAAGAAGCCACTTTGTAACGATGTGTCGTCTTAAAATAAACAACAACACAAGCACAACAACAATCTAAATATTATTTTCAATATATTTCATGAACAGTTTTTTAGCATATTGAAATAATTAAAAAAAAAACTATTGAATATGTTTTTATAAGAACCTACACGCGAAACATGGATATGAAACGCAATAATATATATTTGTTATAAGGTTAAGGTGTCAGGTTAAGATGATTTTGCTTTTATGTGGTCAGAAATTTTCTAGTCGTAATCACCGATTTTTTTAACGATTGGGTTGTCCCCTAGTAGAAGTAAGAGAAAAAAAATTTGTTTTTCAGAGAGTAAGTATAGCTTTTAATCGACGGGAGTTGTAAATACGTCAGCATGGTTGTGATTCGCGTTAATGAGTATCGTTTTAGTGCGTATTTAAAATTTTCCAGGAGATGTATAGATTTTGAATTATTCGAAAACCAGCTTTGTTAAAGAATTTAGAATTTTTTTTAAACCACTCAGAGAACGATTTGTTTTTAAACCACTTAGAAAACCATTTTTTCAAACCCAGTCTGATTGCATATCTATATGGTAAAAAGAATCATCTGGAATAATTGTAGCTTCACAAGTAATTTTTGAGATACTGCGATTACTAGAAAAGTGAATGAAATGGTACTTCCATTTATAAATAAAGGTAAACTTCAATCAATTAATTTAGTTTACCTTTTGATATTTAAATTTAAGACAATACTGTTCTGGTTATCAAACTTGTATTACAATTTTATTCTTAAGGGGCTTTCGTCCCAGAGTAACAAAGGTATTTTACATTTCATTTCATTATGTTTCCATTATTTATTTATTTTTTATCGGCTCGTACGTCCAATAGGAAAAATACCGACATAACAATAAGTCATTCGGACATTCGATAAGAGTATCAAATGACTCAGAGGAAAATGTTTATTCTTCCCATTTAGAGCAGCTTCTGTATTCTGGAATCGATTTGGGTCAGTTATTAACACTCGAGGATTCGCCAGACTGCGTATATTACAGAAGTAAGCTGATCGCAACCGCCGACAACGGCTATGACCCAGCCGAGAGATGGCGGGAAGAGCGATGAGGGAGATCGATGAGGACGCGCATGGGCGGAGAGCAGTCCGGATGATGCCGGCCCAGCTCCTGGCTCCAGCCCTAGTCCTTCTGGTCCAACTCCGTCCTCTCGCATCAGGTTTGCCATCAATAATAACAACAATTTACATCTTATTCTCACATTCCATGGCAAACGGATCGCTTCCCCGATCCAAAGCAGCAATTACCTCAATGTGTATTAAGTAGGTCGTTATGTTTGGGACTTGAACAGAGCCATGAAGCCAAGGCACGCACATTTGCCATGTTGTAACAGAAATGGACAGAAGAATAACTTCATTTGTCTCCATGAAATCCGTTTATAGTGCTCAATTTATCTCGTATCTCTCTATATTTAAAATTATGACGCTATTCTTGGTTCCCGCGATTAAAGCATAAGATGAATTTAGGTATAGTCCCCACTTTCATTAAGCGTATTCTTTCCTGGAGGTTTATTTGTAAAAAAAAATTGTAATCAAGTTTTTCTTTAGAAGAAAAAATTAAATTTTTTGTAATCACGTGTTCAAAAAATTACTCTTGAAATATGAATACGTATAATGTACCGTTTTTATTTTAATATAATAGTAATAAGAAACTAAAACACTTATGATAATTGTATGTTGTGATAAAGGAGGTTATGGTGATTCAGTGTTGCCACCGTACAGTTTCGAACAGGTTATATTCACACATACAGTACTCAAAATTTTAGAAACTTTATTACATACCAAATCGTACATAAATAATTAAAATGAATTGAAAGTTGTAATAAATTCATAAGCTAACATTATTATTATTTCTACTTATAGATTATTTTATTAAAACAGATATTCCACTGCAAGCTGAATGGGACTCCCATGGAAACAAAATTAAAGTTTTAAAATGTATTTTGAATATTGCATTTGAAAGATAAAATATTAATAAACCGAATAAAATAGGTACGGTCTAACATAACAAATAAACTGAACCAATTTAGATTTTTGACCATTATTACTAATTTCTTCCGACGATTAAATATAAAAATACACATTACAAAATAAATATATTTTCTTGCTAAGTACACTTTTCATTATGATGAACTCATACTGATTAATCCTTAATTGGCTGAACTGTACTTTTTTAAACATAAATGATAACACATTTAAATTAGTCACTTCGCACAGGTGACACTAGTTTGTTAATAAATGAATTCACAATATGAATACTATTTCCACTTTTAGCTAAAAAACTAGTACTATTACCAGATTGAACGCTCCTTAGCCTCTCATTGTTTTGATAAAAAAACGAGCTGAATAATATAAATAGCATATCTTTTAACTTGTAAAATTTAAAAAAGGCGTGTGTTTATCTTTTTAACAAGTAATTCATACATATCATCCATTCATACATATCATTCATTCATACATAAATATCCTTTGTTAATTTTTTAATAGGTAGCTAATATTATATAATAAAGAAACCATCAATATAACAATATATAATTGTGTAAATAAAACTATCATCTTTGCTACATGGACTTTCTTCCTTTGATTGGATCCAATAGTCATTGGATTAAACAATATCAAACGTTTTAACTTCTTTCTCACAAAAATGGAACTAAAATAATAATTTTGTTCTTATCATTTCCTGAAAAAGCATAGTAATGCGATGGTCGTTTTATTTATAGCACCTATCCCTGCCATTAAAAAACAAAACAAAAAAAACTTTAATAATTTCCTTGAATTTGTCATTAAGAACTGTTTTATTCCACTTAAATTTTAAATAATGTTCCAGCTGACCTGAACAAGAATGCTCACAGGACTTCCGGAGCTTACAGTTTCAAAAGCGATCTCTTCTGCTATTACTGCGACACCTCAGTGGATGGTCCAGGTTGCCATAACCTCAGCATACACGCCAACCGCTCCAGTCTGGTTAGAAAGTGTGGTGATGAAATGAAAATATGTATTGTGAGTATGAATACAGCTAATTATTTATATCATGAACACACTATGAACCAAAAGTAAAAATGAGGTAGACATTATTACTTTAATATTATTAGAGGACAAAGGTGAGTGCAGGAATTTTATTACAGGGACTAAATAGGCTGAAGATCGTGATTGGAGAGACCAACTGGAACTTAAAGATATTTTTCTTGACACTGTCTGTTAACATATAAATTTGAAAATTAAGAGCGTGGTTGGAAGTAAACATACAATACATTTTATTCTAATGCCTTATTCTAATTTATTTGTTATAAAAAATTAAAAAAAGTCTCCTAATAATTTTTAAAATAGTAAAATGGAAAAATTTATCAATATCATTTACCTAGAAAAGGTACTTTAATGTTAATTTTTAATTACTGAATTAAAATACAATGCTCTACACCTGTACAATAGGTTATAGTCACAATGCTCATTAAATATGTTAATTCTAAATTAATTAACAAACAATACATAATTCATGTTTAAATGAGTTTACAGTCATTCAAAGATACTACAAGGATAAAAATAAAGTATAAGTAATAATATAGGTTTATTTAAAATAATAGTTATTAAAACTATTACTTTCGATGTTGTGGACACTTATAGTGACAAAAGATTCTGATTTAAATAGAAAATTGTAGAGTGGTTCTGTCAAATTTTAAAGGTAGCAAATGTTATTAATTTGAAATTTTATATAAGCACAAAGTTATTAAAGAAGTTTCTTTGTATATTATTAGTCAATTTTTTTCAATTTAAAACATTGTTGATATGCTTAATGTTATACTAAAACTAAAGTTTTCAATACATTTCTGAGCGATATTTTCATATTTTTTCATTAGAATATAACCGATTATTTAAGAAATGTTAGTGAAGTTGGGCACTTCTATACTCTTATCTGTTCATGCGAAGTCACCCCCCTAGACCACAGATTCCCAAACTTTTGCTCCAAGCTCATGTGAGTCCTATCATATGTTGGTCTCCTTTATTCCGAGTTTTGGAAGTTCACTCAAAGCTGTTCACTTTGATAAGGTTTACTGTACAGTAGAAAAATTTATTATGTAACAAATTAGGTTTATCCTATTACCTTGTTTAATTAAAATCTTGAACATGCACTGCTGATTACATTTTTTACATAAAATAAAAATATTTTAAAATATCAATATTTTAAATAATGGAAGGGATGAACCTAATGTTTTGATATCAACATGTTCATTTTTCATCCCTTTGTTGTTCAATAGGTTATACACTCTAAACATAAGATAGCAGCATTTTAACGCTATTAGGAAATGTTGGAAAAGCCTTGAGTTTGGTAATGTTGGCAATTAGTAAGTAGATAAAAGACAGTTTTCTGAGTTGGTTCACTTAAACCACATTGGACAGATGCATTGAAGCGATAGGGAATATCAAACAAGTTAAATATCAAAATTATTAAATCTTTTTAATCCAAAGTACTTATGAAATAATCAATTCCAGAAAAAGCAAGCTTCTTCAAGTTGGTAGAGCTCAAGAAGCTGTACAGATTCCTGTGGTGGAGGATTGATGGAGATGGTGACAGATTTCACGTATCTAGTCACGGTGATCAGTAAATCTGGGAAATTGGATTCAGAAATCTCAAGTAGAATTTCCAAGGCTAATTCCATCTATTATCAACACGGTTATCGGGAAAAGAGAAGTAGCACGGAACGTGAAGTTACACATATTCACGTCCATCTTTCTACCGGTTCTTCTCTATGGAGCAGAGAGCTGGATTATGGATGAAAGGTTACAAAGTCGCATCACTACCTCGGAAATAAAGTTTCTTAGAAGAATTGTGAGGAAGACCTGAAGAGACTGTGTCCGGAATGAAAGGATCAGGGAAGAGCTTAATGTATGCTCTGTTCTGAAAGTCCTAGAAAAGAGGCGATTGGGATGGTACTTACATGTCTGCCAAATGGACCACCACCGGAACCCAATTAAAACAATGAAGGCCCTTCAGAAGAAGACCTACAGGACCCCTAGGGACCTCCTACATCACCCACATGGATTGAATAGAGATGCGTAGAGGTAAAACTTTGGGTGAGAAAAGAAACCTTGCCAGGTGCATAGACGGTTGGTACCAATGGCTGGAAGCTTACTCACGCTGAAAGGCAAATGGGTCGAACAGAAAGTAGAAGAAGTACTTATGAAAGTTGTAGATGCCATATTTCATGTTACTAATGAGACACTGTATTCTGACCTTGGCATTACATTTGTCACTGCAACTTTTTGTGTGAAACAGTGTTTCAATAATTTTTACAACAGACTGATTCTAGATTCAAATCCACTGACTCATACCCTACACGCTGCTAAAATCCCCAATAATCTCCCAAAAAGAATGTTGAGACGGTAACCAAGAGACTTACTGCGCTGATAGCATTATGTTTTTATAATCAAGGTTCAATTTAGTTATTATTTTGTTTGTATCTCAGATTACATCTTTTTTTTGCTCCTACTCATTTAGTATATTTCCTTATTGCATAAGCAGATGGCAAATCTTATTGTGATATAAATATTTAACCTTCTGATAAATAAATAAGTTAACAGCTTTTATTTTAATAAAAAAATCTTTATAAAAGTGTATTTATTTTTCTAAAAAAAAGCAATAACATTTAAATCGAAAATATACCAATAATTAAATTTAGTAAAAACAAAAGGCCATGTATTTTTTCACGCCAAGTATCATAAATCATTTTAGGGCCTAACAATTAATTTTTTATGGTTATAAAAAGCACAATGTCAATTATTAGTAAAGTATTATGGGAAGTGCAAGAAGAACATTAAATGTAGAACTAATAACAATTTTAAGTGGACATATTGTGGATTCTGAATATGACGCATATAAACTTCGAAACGTTAATGTATTATTGATTAATTAATAAATAATACTTAAAAAGAAAAGATGGTTCCGGAGAATTTATTTAAATATTAATATTATTGATACAAAGATAGGCATTTAAAATTAAGTGTACGATTATACCTTAAAATCTTAATGCTGTTAGTAAAAATTAGGAGTGGATTAACTTAGTGGCTAAAACATTGAGCTTCTAACTTCTGAGCTTAAGTTTTAATTCAGCTGTGGCATCTATTTTATTTTATTTATTAAGTGAAACCAGCCCAATCAATTTTATCGCCATAAGATTTTTTATCGGGTTAGGGATAAACTCAGGCTGTTGAGTGCTGATGCTGACCACATCATTTCCCAATTCAACTAATGGTCAAGAAATAGTATTTCCTTACCAATTACTCAGCCTAAGACCTTTTAAGGATTGTAGGGGTAGAATTTCATTAAAACTAGAATTATTATCTGCACAACTAATTAATTTTAAGCAAGTATATTTCTAATGTGAATGGCATACTTCATCATTACTTATAGCCTAATTTATGATTAGTCTTGATTAATGATATTAAGTAAAATTGGTTTCAGGTCAAGAAGTTTTCCTATCAAACAAGTACCGAAAACTCAACGTCCAAACCTAAACTTTGGGCTCTGCAACGAAATTGTACATCAAAATGTGAGCAAGGTTGTATTTCAGTTGGTGAAAGAACAAAACTGTTTGCGTGCACCTACTGTTGTCATACAAATAGTTGTAACTCAATGATGGGAAAATCTCCTTCTGCTAGATCGTTTCCAATGCTCACCTACTTCATATCCTTGATTATTCCAATGCATTACATTTTATATGATTACTTCTACTCAATTTTATCTTAGTTATAAAATCTATTGCATTCTCCAATTTCACCATTAATACATCATTTATTATTGTATATCAATAACTAAAATTAAAATCCCTCTCCAGTAAAGGTCATTAATATTTACATAAATGTAAATTTACTTTGCATTTTTCATATACTTGTCAGAATACAAAATTTATGTATCATAAAACAAGAGATTTCATATGATTATCATACATTCTACACTATGGCTACTTAGCCACTGCTAACAGTACTGTAGAACCAGAAGCAGTTGTTTTAATGTTGACCTAATTAGGTTAATTTATATTTTTTCATGGACCCGTGCAATAAATCTCAATCATTCCAGGATTGCTAGAATAGTTTTGCAACCTTTAGTATTACTAATTAAGGATATGTAACGCATAGAACCATATTTTCTATTAAAAAAAGGTTTTTATATATCTAATTGTTCTCTTGCAACCATCATACACTTGACATTTATTTTTGCCTTATTTTGATTATTTTTATGTGTTATTACAATATTTCATTCTCAATCTTTTCCCTAATTTTTTTTATGTTTTCATTATTTCTTATTTTCTATTTGTTGAAATTTCTACCTCTTTCTCTGTTGGACACAAAAAAACAGCTCATAGAGAGAGGTTCTGTTATAAGCATTAAATTGTAATTGATTTATATTAAAATATTTTTATTAATAAATAAAATAATAGATCAAGTGGTTCTGTTAATATTAAAAAAAATAAGAAGGGAGGTTCAATAAGAGAATAATATAATTTATTCTATATTCAAATTTATGAGATATTCTCATGTTGAAACTCATTTATTTTTATTTTCGAACCATTTATAAATATATTCAGTTCATCGCCAAGCAATCATCGCCCATGTTTTTGAAAATATGTTTTTAAAATTTCATTCCTGTCCCCTCAAACATTCATTTCTTTCTTCTCGTTTTCAATTGTTCAGATAATAGCTTAAATGAAACCACTCATAACAGTTTTCATTGGGTCAAAAGTTGAAATGATGTTTAAACACAAGACCGGTTCTGCACATTTTTTAAGTGTTTTGGATTGGTTGGTTGCTCAGTACAATTCTTATGTATATGTTTAATCTTATATGTATATATAATTCTTATGACATTTAAGTTTATAACTACTGATTAGCACTTTGTCTTAATGACCTCTCAAATTTCTTCAAATATATTTTGCCATTTCTTTGTAAAAACAATACTTTCCCTTACTATATATAGTAAGTGAAAGTATTATAAGATTTTATTTTATTTTAAATTTTAAAGTTTTTCTGAAGGAGAAACAGTTGTTTGTTAAGTTTTTTATTTTTGTCCCCCCTTTTTTCTCTGTAATAGCAGTATTAGCTATTTAAACATGTAATTAATGGAATAAGACTGCATTTAATTTTAACTTATATTGTTTCTATATTTCTAAATAATTTTTTTTAATGAAACAGTTCAAGATCAGATTTGAGAACTAAAGTATCCAATAAACTTTTATTCAACATTTCATATTTCCATTCAAAATAAACAAATACTTTACAACTATCATTGAAATTACTTTAGTTGCTTATCGAATAGCAATAGTAGTATTTATAGAAATTTATAATTACATTTCCTGTATTTAGATAATCTTATGGTTCATATATTCCTTTAACTCACATTAATAAACTATTTCATTTATTAATAATAATTCACATTAAGAGGTGCCAAGATAGAAAATTTCATCACTAATTAAATGTTAGTAACTAAGCATTTTTAAAAGCTTTCTTGTCATTAATACAAAATCTAAACCTCAACTCTCATTAGAATTTTACAATACCACAACTATCTTGAATTTAACTTTTATAAAATATTCCAAAATAAAGAAATAATTTTTTGGAATAAAGAAAAAATTAATTTATATATCACTAAAGTGTCTATGAATGTCTACATGATGATAAAATCAATCAAAAGAGCTCAAGTCGTTCTTTTGAATGTAAATAAGAAAAATAACACATGTACATTATATATTCTTATATATTTTTGTATGCTAATGAATTGTATTTCCTAAATGTCTTAAAATTGTGCCATAAAACCTAAGCATGTTATATTTATTCTTTTGTCTCAGCATGTTACATATTTCCTATTGTCAAACTATAAATTATTTATTAATTGTTGTAATAAATATAATATTAATTGTATCAGTTTATTCCTGACGATATGGATGTATAAACTATTCATCTTGTTTTACCTCATTGAATGTCAGTAAGGAAGGAAGTGTTAATTAAACTAATTGTGTTGTATTCAATTTAGTTTAATTAACCAATCTTAATAATTAATCAAAATAATTCTTAATGGTTGTTATTCACATTAGATTTGACTGAATCTTCCTAATCCACGAAGTTAAAGAAACAGGTAATTCATTAATGGTATATTTTATTATTATTTTATTTGATTGTAAAACATTGAAATTTTAAATTTGTTAAGGGAAAATAAACGTCCTAAATAGCTTAGACATGTCATTTAATGAAGGGTCATAAAAAAAGAAGATTCACAGACTGTTTTAATGAAATAAATAACAGGGCAAGCCAACAGAAAAAATATAATTATGTAACATTGTGTATTTTGTTTTTGTTTTTTTCGTTGTAATTTAACTTCGATGTAGACTTCGAAACCATAATTGATTATAATGACTAATTTTAAAGATAATTCAAACTGTCTAAAATGATAATTTTTCGAATACATTATAATGTTTTAATATAAATTGACTAGTAAACATACTAATTTGAATTTGAATTGAAAAATTTCATTTTCATGGTCATTAAAGATATTAATCAGTACAGTGGGATTATCTTGACAAGTATTGAAAAATATGTTGAAAATGAAAAAAAAAATTCAAGAGCCATCTATCATCATTCCGATTTGCTGCCCTCAATCAGTCTTTCTGAATAGCTCAAGTGCCCTTATAGACTAGACCATATTCCTGCTGTAAAGTCTGCAGGCAATAATATTTTGTTTGTTTCGTGGCATCAGGTTTTCCCTCATATCTACAAAATCTTTGATGTTTCTTCAATCCTAGAATTTGAACCAGAAAGAAAGTATGATTGCTGCAATTACAGCAATTTCAAAAAATGGTACATACTAGCTATAATGTCGGTCGGCATATAGATGGCTAATTTAAGTCATCAAAGAAAGTCTGTAATTACTAGAAAAAATGAGTCTTTATAATGCCTTTAGTACCTGATATGATCTTTCTTTTTAAACAAATTAATAATGAAGTTTATATTAATTAATTAATAAAGAATCACCAGAATAACCTGGATCCCCTTTAGTCAAAAACTTTCCCTTAAGCAATCTCCACTTCTGTCCTAAAGACCATAGATTTTTTTTTATTATAACCAAATAGGATAGTATAATAAAAACATTAGGAACATGCATTAAAGAGGTCTCATTAGACAAGTATTATAATCAACAAAAAATCATTGCTATTAAATTGTTGATTAAGGTAATTAAGAAATATATTCATTTTTCTTTGCTTTCTTTAATTCAAAAATTTCATGTATTTTTTTAATATCGAACAAGAACATGGTTTATTATTTAACTCTAATTAACAGTTTTATTTTGGTGTAAAAAAATAATGATAAATAATATTAATATAAATAAATATTAACTATGAGGAAGAATATTAAATAAAACATCTTATTTTGTAATGTGTATACTGTTTTTTTGAGATTTAATTAATCAATTAAAACTTTACCATTCAACAGCCTCAAACCACCTTATTAGATAATATCAAATTATCTAACTGTTCAGCATATAGGGAAAAATTCCCTCAGACTAGACATTCCAATTTATTAGTTTACCAATCTGTTTTCGGCCTCTTGTCTAGCCAGGCTTTTATACTGGGTATGGCATGGATTTTTTCCCTGAAGGCACCAATATTCGGATATTCTTTCACTATTTCCAATTTCAGCATAAAACTGAAGTAGTCAATCACAGCAGCAAAGTACAGATCAGCCCAGGAAAGCTAAAAAATGTTATTTTAAAAGTTAGAACAGAGCAGTGTTAAACAGTTCAGTTAATGTTCATGATGAACAGTTTGTTAATGGAGAAAGGTTAATCAATAATTTTCTGTTTAACAGTAATGTGTTAGTTGACTAATAAATATATAACTGCATTCCTACGAATGAATGAGAGTTTATGATTTCAAAAGAAGTGTTAAAGTAAAAAAGATAACAGAGTTAATAAATAGGAGGAAGACTACTTGCAAACCGAACGTTGTTTTCCAAGAATTTAAGAAGTAAGACATTATGTAGAAATGCAATGCAAGAATATACAAGACGCTTATTGGACCAGTCCTTACCTACCCTGCTTAAAATTGGACAATGACTCGAACTCAAGAGCAAATCCTTCTTAGGTTCGAAAGAAGAATAGTAAAAAGAATATGTGGCAGAGTATAAATGGGAGAGAATATATGCACTTGAAGAAGGAGTGAAACAATGATATTATAACTATGATATTGTATATCTTATGGATATGTGTATATCTTATGGATATGTGTATATCTTATGGATATGTGTATATCTTATGGATATGTGTATATCTTATGGATATGTGATTATTAATCTTATGGATATGTGTATATCTTTACCCTTATTAAAAGTGTTAAGGCTTTGCTGGATTAGACAATAGCAAATCGATGAAATCCCCAATAGAGGGTTGAACTTGTTCTATGGAAACAACTGGAAATAATACATTAATTGGTTCATGGGTGTTTCGTCAATTTCTATAAATTTGTTACTTATTGATGTTTACAATTATACACCTATTCTTATTTTTAGACTGTTCTTCCAATAGTAAAAAAATATTTATCCTTTTTTTCAGCTCTACTCGACTCTCAGATTCTTTCATATTTACCCTCATCTTATCAATAATAACAAAGAAAAATAGTTAATTATTTGAAATATAAAAAAAAATTAAAGGTATATTAAAAGAAGAGATTTTTAAAAAGATCTAATTTTATTCCCCCTTAGACTATTTATTTTAAATTCCATTAAATTTTACATTAATTTGGTGAGTTTGAACAAAATCGACTCTACAGTTTATGAGAAAGCCTAAAAAAATTTGCTTTAACATCCCCGCCACATACTTATCTTGAATATGTAATCTCATTTTCGTAAAGCTTTGAGTTTTGGAGCTAGATTTACCATATACACACAGAGATCATTTTGAGAAACTTAAGACAACTTCGATTATTTCGAATCCCTATATCTAAAACAACAAGAAAAATTCAAGAGTTAAATCCTTTATTCATCAGAAATACACAATATTTTACAGTTCGACTCAGAATTTCCCAAATCCACTCGTTCTTCCTCTCTCTTACCAGACTTGAAAAGACCGAGTTTGAAAAAGACAAAGAGATATAGAGATTAACTTATAATAAAAATAATAAATCAAGGCATCAAGCAAATAAACGACTGCTATGTATCGAGAACACTGGACGGAAAAAAAAAATTTTTTGAACCATTTAAAATAGAACAGTTTCCGGGCTACAAGCAGGAAGGTTTCTTAGAAGGACTATGCAAAAAATACACCCCTCCACTTCTAGATGAGGGATAGCCCTCTACCTGAGGAGTCTTAGCCCGGACAGGATAGGAAGCGGAAGTCCAGCAACGGACGGAGGAAGTCGGGGGTCAAGCCAGGGAAGAATTTTGCAGTTATGTCCAAAGGTAATTTTTTTTTTCATGATATATTATGTGGTAAATCTGAACAAACCTCAGTATTCTCGATAGTGAAAAATGCTCACTGTGTATTTTTATGTGTAATAATTTGTACCACTTTATAAATGTGTATTTTAAGTTAATTACTTTATTCCCCTTTATGCCACTTGATCCCAATAATGAATTGATAACCATGATACTTTAGGAAAAGAAATTTAATAGTTTTATAAAATAATAACCGAAAATTTTTATATTAATTAATACGGTTTCGGAGTTACCGCTGCCTTAGAAAAGTAGCGGCAGATACATAGTAGGCAAGAAAAATAATTAATTAGTTTTCCCTTCAAATAGTGAGGGGTTGTTGGTAGTTAAATTGTAGCGTTGTGAAGACAATTCAGTAGTTCAAAATATGAGATCAAACTTCATATTTTTTTAATCATTTTTTGGCATTCTGGATTTTGTAACGCGATAATACTCCAGCTCCACGAGACATGAATGCTCTATAATACTAAAGTTCAATTCGTTATCAATTTCGTATGACCTTTACGAAAAATCTTGATAAAGGTTGATAAATTCTTTTTTCGGTCGATGATTGGCGTACTGCTAGAGAAACTAAACCTGTCTTTGATTTTCTGGATGATCTTTGTTTATTTGTTGCAAGCAAAGCTTAAGTATATTGATATTTTATTTATTCTTGTTGCTTTTCAGGTTAAAAAAAGTGTTGCTATTTATATCATAAAATGATTCGTACGTTCAGCATTACTAGGCTTTTTTTTTTTTTTTTTTTTTTTGTAATCTTTGCAAATATTATCACCTAATGAAATAATAAGGTGCTTGTTCTTAAAAAAAAAAAAAAAAAGATAAATAAGAAAGATATTGATAATTGAATAGTAAGGATGTTAAACATAGTAGTAGATAAGGATTTAAAAGGAAGTAGATTTAAAATGTTTTTACAAATTACGTAATCTCATCGAGATTGATATATAAAGTATCTTATTCAATCAAATTAAATACACAACAAAGAAAATCGTGAGTACGTCTCAATCATAAAAGAACGGGCACATATATTTTTTTCAATTACAATTATTTATTAATATAAAAGTCAGTAATACGAAGAGTATATTATTTTTATATAATTAAAATGTAGAACATAACATTCTCTTCTAACAATTTTTTTATTTATTCGAATTATAACATATTCATAACAGTTAACAACGTTCGAAGAACTATGGTTCACTTTCAACATTTTCTTTTTTTATTATAAAACAGTGGTTTAGTATGTGATATTGAAAAAAAATATATAATTATATAATAAGTTTATAAAAAAACAATACCTCGATTACTTTCATTAATGTCGATTTTGAAAAATAAAAGAAGAAAATATTTTTAATAATTATAAATCATATAAATGTATATAATAATATAATTCATATAATATAATATATAATTAATATAATTTCATAAATTCATATAATTAATATAATATTAATAATATAATAATATAATTCATATAAATGAAATTATGATTTCAGATGAGACATCCTTACAATCATTGAGATTTTTTGATTTTTAGGTAATTATAATCCGTATAAATTTTGAAAATAAAGCATTGTACTTCAAAACGTCGTAAACTGTTATGCATATGTTATAATACGAATAAGTTAGAGGAGATTGTTCTAAATTTTAATTATATAAAATTATTTAAAATTTCAATTTAATCATATGTATCAGTGTTTACCTTTCTGTTTGCCAGGTATCCTTCTTCTTCCAGCAGCTTGTCAAACTTTCCCAAATAAAGTGGCACCGTCTTGTTGAAAAGCGCATCTTTTAAATGTTCTTTATTCTTTTCGTCTCTGTTGTAGAAGTAAGACCAAACAGCTGCAACCATAAAAGTTCAGAGCCAAGATGCAAAATAAAGATTATTTTAATAGTAATTTTTGAAAGGTTGCATTAAGATCCCAAGAGTATTCCTTTACAAATGATTTCAGATGAGACATCCTTACAATCATTGAGATTTTTTGATTTTTAGGTAATTATAATTCATCAATCTAAACGACTTAAATGTAATAGGTTGAAACTGAAATTATAGTGCATTGTAAAAAAAATCATACAGACAATCTACATATAAAAAAATAATAAATAAAAAAATAAAATGATTAAAAATTAAAAATTTTAATGGAAGGAATTAGTCCGGGTGGCGGTCATTAAATGAAACAACTAAATAGTTTCAACTATTTTATTGTTTGCCAACGTTTCGACCCTTTGTGGCCATCATCAAGGCGCATAGTGGGAGAATGAAAACTAGGTACTGTTTACAGTACAGTAAACAGTACCTACGTACAGTAAACCGTTACTACGTACAGAGGTACTGTTTACTGTACGGAAAACAGTACCTAGTTTTCATTCTCCCACCATGCGCCTTGATGATGACCCACAAAGGGGGTCGAAACGTTGGCAAACAATAAAATAGTTGAAACTATTTAGTTGTTTCATTTAATGACCGCCACCCGGACTAATTCCTTCCAGTAATTCTCAACGGTCAACTAATTACATCCACAATGTTAAAACTTTTAAATTAAAACGAACTATCTTAATTTAACAACACATGTTTAGTTCTTTTATGAGTGTGGCGTTTCAACGAATATTTATTATAATTACCTATTTCTTCTGTTAATGGGTTTTTCGAGGCTGGAGTTTTATTGAAATAAGAATAAGTTTGAGAATGGACAAATTGTTTAACTGTAGGAAGTCGCAGGTCTTGTAGCATTGAGGATATTTTTGTGAAGCGGTGGTAATTATTAATGATCCGCATGTACAGGTTTTGGATTATTTCAAGTTTTTGGTAATTAGTAAAGCAGGTTGAGCTCCAGACTGGCGAGGTATGTAATTGTAGCGTATGTAATCAATGGGCGGATAACTGCTTTGTCACAAATACGGCAGAGAGTCTGAAAAACCAGCCCATGTGGTGGGAAATTGCCCCAACAACTCCCTCCTCATCAAGCGTCGGCACCACAGGGTTAAGAACGAGTTAACAAAGCTCATCAGGGAAAAAGATTTCACCTGTTTTGACGAGGTCTACTGCATTGATACGGACGGATCAGTTAGGTACGCAGACCTCGTTACATTCCCGAAGAACGGAACTACTGTAATGACCTTGAACCCTACCGTTCGATAGATTGAGACTAATGACCTCGATCAAGAGGGTGGAGTGGAAAGCGAGAAGAGAGCCATCTACGAGAAATGCATCCCTTTCCTAAAAGAAAAGTTCCGCGAGACATTTGGTGAGAGACAGTTCTCCGTTAGAGGTCTATGGTTTGGGTCTCGCTGAGCGATCCCTGGAAGCACAAGGAGATTTTTGGAAGACCTGGGTGTCGATATAGGAGATATAGCGGTGTTAGCAGAAAATGTCATTTTGGACTCCTTGGGGATTATCCACCTCACTTGTATGGCAATTATATGGGGAATTTATTAATATTTCGATTATGTAATGTGCACACCAGAAGTCTAAATTTCAAATATAGTTGTAGAGAGAAATAAAATAATGTAAATAACTAAAAGAGAAAAAATTGTAAATATTATAAATTTGTATTTGAATAGAAACAATTTTTTTTTTTTTTTTGAAAATGTATGTAAAATATGTCCAAGGGATTGACACAGTATGCTGTATGATTAAAGAAACCCGATGTATTTGGACAGCATTGCCAAATAAATAAAGCATTTCTGTCTATTAATTTATTATGAGGGCTCAAATGGGATTTTCTGTTAAAATAATGAAACATTTTAAATATAATTGTTTTCTCTTTATCGGTTTTTCTATTGATATAGTCAGTGAATGTAAGGGATGTGTCTAAAGTTAGCCCTAGGTACTGCACAGATTTTGACCAAGGGATGGAAACTGAGTTCATTTTGATATGGTGGATTATTTGTGAGCGACGTTTGGTGAATAGAATTGCTTCGGATTTGGTGGGGTTAATGTTCAACTTCCATTTTATACAATATTTGCTCAACTTTTTAAAGTATTGTTAGGTGATTTACTATTGTGTTGATGCGGTATGAAGAAGTATACAATGCCTTGTCATCGGCATATAGGGACCTAAGGGCGTATAATGGATGGGTCGGTAGGTCGGAAATGAACAAATTAATTGTGTTTAATATAAATGGAAATTGCGATAAGATTTAAACTTTCCCTTACCAGTATATCGTAGTAAATACACTTACTATTTATTAATAGTAAGTGTATTTACTAGGATAAAATTGGAATTTGACCCTAGTTTCCAACAAGGGAAAAAAACTTCACCTACTAAAAGGTGTCTGACGAATCAATTTGTCTACCTAAACTCACAAGCATTCAGAGGAATTTTCAAAAACTTTATGGTAATCATTGAAGGGAATCGCTGAAACTAGTTCAGCACTATTATACGAATTTCATCTAAATAACAGGGTTAGATTTTTCGAACAATGGAATTTTTCTTAATATGCGATTACGAAAATATCATAATTATGCTTCTTCATTAAAAAAACATTGATCAATAAAAAAAGATATTACATTTCTAAACAGTATAATAAAGCGTTCATTATGAACTTTTCTAAAAATAGCCGACTAATCGATTTTGTTTTTACATATCTTCGAAAATGCCTCTAATGCTTCTGATTAAATTCGGTGTATCAATGTAAATTCATTTATTACCAGCTAGTCTTATCGTCATATTTTTCATCATTATCCTCATAATTTATTTTTGTATTACTAATCCTATCCTCATTGTTATTAGGAATAAAAATTAATAAATATAAACTACAATATAATTTTATTATTGAATGAATGAGACATATTTTCTAAAGATAAAAACTAATTAACTAAATTTTTTAATAAAATGTTAAAAACTTTGTATCTGAAATATTAGGAGAAGTTAATGAGCAGTAACGAAACTACATAACCTTATTTAAGTGACAGTTGTAATTAATGATATACTTGTGTTCTTAATTTTCTTTCAATAATCAACTATTGAATATTTTATTTTAAATAATAATAGTAAATTAAAAATTACCATGGCGAAAGTCAACAAAGAATCCATAATCATATCTATTTGCAACTGCTCCCAAGCATTGTCACCATACAACTTAGCTTCTTTGGCAAAGTACCTGTTAAAAATGCAGAAGCGGTTAATTCATAAACTTGAATTTTTTTTTCATCTATTTATTAATCATATAGACAAATACTTAAACTTTTGTTCAACCAAACATTAATCAAATTCTTGTCGTACGAAAAGCAATAACTCACACTTTTCACATTCGCCTCTTGTCAGTGAGCCGCAACCTTATAACTACATGAACATAACTGAGAAACGGTTGAATAATAAGCTATCGTAAAAAAAAAAAAAGCTCAAGACCCTTTATCGATTGTAGAGGTACAGTTTTTTTTTTTTTTTGTTTTTTTATAACAATACGCTGAGCAATTTAAAAGATATAAAAAAGAGGGAACTTAAGTTGTAACTTTCTATCAATAAATAAATAAAATTTAAAAAAAATGTTCATTTCTCGCTGAATTGGAGACATGTTTATGGCTACCTTTGGGCACACAGAGTCTTACAACTTGACTACGAAGCCTTAGCAACACACAGAAACCATCTAACTGCCGGCTACGACAGGCTTATGATTCATTTATGGGACTTAAGCCCTTTCATGACATTCAAAACACTATTGACATCAAGATGTCATAAATGTTATGAAATCAATAAAATGGTGTAAACATCCTCTTCTTGAATGGTGTCAAAATCGGAGGATTAAAATAAATCCCACCAGATCACCTCTGCCCTTCGTCGTAAATCGATGACTTCCTGCCTCCCAGTATCCTTTAATAACATCACCCTTAGGGCCTTTTCACATATACACGGCTGCCGTAAAAAGGCTTATCTGCCGTGCCGTTCGTTAATCCCCCCCCCCTTTTCACACGTACACGGCTGCCGTCAACTTATAGTTGTCGAGATAGGGAAATGTGCCGTACACGGCAGCTGCACGGCTATATCCGGTCGCTACACGGCTATGTCCGGCCGCTACACGGCTCTATAAGGCAGCTACGCGGTTTATCTTATATTTCTTCTTTCAGTTGTTTTATCTTTCAATTTTAAGTTAAATAATGGAGCACGAACAACTCGCAGCGGCCTGTTTGCTTATCAAGAAAATTAAGAGGCAACAAAATAAAAGGTTATATTGGGTACATCCTTAATTAATTTAGAGATAATGGAGTATAGGGCTTATTATACTCTGTATCAATTTCCATTATGGATTAAGAACTGACTCATGACAAATGTAAAAGATGATAAACAATAATACATTGTTGTTTCATTATCAAACACAATAGTAATGTTGGATTAGTATTGTGCATTTTGAATATTTAATAGTAATAACCTTATGCGGTTTAATATTCACTTTTGTTTGTAATGAATATATAACCAATTGTATTTGTAATTGTAATTCTTTTTTTGTAATGATCTGAATTTCTTTGAAGATTCGTGTATTAATTTGAAATATATACTTATAATATAATATATTAGTAGTTTGAAACATAAAATATTTTAAATTTAGTATCATTTTTTTATTTTATTTTTTATTTCTTATCCGCTTCTACCCTACAGGGTCATTGGCGTCATCATATTAAATTATACTCTGTTGTAGTACCCTGCAATCTTTAAATATTCAAACAGTTTGGATATATATATAATTATAATTGATAATTCTACTAACTTTAAAATATAATAATCTTTATAATTTAATATAATAGTCTTAAATAACGATTGCATTGATATAGTAGCTCTAAAACAAATAGTAACAACAGCGAAACAAAACGGCAGTTATGTATTTAAGGTTCCTACATATTTACACAAAAAAAGGAGCTCTTGACACCTTTAATTACATTTAAGTAATTATCTTTTTCTCAATCTTAATGATAAAAAAAATGGATAAATATAAACTATAAAACAATTTGTTATTGACTAAAGAAGGAATATTTCCCCGCGTTGAAACTAATCCCACAGTTTTCAGCAATCAAAGAATAATAAATTTCCAACCATAAGTAAAAGTTTACCTCACTGAATTTAGCAAATAATAAATAACTAAGTTTTATGATTATTAAATATAAATAGCATTGCAGATATTAATTAATTCATTTATAGAATTTTCTTTTATGTACAATTTTCCTTTAAGTAGGTTTTCATCTATCCTTCTTTTATTTGTAAACATCTATTAAATTTTTTAATTCAATAAAAACTACTACTTAGATTATAATATATAAGAGTGAAAATATAAAGTTGAAAAGCATTTTTTTATAAGAATTTAAAAATGATAATTTCCTTTTGTTATTATTATAATGAATTGCAATTACTCATTAAAACAATTTTAAATTAAAAGCTACCATTTTAGTAAGTTATTAATTAAATAATATTTCTTAGTTATAGATTTGTGACGAAATAATTATTTAAGTTATAGTTGTGAATACTAGAAAAAAATGTTATTAAATTTATATTAAAAAAATTAAGTTATTCAACATTTATTTACGTAATTAATTAATTTATGCTAGTACAATGATATTAGTTGGTCTGTTTTGAAACAAAATTTAATTATTATTCATAATAAATTACACGGGGCCGTGTGGTTTCAGTGGTAATAGCACGGCTGCTACACGGCAGCTTCACGGCAGATAAGCCTTTTTACGGCAGCCGTGCATGTGTGAAAGCGCCAACTATGTTCCTATCTCAACGACCGTATAAACGGCTGCTACACGGCAGCTTCACGGCAGATAAGCCTTTTTACGGCAGCCGTGCATGTGTGAAAGCGCCAACTATGTTCCTATCTCAACGACCGTATAAACGGCTGCTACACGGCAGCTTCACGGCAGATAAGCCTTTTTACGGCAGCCGTGCATGTGTGAAAGCGCCAACTATGTTCCTGTATAAACGGCTGCTACACGGCAGCTTCACGGCAGATAAGCCTTTTTACGGCAGCCGTGCATGTGTGAAAGCGCCAACTATGTTCCTATCTCAACGACCGTATAAACGTCTGCTACACGGCAGCTTCACGGCAAATAAGCCTTTTTACGGCAGCCGTGCATGTGTGAAAGCGCCAACTATGTTCCTATCTCAACGACCGTATAAACGGCTGCTACACGGCAGCTTCACGGCAGATAAGCCTTTTTACGGCAGCCGTGCATGTGTGAAAGCGCCAACTATGTTTCTATCTCAACGACCGTATAAACGGCTGCTACACGGCAGCTTCACGACAGATAAGCCTTTTTACGGCAGCCGTGCATGTGTGAAAGCGCCAACTATGTTCCTATCTCAACGACCGTATAAACGTCTGCTACACGGCAGCTTCACGGCAGATAAGCCTTTTTACGGAAGCCGTGCATGTGTGAAAGCGCCAACTATGTTCCTATCTCAACGACCGTATAAACGTCTGCTACACGGCAGCTTCACGGCAGATAAGCCTTTTTACGGAAGCCGTGCATGTGTGAAAGCGCCAACTATGTTCCTATCTCAACGACCGTATAAACGTCTGCTACACGGCAGCTTCACGGCAGATAAGCCTTTTTACGGCAGCCGTGCATGTGTGAAAGCGCCAACTATGTTCCTATCTCAACGACCGTATAAACGGCTGCTACACGGCAGCTTCACGGCAGATAAGCCTTTTTACGGCAGCCGTGCATGTGTGAAAGCGCCAACTATGTTTCTATCTCAACGACCGTATAAACGGCTGCTACACGGCAGCTTCACGGCAGATAAGCCTTTTTACGGCAGCCGTGCATGTGTGAAAGCGCCAACTATGTTCCTATCTCAACGACCGTATAAACGTCTGCTACACGGCAGCTTCACGGCAGATAAGCCTTTTTACGGAAGCCGTGCATGTGTGAAAGCCCCAACTATGTTCCTATCTCAACGACCGTATAAACGTCTGCTACACGGCAGCTTCACGGCAGATAAGCCTTTTTACGGAAGCCGTGCATGTGTGAAAGCGCCAACTATGTTCCTATCTCAACGACCGTATAAACGGCTGCTACACGGCAGCTTCACGGCAGATAAGCCTTTTTACGGCAGCCGTGCATGTGTGAAAGCGCCAACTATGTTCCTATCTCAACGACCGTATAAACGGCTGCTACACGGCAGCTTCACGGCAGATAAGCCTTTTTACGGCAGCCGTGCATGTGTGAAAGCGCCAACTATGTTCCTATCTCAACGACCGTATAAACGGCTGCTACACGGCAGCTTCACGGCAGATAAGCCTTTTTACGGCAGCCGTGCATGTGTGAAAGCGCCAACTATGTTCCTATCTCAACGACCGTATAAACGGCTGCTACACGGCAGCTTCACGGCAGATAAGCCTTTTTACGGCAGCCGTGCATGTGTGAAAGCGCCAACTATGTTTCCTATCTCAACGACCGTATAAACGGTCTGCTACACGGCAGCTTCACGCAGATAAGCCTTTTTACGGCAGCCGTGCATGTGTGAAAGCGCCAACTATGTTCCTATCTCAACGACCGTATAAACGTCTGCTACACGGCAGCTTCACGGCAGATAAGCCTTTTTACGGAAGCCGTGCATGTGTGAAAGCGCCAACTATGTTCCTATCTCAACGACCGTATAAACGTCTGCTACACGGCAGCTTCACGGCAGATAAGCCTTTTTACGGCAGCCGTGCATGTGTGAAAGCGCCAACTATGTTCCTATCTCAACGACCGTATAAACGTCTGCTACACGGCAGCTTCACGGCAGATAAGCCTTTTTACGGCAGCCGTGCATGTGTGAAAGCGCCAACTATGTTTCTATCTCAACGACCGTATAAACGGTCTGCTACACGGCAGCTTCACGGCAGATAAGCCTTTTTACGGCAGCCGTGCATGTGTGAAAGCGCCAACTATGTTCCTATCTCAACGACCGTATAAACGGCTGCTACACGGCAGCTTCACGGCAGATAAGCCTTTTTACGGCAGCCGTGCATGTGTGAAAGCGCCAACTATGTTCCTATCTCAACGACCGTATAAACGGCTGCTACACGGCAGCTTCACGGCAGATAAGCCTTTTTACGAAGCCGTGCATGTGTGAAAGCGCCAACTATGTTCCTATCTCAACGACCGTATAAACGGCTGCTACACGGCAGCTTCACGGCAGATAAGCCTTTTTACGGAAGCCGTGCATGTGTGAAAGCGCCAACTATGTTCCTATCTCAACGACCGTATAAACGGCTGCTACACGGCAGCTTCACGGCAGATAAGCCTTTTTACGGAGCCGTGCATGTGTGAAAGCGCCAACTATGTTCCTATCTCAACGACCGTATAAACGGCTGCTACACGGCAGCTTCACGGCAGATAAGCCTTTTTACGGCAGCCGTGCATGTGTGAAAGCGCCAACTATGTTCCTATCTCAACGACCGTATAAACGGCTGCTACACGGCAGCTTCACGGCAGATAAGCCTTTTTACGGCAGCCGTGCATGTGTGAAAGCGCCAACTATGTTCCTATCTCAACGACCGTATAAACGTCTGCTACACGGCAGCTTCACGGCAGATAAGCCTTTTTACGGAGCCGTGCATGTGTGAAAGCGCCAACTATGTTCCTATCTCAACGACCGTATAAACGTCTGCTACACGGCAGCTTCACGGCAGATAAGCCTTTTACGGAGCCGTGCATGTGTGAAAGCGCCAACTATGTTCCTATCTCAACGACCGTATAAACGTCTGCTACACGGCAGCTTCACGAAAACGGCCTCACGGTTTCGATATGGTCGCTACACCTATAAGAGATTAAACTCGGAGCGTGATGTGAAAGCGCATAGTCTACTACGACGTTAAAGCGCACACGGCACTTCGCAATAACTTACGAGCCGGAGTGTGAAGGCCAACAGTCATTCAACGACGTATAACCGCTCACGGCAGCTTCACGCGTACTTTTACGACCGAGTGTGAAACCACATGTCTATCTCACGACGTAAAACGCTCTACACGCGTTCAGCAGATACTTACGCGCATGTGTGAAAGCGCAACTTGTCTATCTACGACGATAAGTGCTACACGGCAGCTCAGCGTAGCTTTAGACTGCTGTAAACGCCATATGTCATCCACGACCGTATAACGTGTACACGCACTTCCGGAATACCTTTACGAGCGTGCTGTGAAGCGCCACTTTCTACTCACGACGTATAACCGCACAGCAGTTCAGGCGAAAGCCTTTAGGGCCGTGAGTGAGCGCCATATGTCTATCTCAACATTACGCTGCTACACGAGCTTCACGCAGTAAGCTTTCGGCAGCGTGATTGAAACGCAACTATTCCACCAACCCCCGCGCCAGCAGAAGCCGGCCTGCAGTGAAGCGCCACCCGAGAGCTGCCGCACCCGGGAAAGCCACGGAGTGAGGGCCCACTCACGACGTATAAAGTGTACCGGCTTCGCAGATAACTTTACGGAGCCGTGCATGTGTGAAGCGCCACTATGTTCTATCTCAACGACCGTATAAACGCTGCTACACGGCAGCTTCACGGCAGATAAGCCTTTTTACGGCAGCCGTGCATGTGTGAAAGCGCCAACTATGTTCCTATCTCAACGACCGTATAAACGGCTGCTACACGGCAGCTTCACGGCAGATAAGCCTTTTTACGGAAGCCGTGCATGTGTGAAAGCGCCAACTATGTTCCTATCTCAACGACCGTATAAACGGCTGTACAACGGCAGCTTCACGGCAGATAAGCCTTTTTACGGCAGCCGTGCATGTTGAAAGCGCCAACTATGTTCCTATCTCAACGACCGTATAAACGCTGCTACACGGCAGCTTCACGGCAGATAAGCCTTTTTACGGCAGCCGTGCATGTGTGAAAGCGCCAACTATGTTCCTATCTCAACGACCGTATAAACGTCTGCTACACGGCAGCTTCACGGCAGATAAGCCTTTTTACGGAAGCCGTGCATGTGTGAAAGCGCCAACTATGTTCCTATCTCAACGACCGTATAAACGTCTGCTACACGGCAGCTTCACGGCAGATAAGCCTTTTTACGGAAGCCGTGCATGTGTGAAAGCGCCAACTATGTTCCTATCTCAACGACCGTATAAACGCTGCTACACGGCAGCTTCACGGCAGATAAGCCTTTTTACGGCAGCCGTGCATGTGTGAAAGCGCCAACTATGTTCCTATCTCAACGACCGTATAAACGGCTGCTACACGGCAGCTTCACGGCAGATAAGCCTTTTTACGGCAGCCGTGCATGTGTGAAAGCGCCAACTATGTTCCTATCTCAACGACCGTATAAACGTCTGCTACACGGCAGCTTCACGGCAGATAAGCCTTTTTACGGAAGCCGTGCATGTGTGAAAGCGCCAACTATGTTCCTATCTCAACGACCGTATAAACGTCTGCTACACGGCAGCTTCACGGCAGATAAGCCTTTTTACGGAAGCCGTGCATGTGTGAAAGCGCCAACTATGTTCCTATCTCAACGACCGTATATAACGTCTGCTACACGGCAGCTTCACGGCAGATAAGCCTTTTTACGGAAGCCGTGCATGTGTGAAAGCGCCAACTATGTTCCTATCTCAACGACCGTATAAACGCTGCTACACGGCAGCTTCACGGCAGATAAGCCTTTTTACGGAAGCCGTGCATGTGTGAAAGCGCCAACTATGTTCCTATCTCAACGACCGTATAAACGGCTGCTACACGGCAGCTTCACGGCAGATAAGCCTTTTTACGGCAGCCGTGCATGTGTGAAAGCGCCAACTATGTTCCTATCTCAACGACCGTATAAACGGCTGCTACACGGCAGCTTCTTAATATAACTGCTCACGGCGCTCACGCAGACCTTTCGAGCGTGCTGTGGAAAGGCACTAGTCTTCAACACGTTAAACGCGTACACGAGTCACGCAGATACTTTACGACCGCTGTGTGAAGGCCACTTGTTCCTATCCACGACCGTAAACGGCTAACGCAGTTACGCGATAAGCCTTTTACGAGCCGTGCATTGTGAAGCGCCACTTGTTCTATTCACGACGATACGCGACCGCGCTTCCGGGATAAGCTTTACGGCCCGTGTGTGAGCGCACTATGTCTTCTCACGCTATAACGGCTGCACGGTTTTTATGTCCTCGATAAGAGATAAAAGCCTGAGCGTGAGTGTAAAGCGCACTATGTTCTATCTCACGACGTAACTGCTACACGCTTCACGGAGATAACCTTTTTACGAAGCCGTGCTGTGTAAGCGCCACTTGTTCTATCTCAACGACCGTTAACTCTAACGCAGCTTCACGATAACTTTTAGGAGCCGCATGTGTGAAAGCGCCAACTGCCTACTCAACGACCGTATAAACGTGACACGCAGCTCACGAGATAAGCCTTTTACGAGCGTGATTGTGAAAGCGCATAGTTCATTCAACGACGTTAACGGCTGCACCGCACTTCACGCAGATAAGCTTTTTACGAGCGGCATGGGAAAGCGCAACATGTCACCAACACCGTATAAACCTGCTACACGCGCTTCAGTAAGCCTTTAGGCGTGCTGTGTGAAAGGCCAACTAGTCCTTCTCAACGACCGTAAAACTCTAACGGCAGCTACGAGATAACTTTACGGAGCGTGCATGTAAGCGCCACTATGTTCCATCTCAACGACCGTATAAACCTGCACCGACTTACGGCAGATAACTTTCGATATGTGTAAGCGCACTATGTTCCTATCTAACGAGTATAACGCTGCTACACGGAGCTTCACGAGATACTTTACGGAGCCGTGCATGTGTGAAAGCGCAACTATGTTCCTATCTCAACGACGTATAACGCTGCTACACGGCACTTCACGCAGATAAGCCTTTTTACGGAGCCGTGCAGTGTGAAGCGCCAACTATGTTCTATCTCAACGACCGTATAAACGGCTGCTACCGCAGTTACGAGATAAGCTTTACGGCAGCCGTGCATGTGTGAAGCGCCAACTATGTTCCTATCTCAACGACCGTATAAAGGCTGCTACACGGCAGTTCACGGCAGATACCTTACGAGCCGTGCTGTGTGAAAGCGCCAATATGTTCTATCTCAACGACGTATAAACGCTGCTACACGGCAGCTTCACGGCAGATAAGCCTTTTACGGAAGCCTGCATGTGGAAGCGCCAACTATGTTCTATCTCAACGACCGTATAACGCTGTACACGCAGCTTCCGCAGATAAGCCTTTTTACGGAGCCGTGCATGTGTAAAGCCCAACTTGTTCCTATCTCAACGACGTATAAACGCTGTACACGGCAGCTTCACGGCGATAAGCTTTACGGAGCGTGCATGTGTGAAGCGCCAACTATGTTTATCTCAACGCCGTATAAACGCTGCTACACGGCAGCTTCACGGCAGATAAGCTTTTACGGAAGCGTGCATGTGAAAGCGCAACTATGTTCCTATCTCAACGACCGTTAACGCTGCTACACGCAGCTTCACGGCATAGCCTTTTTACGGACGTGCATGTGTGAAAGCGCCAACTTCTATCCAACGACGTATAAACGGCTGCTACACGGCAGCTTCACGCAGATAACCTTTTACGGAGCCGTGCATGTGTGAAGCGCAACTATTTCCTATCTCACGACCGTATAACGTGCTACACGGCAGCTTCACGCAGATAAGCCTTTTTACGGAGCGTGCATGTGTGAAAGCGCAACTATGTTCTATTCAACGACCGTATAACGCTGCTACACGCAGCTTCACGCAGATAAGCCTTTTTACGGAGCCGTGCATGTGTGAAAGCGCCAACTATGTTCTATCTCAACGACCGTATAAACGTTGCTACACGCACTCACGCAGATAAGCCTTTTTACGGAAGCCGTGCATGGTGAAAGCGCCAACTATGTTCCTATCTCAACGACCGTAACGCTGCTACACGGCAGCTCACGCAGTAAGCCTTTTCGGAAGCGTGCATGTGTGAAAGCGCCAACTATGTTCCTATCTCAACGACCGTATAAACGCTGCTACACGGCAGTTCAGGCAGATAGCTTTACGGAGCCGTGCATGTGTGAAAGCGCCAACTATGTTCTATCTCAACGACCGTAAACGGCTGCTACACGCAGCTTCGCCCCCCCCCCTATATGCGTACACGGCTAAAGCGTTTCACGCCTAAGCCTTCTAGTGGAAGCTGCATGTGTAAAGCCCTCAATATGTCCTATAACGTCCGTGCTAAACGTCTGCTACCGCAGCTTCACGGCAGATAAGCCTTTTTTACGGCAGCCGTGCATGTGTGAAAGCGCCAACTATGTTCCTATCTCAACGACCGTATAAACGTCTGCTACACGGCAGCTTCACGGCAGATAAGCCTTTTTACGGCAGCCGTGCATGTGTGAAAGCGCCAACTATGTTCCTATCTCAACGACCGTATAAACGTCTGCTACACGGCAGCTTCACGGCAGATAAGCCTTTTTACGGCAGCCGTGCATGTGTGAAAGCGCCAACTATGTTCCTATCTCAACGACCGTATAAACGGCTGCTACACGGCAGCTTCACGGCAGATAAGCCTTTTTACGGCAGCCGTGCATGTGTGAAAGCGCCAACTATGTTCCTATCTCAACGACCGTATAAACGTCTGCTACACGGCAGCTTCACGGCAGATAAGCCTTTTTACGGCAGCCGTGCATGTGTGAAAGCGCCAACTATGTTCCTATCTCAACGACCGTATAAACGGCTGCTACACGGCTGTTTTTTCTATATGGTCGCTACACGGCTATAAAGAGGATTATAAACCGTCCCAACGGCAGCCGTGTATGTGTGAAAGCTCCAACTATGTCCCTACCTCAAAGACCGCTTGGCCGGCTGATAAGAAAAGGCCCTTACTCCTTTCGAACAAATCCGATACCTAGGTCTCCATCTTGACAAGCGCCTTACTTGGAATCCACACACTGACTGAAACGACAATAAACTGCTCGAAGATACCGATTACAACAACACTTACTAGACAAACGTTCTCAAAACTTCCAGTATACTCGTATATTCCTCCCGCATTTAATCCTTACTATCCAAAATCCTTCGCAAAATCCCGAATGCCCCTTATTTTGTCACAAATCAACTCCTCCATAATGACCTAAACATCCCATTCGCTGCAGACAAAACCCGTGATAGATACACCTCTTTTTATTCTAAACTACCCACACAAACCCACTTGTCCGTAATTTATCTTCCTTAGATATTCCTGATAACCCTCTGAGGCGATTGGAAGTACTGCCTTAAAATAGTTAGTGAAGTGCTATCTCTGGGTGGTTCTTTCTCAAGACTTTTTCATGACTTTTCTTCACTCTGCATATTTACTCATTGCGTTATATAATACAGTTGTAAATTACCATAAAAAAAAAAAAAATCATTGTGAATAGAATCCCGTTCCTAGTTTTGGAAGAGAGTAATATGCGTCATCCAAGAGATCACTTTGGTTCTAAGGATTATAAAATTATTCGAGAGAGTTGTAGAAATTAGAGAATAAGTATTGTGACACAAAATCGTAAATTTCGAAAATTTCCTTACCACATGACATTTTTGATTTGTCGCTCATAATAATGTTTCTTAAATGTTCTTCTCTAAAAATGTAATCCATCAAATACAATTAAAAGCACGCCATAAAAAAACTTTTAAAATTCCTTAAACATTTTAAATTACCATTCGCTATTTTCTCAACACGTTTGTTTTGTTTCATTTTATCTTTTAGCATATTTATTTGATACGACTAAATACGGTTGTAAATTTCAATAAATATATAAAAAAAAATTATCTCAAATTCATAAGTATTATTAATCCACCATATCTTTAACTGATAACTAATTTTCTAAATATCATAGATTGTAAAACAATAGATAACAAATGGATAGTATCAAAAGTTCTTTTCCACTCTCTGGAATGTACCTAGTAGATTAATTGGAGGTATTGAAACACATTTCAAGTGTTTATCAACATTCATATTTTGTATCAGTGTAACGATAACAGATACACATGTATTTTTGCTTTAGCACAATATTAAATGGCAGATAATTTTGTCTTTACTTATTCAGCCTATAATTTTGGTTTAGTATTTAGTATTTTATATAACCTTTGTAATAGACCAAAAAAAAAAAATTACTTTCCCCCCTCAAAATTTGAGGGCTTACGTTTCAAGTTACGTAGAACCCGAATAACAAATTAAAAAATCCGTTTTTCCGCAGTCCGCCGTCCGCGGCATTTCTCCGAAACTATTGGACCTTTTTTTTTAATTCGCCACAAAAATGTTAGGGAATGTAAAATGGCGGCTGATTAAAAGTGATTTAATATCAATAACTCAATTATTTTTTAATACAGAGGAAAACATGTATAGAGTTATGGAATTGGTAAAGCGAGATAAACAAAAATGAAATCTTGCCTATATTTACGCTTGTAACTACGTTATTATCAGATAGAGACAAAATTTATTAGTGTTTTTTTAACCAAAAAACTGTGAATAATTATTAAAAAAATAAAGAAGAAAAAATTTGATATTTTACCTGTAGATACGCCCTAAATCAGTAATTTTTGAAGATAGAGAAAAATATGTAAAGAGTTTTAGATTCAGTAAAGCGCGATGAATAGAAGAGAAAAAAAAGTCGATCTATATATTCAAGTCACAAATTATAATAGATGTAATTCCACCAAAACTCGGTTAATATTGAGGATAGAGAAAAATCGAAAAATTAGCTGTATTAGATAATCTAATATAGTTATTAGGAAATAATAAACCTTTGTGTAATAATTTGCACCGTTTTTTTTTCTTCTTAATTATCGGATAAAAGTATTGCACATCCACTGGCAATTAATCTCGGCATGAAGGTGTTTACAGCTAATGGTTTGTACGATGCTTTTTAAAAACTATTTTAGCGGTAGAAACATAAAAGAAACATTTTTGCATTTTATATGAATATGGTTAAGGAAAATTGAGAATACTGAAGAGTATTTAATACACCAAGTTGCAACCACAATGATGTTGAACATAGATTTAAGATATTACACTAACTAAGGCTTAACATAACTCTTATAGTGGTTTCACACTCTTCACAGATAACAGCAATGATCCACCAGCACAAGCGTAATTTTCTTCTATATCTAATGTCATGTAATCTAATGTAGGGACTTGCGTCAAGTTGTAATTTTGCGAAGGATGGAATACAATTTGAAGAAAGTAAACATCTCTATATATGTAAGGTTTTCTTATCTTAACCAAAGGTTGCTAAGATAACTAAACCTTACAAGTGACAAATCGATTTTTTTCAAGATTGGAGATGCAAAGAGTTACCTACCTAACTTCTGGATTCAACAATACAACTCATAACATGGTAACCTGCTGAATTAAAATTAATGAGAGAGACAGACATATTCATTGTACCTGATGACTGATGGTAGGAGATTCCAAGTGATTCTCGAATTACTGTTTGAAAAAGGCCATCTTCATAAAGGATTCCTTATAAAAGAAACCATTATAAAACTAAACGCTTCTTCACCTTACTATGTAGCTTCTTTAACTAATAAAAAATTCACATAAGAATTGCTAAGCATATCGTCTGTCCACAATAGAGCTAGTATACTCCATCTTTTTGCCCCCTGGACATCACATATCTCTAATCTATGCACCTTCCACACTGGTTTGTCGTCATGTTTTCTGCATTATTTGTCTCGCGGATCCGAAATTTCATACTGATATAAAATTTAATATAATATAATTTCCTTGTGGTTCTACCTCCATCCATCCTGATAACGTGTCCCAGCCATTTTAAGCGCTGATCGTCGAAAAGGTCGTGAATCTCTTCTTTGAGCGATAGGCACTATTCTCTCTAACTGGCCCTATGATACGCCTCAACTCTTTTCTTTCAAACCTGTCGTTCTTTTCAGCCAGGCTTTTGCGTAGAGTCCAGGTTGCACTGGCATAGGTCAGTACAGGTCGGATGATTGTTTTGCAAATAATCATTTTAGTATCTCTACTTAGAAGCTTACTTCGGAGAAAACTGTTAACCCCCATTACTCGATTACGAATTTCTCCTTCTTCGTCCACCTGATCATTAACGATGGAGCCGAGGTACTTAAAACTGGACACGCATTAGGAACGTATATTGTTCCACACATAATGCTTTGGCGGATTTATGGATGTTTTCTTCCGGAGCACCATAATTTTTGTTTTTCCCTCAATGGTGTCTGGATACTTTTTTAAATTGATTTCAGTTTCTGCAGCTTGCGTCACATACCGCAACTTAATATTTCTACACACCAGTGCTCCCCATCCCTGAAGTCCTCCTTCGCCAAACCTCTGGCCCCCTCACACCTTCAATCCACATATTTATTGCGGGGTCTTCCTTCACCTCTTCGCCGGCAGTAAATAAGCAGTCTAAATGACCAACGCGTCTCCTACATCCTCATGACCTATCAGTACCCAATCAGTCTTTTCTTTAGAATTCCATTTAGGATACTCACATCAGCCACTAGTTTTTTCTTATTCCCGCATTTGGAATTCTTTGTAGCCTAGATATGGCACAGGTGTCAATTTCCAGTGCTAATAATTTTATTCCAGATGATTTTGGCACTGTCAACGTTTCTGAAAACATGCAATGTGTTCCCTACGAGGGAGGAGTTGTATATTTATTTTTTCATAGAGAGTGAATCATTTATGCTCCATTTAAGAGACCAGTGATCCTTGGGATTCTTTAAAATTTAAATAATGTTACATACAAACACTAGTGATCGAAAAAAATACTAAATTTTTAGACATATTGAGTTTCTTTAATGCAATAATTAAACAATGAAACGTTCTCATGGCGCTACGCATATTTATATTAATTATTCCAAAAAAATCACTTTTTAAGGTTTGTGTTTTTCCTTTACTGTAGTCTAAAGAACGATTTGTTTGCTGGAAAACCATGATTGCAGTATTTTAAAACTTGAGATCAGGGAGATCCTGTTTTTGTAGAGCTGATTGAGCTACAAATACTGTTGTTTTGACAAAAAAACACACACACACACACATATTATATATATATATATATATATATATATTATATATATATATAATATATATATATATAATATAGAATAGAAAAAAAACTTTATTCTGGGACAATGTCCCTTAAGAATAACAATTATGAGCTAAATAATAAATTATAACTGGCCAAAAACAATATATAAATACAATTTGGCACTGTCAACGTTTCGGAAAACATGCAATGTGTGTATATATATATTTATTATTATTATTATTATTTATTTTACAGCACTTCTTATAAAGGAATATTCCTGGAGAGGGGAGATTAACTCCAATCATTTCAGGTGCTTTTAGTCCAATGATATTATTGAATGTTCAGGAAACTCCTAACAATTCTAGCTGTGTTCAGCAGTACAGCTTTCTGGGCTTCATTCATAACAGCTGTAGATAGGCCCAACCGCTCAGTGGCTTCCGCAGTAGACTTTGGTATTAGACCATTATTGAATATCACAATCGCCCTTACTATAACACTATTCAGCCTGTACAGCTCCTTTAGCTTAGCTGCTAAAGCTTGATACTTGCGAATTTTCTCTGCACAGACTGAGTTCGTTTTCTTCCTGGAGTCAATTAAAACAATGTCAGGCCGGTTGTGGATAACTGTGTGATCAGTTATGAATGACTGGTTCCAATACAATTTTATACCTTCATTTTGAATGAGGTCTTTAAGTTTGTATTGATAATACGGTATGAGTCGTTTAACAACATTCTTTTTAAACCAATCGCCTGGTGATAGACCTTTGCAACGTCATCATGCCTCTTAAGGTATTCCGTCCCGGCCAGAGCGCCGCATCCTCCAGTGATATGCTGGATTGATTCATAAGTGCTTGCACAAAGCCTAAATTTGTCTGATGTATTTTGTAACTTCAAGACGTGACGGCAGTAAGACCTTGTGGCTATCACCTGATCCTGAATAGCTATCAGGAAGCCTTCCGTTTCGGGAAAGAGATCTCGCCTGACCAGCCAGCGGGTAGAACAAGTCTTATCGATTTCAGATTGCTGAAACTGATGGAAAAATCTTCCATGTAGTGTTTTAGATTTCCACTCTTCCAGACGATCGCTGTCTGTAAAAATGGTGGGCGCAGCATTTTGAGAATCCAATTTAAGAGCTGTGTGACTGTGGTCAAGATTGCAAATTATTTTATGCAGTGGCCCTTCGCTTTGCCTGAAATATTGTCCAAGCATTACTTCTTGATTTCGGCACGCCTTTCAATGTTTTTAAGACCTCTACCTCCTTCTTTTCTCGACAAGTAAAGTCTTGCGGTGGATGAAGTAGGGTGATGCATTCTAGATCCTGCCATGCTCGTCCGTATCAGCCTGTCTAATTCTTGTAGAGATGTCGTAGACCACTTTAGGACCCCGAAGCTATAAAATATGGCTGGAATAACCTAGGTATTTATTGCTTTAATTGTTGATCCTTAAGAAAGATGTGTTGCAAGTTTGGTTTTTAATCTCTTTTTTAGAGAACTCGTCAGTCTTAGTTTTACATCATTCCTTGCTACTTTAACATGTTGTTCTATTCCAAGATATTTGTAGGTTTCTTCAAGTTGGAGCTGCTTAATACGTGAGTCATCATCGAATATATTTTCTGTAATTTTCCTTTTACCACATGGAGGACTGCGCATTTTTCAATACCAAGCGACATTTTTATTGAATGGCTTAAATTGGAAACTGTATATATCATGGATTGTAACTGAGACTTATTGGTGGCATATAGTTTAAAATCGTCCATATAAAAACTATGGCTGATCACTGCAGTCAATTCACTGCATTTTAACTTGTATCCATATCCCTGCTTATTTAATAAGGCTGACAAAGGCAGAACCAGAGAGGGCTGAGGCAGTCCCATTGATATATACCTCTCGAAATAGGAATGTATTCCGAAGAGTCCAACGATCGCTCATGTCCCAACCTCAGTCTTGTTTTCCAGTTGCTCATGCATTTTCTCAAAAGTTCTTTAACTTGTAGGTTTATTATTATTATTATTTTGTTTCTCTCCCTCGTTGCTCCTTAGACCCATGGGATGAAACAAAAAAAAAATATATGACGACATTTTTTTTTTTTTTATCTTTGAAACACCCTATAAGTTATATTGCAATTGGCAATGAAACTATCTACTCTTTTTTTAGATTTATAAATTATTACAGTCTACTATTAGAAAATGTAATTGGTTCACCATTATTCAGTTCTTTAGTTACTTGAAAAAAAAAATTTCCTTAGCGTATCTCCGTATTATTTTTTTTTAAATGTTAATCTTCCACACATCTAAGTATAATATTGTAAAATAAAAAAGTCCGAAGAAATAAAAATGATGTGAATAGCGTCGTATAATTTTGATATACTTATAATAGTTTAAAAATAACAACCATTGTGTAATAATTTACAGCATATTTCTAAAGGTAAAACAAATATATCTGACCACTCGAAATAAGTGAAACAGTTTGGCAGACAATAAGTTAAGCTGTATGGGTTAGAGAATAACGTTGAACTGTAAGACTCTCAGGAATCAGCAAAATTAATCACTAATATATGTATACATTTTCGAAATAATTAATTAATTGCAGTAAAAAGTGATTCATTCATAATTCTTAAAGTTTTTTTAATGATCGGATGACGATAAAACGCTATATGTCATTAATTGATAAGGTATCGCAAACTCGGCTGTTAATATCCTGAACCAATTTCTTCAATATTAACGAATAATTATATTTTACTTGTTCAGTCAGCCAATTTTCTAGTAAAATTAACAGGTTTATGGAAACATTAGATTTAATCTTACTTCGAAACATTTTTTAATGTGAATCTAGCATTTTTTTTTCTTTCCTTACTAGAGCCGATTGAAGGAACAAGGTCTCTTCATCAAGAGTTATGAATGAGTTCACGTCTCGATTCTAATTGATGGAATGACATAATAACTTGCACGCGGTATAAGAATATATAGGACCTAGAGCAACGTATCTATGCAGCCTATTCCCTTACTATAACAAAAAAAAATAACATAGTTTGGTTGATGAATCGTTTAAGATATCTAATTTTTTACCTATTTACTTGATAACAATTTACCTTTTTACTCTTCATTCATTTTACATGCTAATTTACAACACCGCTCAAAAGTTGAAACCATAAATTACAGAAATATTTGGCTTTATAATAAAACTTTGAGAGAACTAATAACCAAATTATTACCTGCATATGGCCATGGATTGGTGTAGTCGGTTTCCATCGAACTCCAACAATGGTACTTTTTCGAACGGCATTTCTGAAAAATAAATTAGATTTACTCATTATATTATCAAGAATGTTAAAATGTTTCTCTGTGTTATAGAAAATGTTTCTCTCAAACGATAGCCTTATATAAAAATATTATACATCGAAGACATTTAAAAAAGGAATTTCCAATATTCTGGGCTTTCTAGTACGTAGCTATGTAGGATAGTGTTACTTTTCAACTACCATTTTGTAAAACTGTTTAATTATCAAGAGGGGTATTTATTTATTTACTTTGTAACTTCAATAGCTCCGTTCCACTACCAACTAAAACATAAAAATATAGTGCCGTTTTCATTTCTTCCTTTTAATCTTCTTCTCCTTTTATGTCAGCCAGCTGTGCCTTTTAGCATAAGACATCTTAAACCGGCTATATTCTTGTCTGTTAATGTTCAGCTGTTAATGTCATGCGGGAGGGCAGGACAGAATCAAAATCTCTATTTAGATTAAGGAAGGCGAGGGGCGTACGCAACTATTATATGATTAGGGAAAGACATAAGGATCAAAAATCAGAGCATCCAGCCTCACAGCCTTTCTTTTGTTCGCTAAACTTTTTTTAATTATATAGACTTTTTAACGAGTAATCTATCCCGTAAGAAAAGGTCGGTACCATCAAGAAAAGTAATTGTTAGGCTTCTTCTACAAAATGTTTGGGTATCTACTACTGAACATGAAAGGGGAAGGTGCGTTATTTCCCAATCGTTTGGATTTTAAACTAATCCCTGCAGTTATATACTCCTTTTATTTATTTATTTTTGTACACGTATTCTACCCAGTATTTTAAGGGAAACTTATTTTGAAGAGTAGAAATAAAATTCCTTAAAGGTTTTTTTAATGTGTAAAAAAGATACACCCTCAGTTTTCGTTTCAGCACTCAAACCAATCATCAAGCATCTGTGTGAGATGTCCTTCCCACTTTTACCTCCCGGATTTGATAATTTCAACAATTTCAATTCTGGCTATAGAGGGTATAGCTAAATAGTAGAAATGTATGCATTCTCTATTGTCCATTCTCACATAGGTCAGGAGGCTCTAGATCTCTTTCAAGATGTATATAACAATGTGTCACACTCTCCACTCCAATTAACAGACCTTGGAAGTACCTCTTCTATTTGGAGATGCATGACTCTGCATCAGTCAGGAGGACCCAATTGTTGTTCTGGTACAAAGGGAGGATCTGTTTGAACTGTACACGATACAGTCAAGTAGAATAAGGAGGAAGGTGGCCCAGTGGGTAGTGCTATGGACTACTGATCTCCAGCAATCACTGGCTTTTTCAATCTCAATTTCTTACATTGATTCTGTTTACATTCACCTGCTATAAGTATTTAAATATCCAAGCCCCTGGGTCACCCTTTATTTCCTTTCCAACTGTTGTGCACTCATAAAGTCTCTTGGACATCTGTTGTTTTCAAACGTCATTACATGCCTAACCATTCCAGGCTTTGGATTCCTATGCAGGGCAACATATTCAGATCTTTGTAATCATTATATTCATTTATAATATTATTTTTATTTTAATCAGTAATATGTAGTGAGATTATTTACACTAAAGCTTAACTACCAGTAGTAGGGCTTTGACGTGTTATTGGATTTTGTTAATCTTCGTGTTTCACTGGCATAGATTACTCAGAAGATTTATTAACGTTTCGTACATTTTGAACTTGTAGTATAACTGGTCAGTCTGCCCAACATTTTGGAAGCTTTAAATTTGATTTTGAATTACATTATGTCTTTGAGGGTGTTTACTTCTTCCATCTCTGGACCATTGTTGGTTTCCTTCTCATTTATTTCTAATCTTTCTTCAATTTCAATCTGTCCATTCTAACATAAACAGCATCTCTTCTAATTGAGGCAAGAAATCTTCCAATGACAGCCACATCATTTGCATAGGCAAGAAGCTGTGTGGTTATATTGTCCTGCCCCTATCCAGCTGAGCTCTATATATGGTTACATGCAGAGCTATGTTAAAGAGGATGAGAATCATTGAGTCTCCCAGCCTGTACCAATCCCATATAAAACGTTTTTCAGATTGTAATACATTTCAATTGCACTTCATATTTAACATTGAGCATTTCACCAGTATTATTAATCTCGGGGTGATTCCATTCTCAGCCATTCATAAATTTATGAATACCATCCAACTTTTTATAATGAATTCAATTTTATGCAATATCAGTGAAGCATTTTGACTTAATATAGAACTATTATTTACTAAGCAAATATATACCACAGTTATTGTTGGAGCTTTATACTTTTCAGTTTATATAGCTTTTTTATGTATGTGTTTTTATCTGTTAAACATGTAATAGTTTAACAAGGATCATCAATTTTTTTTTACATATATAATTCATATCATAAGGGGAATGTGTATGTACATACATAGTCAGGAGGAGGAGACAACAAACTATTAAGAAAGAATTCCTCTGCTTAACTATGGTTACTACGTTACGGTTAATACGTTATATCGACTTAAAATCAACAAATATTATCCATATTGTAAGATTGAATTGATTTTCATTCAATATCAGTGAGGTGGTTAGACAAGGGTCAATTACACCAAAAGCCTCCTTTATATTCACCAATTCCCCATCCTAAATATTGAAGAAACATTTTTATACAGCACAATTGAAAAAACATAATAGTCTGTGCTAAACAAGGATATACCATGGATATTCCTACAGATGCCTTGTGCTTCTTTCTTCCCTTGGCACAAAAAGGTGGAATTTTTATTTATTTTCTTCTCTTTCCAGCTTTGCACCAATATATTGTGAATTTCCTTGATTAGTTTATAAACAGCCACATTAAAGAGTTATGGCTATATCCCAGATGAGTCCTAGTGGTTTGATATTTTTTAGTTTATATAACTTTTTAATTTATAAACAGTTGTCTGTAATTGTTGAAAATTGACACATTAAAGAGTTATGGCTATATCCCAGATGAGTCCTAGTGGTTTGATATTTTTTAGTTTATATAACTTTTTAATTTATAAACAGTTGTCTGTAATTGTTGAAAATTGACTGTTAATTATGTTTTTTCTAATTAAAAATTAATTGATTTCATAAGAAGAGTGCACATGTATGGAATAGCCTGGTGGAGGATACAAGGTAGGACAATGACTCCTTTCAAACTGTTGTTTTTTTTTTAATGAGTTATTTAGGAGGTTTTTGTAAATTATTTCATGGCACCGTTTACCCTTCCTTTCTAAATGGTATCTCCATTTTCTTCAACCTTGTGTTCTATGATCCATTCTTGCCAAAGAATGTCCAATGCTGAAGTCAATAAAACGTTTTTGGTAATGAATCCTTCTACTCAAAATGGAATAGCTTAAATTTACTGGAATGCACCTTCCACCTTCTATTTTAAAGTATATCTGTTACTGGTTATTATTCTAAAACATTTTTGGTATGAGTACTTCAAAACCATATGAGTATTTCATGTTTAACCAGACAAACTGAACTATTAAAGGGAGGATATTTACATAAGATAATCGATAATGTTATCAATAATCAAACTTGATAATTGATTTTGTTGTAGCAAACCTATTGAATTCAACATATTGAAGGGGAGGAGAGAAGATAGGCTTGTCCACAACAAGCATAGTAAATAAACATTTTATATCACAATTTGTTTTTCCAACAATACATTTTAATAGTTTCATAAAAATGTGTTTTCTTTGTCTAAAACTATGGGTGTAGGCTTCTTTTTTTTTTCTTTTTTTTGTATTATTTTTTTTAAATGTTTAAAAAAAGCTGATACAAGTTTTAAATTCACAATATATTTTAAACATAATTCACTTTGGAGAAGAAAAATATTATCATTTAATACCATTCTGATGTTTAATTATTTCATTTAAGAAATGTTACTCTAAAATTTGCAGGTTCTGGTTAAAAATTAATTAATTGTAACACTTTACATCTGACCACAATTTTTTTAATCAAATCTGTGAGTGATATGAAAGGTATGGTAAATTGTCTTCTTATATTTCTCACTCTTTTCAAATAGCAGCTGTGGATACCATACAGTTCATTTATTTCTTTGACTTGATGGAAACAGCAAACAAGGTGAGATTTTTTTCGGTTTTGAAAGTAATTAATATTATTGTTGAAAGATAAGATTTCAAGTGATTGATGTAAAATTACATAAAACCTTTTATCTTTTAACAGCATTACTTTCCAAAAAAAACAAATTTTATAAAGTGATTATGATATTAACATAATTTTTTCAGTTAATAATTAAAAAATTTTTAAACTTAACTCACTTTGTTTAAATTCATTTATCCAGCTAGAATAATCATTTATCCTAAAGTCTTCAAAATCCTTTTCAAGATATGATAGCATGTACCTGATGGTTTCACCGAGACCCATAATGTTGAAATATGTCAATTTGTAAGTAGTCATCTTATCGAAAATTCCTAAACATAGAATGCTAGATTAGTGAAAATTATCAATCTTCTGTTTGTTGTTAAAACTTATTATGAATCAATCTATGCAATGATTTTAGAAGACATTGAACAAAATAGATACATATCTATAAGTTTTCATTCAATGTATTTTTGTCACCATGGTTGGAAGGAGAAATAGTTAAAACTGGCAGAGCATTTGAGCTGTGTCATTGAATGATTGAAGGTTGATTTCCTTATTTAATAGTAAGGTTGTCTTGGTGTATAAAAAATATTAGAATTCATAGACCTCTATCATAAATTTTTTTTTGGATAAATTTTTAGGGTTTTTCATATCAGTGATTTAAAATACCATTCATTGTAAATAATAAAAGAAAAAAACAAAGAAAATTAGGTCAATGAAAAGATGTTTACACACAGCTACAGAAGACTGAATTACATATTTGTATGATGTGCCTCCTGCATAGCAGTTAACTTCATTTTTGTTTGCATGATATATTTTAAATTAATAAATTTGCTTGTAATGTGAAAAATGATAAAAATAATTATTAAAAATTCAATTATATATATTAATTATTTGAATAATAACAGAAACGTATTCCTTATTTCAAATAATTATTAGAATAAAAAATTCATTATAATACACTACAGATATTTTATATTCTAGCAGTAAAAAACAAAATTATCTTTAATTTATCTAACACAAATTAAAGTAAGCAATTAGCATTCAAAGTCTATTAAAAAAGAAAAATCGAATTATAGAAGTTCTTAGTTTATTAAATATTTAAAAAGGCCAATATAACTAAACCAAGTTTTTTTGTATTTTTGTAATGTTCATTAAACCATTGATTTTGAGAATAACATTGTTTTCAAGGCATATTCAATCAATTAAAAAATTAAATAATATAGAAATAATAACTTCATGTAAAATATGTTTTCTGAATAAAACATATATGGTAAAATATTAATTTTATTTAAAGTTTATTTATAAAAAAAAGCTTAATTTGCATTTTATAAAATATAATGTATTTTGCATTTATTGCATCAGATTTTGATACAGTAAAAAAACTTTCTAAATAAATGTAAAATCTCAATAAAACAACAAAATATAAGAAGTTTTAAAATATTTTTTTAATAATTCTTACCATAACCAAATACACAAACAATATTACAACTAATAATATTTAGTCTAAATATATCAGTAGATGCAAAAAAAAAGTACATTACCTTTTTATATTAGAGATGAAAGAGTTAACCAAGATGTTTTCTCTACTGTGGTCAGGATAATAATGAATTCACATGACAAGCATGATTCCCTTATCACTGACATGTTGATACTAACAAGGGTTAAGTTTTATAAACTGAAAAAATTTAAGGAACATATGTATTTTTTAAGGAAATTTTGAATTAATAAACTTAATTTTTACATATATTCAATATTTCCAGTTAAATTTTTTAGATTTTAATTTATTTAAACATTATAGATCACTCAATAGTTGGCTTAAACTTTCTATATTTATTGTTATTTTTTTCATTCAAATTCTAATTATTAAAATATAGTATATAATTATTGAAGTAATATGTCTATAATAATTATGAAAATTTAATTAAAATTATCATAGTAAATCATGAATGGTAGAAACAATGTAATTTAAAATAATTTAATTAAAGATTTATAAAATTCAAGTTAATATACTTATGTATTTTGATATATTGGTTATCCAACCATAAACCAAATATCCTTAGTGTCAAAGTAAAATCATTATTTATTCTGTTTATTCACTATAACTTTATTTATTTATAACTTCACCCATTTAAATATTTTTATTTAATATATGAATATTACAACTACAACAAATTATTCCCGTTAGATAATAATTCACAGTATGTTACTTGGACACAATAATTAAAAAATAATTATTGATAAAATCAACTTACACTTTTTATTAAATAAAGTATGGCTTTTACAGAACGAAAATTTTGAACTTCTGCTTCACTGCTGGTTTCAAAAACCAATGATTTTCAGAACAGGAGCATGGTTGATACCTTTTTTTTTTTTTAACTTTTAAGAATTCAACTAGTGTTGTAATATTTTTTAAAGGGAAGAACTTGGTTTCTTTTTTTTTTTTAATTTAGTTTATTGGCTATTTTAGACATATTTTAGCCATGAAGTTTGGCCCATTCGGCGTTAGTGGTTATTAGTATTAAATGGTAATATCATAGATATATATACATAATTATGGTATAGATATAAATTCATACATATAAATGATAATATCATAAATATAAATGCATAGGTGAATTACAATTGCTTAGTGGGACATCTTAATAAATATTGTCACACAAATTATGTGAATTTGTTGTCTCCTAAAATATATATAGTTTTTAGCAAAAATAGATAAATTTTATTTATTTTATCCACATCATCAATATTTATAATGTTTTCTAAGGATGATTGTTCACTGTTTTTAACAATTTAATTCACCAGGTAATATTCCCTTTCAATACTGAGTGCAGAACATTGCAACACAGGTGTTCTTAGTTTTCAATGATATGTTCTTGACACCATCTACATTTTTCCCCTTTTTTATATTAAAAGTGATCTTATTAAAAAGTTTCAAATTTTCAGTATCTGATAATCTTAGTTTGCTAACGAGTCTCAGTTTATTTATATTAACATGATAAGTTAAATACTCTTGCGGCTGAGGGTTGTTAAAGTTACAAATAGTTCTGTAAAGTGGATTGTATTAAGAGTTGAGAGCTCTATAAATGTCTATGGAGTAGAGATGATTCTTTACTTTTTCGATAATTAAATGATTATTAGTATGTAAATAATTCTGTTATAGCACTTCGAAAATGTAATCTTCAATATAATTATCTGCTGCATTTTTTATTTGTCAGATCCAATTAAAACCTGCATCTAAGTTAATGAGTTTAATAAAGCATCTGCATAGCATTAAAGGAGCTTAATAGGAAATTAATAATTGTCTTCAAAATTTTTACTTTTAAATTTTTTATTATTAAATGGAAGAACCTTGTATCACTCAGACAAAGTATAAAGAACTATATGGTAGTACAGCACAGTAAGCATTATTTTAAAAGTACCCATAGTAGAAAAGCATTTAAAGGTGAAAAGACCTTTGCATTCGGTGATCTCATATTTCAAAGGATGATATGTCTAGTGCAATTAGAATATGTTTTCTAGCATCTACCAAAGTAATACTTCACTATTCCTAGCCTATTTGGTCTCAAAAAGAGGTTCCAACTAGTGCACTCAAAATAACAGTGTAACCAGGAATCATAAAGGAAAACCTCTGTTAATGAGTTTGTTAGAGAATAGAGGGGTTCAGATCCCTAAATGATTATTTACTAGTAAAAAGAGTCCAAAGAAGCATCTTAAGGACTAAGGAAAATATGATAAAGAGAGGGAACCCAAATTTCAAAATAGGGAATCTTGTTCTATTACACTATTGGGTCAGATACTAACAGAAACTAAATCTTTGAAAACAAAAAATACATGTATTACAAAACCTAACAAGTACTTTTAAAAAACAAAATTTAAATCTAAAAATATGGCTGTTTTCTCTTCCTTAAATCTTAATATTCTGCATAAGAAGCGTATGATTCCTTTGAGATTTTTTTTTTTTTGGAATAACCATTTTTGAGTTACAGATATGATAACTGAAAACAAACATACTTTTTAGACATAATGGCAAATTTAGCCTGTAGTTGAATGCCTATTCTGATCAATTTTTCAAAACAAAAATTACCAGTTAATTGAAGACAACCTTTCATGTTTTATTTTACTGGGATAGTAACCTCTATATATCCAACAATTTGATAAAAATCAAAACTCTAGTAGATTCAGATCTATTCTAAAAACTAGTTAGCATAAATAAATCTTAATTGTAATTATATAGTTTGAATAGAAAATCTTTCTTTTTTTTTTTACCCTTCACTTTAATTTCATGATTATGTAAAGTATCTAGTTGGACAGTATATTTTTTGAATGATATAAAAAAATTATCTAGACATTTTTATAACACCGCAGAGCAAATAGTGTGTTAACAAACTTTTTATTGACTTAAAAATATTAAAATGTGTCAAATAGATGCTATCTCACTAGCAAATAAGATTAATTTAGAAAGCAGAAGTTTTAAAAATATGAAATGAGACAAATTCCTACACCTTTCCATTCTGCACTTACTTCTTTAATCATATTTTTAACAACTTTCAAGTTATTGTTTAGCAAAATCTTAATCCAACCATGTTCTTGGTAAAAAGAATTTCCACCTATTTTTATAGCCTCTTCAGAATATGAACAACTTCTTCTAAATCAAACTACCATATCAAATATTTCTCAAAAATTATCTGATAACAGTAGTTAGCCATGGATTAAAAGAAAAAAAAATTATATAACACTGGTTTACAATATCAACTTTGTGAGTTTAATAATTATATTTGGATATATTTCCACAGAATTAATTAATTGATTATCTTAATAATTTCTTATTATTAAAGTTTTTATTTATACTTAGACTCTATTAAGTATGGCTTTATGTTTGAAATTGTACTTGTAAACTAATGTGTATTCTGTGCTATAAAAATATCTTCCCATTCCATTTGCATTTAAATAAATGTTTTTTAGCAGAGTAATTACTGTACTTCATTTGATTATCCTTATAGTTACTGATGGTAGTTAGGGAATATTATGTTAATTAGGGAGAAGAGCTAAATATATATATATATATGTGTGTGTGTGTGTGTGTATAAGAAACTTAATGGCTTTGGTGTTACCTATAAGTACACTGTATTTCCTCTTGCTCTGTGAAATACCAACCCATTTAAATGAACAGAGAATACATCTTAGAGCAGAAAGTTAAAATTCAAAACAGAAAACACTCCCAAAGAAAATGATTCTCAGGTCTAAAAAGGTATGAAACAACAATTCTAAAGGTAACAGAAGTTAATAATAATTTAAATAACTTTCTGATGTAAAATATTGAATTAAAAATTGAGCAGATGAATAAATTTAAATAGAAAACAATAGAAGGGAGAGGTTGATACAAATTGTGAAAAGCTAGAATAGAGAATGTAAATACAAAAGGACATTTACAGGCTGTGATAAAATTATCTCTTTCAGTAATAAATATATTGATATTGTCATATAGATGCCCAACTTCCTGCACCTGAAACATTTAACTCCGTGCTAAGGTATTTAAGGTATGTAGCAGTTAGATAGGTTAAAATCAATAAAATACAGTTGTCAACCGTGCTTTAATAATTATATTGCAGTTCAATTGGATGCATTTAAAAATACATAATTTATTTTTCCATTTTGATTTTCTTGTAGGTGAAAAATCCAAAAATATTTTTTGTTGCAAAATAAAATTACTTCAACTATCAAATAACAATACCACTTCATATATAAGTTACTACTGAAACAGAAATTAAGTAATTAATAGTTTTAAAAGAAGGAAATTAAATTAATTGTTTCAATATCCAGTGCATTATTCTTTCCATAATAAAATATTATAAAATTGAATTATACTTTAAAATATTTTACCAATGCTGTTTCAGGTATATTAATTTGTACATTCTATATAAATTAAAACTGTGGTTCCAGGAACAACTTAAGGAGAAAAATGAACGAAAATAACAAAACAATTAGTTATGGAATTGCTAATGTAAATGAGGTAAGTGCCAAATTAAAACTTAGCAGGTGAAACTAAAACCTTTCAAGTAATAAAAAGATTATTCTGTCACATATTTACCATTTTGAACCTCATTTTTCATCCCATTAGCCATTGAAAAACTAGAGAATAGGTAACATTTTTACTAGCACTCACACTTTTAATGGAAATACCTCAATTCCTAAATATCAAATACTTAATACTGCACTGAACATTGTTACATTCACTGCATTTAATTTGTGTGCAAGTAATAAACAAATGAGTTAGTTAGTGCCAAGTATAATCTCAATAAGGTTACTTTTCTTTAATTTTAATTTTTCATTGACAAAAGAGCATAAAAGAAATTTCTCAAAATATTAAACAGGTACAGTGTGTAGTATATTTTTGAATTGATAAAAAACTATAATTTGATTTTAAATGTGTAATTAATTACTATTAACATATAAATTCTATATTAATAACATAATAATAAATCATTGTTTTTCCAAAATTGATAATAATAAACAATCATAAAAATCTCTTAAATAATAACAGCAACCAAAAGCATACAGCCATCAATACTGTTGTTATTTATTCTAGTAGGAATACATTTGGCTTTAGAAAAATGTACTTTACCGATTCGGCAAGCACTATTAACAGTTAGCAATCGTGTACAAAAAATTTTCTTAACAAAAAATATATATTTATAATAATAAGAAATAATTTATAAACATTATTTGCCAAACTAAAAATTAAATCTTAAACAAAAATGACTCCAAAATCATAGAAAACATTATTTTAGACTATTTATCATTAACAATATCTACATAATACAATTAGACCATTTTTTTGTTTTATTTCACAATAAAATTATGAATCAAAATTATTTTTTTTCGGTATTTAACAAATGTTATCAAATGGCAGATAATATGAGCATAATTTAATGTTTAAAAAATCGTACAACATATCTATTTATACATAGTTTGGTGAAAAATACACTCACACAAATATTTTACAATATATTCAATATATAAATCTTTGGTGAATAAGACACAGGTTAGAACAAATTACATATATACAGCAAGCTTTTTTTTTTTTTTTTTTTTTTTTGTTTTGTTTTTTCCTCCTTTCGAGCAGAACTGTAAGCATTCCAATTTATGATAATAAAATTACTAAATACAGGAGTCCCTAAAAGAATTTTATGAATTATACTATTTATGAAAATATCCATTGAATATTACTTTGTTCCTTCATTAGGAATAAAATAATATCCTAATAATATTTTTAAGAAATTTTAAATAAAACCCTGCCAATACTTAAAACATGGTTGTACTTTAAAATTCTTTGAGTTCCAAATCAGAAATGTTACTAAAAATACGACAGGTTATAATAAAAGAAACTAATTTGGTTTATTATTTTCTTTCAAGTTTTGTTACATTTTTATTACCTCCCTCAGTTTAAAAACCTTTTAACAAGGCACTGATCACAACGAATAAACCATCAAGAAAAAGAACAAACAAAAGTAAAGTATGGCATTGACAAAGTACGAATTGAATTAGAATTTTATTTGGGTAATTATTCTTATTTAAAAAAATATTTTACAGTAATATTTTTTATTCATTGCTATCAACATAAAATCAAAATAATATAATTAATAAGCTACTTTTTTAATTATTAAATTCCTGAAGAAGGCAACTTTACCATCATAAATTAGAATTAATCTTTCATACGTACATCATGAACAATTTTAACACTATTGTTATATAATTATACACTTATTCTAAACACATTTCATAAAAAATACATTCAAACTCTTGATTTTTGTAATCCATTCAATATATAAACTTCATAATTAAAACATTCAATATTTGTAACATAACTTAAATTTGAATCTAATTAAATTTAACAAATACAGAAAAAAACATTATATTGCTTTAATTTCTTATTATTTTTTTTTCATCTTTCTTTCTTTTTCTCAACTACAAAAAACTTTCCCTTATAATTTAACAAAAGCTATACATTTATGGAATAACGACTTAGCTAGATATACTTTAAATATAATTCTATAAAGCTCGATGTGAGTGCAGTTGTCTGCAAGGCTCTCAAAGTGTTTTATTCAACACACCATTATTATAATCATTCATGCATATTCATAGACCGATGTAACACTAAAATATCTAGAAAAGGCAGCGATGGAAAAGATAATATTATTGGGAAAAAATTATCTTAAAACCTTATATCAGTTGCTATGCTCTATGTAAACAATAGAAAAATAATTGTGAATATTCAATTAAATTAAATTAAAAATTCAAAAGTTTAAAGTTTTTAACATACATATATTAGTAAATTAACTATTAATTGTAAAGTTAATTGATACACAATTATTAGAACTGAATGTGTTTCACGCAACTAATAAGGTTTCAAGAGAATATTAAATAAACAAAACGATTGACATGGTTTTAAACACAGTGATAGTGTTTTACAGATAGTGAAAGAGCACTTACCATACTACCTTTTCTCAGCTGCAAATCAAGCCACAATTTGATTTTCATATTTTGTAAAAGAGAAAAATCCCAAGAAGAATGCATGAATATGTAAATAACATTTTACCAAGAACTGACTTTTTAAAGAAATAAATGTATGGTATTTCGCTTATGGCTTTGATTAAACTACAAAAGATCTAATGTCATTGTTTTAGATAATGATAAAACAAAAGATTCGAATAGAAATGATTTAGTGGCAGCCTTATGTGTTCCTTAACAGTAAGCAAATATATTGTTACCAGTAAGGCAACAACTATCAGTAAGTATATACATATACACATGTATATATAAACATATATACTTCTTCTTTGATGACATATACATATAAATTCAGTTAGACATTCAGTATATTTAAAACGCAGCATGATTGTGGGTAAAGGCAAGTTCATTAAAACACACTATATGCAAATGTTACAAATAAGTACTTAACACTTAGGCCATTATCATTGATATTTAGCAACTGGTGCTTACATAAAAAATGAACAAATGTGACACATTGGGAAACTCTTCAATGGAATAAAAGTGATTTTCAAGTTAATCAGTACTTAACCCGAGAAGATATTTATTTTTGCCTCAAAATAAAAAAATAAAAATAAGAGTTTCTCGTACATTATTAGCATTCAAATTATTTATAAACACATATGAAATTATATAGCTTTTATCGCATATACAAAGAACAACGTATTTACAAACTTTATAAAATATTTTTTTATTTATAATTTTATTTTTTTAGTAATGAAGTAGAAATATGGTGGATGTTTTATTATACAATTACGATTTGCAGTATATAAATTTAATATAAACAAATTTATTTATAAATGCTTTTAAACAGCAGAAAGTCTTTGTGTGCTTCTGGTTTAAGTAGACAGTGTAGCAGCTCTCACCCTTTATATTGCATTTACCACAATTAAAGTTGCAAAAAGACCATTAAGTTTTTCATTCTTCAAAATTAATTTGAACATTATTTAAAAATACAAAATCAAGATCAATATATATAATAAATTACAAGAGCAGAAAAGCACAACAAATTTTAAAACAGGACAACTATTTTTAAACTATTTGGTCCACAGCCCAGCAAATATTGGATATATACACATTTTGCACACAATTTTAACATAATTATCTCCGTTTGAGACGTAAATGTATCAACAAATTGAGTGCAATCGGTTGCTTGTAAGGAAAAATATTTACATCATGTATAACATTGTGCACAAAAAAAGAAAACCCATTACCTTTTATGAGATATAACTATCAAATAAAAAACTAATAAGAACATATAAAGGACTACAATTTCAATTAAAAAAATAGAATACCAGAATTGAGAAAAGCAATACATTTATTTTAAAAAATGGTGTGATGAATAGGTAAGATAAGTGGATAAATTCAAATAAGGAAATTGTGTAAGAACTGTGATCTTAAAATAGTACTCATTCGAATGAGGAGGAGAGAACCATTAAACCTGGGAAGACCAAGAGATATTATTATTTGAGTAACACAATTTTCTTCTTTAATGTTATACTTTTCAATATAAAAATTATATCAAATATATTTTTTTTTAAATAATAAGAATATAATTCACTTCAGTTTAACTACATTTACTTTTGAAATGAAAATAAATAAATAATAGAGAAATAACTATAATAGTTCATAATCGAAGATGTGGTAAGTGCAAAATATAACACAATTGTTTTGAACTGTGTGGAAGTGTGCTTTGAACAAAGATTTTTTTAATGTATAGACATTAAATTATAGGTATTACAATTAACTTATGAAAATATTTACTAGTTAGTCCCTAATATTTTTGTTTGCTTTTCTGCTTAACAAAAAAATTAAGAGGGACAAGTAAAGTTCTATTATTGCAAAATAAAATATGATTGATTTATAAAATAGGATAATATTTGGTAAACAGACTAAACTCTTATCCAAAAAAGATATATGTTAAACTTAATGCTTTTCATGCAACAGCTTAATATGTGATAAATAAACAATTTATATGTATGAATAAGGTCCATCGGTGAGAGCGCTACAAAGCAATAGTCAGGAATTATCGTCTTTCCCTTTCTGACCTCTGTTGGGCTTATATTCCATTCCAGGATCAAACTGCATTAAGACAAACACCTGCAAAAGAAAGAAAATAATATCAATACTATTCAGCATTCTAAGGTATCTTATAAATTTCAAAAATATTGTGAGATTCTTTTTATTTGAAGACTTTTACATATAGGTCATATGTCGCAACAAAATAAGTTCATACCAGATTAAATAAGCCCAGGTTGGGAGGTGATTATCTCCCGATCAATTGGCTAATGAGCTATCATCCAGAAAACAACCATAAAAGCTTTCAGGCAAAACATAAAGAACTTGATGGAATCAAAAAAATAATTCATACGATAGCCCAGACAAAATATGTAAAGCTCCTAGATTTTATAATGTATATATAGAAATATAATATATATATATATATATATATATATATTATATATATATATATATATATATAATATATATATATATATATGTTATATGTATGATAGCCCAGACAAAATATGTAAAGCTCCTAGATTTTATAATGTTCTTTGTATACAAATGTTTAGATTAATTCTATATTTAAAAATAGAAATGTTTGTCTTGTTCAATTGGTCCTAAGAGCTGATAAAAATACATTTTTGGAAAATCCAAAAAGATATTGAAATGTTTACTAAAACATTTGACCAAGTCATACATTAGCTCTATATATGCCAAAAAGAGAGATTCCTCTCTTTCTGAACAAAAGAATATATATAAATATTTATAAATAAAAATAATCAGTAAATAAGACAATTTCTCTAAAAATGTTCATGCATTTAAAATCATCTTATTTTTTAAATGAGTAATGACAAGCAGGAGAGAACTCCATCACCTTTCCTTTCAGTAACAACTTTGAGATAACCTTAATATCAGTTAATAAAGATCACAACATATGGATGGTATTATATAGATGCTTTAAGTCTTCCTTACGTGGTTATAATATTATTGATTAAAATAATAATACATAAAGTCAAAAAAAAAAAAGTTATACATATAAATATATATTTTCCTGATTGTATTACTAACCTGGTCTGTAGGAAGTAGAGAAAAATCATCAGGTGGGTTAGTTATCACATAACGTTTTGAAGAAGCATCACATGATGAACTTGTATCACGAAACCTGAATTCATATATGATACATTATTAATTATTTATCATTTATTTTCTGACAAGGAGTAAATTTAATTGTAAATAAAAGATAATATCATTTATACATCAATGGGTTAAAAAGATAAGAGGAGAGACCATAAAAAATGCATTAAAAATAAAAAAAATTTAAAATGCATTTATATATAATTAGCATGAGTTGATGAATCTCATTTTATACACAATTGTTACAAGATAATATTATACAAGATTCCTGCCCTTGGGACCCTTTCCTCTCCCTTCCACACCATAAAAAAAAAAACAGATAATCATTAATTAAGCTCTGACTATGAAGTTATTGCTTATATAGCCGCCTTCATGTATCCCTATTTGAACTTCTATAATCATTTTAAAAACATATTTTAACAGTTTTGAACTTTCAGTTAGTAAGACCAGTGACTCACCCTATTTTCTACAAAAAAAACAAAACAACTCATTTATATTACCATTATCAGACCTATCTGGAACCTTCAGCCTTGAGACCTGCTAATAAAATAAATATTAAAATGCTAACTTAAATAAACACTGAAGAGCTACAACTGGGTTGTTTCTTCGCAACACTTTTCAAGCCAATAATTACAATATCTCACATTTACTTGTATTTTTATGTACAGTTTTAAATGTCAATAAATAAATAAAAATAATTTAAATTAAAATGAACAGTTCTTTGTAAATTGATTTCGCTTGTTTCAAAAAAGACTAAAATCCTAATTCATCAATTTCTATGATTTTATTTGTAGTATATAGGTTTGGATGAGATATACTCTATAGAGATATATTTTATATACATTAAAAAAATAATAAAAAAGAATACATCAATTATGGCTGACCACAATAACTCAAGTTTTCTCCTACATTATAAACTCTGGCTTCTTTATTTCACGATTTTTATGGCAATGAGTTTGTGATAAAGACAATATAAATGGACTGTCTAAGTGTATTCAGCCATACTAAAAGTATAAATATTACAGTCTACCTATTGCATTAAAAAAATAAAGAAAGAAAATCATACTAAATAAAAGAGAAACCAAGATTTATAGAGAAAACTATTAAAATATTTAAAACATTTTGGAAATAGTGCTATAGTTTAGATACATGACAATATAAATGGATTTTGTTGATTAAATTATTGGACATTAATAATCAATTAAAAGTATTAGCCTTCTAGTTTTCCTTACCTATATAATCCTATACAAAGCATTCCATAACTTTTAAGAGCTGCTACAAACAGATCACCATACTTCCCTGCTTCTCCGAATTGTGCCAAAGGCCCATCATACAAGGAAATTTGACCAACTCTACACCTGTCACGATTTGACAAGCTATCTGAAGTACTGCAACATTAAAAATTATATTAAGTAATTGACAGTTATAAGCACAAAAAACCTAAAAATGAGAATAAAATAAAAATAATAATTGACAAAACACCTATAATTATAATAACTTGAAAGATATATTGTTTTACTTTAACACCCTTTTGTAAAAAAAAATAAAAAAATAAAAATACAACATAATAATACATTTTTAAATGCCTTTCCATGTTGTATCATTAGAAAAGTATTGGGTTTTCACACTGGGGCCAACCTTCACTCTGAAGAGATATTTAGTAAACCAGATTTAAACATAATTTGAAGAAAACCGCACATAAAAAAAGTTCTGGCCACTAACCTTCATAATATTCTATAAATTCAAAGATAATCATTACCTATATCCGCCTCTAAGTCCAGCTCCCTCAGCTAAAATAAGTTCCAGTTCAGGTGTTGCTCCTCCAGTAATTAAAGACCTTATTAGAGTCAATGCATTTTGGTTGAAGTATGTCTATCCAAGAAAAAAATAAAACTTTTGAAATTAGTAGGAAAATATTAGTTAATTTATAATAAAAATAAATAAGCTAAAATGAAGTAAAAACAGAAAATAGCAACTTAAGGCCAACAATATGTACGACGATTTAGCCTCCTTCAGGCTAAAAATGGATCAAACTTGAGAAGAAATTACTCTAATATATTTTCAGGATGTTGGTGAGGATAAATTTCTGGATAAAAACGAGAAAGCTCCAAATGAAGATTTAAAGTGTAACAGACCAAGAAAGACGGGTTGGCACTGATACTTCTCAAAAATATCTTTTTTATGCAATGTACGACGATTTAGCCTCCTTCAGGCTACAAATGGAAATTTTGGTGGGTTGAATGTTCGGGCCCGAATGTATATATATTTTATTACTAATTTACATACATATGTATTATATGTTCTATGTTGTATGAAGTGGTTTTTTGTAACTTCATTTAAATAATTTTTGTTTTATATTAAACATTTTTATTTCTATTCTATTTCAATAATGCTATTTTTAAAAATTAAGTACAATACATTTTTATTATGTATACACATTAGTCATTTTTATTAATTATCAATTCTAATGTTTAAATTCTCATAGTTTAACTTTTAAATATTGTATTTCGAAGGAAGCCGGCAGTATGTTAATATCCAAATAGAATTAGTTTGTTTAGCCTTGAGAAATGTGCCGCACCGGTTTATCTTTGTCACCAGTTGTTTTTATACGCTCTATGCGAGCACACACAGGAGTACCTAATTTCTCCCTTCTTAATATTCCTTAGGGAATAGTTGTTTTTAGACACTCTATGCGAGTACTTGCCACACTATGGGCTGATGGTCTGAATGCGTACAGCAACCATCACGCTTATTACAAAATTACAGTGAGCTCTTAAGTACCCTTTTCTTTTTTTTATAATTGTGTTAGTTTTATTTTTACAGCTTTATACAGTTTATTTTAATTTTATTTTGCAACTTAATTTTTTTCTCTTTGTTTTCTAAAAACCTTCCTTAGGGTATATTATCAGACCATCTTTAATGACAGCTATTTATGTTTGGTGGTGATGCTTTAAGTGAGGCGATGAGAACCCTAATTTGTAATATCTGAATGGCTGAACAGATGCCTCAGGAATGGAGTGCTGCATCGCTCTTTCCATAAAAAAATGTGAAAGATTAACTTGAAAGAAATACAGGGGTATATCTCTCCTTCGTGTGGCTTATAATATTATCAGAAGGGATCAATGAAAGCTTGCTCTCACTGTTGGAAATATTGGAAGGAGAAGACCTAATGGTTTCAGAACTGTACGCAAGGTCTACTAGTCTGTGTATAAAAATAAATATATGATTATTAATTAAGTCTTTACCGTTGACATGAGAGAATCCAATACACTGACAGCAAATGCTGTTCCACAAGCAAATGGTTGTGTCAAATACAGCTCTGTGTCAGGATCATCATCATCATCTTGATCAAGAAACTGTACATTACTATCATTTACAAGTTCTGAAACAAAAACAAAAAATGAATCCCAATACATCTTTTTTTTTTTTTTTTATATATAAAAGATATTAAGGAACAAGCAACTCATAGTAAAACATAAGCACAGATTTTTTTTTTTTACCAGTTATCATAGGCACATTGGCTCCATAAACGGACCCTCTTCTCTGAAGAACAATAGGACCGCTGACTGATGTTAAAGTTTCATTGGCTGACACAACACCCGATTCATCTAGTCAATTGGAAAGAAACAAAAGAATACAGAAATGAAAGTAGAAACCAATCTTACATTAAACATACACAATGTATTATATTCCTATCGAGTCTAATAATAGATTGGTAAGTGTGCTGTTTACCAGATATTATCTGGTAATCAAAAGATACATCAGTGTACTACCTATCTCACAGAGGCACAAAAATATTGTTCATATAAGAAAAAAACAAACACAGAATAAGTCAATACAAAATTGTATTATTGGCTTGTCAGAAAATATACTAAAAAAAACTGTATACACAGTAATTAATATTTACTCCATACTCACTGTTTGAAGAGGGGCTAGGAGTATGGATCTTAATGACACTTGTCAGTCATTGTACTTGTGGCTTAGACTTGGGTGCTTTGCTGAGCCACCTTTTACTCTTACTAATATTATAGTACAGGAAAAATAGATTAAGCAAACAACAAAAACGAGAAAATTTAGTAAAATCTTTTTCTTCAGAGGAAGAACCAAGATCTAAAAAGTCTTTCTAAATTTTAGGTAGAATGTTTTCTGTTTAGGAAGCAAATGTACCAAAACAAGTATGTTGGATTTTTAGGAGACATATTGCTTAGTCAAAAAATTACTATGCCGAAAAATAGGCCATAAAAAATTATTCTGTTTTGATTTATAGTGCGTAATTGTTTCATTCTTGAAATTAATTACTCTATGTGATTGAAAGAAGCATGTCAAACAAATCATAATTTAAAAATGTAGCAAAAGAAAAATTATGGTACTACAATTGAATTTCTTTTTACTTATTTTTGTCACCATATTTGGGCTAAACAATGATATGGTAGTGTTCATATACCATGGTTATCTTCTCTGATTACATTAATCTTTGAATTTTATAGAATAATGCTTTTATAATTTAAAAAAAAATAAGAAGAAAATAGGAACAAATAGCTATAATGGAAAAAAGTGAGTTTATTATCAGTAACAATCCAAAAAGAAAGACCAATAAATGTGAGTCCTGACAAAAGAGAACATTATATACAAAATAAGCTGCACCGTTGGAGCATAAGTCTTTTACTTCTTAATTGCAACACAAAATCTTAGTAGCTGTAGTTGTTAGTTTTATAAGGAATAAAATAAATCAAAAATAAATTATGAAAATAAAATAGTGAATCTGCACACAGTTTTTAATAATTTTATATATCATGAACAAAGCATTACTCGCATATTTTGAGGGGATTCAACATTCATTTCAATATTTTTAATCCAAGATTAAAACGTAGAATTAGTCCACACAAATTCAAAGTCTTGTGAGTGAGATAACAAACATAATAATAAATATATTTTATACCAAATGAATAATGATGTAACAAAGCACCTTGATTCAAGACCCCAATCGTATCATCAAAAGTCATTGCTTTAATATTTAGTGAAGCGAGAATTGCTTCCTTATCTGCTAATGTAGGATCATCATTACTAGGCACTTTTGCTGATAGTATTACACACATATCACATAAGTTTACATTAACTGCTCTAAGGTCAGCCCTGCTGAGAGGAGAACCCTGAAATTATAAAAGCAGATTAGAAAACTATTTTATGATATAAGATTAGTATAAATTATCCATATTTTAACAAAATGTTTCTACACATAAATTAATGCCATAGATGGACTAGTTCATAGAGTGAGTATTGAGTAAAAAAAGAGCAACTAAACTGAAATTAAAGAATTTACAGTATCACCAATTTCCTGATTTACAGCATTGATTTTCGGTTACCTTTTGAATAAAACTGCAGCATAATTGCACCAAATCCTTACACAAGCTTGTGGTAAGCATGATTTATATACATTTTTTAAAAGAATTTGACTTGAGAAATGAAGAATGTGATAGATCACTGAAAAAATATGAAGATAACAAATTGAAAGATAATAAACTTTATCTGAACGAAGATGCTTGGTGATGAACGGAATAAAAACTCGCAGGTAATTAAAATGTAAAACAAGAATCATTCTACTATATACTATTGAAAGCTGTCTTCATCGAATTTTGACAGGGGATGAAAATTGGATATAGTTTGAGAACCTTAAATCTTAAAAGATCATGAGTAACGCCAGGGGTACCACTGATGTTAACTGTACAGCCAAATCGTTGTGGAAAGAAGACAGTGCTCTGTTTGGAGGGATCAGATTGGGGTTATTTATTATAAGCAAATGATTGATTTGAATAAAGTATTGCATGAAATGTGACCAGTATATCAAAAACAGCAATACAACATGATTTGGCTTCATAAGAATACATCTTCACATACAGCTAAATCAGTCAAGGATGCAATCAATATGTTGCATTAGAAAATTCGAGCACAGGTGGCTTACTTGCCAGGCTTGGCTCCTACGAATAGCAGTTTTAGTTTTAGTATTGATGGTACAAGCAACTCCCAGAGCACTTTTCACTTCTTACGAAAATTGCTAAATGACTGGTTTAAGGATGGATTCATAAATTGCTAGAGGTGGGGAAAATGTAAACACTTTTTATTTTATTTATTATTATTATTTTTTTATTTTTATTTATATTTTCAATAATGGAACTTTGTAATCAAGAAAAAAAAAAAAAAAAAAAATACTCCTCCTCTCCCCCTTAAAATTTGAGGGGTTATGTTTCAAGATGTGTAGAATCCGAATGACAATAAAAAAAAAAAAAAATCCTATTGTCCGCCATCAGCAGCATTTCTCCGAAACTACTGAACCAATATTTTTTAAATTTGCTACAAAAATACTAGTCCATGCAACGATGATCCTAACACCTAGATGTTGATATCAGCTGGTTATTTTTAAAATGGAAGCCAATTAAACGTAATTTAATTCAATAACTCAGTTATTTTTGAAGATAGAGAAAAAATTTATCAGTCTTTTTTCTCAACGAAAACCAACAAATAATTACATAAAAGAGAAAAATGAAAAAAAAAAAAAATTGAAATTTTACAATTAATACATCCATAATTCATTGTTTTTGACCATAGAGAAAAGTATGTATAGTTTTAGAATCAGTAAAGCGCGATAAATTAAAAAAAAAACCATATGTATATTCAAGTAACAAATTATAAAAGATGCACTGCCACCAAAAATCGGTTATTATTGAGATAGAGAAAAATTGAAAAGATTTTTTAGATCAAAGCAATGCGATGAACAAAGAACAAAATAAAAAAATCATCTTATATGGTCAAGCCACAACTTATAAGAGATGTGATTCCCTGATAACTCGGTTATTATTGATGATAAAGATAAAATTTAAGATGGTCTGGAATCAGGAAATTTTATTTGAATGAAAATCAAAAGAAAAGAAAAAGATATAATAATGCAGTCCTGTATAAATGCTTTTGGTTTATTATTTTCAATAATGAACCTTTGGAATCGACCAAAAAAAAAAAAAAAATTACCCCCCCTCAAAATTTGAGGAGTAATATTTTAAGATGCGTATGATCTTTAATAACTAATAAAAAAATAAATCCGTTTCTCCTAATTAGTAAATAAATAAATACCAAAAATTGTAATGCCATTACATAGATAATTAAATTTTTGACAAAATGAAAGAAGAATCATTGAAATTGTTTAAACAACTAGCTGAGATATAGCGTTAAGCAGTAGTGATATATTATCCTTTGAATTATTGCTTTTCATATTACTCAATTGCCTATCAACATCTATACAAACATACTCTATATTGTTATTTGGAAATAATAAACCATTGTGTAATAATTGCAGCATTTGTTTTTTATCAACTTACATTAAGAACAGATATTTTGGGAAGATTTTGAAGCATTTTCCATTCTCTACGGATGTAATCAACTGCTCCAACAATTACAACATGTTTTAACTCATGGTAATGAAAGTTGGATGCTCTCAAAGGCATCACCAGGTTTCTAAGCCCAATGAGTGGTGAATCTGGATCAGCAAACAAACAAACAACAACATGCCCATTGAGAACAGTCATCGCTGCTTGGTTCCTATCCTGTTATATAACAAACAATCATAAACATTTAAAACATGTCATATTCCAAAAATACAAGTTGCAAAATTTAATAATGCAACATATCCATAAAATATAAACTAATATAATGCCAAGAATATGAAATGGTTTTTATTTTATAAGAACTAAAAAAAAAAAAAAAAAAAACTGTTACAATAAACTTAATCTTATCTTCAAATGGTCTAAGTAGAGGACAACTACCCATGAAAGATGTTTTTAGTTTGCATGAGTGATAAGGATTTTTTAAATAAAACTCAACTTACAAATTAAAAGTATGTAAAGCTAATCAAATAATAAATATAACATTGAGAATGGTATAGTAAAAAAAAAAAGAAATCTTTTCCCTTCCAAGGGTATAACTCCCTCCCACCCAGTCTGAGCTCGTGTCAATAAATAATTTATAATACTTAGATCATTCTGCCTTACATTTAAATACTTAATATCACAGTCTTAGAGTATTTCTGGTGCGATAAGGTGCTTAGTTGTGTGTTTCCTGTTATTTTGTTCATTTCAACAACAAATTTTAGACGTCTTTAGAGAAATTCCTCTATAAACAAAGTTTACCTAAATCAGGTATCACTATAACCAAATATTGTTTCTGTAACATACAGATATACCGAAAAAAAAAAAAAAAAAACTTGAGTGTATGAAGCTGTTGAGAGGTAGTGGTGGGACACTGTGTTTACCAGCGCTAATACTAGCAAGCTCCACGTAAATACTCAGTATTATTATTATTAAGGTAAATATTATTATTTGTTCTTACGTGAAACTTATTATATATATACAAAATGGCTAATTGTAAAATTTGCAATAAATCAGCCGGCAGAGACGAAAAATTACGTCTGACGTGTATTTTATGTCAAAATTTATTCCATATAAAATGCATTAAGATAGAATTTGTGGACCAAGAAACATACAAAAAATGGGTCTGCCCTGAATGCGATTCTTCATCGAAGGCATCACCTGACACGGAGCCCAGTTCCGTGATCGATCTGTTGAGAGCGCTGACTGAAGAGGTTAGGGGAGTGAAGGCTAAGCTTCAAGCCATAGACGAGCTAAAAGATATTAAGGATACGCTCGAAAAACAATCAGAACTTTCTTTTCAAAATATGGAAAGACTGCTAAAAATTGAAGGCCTTCTAGAACAACAGAAGAATCAGGTTGAAAAACTGACCCTGGAAAATACCACCTTAAAAGATAAAATAGTTAATTTAGAAAGCCGTTTAAATAGCGCTGAACAAAGTCAACTTAATAATTCTATAGAAATCAGAGGAATCCCTGAAAGACCGGTGAGACCGTCGTGGGAACTGTACTCAGCGTTGGCGCGGGCCTGGGCGTCCAGCTCAGCCCTGGAGACCTGGATCACGCGGTACGCCTCAGGCCTAAGGAACCTGGGACCCCGGAGACCATCATTGCTCGCTTTATTCGTCGGACGGTGAAAGAGGACTTGGTGAGACAGAGAAAAGTGAAAAGGGATTTTTCTACGCACCACCTCGGATGGAATGAAAACGACAGTCATCGCGTCTACGTGAGCGAGGCAATGACAGCCACCAACAGGCACTTATACTGGCTGGCCAGGCAGAAAAAGGTTTCCGCCAATATTAAGTATGTGTGGTTTAGTGGGGGCCGGGTCAGGTGCCGGAAGTCAGATGGTTGCCCAGCAGTGATTATAAACAAATCCTCAGACTTAGATGCGTTTATCTGAGAATTATGTTCAAGTTTCCAATATTTAGTAAGACCTTTATTTTATTTACTTAAGAAAGATTCATTATTTGTGTTTAATTTTTTTCTTTATTTAAAAGGCATATATTTTAGTTTGTTAATTAGGTCATTTTATATCTATAATCATCTTATTTTTGTTATATATTTACTTCATTTTATTCTTCTAATCGAATTCTATAAGTCTGCACTTTATTTTTTTTCAGAAACTATTATTCTAAATTCACATTTTCTTATTCAAATTATAATTTTTTTTATTATTATGCGTGTATGTTTATATATATAAGTGTATTTGTGAGCATATATATGTATATATGTTTCATTTTTTTAATTGTAAATATTTTACTTTTTTATTTTGAAGCCCTAGTATTTTTTTTTTATTTTCTAATTAGGTTAGTTAATAACAATGTAGGTATTTTTTTTTTCTCTTTTTTAAATAGAAGAATGTCATTATATTTTTTAATATTATTTTTTCATTGTTTGGGAAACCTTATTTTAAAATGGAAAATACTTTACTCTTTTGGATGGAAGATATTTTATTTATTTACTTTATATTGAAGATATATCTGTATATCTGGACAAAATTTCATTTTTATCTATTATTATATTTCATAGTGGTTATTATCATTTAATAGAAACTAAGATATCTTTGTTAAATACCCAATATTTTTCACTCCTTACTGTTTCTTTTAGTTGTTTTTATTTATTTATTTTATTTTTTCCTCTTTTTTTAATGTTATTTTTTGATTATTTGAGATTTTTTTTTTTTTTTTCAATGAAAATACTTTATTGTTTTTGAATGGAAGACATTTTATTTCCTTTATACTGAAGATATATCTGCATCTCTGGACAATTTTCATTTTTATCTATTATTATATATTATCAGTGATTATTATCATTTGGAAGAAACTAAAATATCTTTGTTAAATATCCAGTATTTTTCTCTTTTTACTGTTTCTTTTAATTGTTTTTATTAACTTATTTTATTTTTTCCCTATTTATATAATTTTTTCACCGTTTGAGAAATTTTATTTTAAAATGGAAAATAATCTATTTTTTTGGATGGAAGATATTTTATTTATTTACTTCATATTGAAGATATTGTTTTCTTTTAAGTTACAGACTTATTGTTAAACATTTATTTTATTTTCTTAAAGAAGACTTATTATTTTTCTTTCTTTTTTTTTTCTCGTTTTTTTTTTAAAGGCATAAATAATATTTTGTGGTTTGGGAAGGTTTTAATTTTGTATCAACAATATTTTTGTTATATTTTTCTGCTCGCTTCATTATAATATTCGTTTTCTATATGTTTTAGCGACTTGCATTTTAGGTTTTCTTTCTAAAAACCTAGGTTCAAATTTATATTATCAATTTAAATATCTATTTCTTCATTTTTTGATAGATTCCAATAACTTTGAAATTATTCATATTTTAAGGATTCGCTCTTATCTATTCCTTAATCCCGACTCTTTTACAGTTATCCCAACTCCCAAATCCAGCTATGATTAATATCCTTACCTCCTGTCACATTAATGCACAATCCCTTATTGCGCACTATGATGAATTTCAAAAATATTTTCTAGACAATTTTTATCACATCATAGCAGTATCTGAAACCTGGTTAAAACCTTACATTCCTTCCTCACAAGTATCCCTCACCAATTATTCCTTCCTTCGCCATGACCGATCTGATCGCAGGGGTGGTGGTGTGGGGCTGTATATACATGACTCTCTCAAGGCCAAAATCCTTCTCCAATCACCTTCTCTCGACCATCCTCATATCGAATACATGTTTGTTGAAATCTCCACTGTTTCATCTCCTCTCCTGTATGCCATTGTCTATCGACCGCCTCATGTTCCTTTCGATAACCTTTTTGAGTCCTCCCTAGTCCAATTGGTTTCAAGTTACTCCAATATCATAATTTCCGGCGATTTCAACGTTAATATGATCTCTTGTATTTTTTCCCTAAATCTTTATCTCGTTCCTTATTTTCCCACCCATCATACGCAATTCTCCGACACCTGGCTGGACCTTCACATAACAGATTCATCCCTAAAAATCCTTTCATCCTCCCAGCACCCGGTTCCGTTTCTTTATCGCACGACCTTATCCAGATTTCATATGACCTACCAGTAAAATCCTTTACTCCCAAAGTGATATCCTATCGTAATTTGGATCTCCTATCCTACGAATCACTTCGATCTGACCTGGAATCACTAAATTGGGATACCATATACTCCTGTAACTCTATCGATCCTAAGATTTCCTGTCTCACCTTAAATCTGAAAACCATACTAGACATACATGCGCCTATTAAAACCCGAACCTTCCGCCGTCCCACTGCTCCTTGGCTGACTTCCGAAATAAAGGAAATGATGAAGAAGGGAAGCAGCCAGACGTAAATTCCGTCGCACTCGCTTTCCAGATGATTACGCAAATTATAAGCAGCTTCGAAATGAAACCCAGGATGCAGTGCGACGTGCGAAATCCCTCTTCATCCATAATGCCCTCTCCAGTGCTTCAAATACTCAATCCAAATGGAAAATCCTCCGCAAACTATCCCTTCCAGAATCTTATAACTGCAATTCCATTTCCATCCCACCAGACAAACTTAACAATTATTTCGTATCCTTATCACCTTCCTCATCTTCCACTACCGATATTGGACATAATACTTTTAATCCAGAAAGTTTCTTCTTCTCCCATATTCCATATGACGAATTAATAACAACTGTTCTTAAATCCCACACCAATGATTATGGACCCGATAACATACCAGTAAAACTAATTAAATCCTGTCTACCATTTCTTATTCCAGTACTCTATCATATATATAATTTTTCCTTTCAAAACTCCATATTTCCTACTTCCTGGAAAACTGCCTTAGTTCGTCCATTAAACAAAATTCCAAATCCTTCCTCACCGTCTGACTTTCGTCCTATTTCTTTACTTTCTAATCTTTCCAAACCCTTGGAACGCCTTGCACAAACCCAACTATCAAATTTCCTGGAAGAACGCGCCCTAATCAATCCTCTCCAATCCGCGCTTCCGACCTGGTTATTCCACACAATCCGCTCTCCTAAAAATAATCCAAGACTTCCAATCCGCCATTGAAAACAAAAAACTGACTATCTCATCCTTCTAGATTTTTCTAAAGCCTTTGACACAGTTGACCATAATATCCTCCTTGCCAAACTACGAAATCTCTCTTTATCCAATAGTGCTCTGTGCTGGTTTCAATCCTTCCTCTCAGATCGTTCGCAGTATGTGGTAGTTCCAGGCCAACCTCCTTCCAGAACTTTACCTTTATCCTGTGGTGTTCCTCAAGGTTCATCACTGTCTCCCACTTTATTTCACTAGCAATCGAAAAGCTGCAAGACGATCTCAACCGAATCAGTTCTTGGGCAGCCGAAAACAAGCTAAAACTAAATGTAGAGAAAACTAAAGCTATCGTGATAGGATCCCATCCTCTCCTTAAAAACCTTCCACCAATCCCAACACTGTTTCTCAATGACAATCCAATAAAGTTTCACCAAACCGTTAAAAACCTAGGACTCACCCTCGATCAAACCTTATCCTGGAAAAACCATATCTTTGAAATCTCTCGTCGCACATTTTCCACCTTAAAACACCTAAATTACCTTCGTCATCTTCTTCCTTTTGAAACCCGTAGGCTTTTGGTTAGTTCCTTAATATTCCCCCACTTTGACTACTGCTGTGCGGTGTATGGGGGTGTCTCTGGAGATCTCGAAGCAAAACTAAAACGATTATTCAACTGCTTTATCCGCTTCATCTTTGGGATATCCAGGGACACCTCTGTCACCCGATTCTACGAAGAGTTGAAGTGGCTTTACCCCTCCTACCGTTGTAAGTACTTCCTGGCTTCCTTTCTCTTCCAAGTTCTCCAATCCCGCCGTCCGTCTTACATAACAGATATGTTTCTTTTCAAATCCTCAGTCCACTCTCGCCACACTCGCTCACGGCCCTCGGACATGTATATGATGCCCCATCGAACTGCAGCTTTCGACAGATCTTTCCTAATTCGATCTTCATCCTTAGGAACTCTTTTCCTTCTAATATCCGTGACTCCAATACTCTTCCGACATTCAAATCTCGCCTGTTCAATCATCTCCTATTCCTCCAATTTCCGAGGAATCCTAATTAGTTTTCTAATTTCAATTAAAATTAATAACAAAACAGATAGAAGCGTTTATATACCCATTATATTTTATGTAATCTGGTGTTTTGCACTTATTATATTATTAGTATATTGTTAAAAAACAAAAAACACTGAAATGCTTTTTTAATGAAAATTGTATATAAGTACATATTTCTTATTATGTTTATTATCTAGTTTAATTTTCAATATTATTATTTAAGACTGCTTTTTAATCCATTGTTTGTAATTTCTATTGTTTCTTTGTATTCTTTTTGTATACTCTAAGACCTTTAAGTTTTTATTTTGATTTTCCTGTTATGTTATTCTAAAGGGACTAGTCCCAGAATAAATAAAGATTTATTATTATTATTAATAAAATGCAAGATTGCATAACAACATTTTTTTTTGTATCCATTGTATTTTCTTAGAAAAGGAATAAGATAAAAACAAAACAAATGAAAAAAGTAATAATTGAATATTTTTGCAAATTTAGTATTAAACATCTTAATCTTGAATTTCAATAGCAAAGGTGAAACATTTGCAAGTTTACATGCCCTTTAAGGTGACTGAAAAGAAGACGGCTACAGGATCTGCTAGCTTAAATAGGTATTGAAGTGCTTCTTATGATCAGTCCTTCAAAGAACATTATCAAACCTCACAATCTTACTTATTTAATTCTAGTACAGAAATATATTTTAAATTTCAATAAAAAAATGGGAAACAAAATTAAAGGAGTAATTACAACTGTTTTTTTTTTTAATTTGCTATCTCTACTTTTCACTTCACCTGAAGAAATCTAAGTGGTACATTTTAAAATGTTATAAATTGAAAAAAAAAAAAAAAAAAAAAAAAATATATATATATATATATATATATAAATATATATATAATATAATATAATATAAAATGTGAATATCAGAGGAGAGAGGATTCGTATAATGGTTTGTGGAAGATTTCATGGTCTTATTGAAAAGTGAGTTTCTATTTAACAATTTAAAATAATAGTATCCTTAAAGGATTTTTTTTTTTTTTTTTTTTTTTTTTTAATGAAGTAAATTTTTTGTGACACTTTAGGTTTTATAGACCTAGTACATACAACAAACCACTAAATATGTTTTTCTTAGTTTTCAATGTTCTGTAAATGTCAGTCCAAAGGAGTAAAATTTATCTATTTGTAAGAAAATGTTGAGGGCATCTATTGGGGAAGATGGGGAGCCACTGACATTTAAAAATCATCAGTATGAAGAGATATTTTTCAGAGAGAGATTTCATTTTCATGCTTTATCACAATTTAATACTATTTTTTAAATAAAATTAAAAACTAAGATAAACATCAAAGATAATCTACATTTTTATTAACAATGAAAGAACTATTTGCTATATTACAGTTTAAGAGCATTTCTATGAGTGTGGGTCAAGTGTATCAGAATGAAATAAATTTTGGTGAATATTTAGTTCTTTTTTTCATACCAAAATACAGTCTTCAAGGTTTCTAGCTGGACTCCAATGAAACATTCCTGTTGAATCATATTTCATTTCCGTCTTCTCAAAATCAAAATCCTTGGCCTGATCGTCTGCTATTCCAACTTGCAAGCCCACTCCACTATTATTGTTCACATTATTGCCACCGGTGCTCCTACTCGTAGGCCTACAAAAATAAATCCTAACTAAGCCGGTCTTAAAATAAATTAATAAAATAAATATAAGTTATGTTATTAATTTTTTAAAAAGTAATGTGAACTTCTTTTTAAAAATATTTTATTTTTATGGAATGTACTGTATTTTTATTAATATTTAAATTATATATTATAGGATTCATAACAAAAAATACAATTAAAGGATAAAATCACACTTAATAAATCCAAATCAACTATATATTACATAATACATGCAATAATATAATATCTACAATACTATAACATCTAATATTTTCTTATTTCACAATAAATAACTAACTAATCATTCGATTGGGATATAATGCTTCAGAACTACTCCTCAAAATATGGCTGTTCCTATAAAATTAAAAATTAAAAATGTATTCTAAATGTTTACATTTATAGTACAATTATTATAGTAAAACAGGATTAAGAGTAAATAAAAACATTCATGCCTACATTTGCTTTTCATCAATTTGTAAAATTAAAAACTTCCTGAAATTAGCTTTTTGCTTTAGTCATTAAACTACTTGTGAAAACATGCACCATTTCACATAGAATCATAGATAGGAAAATTATCACTAATTCCATGAATCAATCATGTTTACAAGGGGTCAGAAAGAATTTTTTTTGTAGTTTGGAACAACAAGATTTTTTTTTGTAGAATAATGAAAACACCCCAACAATTTTAAAATTAATTTTATGTCTTAACTAAGAAAAATTTCAAACACTAAATATTTGTATAGCAAAGGTTATAATAGCCTTTAAAGTAATTCAATCGATCAGAATAATTAAAGGAAAAAATTATCAATGTCAATGCTATACCAATAAAGTATCTTTGACTGAAAATCCTGGAAAAGTGGGTTTAATTCCAGTGACTAACCGGGATTTAATTAGGATTAAAGATTAAAACCAGGGTTTAATTAAAGATTTTTTTTCTAGATATATCAGGAAATTCAGACAGAACGTATAGGACAGGAATTCCCCTCTGAAAGAATAAGTAAGCTGCTACTTAAAAAAGGTTCAGAAAAATAAAGCAATAGCTATAAAAGTTACATATGGCTAAACACAATGTATCACTTTTAATTAGATAGCCATTACGGTTTGGTAAATATAAATTGACCACTACTAAATACAAATAATTAGTTTTTGACTAAAGTATTAATGAAAACACAATGAAATTTCTCACGAAAAATAATCATTAAACATTTTATTATACACTAAAATAAGGCGAGTATAACATCTTAAAAATAAAGTAAAATTTAATTATGAAAAACTGATGACAAAAACAGAACAAAAAGCTTTATTTAGAATTTTTTTAAGTAGAAGATAAAAAGTAAAAATCAAGAACACAAGGCATCAAAATTTTTTAAATATTAATACAAAAATATATAGCTGTTATATAAAAAACCATTAATTAGAAAACAAATCATACATATTCTATGAAACCCAACTTGAAAATTTTAACTTTTTGTTATAACTTTCCCATCCCTGATAAGTTAAATTTATAATTTTCTCTGTTTACAACTAAAAGCAATAGAACAGTGTAACACAAAATACCATCAAGCCATGCAAAATAATATTTAAAAAATTAAGACAGTCTAAAAAAATAAAATAAACACCTAAACATATATTACAAAGAAGGAATAAGCAAACAACACAAGGGAAGCAAACAAAAAAATAAATAAAAAAATTGTAAGTAATAATAAGATAAAAACAAAACAAAAGGGGGAAGGTAAAAGTAGAACAGAGAAAGTGAAATAGTGAGAGACAGACAGATAGAGCGTACATGAGTTTTTTGACTTCATAAGCAAGATGGTAGCCCGCATACGCTGATTCCTCTTGAGGCCTGAAAAACATCGCCAAACATCACTCTGGTGCCTCCATGCCACCAATTGTTATCCAGGCTTCCTTCTCGAGAAATGATGGTCATAAGCATATATTCATGTCAAATTCAAACGACTACTTGAAATCATTCCAATATCAATTGAAAAAAGTTAAATAAAAAACTGGCACTATAGTTTAGTAATACTGAAATTTAATTACTGGGTTACTGTAAATTAAGTTGGTATCACTTAAAAGTAATAAAAATCATAGTCATAAAAAGAAATTATAGATTCAGCATAATACAGACACATATAGAACATGACAGTTAATAAACATTGAAGTGAGTTATAATCTTGGTATCAAGAAATTAAAACAAAATAGTTATTACATAATTTAAACATAATACAGAAATACTAACACTTGGGTTCCTTGATACAAAACTATAAAATGCTAATGCATCAGTATTAAAATAAATAAAATATACTAATAAAGATTTACTGGCATAAACTTGGATAATCTTTTTTTTCAAATGACATTTATAATAATATTTTGCTTTAAGAAGTCAGAAAATGTTGAGGACAACACTTTGAAAAAGGTGAGAGGTGGTATTAAGCAAAAATTGTGAAAAAACAAAAAGTAAAAAAGATAGATTTATAACAAAATCTATAAAAATATTAAACAAACATGAAATTGTTAGTGAAAAAAAAATTAATTCAGCAAAGTGCAACAAGTGAAGGAAAAGTGCAACAGAAAATGCCTTTACTGTGACATTATTATGTAAAAAACAAAAGTTACTGCTAAATATTAGCAACACTATAGCATATTATTCAACTATCAAACGTTAATGTTAAAGACAAGCAATAGTTTCAATCGACACTTCAAAAACAAGCTGAAATCATTAACCTTATAATGTTTTCTCATTAACTAGAACAAAAATATGGTTTTCAAGATTAAGCAGAGCCTAAATTGTCAGATGCAATAATACTTTAAAATAATCAAAATTAATAGCCAATCCAACAAAAGAGACAAGAAATTAAAATGATTATATATTAAATTAAACTTAAAATAAACTAAGTAGTTTAATAGACATATTTATAGTTGTCTATGTGTGTTGCTAACTAATTTGAAAAGAAAAATCTAAAGGATCATGTAACTTCATAGAGAATATTTAATCTGCATAACCGTGATTTTCAATTACGCAAAATTTATTTTGTTTAGCAATAAATTTACAAACTGAAAAGCTCAAGTTCAAATTTCTATATTTTTACAATTAATAATTCAGATTAAATTTTGAGGTTTGAATTATTGAAAGAATATTAGAAAACTGAATCTAGATCCCGTAATAAAATTTCTCATCTTTTTTTTTTTTTTTTTTTTTTTTTTTTTTTTTTTTTTTTTTTTTGTTTCAGAGTATGTGAAATTTATTTTGCATTTTTATTTCTATATTCTATTACACATTTAACCATTCTTTTACATTGGTTACTAGCCAGAACATTTTTCAAGAGATTTACTTTTCAAAAATTATATGTTTACATCAAGGTTTTAATAATACCCTTTCGGTTCTATATCATCACAAGAATAAGTAATAAAACAAGAATAAATAGCAACAATATTCTCAAATTTCTAAGAAAGGGTAGAAAGGGCAATAATAAACACATTTAAAGCCAAATTAAGTTCATCAGAAAAATTATGTAAGAGCTACTTAGAAATTCATTATTATTTATTTACTTATGGAGGTGAAAAAACTTCAATCTTCTGGGAGGTAGAGTATTAAATACCCCCAACATTAAACTATACTAATATACTCAATTTTTTCAGTTTTTTTTTATATTTAGATGATTAGATAAGTAAGAAAAAAATGTATTTTTATGAATTACTGAAGGAATTAGTCCGGGTGGCGGTCATTAAATGAAACAACTGAATAGTTTCAACTATTTTATTGTTTGCCAACGTTTCGACCCCCATTGTGGGTCATCATCAGGGCTAAAAAGATACAAAAAGGATACATTTAATTTAAGATTACAAATACTATTTTAAAAAATTAGCAATTGCACCAGAGAATGTCAATATTATAACATAAAAGGAATTAGGTGTGTAAAGAAATCAATTAATTAAATTACAATGATAAAGGTATACTAATGAGAGCTATACAGACCAGATAATGACTAAAGATAATGTACAAATATATAAGAAAAAATTACATGAAATAAAAACATTAAAAAATGGAGTACAGTGGAGATACGTACCGTCTGGTATTTCTTATTATCAGTAAGTCTAGAAAGGGAATTGTTGAGTTGTTTTCTTTTTCTACTGTAAAACGGAGGCGTGGATCGTAGGAATTAAAGGATTTAAGGATATCTGGGATTTTTTCAGGGTTTATTATTAGGAGGAGGTCGTCAACATATTTCTTAATGAAAAAGATATCGTTTTTATAAATTTTGGTTATGAAATCCAGGAGGTCATTGAGAACAATATTAGAGAGATCCGGAGCTAGGCAGTTTCCCATTGCTAGTCCAGAGACCTGATTGTAAAATTTTCCCTTAAAAGTGAGGTATCCTCACTCATCTAATCCTGTCAATCATAAAACTGACAAACAATGCATCTCCTCCACCTACAGCCATATATTAAACTCTCTTAAGTAATACAGCTTCCCATGTCCATCCCACTGTATACATTTTGTTTATTTATTGGTTTATTTTTTACTTATTTATGTATACATTTATTTTATATATGTATCTATTTCATTTGTTTCTGCACTTAATAAATTCTTAATGGTTTTACAATTCAATTTATTCCTTTTTGTAATTATTTTACTATTTTGTATCAACTATATGATCTGTCAATGATTGTTACTTATTATTATTTTTTGTCATAATATTTTCACTTGGTTAATTTTAATGTCTTAATATATGTACAATAATTATTAAAACGTTGGTTGGGAGGTAGTCAGTTTTACTATATATAGTTTATACATTATTATTCTTACTATTGTATTATATTGTTTTTACTTCAACAATCTTGTTAAAACATCTTCTAATACCGTTATGATGTTATTAATATTGTAGGTTTAATCTGAACACTTCCTTTTATGTTAATATTACAATTTTACTCATTGTTGTCAGATCCCGTCTAGAAATATGGTACGTATTTTCCATTTTACCCAACCTTTTGTACGTACTTTCCTATCTACCTGCCTATATTCCATATTACCAAATTGTACCTAGTTTCCACTCACCTACCAGACGGTACGTATCTCCACTGTACTCCATTTTTTAATGTTTTTATTTCATGTAATTTTTTCTTATATATTTGTACATTATCTTTAGTCATTATCTGGTCTGTATAGCTCTCATTAGTATACCTTTATCATTGTAATTTAATTAATTGATTTCTTTACACACCTAATTCCTTTTATGTTATAATATTGACATTCTCTGGTGCAATTGCTAATTTTTTAAAATAGTATTTGTAATCTTAAATTAAATGTATCCTTTTTGTATCTTTTTAGCCCTGATGATGACCCACAATGGGGGTCGAAACGTTGGCAAACAATAAAATAGTTGAAACTATTCAGTTGTTTCATTTAATGACCGCCACCCGGACTAATTCCTTCAGTAATTCTCAACGGTCAACTAATTATATCCACAATATTTTTATGAATATTTCTGTTTAATGGTTAAAATTTATTTTCGAAATGAAAAACACTTTAATAAAAAAAATTATAATTATAAAACTAATAATAATTTTAAAAATGGACGTTTAATAAATATAAATAGAAACAAAATTTATAGCAAAATTTCTTACAAGAGGTTACAATTGCTTACTTCTCCCCTCAGTTTTGGGATACCACTTGGGAACGCTCCTTGCATGTAGGAAAAAATAGGTTGTAGCCAAAAGTAGCAAATCTGTGTGATTTTTCTATCATTCTTACGGGAACACATGATAAACCTGGAGGCTTTTCTGGGCCTTTTTAGATCAATATTTGTTTCGGGAGTACTTGAATATGTTGGAACTTTGTGGCTTTTCCCTTTCCATATATACATCCAACAGCAAAAAAAGTAGACCACTATATATTTCTCACAAAACACTGAAACAATGGATATAATATCTATTCTAGAGCCGTTGATGTGGTTAGAAAATGTGAACGATAATATGTTAGGTATTTAGGAACTATTATTTATGAAGGATTAGAGATAGGACTTCATGATAAAGTATAAATCAGTAGCACCATGGTTGAGGATGCATTGACAGGTGCTCAAATTGTCACTTTGGCAGAAGATGGAATAATCCAGCAATAAATCGCAAGATCCCTTGGGTATTTCCAAGATATTTGTCTAAAAAACTATCTGACGTTATGAAGAGATTGACCAAAACACAAGAAGACATGGTTCAGGACAACAAAGAGGGAAGACAGATTTATTGTTATACAGGCACCAAGAAATCATAACCAGACAGCTTTAAGGTTACGCTCTGCACGGAATGTGGCATAAGTGTGGATATGGTGTGTAGGAGGTTGTGTGAAACGAGCCTGCATTCCAGGATTGCAGCACCCAAGCCTCTTTGGACTGCAGCTCACCAGGCAGCTTGTCTGCAATCTGCTTTAAATTATCAGCGCTGGATAGATGAAGAATGGTGCCATGCACTCTCCACAGATGAGTCCAGATTTTCCCTTTATACTCCAGATGGACGAGTAAAAGTTTGGAGGAGGCGTGGTAAACTGTTTGCTCACTTTACAGTTTGGTGGAGGCTTAGTACTGATTTGGAGTGACATTTATTTCAGTGCTCGCACAGACTTAGTGGCATTTAATAATTTAAGGGCATCAATAGTCCCATAAATGTACATAAACAATGTTTCACACGATATTGTGGTTCCCCTTTAGCCCTTTTATTGGTAACAATTTATTATTAATGCATGACAATGCCTGTCCTCATAAGACATACATTGTTAGCGATTACTTGGATAAAGTTGGAACCCGAAACCTCAAGTGGCCCGCCCGTAGCCTAAACCTGAACCTCATAGAACACATCTGGGACCACTTGGGCCAGGTAGTTAGGCAAAGATTGAGGGCCCATTAAGCCTAGGAGCTAAGAAGAGCCGTCATAGAAGAGTGGGAAGTAATTCCACAATAGAATAATGATGGCCTGATACAAAGTATGCCAAGAAGGTTGTTAGCTATCATATTGACAAGACCTTATACTCCACCTTTAAAGAAAAAAATAACGTTACCTAATGAGATGTAGTAGATAGGTGGTTATTTCAGTGTTTTTTCAGAAATGATTGGGAGTCTGCTTTTTTTGCTGTTGAGTGTATGTTCTCTGTTGATGGAAGAGAGCAATGCCTAAGGGAACCTAGGGCTTCCTATTCTTATCTTCAAATGAGATGTTTTCTGATTCCTTAAGAAAATTAAAACAATCCATTTCTTTGTTCCATCCATCCATTAAAGTGATCCATTTCTTGAGGAAAGCCATTGATTTCAGGTATAGGAAAGACATTTTAGGTATTAATAATTTTTTTACTAAACAAAATAATTTTTACCTCACTAGATGTGGTAAATTTCACCTCGACCAGTTAAAAGCTGATATAGATGAAGTAAACATCAAGAGGTCTTCCCTAGATGCAGGAAAAATCCTCCCTAGCTCACCGTATCCAACACCACTTTGAAACAATCTAGAGAGTAGTGACGACTATACTAATTTAGAGGTCATTCCCTTACAGCAGCGGATTGGAATTTGGTTTTAACTCAATGAATGTCCAGCTAATTATAGCAGAGCTGCTCTACCTATGCTCAACATAAGGAACAGCACCTTAGCCACCCATATCACCTGATATGATGCCCATGGACTTCTGTGTAAATATTAAAAGAACAAAATCTAGCCTCAATTAATTAACTCAGTGCTACTAGATGTAATGCTTTCATTGCTACAAGTGGGCTAAATTTTGAACAATACCTGCATTAAATGGATGATAACGTAAATAAATAAGTATAAAAAAAAATATATATTTTTTTTTTTTGCTATTTCCTACAAAATGAAGTTAAAACAGGCACTTTTTCTTAAAACTAAAAAACTTTTTAAATTTGGAACTTTAAGAAAAAACTTTTAGAAGTTTTTTGGTTCCCAAGAAGCTTCTATAGTTTTGCCATTTGAATTTGGAATGCCCTGTTTACATCATTTATTTAGCAATTATTATATTTTTATGGGCAAGACTAAATGATCATGAAAAATATTTTTTTTTTTCCAGTCGCGCGACAGGCCGTGTAGGCCCTGGGCCTCACGGTGTAAACTCCTGCGAGTTTACACTCACGTTTCACAATGCAATTTTTTTTTAGTGTAGGGTCATCACTCCCTACGACTAATTTTGTGAGTGGCCACCCTTTGGCTGATGGGTCTCACATACCCAGGAGAGAGGTTCTGAGTGAATCCCCATTTTTTTAACATCCTTCTAAAAGCCCCGCTAGGACTGGGATTCGAACTCAGAACCTGTAGCTTGAGAGACTAGCGCGCTAGCCACTCAGCCACGGGCTCCCCAATGAAAAGATGAAAAAGATAGAAACCATAATAAATATGCATTGTTTTTATTATAATAAAATAAGGAGGAAAAAAGTGAGTTATAAAAATCTTAGACTAGAAAAGAAATTTAGATAATACACACCCGTAAACATTACATGATTTAGAAAAAAAAAAATAGTAACAAGAAGCATAGCTAATTTTTAATGACTGTAACCCACATTTTTAAACCAGCTTGATGTCAACCCTAGCAAACAGAACAGCAGAACATATGAGCAGTTATAATTTATTGGAACAATGCTAGCATTGATGGTAATTTGACTAGTAGATTCCTAAAAAATAGGGAACAAAGATTGTAAGATTAACTTAAGGTTCTTTAAATCTTGGGTTATTCAAGAGACTAATGATTAATAATTTATTTATTGATAACAGTATTTCTTTGATATCAGTAAATGATCTGTTTTTATTAAATTTACCAGGCTTTTTTAAAATTAATGAGTAAAGTAAAAAAAGACTGATTTAATTTATTTAAAAAATAAATAAGAAATGTTCATTTTTAATTTTGAAGTCGAGTATAACAAAGTAAATATTTTTCAAGTTTAAGAACAACTTAAGAAGTATCCGTGTATAAGTGAAATATTTATGGAAATTCATTGGTGTACTGTGATAAGAGTATAATAAATACTCTAACAATGTGTGGGAATAAAAATGTAAATAAAGAAATGTACATACACTTGTAAAAAATATATATAAAAATGCAATAGAAGAATACAAAAATTACCAAGTTCATTTCAAAAGCTCATACTGAATAAATGCTTATTTTTATCTAAAAATAGCTATACTAGCAGGCTACTACTTTATACAGCTTTTTTTAGGCTAATGTTCCATTATAATTCGAATGATCCAGAAAGTAGGAAGTTAAAAAATACAAATTCATGAAAAACACTTTTGAAAAAATCCGAAATTGAAAAAAAAATATCAAAATTCAATAAAAGTAGTAAACAGAAAAAAATTAAAATCTTACAATAAAAAATAATTCAGATTTTAATACATTTTCAACATATTTTTAGATAAATATAAAAAACATTGAAATATATAGTAACCGGACCCAATAATATAAATTAAATCATTGTAGGAAAAACTTTAATGTAATCAGCTCACCACAAAAGTAATATTAGGTTTTAAATAATTTAGAAACTTTGACCATCAATTATAAGTTGAAACCTTGTTATTTATAGGTCCCATAAATGTTATAATTGTTGTACATGAAACAGTGACTCCCACAAGATTCTAATCAAACTATTTTTGGGTATGTTTTATATGAAAACATTACCTCAACATTTACATAAACATTGTTACACCTGTATCTTCTTTTCATAAAACTTCCAATGGCATAATTAATTTTATTGAGGAAATTCTGTCGGGAAAATATTATGCTGGAAGTGTTCACTAGTCATTAAACTACAAATTTGGAAGAAAGTATTAAGTATAAGCATTGCCTGGTCAAAACATGAGAAAACTAAAAAACTGAATGTATACCTAAATAATATAGGCACATAAAGTCACTGTCTGGACGATCATCTTTAGTTATTAAAACGAAGAAAGCATTAATAAAGAATATATTAAAAATGGGCTAGCATGGCTATATATAAATTAATGTTTTGGAGGATAAGTCGGTAAAATATATCAAATGGTAATTCATAAATCTTGAATTATAACAAAAAAAAACTTTGACCGTAACGGATTATGTTATTGGTAATAAAAATGCTTAATTTATCAAACATAAATTGATATTTTTTAATTAAATCAAGAGAAACATTTTACATGTCAACACAACATAATGTCTATCATCAGTACATTCATCAACTTAGATTTCATGAAAACTGGAACACTTAGAAAAAAAAAATACTGGGATATGCTTACTTCTTTTTGACTTATAGCGCTATAGTTTGTTCATGAATGGATCTAAAAAAAAATAACAGTTTTCATATTTATTGCAGTCGCTTTCCTATTGTAGGCTATTTTGTCAGTTCACAGAATTTTTCATGAAAATAAGAAGGACTAAAAGAATTTTTTTTTATATATTCCAGGTGATGACAATTTGAGGCTGCGGTGGGTAAGGAAAATGGTATTACGTGGTTAAGGTGGTCACACTAAATGAATCTTGATTAAGCTCCTCGCTCTGATTAGAATAGAATGGATACATATATTGTATTTAAGTACCATCATGGGGATCTTCTACGAATCTGGACTATTCTCATGTAATAGCATATAAAAACCAATGATACAATCAGTCACTTGATAAGAAAAAAAGGAAAGTCAACTGTTAACTATTGAAAATAACAAAAAACAAAATGAATACAACTTAACACTACACTATTATTAAATATAATTAACTCTTAATACTTATACTTATGAGAACTTTGTTTATATTTTGTTTAGTTGAAATTTTCCATTTTGTTTTTCAGTAATATTTGGCAGGAGTCATGGATATGAAATATAATACCGGAGTTCATTGTAACACTTACACATTACAACAATAAAAAAAATAGAAATTTTTATTTAATAATTTTTTTTATTTTTTGTGGAGAGATGTGTAGTGTGAAATAGATATGGAATAACCACAAATAAGGTTGATTAGGCATTATTAGATAAGTTGAATTAACTTTTGAAAAACTGTTAATACAAAGTATAATTGTGCATAAATAAATAATGTAAAATAAAAAATAATGTTTTAACAATTTTCTGATGTAGATGGATGAATGTGAAAATTTACTAAATAAATCATTTTTCTCTCTTTGTTATTATTATTATTATATTAATATATATATATATATATATATATATATATATATATATATATATATATATATATATTATATATAATATATACACATACATATACATACATATATACATTTTTATTCGGCATATTTATGCATAACAGAAACAAAAAATTGTATAAACCATGGAATTGCCAGACAGGCCTATTCTAAATATGGAGTCAATGTGAGACTATAAGAAAATCGATAAAGAAAGCTAATTTTCATAAAGACTGTTCCTTTACAAAATGTCAACATCTAACCAAGAAAATGAATTGGTCATCAATGTTAGCCTCAAACTACAAAATCAAAAAAGGAAATTCTAATCAATCCTTGGGTGAAGGAATGCTATTTCGAACTAAGAGTGCATGAAATTTGGATACTGTGAGTTATCACTAAAGTCCAACTGTTGATGGATAAAATAGTTAAACAATAATGGAAAAATATGAATCAAATAATTTTAACAAAAACAAAAATAACTTTTTTACACAAGAACTTCTTATTTGTTTTTCAAAAATACTTTTATTAACTAATGAAGAAAATTAAATTTGTATATGTATTGTGAAACTGTTCAATGTTAAATAAAATAAAATATGTGGTGGTCGTGAAAAACTGGATAACTCGAGTTATATAAAAAATGAGTTAACTCCACGTATTGCTCCCTCAGACCGTCTCCCACGTCGTGTTAAATTGGTTAAAATAATTTCTTGTTGGAAGAAATTTCAGGTGGAAAGAAAGCTGTATGTTATAACTCTATTTTGGGTATTACGTAAAGTTTAAGTCACTCACCTGTAAAATAAAAGATTTTGACTTAACCACTTGTTCACGACCACCACAGAAATAAAATGTTCAAAAAGATCAAACTGATATCAATTAAATAAATTGAATTTATTACAGGAAATAAAAAATTTAAAAGTACCCTCCACTGGAACATGACGAAAAAATTTGTTTAGATGAAAATTCTGGGCTAATCGAAAGAAAGAAAAAAAAAATCAAAAAACTATTCAATTATAACCAAACAAAAAAATTTGAACAATTTTCTAGCTTCAATGCTAATGAAATGACCAAATATGATAAAAAAAACTGACACATTGCATTATTAAGAACACTGATAATGTTAATGAGACTATTTAAGAACCCATGAGCAATGTACTAAAAACTTATATTCAAGAAAATGTAGAAACAAAAAAATACATATTTAACACCTTATAATTTTTTTTTTTTTTTGTTAATGTACAGGATGTTTTAGATTTCAATAAAATGTACACTATTTCAATCATTTAATTTAAAAAAAAAAAAAGAAAAAAAAAGGAAGGGATTTCAGAAGTATTGCAGTTTCAGACTAATTAAATAGAATATATGTTTGTATGGAATGGTTTTACTGTAATTGTTGGAGAAACGACGTATGCAGAGTCATAGTGTATCTTGAAAAGCAAAATCATTTCAAATAAATGGACTAATGGTAAGTAAAATTTGAGTGGTTCCAGAATCAACTTGCTGCAATAATATTTAATTTTAATAACATAATCAGCAACATTGTATCAGCTGTCAATATCAATGAATATTTTACATAGGGAAACCAGAGGCTACTTTGAGCATAGACAATTACATCAAGGAGAAAAGGACTAAGCAAACCTCACCTCTCACCAATTATCTTGAATTTAAGATGAGAAAGAGTTATTGCCAATAAAACTTTATTAATTATATTTAAATGGATATTATAATTTATTTTTCATTGAAAAGTACATGTTCTGGTATATGGATCATTAAGTACAACAACTTCATAACTCTGAAAACCTCCTTAGACAGGAACTGAAATTTAAAAGTTTATTATTTTCATTCAGATACCAAGTATTTGAAATTGATTCCAGTAAAAATTGTAAGTGAAAAGTATTATTGTAAAAAGGTTTAATTGACTAAAATATTATTTACAGGAAAGAAAAGTTAACACAAACAATAATAAACCATTCGTTCTGAAAAAATAAGTATATGCTAAATGAAATGAAAATATCTCATAAACTGATATATGATATTCTGTAAGCAGGATAAAGTTGCTATTAGGAATTATCTAGACTTTAAACAGTTTATTGAGAATAGAAAAATCTACAACACAGGAAGATATACTGAAAATTGTGTGATTTCAAGAGGCTACAAAAAGTAGTTAAGTCACTATAGGTATAATGTCCACCAGGCTCATCTGCACAATTGTATTTTATTTTTTATCAGTAAATCATCAACAATCGAAATTAAAAAATGCCACAAAGCAAAAGTGAGCGCATATGGAATCCATGGGTAAAATTTTAAGTATTTAACAATCAAAAAATAAATAAATTATTATTATGATTATTTTTTCAAATTTCAACCAAATATGAAAATCATTCCTTAGATTTATTTTTTGTCACAACTGGATGAACAGCTCATTATATCTTCTCCTTCCTATTCTAAAACTACAGCTACCAAGTTTGTATTTGGTAAATTCAGAATAAAATCCTAATCAACAAAACAATAATCAAAACTAACATTAGGTATTAAAAATATTATGAAAAATTGGAAAACAAAGCAGTAAACAGCAGTTTAGTGCATCAATACAAATGTTGTAATGGAGCAGGTTTTAAACCACACTGAATATCTCTTTTATTATAAATAGGTCTTTAAGATAATAAATGAGTGTCTATGTAATGTATGCTTTCTTTGCACTATCATTAAATAAACTCATCAACCACAATCAAATATAGTGCCAACTTAGGTATGGCACAGATCACTTTGACCTTTTAGGATGCTTCTCTCTAGAACTGTTGGGGATTTACACCTAGTATATCAAAAAACCTTAAATAATTTAACAATTATTAATTATGGCAACAAATCAATATGAACTCAGCAGCAATGGATTTTGATAAATGAAGTCAAAAGCAAGAGAATCAAATGGCGATTTTAAACAAAAGTTATGAAAAAATGAAAAGGGGTTTCAAAATACTGAAAGCAGTATGTTGATGTATAAATAAGTAACATGTCTAGTTTTAAAGATTTGGGCGTGGGCATAAAATATGTTGATAAATAAAGTGAAAGGGTAAGAGAAAAATAATGTGTGAAAAAGTGAAACTTGATTGTAATTTTGACCATGTTCCTAAAAAATGTCTCCAACAAATAAAACTAAAAAGTAAATTATTATATACTATTTGAAAGATTATTTTGTAAATAGGGGGCACAACTAGAAAGATAAATTCCAATAACATCTCACCATCAATGAAGAGAAAGTTTACTTTTTTACCACATTTCAAAACTCTTACACAAGTACTATCAATCAAATAAATAAATAGACAAATAAGGAAGTAATTGAGACAAAATTGCTTCATAAAATTTTGTTGAGCAAAATTAGAAGAACAAGCTGCCAATGTATTATTTAAATATATTTCAAGGTTTAAAAAAAAAATCACTAACTTATATAAACAAGACTAAACAATTTAATGAACAAACAGCATTGAAGATCATTCATTTGGAAGATCGTTGAATGTTTGAATTTGATTTTTTATGAAAAAAAACAAACAGAATATTTCAGAGGTATTACATTAAAAAAAAAAAATTAAAAATTTGTATTTACTAAAACAGAGAAATATCACTATTCATTAGATTATTTGAACAAAAAAACAAAAAAAAAAAAAAAAATTAAAAAAACCTGTACCACTACAGCCCATGAAGGATCTTGGGCTCAGTAAATATAGAAATTCGTACTGTTTCTAGGCCAACGGGCATGCAATGAGGTGATTAGGCCTTGATCACGCTCAGCCGTCAGGTTTTTTTCCCAATTCGGGGACCCACTTTAAAGAGGCTGGGTCTGCCTCAGGAGGGTATCCATACCCTAGGGTCACCCCCCCGACCAAATTAACAGAATACACCACTCTCTTGCAATTTGAAAATTGCAAGTAGAGATTGAATAGATACATTTTAAGATATGTATCTTTAGTTATTAGAACCAATTATACAGATTTTCCAATATAATTAAATACTTTATACAAACACCAAAGGATGATCTATATACAAAATGCTGAAGAAAAAAAATCATAGGACTGCTTCTGTAGCTTCGCCAATCACTAATGTTTTATAACTTTATTGTGATATGTGCGGTTGACTGGAAGAGATAACTCCTATTTTTCAAGAGGTTCATTTACAGATATTTAAAAGTTGTGAAAGACACAACACTTTGCATTTATATATATTCAAAAAAGAAGGCTTTAAACTGTATAATAAAAAAACAAACTGTAAGTTACTATTTGAAAGATTATCTTGTACGTAGAGGATCATCCAAATTTCCTGTGGAGAAACTGAAGCAAACTCTTTGCCAGAAGTTCTGCTGAATTGTTTTATAAGATTTCATAAGAAATAATATTGATTTTTATGATTTTGTCCTTTTTAATCAATTAGTTCATTATTTCATTATCATATACTATAAATTATAAATATCCAATAGTGGAACAGAAATTCAAAAACGTAGACTCAAAAAAATGTAATCAAAACATGGTAAAATTAGAATGAAACCACCCCAAGATCTATTAAAAAATGAATCATAGGAATCGGTCCAAGAATAGGGAAGTTATGTGAGATGAAGTTATTGAAAACCAAAAACTATGGAAGTCATAAATACTTCTGTTTTGAAAATATCGAAATGAAATTAATGGAATATTTTGAAAATTTAAATAAGTATAAATGGGTGAATTAAAAATATGTTGTCTTCAGCAATCTTCAAATTTTGGCTGTTTGTCATACCACGCCAAAGTTAAAAAGCATTAGCTGATTAAAGAACTAAGGATTTTTCTCTTTGGAATTTTTTTATTAGATCATCAGTTTGGCTTGCAAAGCATGTAATCATAGGGTGCATGTGAACAACAATATTCAAGAGCTTGAATACCCTACTCAAGTGTACGAAGAAATGGTTACTGCGAAAACCTCCATTGTTTTTAATTGGGATAAAATGAATAATTTTATTTTTTTTCCTGGAAACAGAAACCAAAATCCAACAAAACAAAAATTTTCAAGTTTATCTTTTGTAAAAATAAAACCAAAACTTATTCTTCATATAGGTTAAATAGATAATTTATTTTCCATCTGGGAATAAAATAAATGTCAGAAAAATGGACCTGAAAATTCTATACATACAGTTCTCAATTTCAGAAAAATTTTGTTTAGAACTTTAGGAATCTGACAAAGTGGACAATTATTATCTTTAAAAAAACAAAACAAGACTTGTTAATTTGAAACATAGTTAATAAAAATCCAGATAACCTTTACTTAGAAGATAAAATGATTTTTAATATATGTTTTTTGAAATTATCATTTCAAAGATTAAACACAAATAAAACATGTTTTTAAAAACTTCATAAAGCAGCAATAACTGTTTAAAAATCAATTTTACTTAGCTCAAGCGGAACAGCAACAAGCGCTCATTGCTTCGATTCATTGTAAGTTGGTAAGAACATATTACAGACATTTATGTCTGAGGCCAAACTTTAGCAAACATATAATATTTTCATACTTAACATTATGCAAATATTGAGCGAAAAATAGCATACATTAGCAGCATTTATAATGTTTTAAAAAATAAGATGGCTTATTTCTAATTATATCATCTATTTAAAACTAATTACCTGTTATAATTTTGATTGGCATTAGATTCGTTCAATACTCGATTTACAGTTGGTTTGACTTTGTTGACTTGCTTGGTTGAATTCATGACAGGAGTTGAATTTCGCAGATTCCTATTACCAACTTAAAACACAAATATGATTAGAAACTTACAAGATTACTTTAATTTGTCAATATAATTAAGCTCATCTTACCTGAGTCTTCCCTATCACGACCGATATCACCTAAAGTGCAGAAACATTTATTTGTCAAAATTTTTGAAAAACTTAAAAATAAAACTTGAAAACTTTTTTAACCTTATGGTAAATGATAAAATATAAATATGGATTGAGGAGGTTTATCAATACTTAAAACCATAATAAATACTACCTAAAATTTACAGATACAAAGTATTTAGTTTTTTCTGTGAATGTAGTCAAATCATTATACTTTAATTGTGTGATTAAGTCTGAAATTTAAGAATACTATTAGGTAGAAAAAAACAACTGCAACTACATATGGCCTTTGTCCTGCCTTAAGAGTTGAAAGGAAAAATTTTTGGTTTTATTCAAAATTAATTCATTAATTTAATTGAAGTTTTGATAGTAATAGGGCTAACAAAAATTAAAAAATTTTTGAAGGTAAGGATTCAACAGGTAAATGCTGTAAGGGATGATATACGTTTTTAAATTTTTATTAACTCTAAAATCTTCCCCAAACACAAATCTTACAAAATCCTGAGTCAGAGATTTATTAAAGGGGGATTCATCAACACAAAAATCAGTTAATAAACTTATAGGCAATCTAATATAAATAATTGAAATTTTGGATGAAAATTGACTTTTTTAATAAATAATATAATAAGGATAATGTAAGAAAATCACAAAGTGATTTGTAATATGATGAGAGTTTCCAAAAGGTGGATGAAAGAATAATTAATATAATAAATTTATAACGAAGAAAATAGACTTTACACACAAACCTATACCAAAAAAAAGTTTTTGGGAAAAAAACACAACAGAAATAAAGATATTTAAAAAAATAATTTAAAACCATTATTTTAATAAGCGAATTCTTCTTATTACCACAGATATCAATTGAATACTTAAATAGATAAATAAAAAGATTATTTTATTAATATAGTGTTTGAAACTAGAAAAAAACTATCATTTTTTTTTTCATAACGAAATTAAACTTAACTTTTCCAAGCTCATCAAATAAATGTATGTAATATAAAGAAATATATCAAAGAAATAGATCATAGAAGTAATAAGATCACTAAAATGATCAGATAACCAAAATTTTTAGATGGATGTTATTTTTAAAAACATGCAAAAAAAAAAAAATAATAGGGTTATTTACATGTCATGCACTGGGTTAATATCGGGTTAAAAAGAAGATATTGCAGCAATCAAACAGTATTATTTGCTAAAACATAATCACTCATTCACTTCAAAATTATATTTAAAAAAGAATTTTCACAATAACATATGAATGATAATGATAATTACTTCATCTTTATTTTATTTGAAATTTAGTAAAATAAAAAAAAAGTGTTTGTATCATTACTTTCTGAAATATGAACTTATGTTGGAAAACATTATCAGTTATTTTAATCTACTTTTGAAATTTCAACTGACATTTTGAATCTAAAGTTGGCCATAATCTTATTGGAAAAAAAAAAAAAAAAAAAAAAAAAACATCAAACAAGTGATATTGCTAAGAACCTTTGTTTCCAGTTGAAATGTCCATTTGAGAGATCCCTTCTTTGATACTTTAAGGAAAAAACATCACCATAACAACCAAGCATGCTCAAAGCACATGGAAAGTATAATGGTGGGATAAGCAAAATTTCAGAATTTGGTCATCTATGGTGTAGTAGACTTAAGCATAACAGCCTTTTATACCCATGGTCTCCGAATGCCGGGGTCACCTGTGGTGTAGTGGCTAGCATAACAGCCTTCTGTATCCAATGTCGCCAGTTCAAACCTGGCAGGTGGCCCTAGGACTTTTTAATGGGAGTAAAAACTCCTTGGGTATGCCATCCTTCATAAGACATAAAAAGGAGATCGCGAGCCTGTGCAATATCAGGGATTCATTAAAGATTCCTATACCCTAATTAAACCTGAATAGGCAAAATTTAGGACTCCCACTGCAGTATCTTCCAAATCAGCCACAGCAGCATAAAATGATGTTAAATTAAGAAACAAACAACTTCAAGATTTGATATTTATATTGCAATCGGCCAATAGAATAATCCTCCAACTCTCAATAAGATCAAATTAATATAAGATAGTAAGCGATATTACTTTGATTTTAATTCAATTTTATTATAATAATTATCAGATTGTCTAGTTGATTTTCAAAAATTTTTAATCAAAATCAATTTAGGCCACTTATAACTTAATTTAATGAAAATCATTCTTCATTATTATAGACCACTTTTTTTATTATAATTTTTAACAATTTACTGATCAGTCTTCAAAGACAAGAGAAGTTAAATTAAAGATATACGAATACTAAAAAACATTCCTCAAATTCTATCATAATTCAAATAGTATTAATGAACACAATTATTGTTTTGTATTTTAAAAAATTAATACTGGTTTGAAGCGATGAAGTATAATTTAAGGTAGATAGGTATTACATAAAAACTGAAATTTTCAAATTTAACACACAAGCTAAAAAACAAAAAAAGTTGTAAGAAATAATGTGATCAACAAAACTAAATCAGCTACCTCTGATATGTACTTTCTTGGGAAGTTCTGGTGTTGTAAATGAAGGAGCAAGATGGTGATCATCTGCAAGAGATACATCCCGCAATAAAAATTTAAAATTTATTACACAAAACATAATTTTAGATATTGGATTCAATACACATTAATATATCAGAATTAACCAAAAATAGGAAATGAATAAGCCAAAAATTTAATAGTATTAATAAAAAATTTAATAGATTAAAAACAAAATAAAAAAATATTTGCCTATTTTTATTTTTATTTTTTTATTCATAAGATCTTTCTTAAACACAGACCAGATACTTTGCCAGCCGGTTCTGAATAAAATTCTCATAACCTAATCTTAAACTAATTAAACACAAATATTATTTATTTGCAAAAGAATAATACAATCTTGGCAATCTTATTTTTAAAGTGTTGAAAATTGTATCCTCTTATTTATAGCTATTTCAGAAAAAAAAAGTATAAGTTTAAAAATGAAGTTAAAGAAATGCACCAAATTCTAAAGTATCTAAAATATCCAAAATAGTAAATTAATAAAATATCATACTTTATTTTCAACTACTATAATCTACATAGAACATATTTAGAAAATGCTACATGCTTGGCTAAATAAGCTGTGCATAAGGTGCATTATGTCTAGAGAACATGTGCAATAAAATCTACAGATTGAAATAAACACAAGCATTTTAGATTTTTAAATTTTAAATGACATTATTTTCCTTAAGAGAAAGAACTAACTTCTGCAGGATTTAATAATGAGGCCATATTTTTAACAACCTAACTTACTTGAGTATGTAATCTCCTCGCCTAATTAGACAGACAAAAGAAAAAAAAAGTTGAAACAAAAAAAATTAAATGTTACACCCCTCTCAAGTTTTTTTTTTTTTTTTATTATTTAAAATTCTAATGAATCACTTCTAAACATCAAAGCTAACTTCTACACACAGCGCTATCAATTAGTTTAAAACTTTATTTAATATAATCTATGATGGACTTTTCATTCAGCATTTACTTCTAATTATTTTATTTATATCCTAAACACAATGTTTAACAATATTCTTTAGAATTCCAAAACATGCCGAACAAGCTAACACATTGAATGTTATAACATTAACACAACATTGATATCAAGGATTAAATTAATGACATAATTTAAGTACAGTCACTATAAAAAAATAAATAAATAAATAAAACATAAACAATATCAACTGAACAAAAGTGCATATTTGATCAAAGTCACAATAGAAGAAGAGTGCCAAGTAAGTCATTGCCTATTTGTACCAAATCAAAATCAAATATAGCCCCTTCTAAACAATTTGCAACTCTTTTTAAAGCTTTTCACCAATAATATCCATTTTCTATACTTAAAAGGAATCAAAAAATAAAGAAAGAATCTTGCACTAGGGCACTTTCTCTCATATCACAAAAGAAATTCTATGGATTATGTAAGAAATGAAAATTAATAATTAAATAGATTTGGAGATAGTACAACAAGAATAATATACAACGACCAAAGAAAGGTATTTAAGCTTAAGCTGAATGGCAGAAGATTATTAAAATATATTTTATCTTCCGACAGGATAGTTTCAGTACAATGGTCTTAATGTTCGTTATCACAAGTAACATCAGGGCATCTCAGGCAACGTGAGAATTTCTAAATGTTATTTAAAAAAAATGTTACAAACACAACCCATGAAGGGTCAAGGGTTTTTTAGGGGTACATAGTAGGGATCTATTACGTTTCTAGTCCTAAGAATGTTTCCATGAGGAGGTGATTAGGCTGAGATCACGCTCAACTGCCAGACTTCCCCCAATTTATGGGTACCAACTTTATAGAGGCCAAGTAAGCCCCATTGGATAATTATCAAAGCTGGATTTGAACCTGGGACCCAAATATTAGCCCAGTGAGCTACACTGCTCCACAAGCCCAAATGTGGAAGAAGTATGTCAGCAATGTCAGGAGGCTTACAGATTTAACAATTACTTTAATATAAGTTATAGGCCTGAAAAGCAGTAAAAAAACATTACTGATATTAAGACAAGATTTTACAAATCGGAGGAGACTATACTTTGAGGTTTCTTAAGTCATCCGAGGAGGACTTCGTATAAGATCTTATGGCAGATCCTAAAATGAGGAAATAAATAAATTTAATTTTGAGGATATCAGTGATCAGGCAAGGGCTATTTTTGATTTAATCGAAGAAATAGGTTCAAATAGACTTCAAAATGCTGTACCTATATATTATATATATATATATATATATATATATATATTATATATATATATATATATATATATATAACTATATGCTACATATATATTATATACACATATGTATTTTAAATCATAGATTTTTATGAATGTATGGAAAAAGAAACATGCATTGTTTGTATTCCACTATCATCAAAAGAAAATGAAAAGAAGAATATATTTTTTTATTTTATCTTTCTATTAAGATTTATTTTAATTGAAGAAATAAATTTAAATAAAAAAACTAGACAGAAGAAATTTAGTAATTACAGTGAAATTAATTATACAAATTAATTTAGAAGTGAGACTTTGACAGATTTAGCACTTGTTTACTTTATCATAATTGATACAGTTGATAAATGTAATTTAAAATAAATAACATAACTGATTTCCACGACCGTGAAATTCCAAAGATTTAAAGAATTACATCAAACTTATAGACAGAACTGAGGAAAAAAAAGAAACATATGTTAAACTGAAACTACAAAAAACAAAAAAGAACAAGTTTGACAAAGATGATACCATAAAAACATAATGGTATTTCAAAACTTTGGAATGACATGGTACTAAAGTGGCACAATAAAAACTTGAATGTAGGGGTTATAATTAGCATTTGATCCTTACTTGCCCTGCCGACCATCTGAACTGCCCTCACTCCCTTCCTGAAGGTAGCCACTTCAACACACACACACAACAATGTTAGTCCCGAGCCAGATGCTAGAGTCATTTTATAGGCTCAATATTACATAAGTAAAAGTTGTTAGGCTTTCTCCATCACACTTCTCATTAAATGTGTGTGTTCAATTTTTCTTTTCTGTTCTTTTCAATTGTTAATGATCAATAATAATAAAAAGGAAAAAAAGCCTTCGTTACTGTAGCAATGCCATTCATATAAAGCATAAAAGTCATTCATTGAAAATTTTAAAAATATTTTTTACAATTGAAAATATAGGCCATTTCCGGTAATATGAAAGTTTTACTTAATAATTAAAAAACTTATACCATAATCTTAACCTTCTTAAAATGATAATGTACTACCAGAAACTGGTTATACATTTTCAAATAAAAATACGTAACATTTGCTTAAGAAAAATAAGTGAATTATTCAAAACTACATATAATAATAGAAGTAAGTAGTAACTAAATGAAAATGACCAAAGGCAAGACCTGAGATTTGAAAGCATCAGCAAATGTTAAAAATATTTATTTGGCATGGTTAGAAAAATATTAATAAAAATCGTAAGCTACAGCAACACTAAACAGAATTATTATTTGTTATCAAATATAAGCTTAGTAATTATATAAGCGAAGTAAAAGAATCCAACATGCGAAAATGCAAAAGCTTCATTAAAGTAGCAGGTTTTGAAAACACAATTACATATAATAGCATGTTGAATAATCGCAACATACTGCCATGACACAAGTCATTTGATTCAAATGTGATTTCTTCATCCATTGTTTTATATCTTAAGTCTTAAGTTTACTTGTTTTAAATCAGAAGTTAAAAAAAAAAATCCAATTAGATTAAAATAAAACTATTTAAAAAAATTAATTAATTTTTTTTTAAAGGTCCACACTGACATATGACAATTCAAACTTTAACGATGGACAGTTAGTAATAGGAAGAAACATTATTTAGACTCCCTTAACTACATGCAATCAATTATTGCATCAAACTAAAATAATTTTCGATTTTCATTCTTTGCCTATGATGAAAACCCGAGCAAATAGATATTTTATAGAAGTCAGCTTTGCCATCCAATTTTAATTTCTATAAATCACATTAAAATAAATAAACAATGAAACAATACAATAAAAAAATTGAAAACTAAATAAAAATAAAGTATAATATAAAAAATAAAAATAAAATATTTTCTACAAACTTAATGAAATGATTTTTTGTTCAATAGTACAATATTAGAATGATAATACTGATCTCAGATAATTTACATAAACAAACTAGAAGTTATCTATTCTCTCAAATAGAAATACACAAGTGCTTAAAAAATTCTACTTAAATAAAATTTCCAAGGAAAACTAAATTATCTTAATACAAACAAAAAAACAACAAGAAAAATAAATGTTGATTTAAGATTATTCATTTAACTGGATTTTAAATAAATACTTATTTTTTATAATTTTATGAAAAAATAAAATACGTAACATATTGATAACAAAAAAAAAAAAAATAATAATACATAGGGGTGATAAAAATGACCACTAAAGTAGGTGATTTCAGTTAAAAAAATAAAATAATCATGAGATCACCAAAAAAATACCATTTTTACATTACATAATTAAACTACATGGGACTGAAATGGCAAAGCCGACCTCATACAAATGGCATAAGCTAGAGGGCTCACTCTACAAACAGGACAAAAACGGACACGCATGGCAGGCATTTTGCGAATGGCAGTTATACGTTGCTCCCTACCATCGATATAACTCTGGTTAAGGTCCCCTTTGACCATTCCGGTCTGCATCATCAACATTCCAACATCTGTAAAAACATTTTAGTCACTTCCCAAATTGAATCCCCCTACTTTTAATTTCAAAAAATTAAAAAATAGAATAATTAACAAAGCTAATGGTAATGTTTTCATAAAAATTAAAAACTAGCTTTCAAAATTTATTAGCCCTAATTTTGATGTAAAATCTAGTCTGATTTCAACGTGAAATTGAAATATGAGATATTTTAAAAGAGAAGGAAAAATACTCTTTCCAAATTTATTGTAACTTTTTACAAATAAAATTTAATTCAAATGCAATAATTTGTATCCCTCTGGATAAATTTACATAAATAATCTATTTATTTTCATTAAATTAATACCTCATACAAAACAGCCAGAATCCTTCAAATCCTAAGATATTTCAATTGTAATTATTCCAATCAGAAAGTTAATGAATATGGAAAAGAATCCTCAAAATATTTTAATTAAAGCCTTTCTTCTAATATAAAGGAAACAAAATTTTAAATCTTTTCTAAACAAATTTAAACTTCTTATTTCAAATTTAAATATGACTTTTTTTTTAATCCTTATAAATTTTGGCTTGATTGAAAAATTACTGTAAAAAAAAATTAGAGCAGAGGATAACACTGATAGTTATCTGTGATGGCTTCAAATGAATATATTACAGTTACAATTGAAATAAAAAGGATTCAAATAAAACATAAAAATTTACTATGAGAGTTTTGTTCTAAAAAGTTCTGGCTAAGGTTTCAATTTAAGAGAAAAATACATTTAAATTCGTAAAGGATGCTAATGAAATGGAAAGAGATACATTCAATTGAAAAAAAAAAAAGTTGATCAAAACATACTTGAAAATATTATATTTCTTAAAAAACAGTCCATCACAAGAATTCAAAGTTTATATCGGTGTAGCTTTCAGGACTATCTACTATGTAACTGACAAGAACTGGAACATGAGATGAATCTGATACTCATTCATTCCAAAAATACTGTTTAGTGAATAATGATTTTTAAATTAGAAACAAAAATTAAATAATGGCCATTCTATATTAAAGTTTGATCAAATATCAGTATAATAATCAATATGATTAATTTCATAGTGCAATTACAACTAAGGCTATCAGGAATAAATTATTTAATAACGAGTAAATCGATTAGAACTTTTAAATCTCACAAAACAACTTTTAAGAACTAAATGCTAATTCTTAAAAGCTTCATTGCAACAAGAAAATTCAGGGACTCAATGATAGATGTTAAAAACTATGAGTAATACTAATCAATGTATATTCAGATCTCTCTTAACAACTAAATTTTGCTTAATAGTCAAAGAAAAGGAAACATCCAATTATGAAACCAAATTAAATCTTGGAGAATATAAACTAAAAAAATACTGATGGTCTATTAAAAATTCAGTAAATAATCTATTTCAAAACAGATTAAGAAGGAAACTAAAAGATGAGGAGGATAATGAGTGGGTATTTCATAACATTCTGATCCTCTTCTATCGTTATATGATTTGAGGATGCCCTCTGTAGAGCATGAACCACATTTCTTTTTCCTGTGTTAGCTCTATTCTATTCTAGTCCAACCAAATTACCTTTCCTGAATGCTTCCAAGATGGTAAGAAGTGATCCTCTAGCAATTTTTATCTGGATTCATTCTGAGAAAGTATCCAAACCATCTTATTTTATTTTCGTGAAGTGAGAATGGTTGACTGTGTGAGTAAGTGAAAGAAGTTAGTTCAGGGTGCAGTCAAAAGAACACACAATCAAGATAAATACTTAATTAACTGGTGCCGACGTTTTGGCCTAAATTATAGGCCTCCTACAGGGTGCTTTGAAGGAGAGCGTCAGAACAATGAAGCTTAGAGATTAGAAAATTTATTGAAACTCGAATTCATGTTCGGGGAACAATGTTTTTAAGGGGGAGAAGGATATATTAGAAAATTATGGAGGAGGAACAATATGAGAAGAAGGATTAGGAACATTGCTTTATTGTTCTGACACTCTCCTTCAAAGTGCCCTGAAGAAGGCCTATAATTTAGGCCGAAACGTCGGCACCAGTTTATTAAGTTTATATCTTAATTGTGTGTTATTTTGACTGCACCCTGAACTAACTTCTCCCACTTATTTTATTTTCCTTCAGAATGTATGCATACTTGTACTACTGATGGTATTACAGATCATACTCATCTGGCCTTTCCTTCGATTATTCTCAGATACCCCATTTCTATTGCCAGGAACTGGGTAATTTTTGATAACTTGGTTATCTCCCTATTACTCACAGAAAACCTCATGATTGAGAGATTTTTTCAGTGGATCCTTGTCTCTTTGACACTCACTCCAGTCAACCAGGCACCTGAGCAATCGAAATCCTAACACTACTCCAAGATTTGCCATTGATCTATGGAGTTTCCTACTTAACTACTCTGATGCATTATTACTATATATATTTTTTTTTTTGTATGGAGTTAATATCCATGTTGATGTTGGAAGTCTCTTCTTGCACAATGTTAAAATTTTATTCTAGGTTCCAATCATCGGTTGTAAGATGATCATAAGTGAAAACAAGCTTAGTTTAGGTTAAGAAGCCTGAGATGAAAGTGTTGCCAACCTAAGTTTGGTCTTCCTTAGTGCTTGGTCCACGACCAATATAAAGGAGTAACTTGTATCCCAGATGTATTATCTGTGTTATTTCAAATTCCTTGGACAAGTGATAGGCCCTTGGGACATTTCTCATCTTGAAATAAAGGATATTCTTAGCTAGGATCATGCCCATACCTATAGGGCTTGTTCAATATTTTTCTTTCTGTCTTTGACTGAGGGCTTTCCAGATCCAAAAGAAAACAAAAACCTCTATAATTTTTTCAACGGTGTTCTCCATGATCTGGTTAAAAATGAAAATTAGATCTCAAATGTTCCATAAAGTATCTAAATCCATCAGAGTAGGATAGCTATTCTTATCCTTGTTTAAACAATTCTTGAGAATCATTTACTGATCTCTGTTGTCCATGCAGCACATCATTTTGTGATTTATTTCATCCTAGATCTTAATTTTTTAATATAATTTCAATTAAACCGCTTGAATTTAATACAGAAGTCTTCCACCAGAAACCTGTAAGCTATAAACAAGACAAATATTGGTAGGCATGGAATGAGTAAAAAACCCTTAAAGACCATCAAAATGGTTCTAAATGAACTTAAAAGCTACAAAACCCAGAAGTGATAACACCATAGTTCCAAATAGTTTTGGTGATTGTATAGAAAAAATAATGGAAATATCTCAAGTATCCAATACTTGAGAGATAGTTAAAATAATTGTAACATAATGGAGTAAAAATGCTTTACTCAGTATAACATAAGAACTTCAACAGAATAGTAAACCATAAAGGATTTATTAATTATGATTAAGGTTTTCCCTGTTACCCTAAAGCAGACATCCCTTTTTTTTTTTTTGGCGGCACCTTTATAAGTTATCTATCAGGTGGCAGGAACTATCTGCTATTTTGTGAGATTTTGTTCAATGTGAATTGAGTATTGGTTACTATAAGGTAAGGAGAATATTTTGTCTGAAAAGTAGAATGAAATCCTACTAAAAGTCATATTTCTCGGTATTGCAAAACAGAGGTAGAGGTAGAGACCGCACAAAAACAAACATATTTATCTTTGAAATTATATAATAATATTAAATCCAAATATTTCTTTATTTGCATTTGTAAACTATATCCCACTATTCTTGCATAGGGTTCAATAGAAACGTAATGGATCAACTTTAGGGTTCCAATCCAGATGAAACCGACTAACATTCAGCAGAGAAACAATTTGGCCATAAGCAAGAATTTGAATCTGGTTTGAAAATATCAACAATAAGAGCAGTTTCTTTAGTTCAGCATTGAAATAAAGTTATTTATGACTTAATGTAATCAGAAAAAGTAAATTTCCTTAAACAAATTGTAAATAAAAATTAACGAAAGTTAAAAACACACCAAACTTTTCAAAAGTCCTTCTTTGATATAAGACAGAAGGATGAAAATAGCATACAGAAGATTTTATTTACCAGACCATGTTAATCACATGCTAATCTTCAAGTATTTCCGTTCTTCTACTTACCAGTAATTATTGAATCTTCTCCCGAAAATATCCATCTCTTTTTTATTAATTAGTGATGATTAGATCATAACATAAAATTTAGTAAATTAGCAATCACTTATAATCATTTCATTTTAAAGCAGTCGATATTATTAAAATCAACTAATTTATTCAGAAGAGCTGATAGTCGACATAAGTTAGTTTAATCATTGTTTATTCTTTTAAAATTTATTTCAAAAACTATTAATATTTAATGACAATTAAATTAATATAAAATCCATTCTTTTCTTAAGAAAGGTAATCGCTATATTTGATCTAAACAGGATTTGCAGTTTAAAATCTCTTTCTATCCGAAAATCAAGGAAGACATTTACCATTACTGAATAGCCAAGTACTCTCTTCAAGTATTCATGAGAGAGCAGTTATTCATATTTTTTGATTAAAAACATTATAAAAGCTTTTAATTCCTTTTTAAAACTTTTTAGGGAGGAAGAATCAACTTTTTGGTGAATGTTAGAAAAACATAACTTCTCTTTCAAGTATTTTTTCCAGTATATGTTAAAAATATACTTAAAAAATAAAAATAATAAATATCTGTAATATAATAATAAGTTACTAAATAAGATTTTTTTCTAAAATTTTATATTGAGTTTCCTAGACTCTTCCTCATATATTTCACTTTACAATTAGCAATTCAAAAATTAACTTAATAGACAAGATATAGATCAGAAAACTGAGATGCACCAAACATCCTGGAGCTGTGAGCTGGATATGACTCTACAGCTTCTTCCTTAACAAATGTGTTAATTTTAGTGATTAAAAACTTTATTCTGCTTCATATTTATCTTACTGCCCCTTCTATTCATGAAAACGAGAACCATTAAGAAAAGAAAAAATCTATATTTTAATTCGGAAAGTAGCATCCTTGATGAGTTAATATTAATAAAATTTAAAAAAAAGTTTCCAGAGTGGAAACACCCACTCATTGCTCTGTTTTCCCAAGATAGCAGCAATATTATTTGTTTCCTGATACAATCTTGGCATCCCACGATACCAAATATTTTATTTAAAGGCATGTTTTTGAACATCTTATAAAAAGATTAAACAAATTAATAACTTATTGCTTTTCTAAAAACTCTATCCTGTATTCAAAACCAGTCTCTAAACTGATATCTTATTTTAAAATATAATATACAATTACTCAGGAATGATTCCACAACATTACTATAAATATAAAGAAAAATAGATGAACAATGACTTGAATGATTATAAAAAAATGCACTAATAACTTAAGTTTATATTTATACAATACAGATTTGTATAAAATATATGTAGCGATGAAATTCAATAAATACAATGCAATAGTCTCCCGAGGAGTAGTTAATACCTCTCTAATTCCAGCACCTCATTATCATTTTATTTATTTTTGGTGGTGGAAAAATAATTTTATTTTATTTGATAGTAAATGAATCTAAAGTCATGTACTTTAATAAAGCCTAGAAACACAAGGGTTTATCCTATTTAAAATCAGTACTACAATAATATGTGCATCCATACAATTCGAGAGGATGTCTTGGTTCAAGAGAAAATGAAACAAAATACTATAAACAATGGCCTTTTATTAAGTTCTCCCTCAGCACTTAAGTATTAAACGCTGAAGCAATAAAATTATATTATGTAAAAAAAATCGCAAATACTAAGGATAAAAATGAGTTTTATTTTCTATTTGTGTCAATGAATAGATTACTTATTTACAATCAAGCTAATACAAATATGAGTAACTCATATAATCATTATGCAAGTCTTGAATATAATAATATTTTCAAAAACCTGCTAATGAAAATAAAATTTAAAACATGTACAAAAATTTAAAAGTAGATATAAAATCATCAAAATTGAAATATTTCTCAATAAAGCCGTTACATTTTTTTTTTTTTTTTTTTTTTATTCATCAAGAATTCCATGAATGATTTTATTCAACCACTTCCTTACTGTTGAGATTAATATTAAAAAATAATGACTAATATTAAATAAATTTATGCTTTGAAAAACTATTTATAAGTATTAATTTAAATTTTGAACAGTAATAATAATGTAATTACAAGGTAATCAAATATATATTTTAATTACGTCAAAGTTTAGCTATTTCTTCACAAATGTACTCGTACTTGTCAGTGTAGCTGGTAAAATTAAACATTAACTTTTATTTTTTATCAAAATCATATTCATATTTTTTTTTAAATTAAATTAAGGAAACTCTATTATTAAAATGTAAAGATAGTTGCCTTGAAACAGAAAAAAAATATTAGGCAATAAAATGTGCAATGTATTTTAAAAAGGACTACATCATTCATTATTGAAAGATACTATGATAATGATATGCAACATTCATTAGTATAAAGAAATAAAGATCTGTTTGTCTCACTTTTCATTTTGTACAAAAGTTGATATCAGTATATTTTTTAACTTTGAGTTTTAAAACAAACAAATCTTTCTGAATTAATGCAATTTCAAATACCAATGAACTCTAAATGCTACCTAATGCGATACCACTTTATATTTTCAAAAGGTGGCCAAATATTGTTGACAACTGAGAAAGAAAAAAATGACTGATATATGTATAGTTTTTAAAATTTACGTTATCAAGATTACTTACAGTTTTTGCACTTGCATTTCTTTATCAATGTTTCATCTTTAATGTCATCATGACAAGCCTTGCAATAAAACCATGCTCTGAAAAAATAAAAATAATATATATCTTGATAAAAGTTTTTTTTTTTTTAAAACTTGTTTAGGTCAATTTACTCTAAAATATAACATTATATACACATCAAATAGTTAAAACTAGTATTTTGACAAAATGCTACTCCTAAGATGCTTTTGGAAAAAATAGCACTGATTAGCTATTGCAATTCTCCTGTCCAACCCACGGTCGATGCTATGTTTTGACTTTACTAATGGGCGCAGATAGATGAACTCAACTCCACATGGCACCAATCATAATTGGTTCTACCTTGTTAGACAAGAGGACAGGATGGACATTTTGTCTATTTTGGAGATGATTTTACGAGCCTGATTTGCTCCGCCAACCCTTCCAGAAGCTTGTAATTGCTTCATGTACTATTGTAAAGGATCTTCCCATAATGTCAATATCAACTGCGAATCAAAGAATTTTAGGTCTTTTGATTAAGGAGGGTTCCTGCAGACTCAATACCAGTGTCTCTTATTGCCTTTTCAAGTGAGAAATTGAATGCTATACATGCCAGAGCATCAATGTTGTAAACCTCTTTGATAGATCATCTTGCACTTGTATGAAACATTTTTATCTACCATTGTCAACAAGCCTTAAAGTTTTGTCTTATCCATATTCATTTCTATCATGGCTTTGTATGCCTGCTTGAAGTCAATGAAGATGTGATGCGTGCCAGTTTTGAATTTACCCTCAATAAATCTTCCCTGGTATTTCCCAATTTCAAGGCAAATACCCCTATAATTATTGCATTGAAAGGTTCAAAAATTTACTTTTAAGGGATTAATAACCACAGTTAAAGGAGTGTCAGGAGATTAATATTAATGAATTTGAAGGTGACGAACAGGGTCAAAATCTTTCTTTCTACCAGACTAACTATAATACAGTACAAGAGATTGCTCTGGCCTTGAATGTGTCACAAACAAGTATAGAAAACCATTTGCACAAGATCGGCTGTGTTACCAGGCAGTTTGGGTCCCTCACTCTTGAGAGAGAGAGCCAAATTCAACTTGGCAACACGCATTTCTGTTTGTGATTCACTACGGAAACAGCAACAAAACTAATCATTTTTGAAAATGTTGGTAACAGGAAATGAAAAATGGATATTTTATCACAATGTAGTCTGTAGAAAATCTTGGAGACCTAGTAGTGAGGCTTCTAGAAGAATATCAAAACTCCAGATTGCATACAAAGAAGATAATGCTTTCCAAATTGTGGGATTTCAATGATGTTATTTTCTATAAGCTATTGCCATCAGGCTAAAAACAATTTAAGTGATTATTTACTATCAACAAAATTGTATTAATCAATTAAAAATAAACGCCCAGAACTGGAAAATCAGGAGAGGGTTGTATTCTACCAAGACAACACTACAAGTAGACAGTCGTTGGTGATACCGGCATCAAGCTTTCAAGTTCATTACTCTTCATACAACCGTTTCTTTTCTAAACTAAAAAAAAAAAGTGAGTCTAACAAATATTCTCATTTTAATTAAATTAAAATTCCCAGCCTAAACAGTTAGAATAAAAGTGTTTACACATTCCATACCTTTTAACTTCATCAGCAGATTGTGCTATGAAAAATCCCTGGGTATTAGCTGATATCTTTGCTCCACGGGGTTAATGGAAATTTTGCTGTCACTCCCATCTTCACCTTTTATTTCAATGGCAAGAAGTAAAAGTTTCAGTTTAGTGAAACATAACCTGTATTCAAAGGCTGTTGTAAATTATTTGGTATAATAAACACTTAAATTAATAAAACAAACTAAATTTTCAACTTAAAATTATAATGCCTAAAAGTCTAAATAACTTATAAATGTTCAAATTACATGGTAATCAAGATAACAAATTAATTTTTATTAATCGAAGAATTCTAATCTAATAAATCAATAATTTGTAGTAACTAATACAATTAGTAAATATTCACTACACACATTAGTTATTTTGAATTTTATCTTAAGCAATGAATCATTTAATACAAAAAACTTATATTATGTAACATAAGTCCCAAAAAAATAATTTTTGAGAGATTAATTGAATAATTCCTATTTTTTAAAATGAATTGCTATGTTGCAAGAAGTTTTTATTTGAATGAAGAAAAAAAACAGTTCATCGTAATAATTATTTTATTTTGCTTTAAAAGTAATTAATAAGAAAACTTACCATTCACTTTCTTGACCTATTATTGTAAATCAAAAGTTTTGTTTTAAAAATATATGTAATTTTTGCTATTTTAATAAAAATCCTGTGAGAGAGACCATGGATACCATGGAAAGAAGGTTTTAGCCTCCAACAAGAATCCATAGCTTAAAATATTTTCTTCTCAAAATATTAAGAACTTTTGAAAATATCCTGATATTTTCATCGACTTTAAATAACTAAATTTTTAATATTCTATTCAAAATCCAATCTTCTTACATACTTATTAAGCAATCTGTGATGTTTTAGGTATCAGTGAAGATTAAAAACCTGAAGATGAAAGTTCGATTATTGAGATCTAAGAGAAATTTCTTAAAAAAGAGAGGCAACTTAGCCACTTCATAATAATAAAAGTTGTAGCATAAAAACAAGCAGGCTTGGTATAGAAAACTATAACAAGACAATAAAGGATTAAAAAGTAGCTTATTATCACACACTTTCTGATCTAGATAGAAAATAAGATTGCATCTTATTGGTTACTGATTTGGTTCTTTTTTTGTAATAACAGAACAAAATTTAATTAATTTTGGGCTTTAGATAGTAAAGAGAAAAAAATTATTTGTCTGCTTTACATGAAATTCATAAGGTTCAATACTGTTGTTTTCGATTTCAAAATAATGTTGAAATTTGTGAATAGCACAGCCACATGGCTCAATATCATTGAAACTAGGCAATCCCTAAAAAACAGCATGATAGATGGAATAAAAGCTACGTATCAACTTGAATTTTCCACTCTGGAGAAATGCATCCCTATTGCTCTCAGAGTCAATCAGAAACAGGTGGCTCACTCTCAGAATTATCTAACAATTTTTCACACTATTTACCCTCAAGTAGACACCCTCGTAAAGAACTTATTGTCAAAATGTACGTATTTCCTCAAACAATTAAATTATGTAGAGAGCATTTTTACTTTCACTTATCTGTATATGCAATAAGGGGAGCCCGTGGCTGAGTGGCTAGCGTGCTAGTCTCTCATGCTAGAGGTTCTGAGTTCAAATCCCAGTCCCGACGGGGCTTTTATAAGGATACAATTAAATGGAGATTCACTCACAGCCTCTCCCCTGGGTATGTGAGACCCCTCAGCCAAATGGTGGCCACTCACAAAAATAGGCGTAAGGAGTGATGACCTACCCTGTAAACTTTCATCGTGAATCGTGAGTAGGCGAAAGGCCTACACGGTCTGTCGCGCCAGAGAAAAAAAAAAAGAAAAAAAAAGTATATGCAATGTATAGCAAAGGAAAGTATTGCGAACGTGAAAATTTTAGAATTCCAGTTTTCAACGGAACTTACACGTTTTAAGGTCCACTGAGTTTAAATAACGAAGTCCCGAAAAAAGGTCTGTGTGTGTGTTCGTATGTGTTAAGTCTAGTAGAAAAACAAAAAAACATACAAAACTGAAATTTCATATTTAATTCAACTATAAGTCGAGAAGTTACAGCAACTTTTTCACTAAAATCGGCTGACTGAAAGTGGTAATTTATACCATGCTCTTGCACCTTTTTACGATTTTCTCAAAAACGGCTCTAACGATTTTGATTAAACTCGCTATATTGATGTAAAATTTTATGGGCTTTGATATCATGTAGGTTTCATTGCGATTAAAATAGTCAAAAGAGGTTAAGTGCAGATATTTTAAATGTTCTTCCTCTAAACTACCTTTAATTTTAAAAGATTAACCGTTAATCCCAAAAGATTAACAAAATCATGTTAATGACATTAATGAAGGACGGCTAAATATAGAAGTTGGACAAATTTGATGACCAACTAAAGGATAAAAGAGCCAAACTATTTTTTAATGTAATTTTTTTGTTTTGTTTTTTTATAATAAGGACAGTAATATAGAAGTATAATATACTGTTGGAAAGAGAAAGATTTTAGAAAAAATATTATCTGATACACGAAGCTGTAAAAGGTAATATAAAATGACAAATAGGGAATAAACTTATTACTGATTAACAATTTAATATAGTTATATTATTTAATGTAGATCATATGTTTCCAACAAAAATAAAAACACGTTTTATTAAAATTGACTTAAAATATTTTTCAAATTGAAGTAAGTATATTTACTAGTTTTTAAATTTATTTTAACTAGGTGTAGATTCTTTAAGGAGAAGGTCAAAGTCTAAGAATAAGGTTGGAGGCTGATATTTAACTTCACCACTATTTTATTAAGTATTGATCATACTTAATAAATAGAATAGTGGTGAAGTTTATCAACTTTATTCTTTGATTATAACATTAGAGGTAAGGGAAAGTCGTGTGTTGCCTGCACCAGATTTTTTATATATATACTGCTACTTATTTTTCATACAGGAATCTCACAAAATGGTCTAGAACAAACCTTATGCTTACAATTTAGTAATATTAGATGAAACTTCAAAAGAGTCTCAAAAATCAAACTTTCTACAGGTTTAAAACCAGTTACCCTACCTATATTGTCATGAGTACTTAAGCAGTGCTGTTTCTTAAGTGTTATTGATGATATATATTATAGTTGAATAAGCCATTTCCAAAACAGACACAAATTTAACAAACAATATGTGTGTAAGAAGGCTCTTTTTCAATCTATTGTTAAACTATCAAAAAATACATCACTCAATGAAATTAAATGAAATTGTTGTTTAGCTTTTATTAGTAATATAATAAAATTATATAACAATGTCATTATATATATATATATATATATATTATATATATATATATATATATATATATATATATATATATATATATATATTACTTTTTTTATTTTTTTCTAGTGTTATAAATGGATAAAACAAAAAAAGGTTTTCTTACTTTGTTATTGCAAAATCAGTAGAGAATATGATTCACTGTGTTATTTATGAACTTTCCTGTTTTATTACCTTCTTCCATCTTTCAAAAAGCCTTACTATACCCTCTTTCCAAAATTGTTGAGGCTTAGATAAAAAATTGGCATCCAAGAAAGAAAAATGGGACACCTTAATATTATAGGAGGTCAACAATCGATATTCATTATAATACCTGTATATAATAAAACTCCAAAAAGATCTTTTTGTTTATTTATTTGTATCTGTTTTGTTGTTTTTCAATTAACTGTAATGACGACTATGGCTTCTTAAATGAACAATTATAAATAAAGTAATAAAATTATAATAATATAATATTTTAAATGCTGAATTAACTTGGACATAAAAATTAAGAATTATATAAATGAAAATTTATAAGAAATTTTAATACTTTTTTCTATTAACCTTAACTTAATAATTAAAACAGAACAAACGAGCAATAACATTTAATAAACATATTCATGCATTTCATTCCGGCTAATGGATCATGCACATCCAGACATGCAAATTTTATGAGATAGAAAAATTGATAATAAGATTACAGAGATTAAAGGAAATCATGAGGTAAAAAAGAATAGACATTGATGTTGAATGAAATATAATAATTATCGTAGACTTTAAATTTGCAAACATCCAAAACCCAACCTTTTAGTTATTTTAACAAATTAAAGGTAAGAAAAGTAAAATTTAGAATTACTTAATGTCTAAACCCATTGGTGTTCAACAATTACATATAATAATCACAATATTTTTTTAAGCTAAATCAATCATTTATAACAATTCTATGTTATTGAGCTTTATAAATTAACACTTATTTACTAACATATACTCTATTGCTATTAATAACCATAATGGGTGCATTTATAATTTTTGTATAGTTACTTTTAAGGTACTGGAATTAATATATGTATATGTGTTATTTTAATATTAGTAATTTTGCTATATAATGTACTATTTCTAAACTAATCATATCACATCTAAAATGCCTATCTTAAATCTTAGAAACATATTTAGTGGACCACTTAATAAAATAATTAATTTGAATAAATAATTTGTGAATTTGAATTGTTTGACAATGATCTAAGTAACAATTTTAAAACATCACTTCCTATTTATAAACGAAATAGGAGATGGTAATGATGTATTCTGATTTGTCATGAATCAACCAGAGAGTTTCATCCCAAAGAGCCTAGCGGAATAAGCATGTGAAATCTGCCCCTGCTTATATCAGAACCAGATTTACACCATTGATTCACATCTATGAGAAACAACCTTTTGCAGATTTTTAGCTATTTAATCCTTATGGAAGGGAAGTTATGGAGTTATGGAAGATTAATTAAAAATGGAGGTCCAGTATTAAGATATGATTATAAAGGTTGGATATAGTTTTTGTTTTTAAAGACCCCAAGCAGTCCATATCCTTCAAAATAAGGCAGGAAATTCAGTAGATAAATAAGCTACAGACTTCTAGTTAACTCAGAGTTTAAATCTGATAAATAAAAACAGAACTCAAAGTAACAATATCTTCACAATATAAATGAAAAAACATAAAGCAATTTGCAAGGAAATTAATTTGAATATTATTTAAAAAACATTAGTTATGTATTTAGATAATTTAAAGCACTTAAGGTTAGTAAAACTTCTAATAATTTTATGAAGTGATCCACTTTGAAATTTGAGCAATGTATTTGGTACTTGTTTTGGTTTAAAATTGACCTTCAAACTAGAAGCGAATGAAAATGAAAATAAAAATTCAATTACTAAGAATTTACAAACAAAAAAATTCTTAAATAACAAAACACTTAAATTAATGTACTAATATTCTAAATTCATATTGAATAAGCGATATACTCTGGTGCAAAAATAATTTTTTTTAAATTTGAGTGTTTTACACAATAGTAAGAAAATAAATATATATGTTCATGTAAGCAAATGGTTTAAAAAGTGATTTTGACATTGCACTTTAAAAATAAATAAAAATATAAAAATGTAGATACTGCTTCAAATATCATGTTTTTATTTTATTTTTTGTGTAATGTAAGTATCTACACGCAATTAAAATTTTTCAAAGATGTATTCAGTAAACAGGTGTTCCTTAAGTAAATTCAATGTTATTGTAATACTTATCATATTAATATAAATATTCCTAATATGGAAATGATATAATATTTCAGATTATTCAGGCCTATAATTTTACTTCCACTCATTTATTAATGGAGAACACTATAAAGAAAAGTATTGCCATCTTAAAAAAAAAAAATTCCCTGGTTTTCAATGGAAATAACTGTTTTAAGGTCCTTTTGTCTCTGAGACTATAAGTGTGTGTATGTGGTACGCCTAGTTCAAAAATGAACAGTCATGAAATTAGATATTCAAGATAAATAGATATATGACTAGGATATTCAAGCATCTTTTTCATCAAAATCGGCTGAACGAAACTGCTACTTCATACCATGTATTTATATGCATTTTTTTAAAAACAGCTTTTATCTTTATTTATTTATTTTTCCCATCTAAAGTACTTAGAATTTTGTTTATTTTAAATAATTGACCATTTCTCTTATTTATTACTAATAAAAAATGTGTAAATATGAACTGTGAAAGAATTTCATAATTAACTAAAACAAATATTTTTCAGATAATTTCTTGTTTATGGTGATAGGTGAAATATATTGTAGGGAAAACTAAAAAACAATAAAAAAAAAAAAAAAGCCTAGATTACCATGTTGTCAAAGCTCATAGAGAGTGATAAAAACTGCATAATTTGAAGTGACTGTTAAGGACAATAAAAAACAAAAGAATCTATGTGACTTTTGATAAAACCAATATTTGCACATGAATCTTGCTTTTAAGAAGCTGAGGCTACTGGTATTGCAGTGCAACTATATGTTATAATCGAATTTATTTTTTCATAAGTTAGGTCCACATTTAAAAATTATTAAAGATATAACCAAAGCATAAAAAAACCTGGTTGGATCAAACACATGAAAACCAGGATTATACATGAAACTTAATGAATGATAGAATAAAAGTATCTGCAATTCAAGCAACTTCCTGAATGGAATAACAAAAGATGTCAGTATCTCAATATAAATAATTATTGTTTAAGGTTACTGAATACATCTCTAGAAGTATTTGATATGGACTGTGCAGATGTGTAAACAAAATAAAACTAAGACAACTTTTTAAAAAATAATTGTGAAGTGTAAATATAATCAAAAAATCTATAGCAAGGAATAATGACGAAGTTTTAAAAGTATATTTTAAGTAATTGTACTTTCTTAACAAAAAAAAAAAAAAAATATTTATGCAATATTAAAAATATGAACACATATAAGAATTGACAAATTTCAGTGCAATATGAGTGTAATTAGAAATGAGCGGCAAACTATTCCATTGGAAACTATCACACAATATTTATGAAAAAAAAAAATCTTTAAAATGCTATGATTCAGTCAAAGCCCAGAATACATTATCTATAACACTAAGCAATTCTGCAAATAAAAAGTAATAATATCTAACATTTTTTGTAGATTGGGTGAGTTTGATTGACATTGAAAAAATTACATAAAAACAAATTATCAATCACGTTAATAAGATAATTTGGATTTTTTTCAAGGGCTACTAGAATATATTGATTATAACATTAACTATATAGTTTCTATTTATCCATTAAATAAAAAATTAATTAATGCATTTTTCTTTATGTTTCACATTAATAAGTCGATGAATAGGAAATCCTTATTTTAAAATCAGGGTCAAAAGTATTGGTGTAGTTTTATGAATATTGTGTTACATTATAACTTTTATAATAGAAATATATTTTGAGCAATCCATAATACCATCTATAAATTCAAGAGATCTCACTCCATCAACATATATAAAACACCAATATTTCTTCAGCAGTATTTCTTCGACTGTACATTTTTTGACTTGCATGAACATCCAAAAATCCAACTCAATGTTATGAGTGATTAAATCATATTATTTAATAAAATAACTAGTAGTTCTGAACTTGTGAGCAACAGTTTAATATTTATCTGTTCTGTCTCTAGACCAATGGCTATGCAGGTAAGAGATTTGTCCGTGAAAACACTCAACCACCAGGTTTTAACCCCAATTTTCAAATATCAGCTTTATAAAGACTAGGTGGGACTCAGGAGGATCTACTGATCTCAGGTTCACCCAGAATTAATAAAACAGAATGGATGTCCTGTCACAGCCAGACTCGAATCTGGTACTAGTTTTGTAGCCTGGTGTGTTACCCACTGAACTACCTGACTCCCAGTTTTTCAATTATTAACAATTATTTTATTAAATTACAAATAATTATTTTATTGAATTATTTAAGTAATTGAAATATTTTAATGTTATTTATTTTAAAACAAGTGTATACCCACTTTTTTTCGGGCGTAATAATCTAGAAATTTATCGCCCTAAAACACCTTACCTACCTACCTACCCACTTTTTATTCTGAATGTAAAACTAATCTATTTTTGGTAGAATTTCAGAGTACGTATGATGTTCCCTACACTGAAGTTTCATAAAATGAGCCTATGCCAAAATGAAGAATAAATCAGTTGCACAAAACCTGGGCTGTTAATTGGATAAGGTTATGGATAACCTTAGAGCATCAAGACTTTACATTAGGCCAAATTTAATTTATTTGTTTGCTCTTAGGTTCTGGTAAATCTTATTTTGAAATAGTGATCAATCTTAGTTCACTAAAGTTTACTGTCACAGATTTAAACCAACATACTGTCTTGCTGTTTTCAATGAAGATAGAAATCAATGCACTGATCGGTAAGAATTATTCAAAATATATAATGCTCTGTTAATTTCGTATACCAGCTAATTTTTTAAAACAATGCAAATCATACACAAAGTAAAAAACAAATACAATTTACACAGACAAACATATACAATTATATTATCTTATGGTAAGGTTTAAAATTTATTTCAATCATAGTTTGAGCGATCACAAGCGATTTGTGTATGTTTCTTGAAAAATGCATTATTAATTCACAATCATAAAAAAAAAAAAAAAAAAAAAAAAAAAAATGTATTATACATAAACAGAAACTATATTAAAGGTTAAACAAGAATTAATAAGATTTTCGATCAGCATTAATTGGAAAAATAATGATTAGTAATTATTAAATATATAAGATAGTTATTAAAAGAATAAAATAAGTAAATATGCTAAGTAAGAAATATTGTACTTCAATTCTTATTTTATATAGTGATTAGTAAATCACTGAGTATGGTTCCAAGATGAATATTATTCGTAAAAGAAAATATAAAAGTTATCAGAAGAATGAATCATAAAATTTTGCATTATATTTACAATTACTGTTATCGCTAAGTAACATTTTATAATACAATCTTCAAATTTCTTACTTAGCAAAGTTCTTGTTTCATTTTAAATGCCAGGAAGATTATTATACATCAATTGTACTTATTAATAAGTATGAATTAGGTTCGAAAAACCCACACCTCACCCAATCCTTATTTTACATAAATGGTTAGTAAAAGAAGATTGATGTCTAAATGTCGAAAGGGACTTACTCGCTGGCTTGCGGGAAGGTCATGGCAGTAAACGAAGGGGATAAAGTCTCTGTGTACATCTCACAACCAGTTCCTTGGAGATAATCATTCTGCCAAGCCTGAGTGTCAGGTGACTGAAATTCATTTGTCCACATAGACAGTCGTTAAATACGACCTTAAGGCTTTGCTGTTATTGGAGACTGGGACTTGAGAGGAAAGGAAAATGGAAGAGACAATGTCAGCACAATATATTTCTTCTTTATCATTTAAGCTTATACCAATAAAAGATTTCTTGCTTCAGAAATAAAAAGGAATATTTTTATAAATTATTGCGTTAAAAGAAAAAATATATGTGATAAAAGTCTTGGTACTAAACAACAAACCACTAACTTAAGATAGATTCGCAGGATTCGAGTTTATTTTAATCTTTAACTTTAATCTCTGCAACCAATCTGTTAAAAACAGACTGTTGATATAAAAATAACAAGAGTTCACTTGAAATGTTTTATTCATGAGTTGTTAATAAAAAATAAATTTTAATATAGAAAAAATTAAATGAAATATATTCTATTTATTATCAACAAAATACACTACTAAGATATATAATAAAGAAGTCTATGTTTCTGTTGTTATTAGATTATAAATAAAAACAAAGAAATACAGAATAGGGTAAAGTAGGTATGATAGGGAAGAATCATAATAAGCTAAGATAATTACCCCAATCAAAGGATTGTTAAAGGTAAGAAAAAGAGATAAAAATGGACAAGAACACACATTACTTTAATTTATAAAATAAAAGGAAGCAATTATAATTTAAGGACTCCTTAATAATTACAATATCATCAAATGGATAAAAAAAAATTATTTTTTGTTCATTTGATACAATACCTAATAACAAACCATGATTCATAAATGAAATGGATCAAATTAGTTCTAATACACAATTCAATACTACTTAAAATACAACATCTGGCCTTTACAAATGCTGCTCTTGTCAAACCTTAAGAGAAAAAAAAAGTCACCAACACATTTTTAAATTATGAAAAATATTTAATATAATCTAATATTTTAGTAAAAGAAAATAAAAACTCAGGAAAGTTTTTTTTCAAGCCTCTTTACTTCCTTAAAAATATTAACCACAGCAATGCTTAATTTATTGTATCATCTTAAAAAAAACAAAAAACCTATATAACAAAACAAAACCTATACCTCATTAAAGTTTAACCCTTTAACAATTAAACATTTATGTTCATAGATTATAGGTTATAATAAAAAAAAAAAAAAAAAAAAAAAAAAAAACAGTCATTAAATTTAACAACTAGCTGTTATTAAAATTCAATTAAGTGCTCGATATTTGCAAAACATTCAACATGGAAGCGCTTAGCAAATGCAACTATATATATTTTTGTGACATAATCAATGTAATACATAAATAAGAATATCAGTACATAGAATGTACTTCCAGCATACAATAGATCAACATTGAGAAGCGTTTGTCACACTTAATAAAAAATAAATAAAAGAAGCCAAAGAAAGAAGAACAAAATCCCAGCATTCTTGGTTCAATGCAAAACTGTGTTGGACAGCAAGAGGAACCTTGTCCGCTTAATGCAAATTAAGACAATTCAAATGAAGACAAGATTGTAGATTGCAAATTTGAGCGAGAGCAGTGTGTAGTGACACATATGAGATCATGTGACGCATCTATCACAAACACTTGGAATGATTTTTTAATGAGAACTTTTTAAATGTTTAATTTCATTTTCACTGATCTACCACTCCTTTTTTGAACCAGAGTCTAACATACACAAAGTATTAATTATAGGTTTAAAATTACATTCCAGAAGTTAGAAAATAAAATTGATTCATAATTTTGAAAGAGGAGACAACATACACATAGGGGAGAGTGCAATGCTTTAAATAGTCATACCACATATTGCATCTGTAAAGGTACTTAATAAGTTTTGGAAGGTATAAAACTTAGTAGGATAAAAGGGCACAGGTTTCAGCATGAAAAAATAAATAGGGAAACAGAAAAAAGTAAGAGAAATGAGAAATATTGATGTGACGAACTACTTGTAGTAATAGAAACAATAAGGGACTAAAAATCATTCCAATCGCTTGTAACGAAGAAGCGCCAACTTTTCTTTTTTGTTTTTCACAGGGAACTTACTCTGTTGCCTGAGCGAAAGGCATTCCAATGAACGTAGGGCTTAAAGATTCTGTGTACATTTCCATGCCCGTTCCTCGCAGATAGTCATTCTGCCAAGCCTGCATGTCTACTGCTTGGGCACATCGTGCATTCTATAAAACCTTTTAAGTTAGCTGCATCACTTTGTTTATGTTATAGTTGAAATTGTTTATCTTTTTTTTTTTTTTTTTTTGCTTCTTTTTTTAAACTAATATTTCATAAAATGGTTATATTTATTAAAATACAGAAAAAAAACTTCATAGAATGTATACAAATTACTTATTATTTTCAACTACAATTACTAATGTTATTATTATGATAAACTTTCTTAACCTACTAAAAAGAAAGAATCAATATCATGCATCAGTACAACTGTGTTGAAAGTAAAACTTTAGGATACATATTTAATAAGAGACAGAAACTGAGTAAAATCTTATTTTAGATTTATTACTTTTTACTTTGATTAATAAACCAAAAGTGAGTTAAATGAAAAATGAGAGATTTAAACCCTTCCTTAAATCACAATGATATGTTCCATAAAGGAATGAATTTACAATAAACTTACATTGCTTACATTTCAATCATATATATACATTATGATATACTGTTCTAGATGAGGAAAGAAAAAATAATAAAAAATATTAATAATTAAAATTGCTAAGGGTTGATCATACCCTAAACGCGCATAATGATTTTACAAAACTAAGATTGCTAATTATAAACATTGGTTTATAAAAATATTTTAAAATCATTGGGAAATAAGAAGTTGACAAACAAAGAAAAAAGTTTTTGGATTGTTTTTTAAAAATAATTTATAATTATCGATTTTCATCAGAGAAAAAAATAATTTATTGTGTTAATTAAAATTTTGATAACAGGACATTGTGAATTTGCTATTTATTGCGATTGTTAAGGTTTTAATGTTGACTATATTTATGGTTAAATGTTTCACTTCCAATAGTTAGTCAAATTGGACTTCAAGCCACCACGATCACTTCAGTCATACAATAAATAAATATATATATATGGCTAAAATATTTAAAATGTGAGTTAATTCCTAAATCATTTCTTTATGGATGTCTTAGTTTCAGGCATTTGCCAGTATGCTTTTGTGTTTATGTATTTTTTAATTTTATTTTGTATTTAATTTATTTTGGAACATTTTCAGAGATTTCAAATTTATTTCTAATCTTTATTAAATAATAAAGTATCTATATCATAAAGTAATTATGTAAGGTAATAGTAACTGGAAGATTACCACAGTGGAAGTGAATTTTAATTCTATATTTTCATTCAATAAACTGTAACATTTTTTTTCCTTTGATTTATTTTTCTTTATCTTCCTCATTTTGCCATCTCTAACGTTGAGGAGCCATTATTCAGAACAGCCACTTTCCTGGTCTCAGCTTAAGAGCTTCATTTGATCCAGGGATTTTCCTGTTCCACCTCCAATTTTCCTATTGTATATCCTTAAGCACTGATTCAATTCCATGAAGACTGCCCATACCCAAGGCTAGGTAAACAACTCTGAATTTACTTTACTGCAGATGTCTATTTACGTCAGAGCTAATGCTAAAGGAATATACCCTCAGGGCAACTGATGGTTGGTCTATACCTCCGCAGCAGCCTTAGGTCTTCTTTATTCAACTTCAGGAACATTAAATTATTATTTCAAGTTATAATATATATATATACACAAATAGTATGAATTGATTAATAACTTTGAACATAAACAAATAAATGATAAAACATTGTGCATTGATTCAGTTCTTGATCGTGTACAAAAATTTAGCTATTCTGAAGTGTTATTCTTATATTTATTAAATTCTTTTTCTATTCTATCTTCCTCTAATGCCATTATTTTTTCTATTTTTTTGACAAAGCTTGAAAACATTTTGAGTTGGAAAACGACTTCCAGTCTCTGCTTATCCACTTCATCTGGTTGAAGGATTTTCCACTTCTACTTTTAATCTTCTGTACAAATTCCTGGTGTAAAATTCTGGGACATCCATGTGGCCTGCTTCCAGTGGGCTGAGTCTCTAATAACTTTAAAGATCCATGGACTTCAAGATTGTAATATTATATAAACAAGTTGAGATCAATATAACGTAATGATACAATTATATACACAATATATCTCATGAACATTTATATCTGATTGGATGAACTGAATAACAGACAAAAAGCTGAGTGAGCTTGTCAGTCCTAAAAATGAGACGTTGATTTCCAAAAGGTACTTAAAGGACATTTTTTATGAAATTGATTTTTTTACATATTTGTATTCTCATCATTTAGTTTTATCTAAATACTAGCTGTGTCACGCAGCTTTGCTCGTGGATATTGCATTTCGTATTAATTTATGTGCGTTTATGGTTAGATTGGCTATAATAAATATCAACTATCAGCTACTTTTTGTTATCATTTAAAGCCGATCTTGACTTCTTCCTGTCAAATTTACAATAGCAAACCAGTAGAAGTGGTTATACCCATAATCACTTAATATGTAAAAATAATCGTCACAAACCATTTTAAAAAAATAAATAACAATTGAATATATTTTCATAGGAACCTACACTCGAAACAGATATGAAACGCAATATGCTTAAAAGGGTCGGTCACCTGTATGTAGTGACCAGCCAGGTGCCCTTAAGATTTTTTAAGAGTAAAAAACAACCTTGGTTATACCCTCTTTCGAAGGGGGCGTAAAATGGTGGTCCCAAGCCTTTGCGATTCCATGAACTCGTTAAAGATTTCTACCCTAACTAAACTTGGAGAGGAAAAAATTAGTCATCATACGATTAGCCATAGTAGTATAAAAGTGACGTTAAACGAACAGATAACAACAGTAATATGCTTAAATATATTTGTTATAAAATCTTTGTACCTTAGCTGATACATATCAGATTAAGACAATTTTACATTTAGGTTGTTTAACCACTTTTTGGGTGAAGATTTTCAAATCCTGCCTTATTGCACATCTAGGCGGTAAGACGAACCTCCAGGAAAAATTTTAGCCTCACAACCATAGTAATTTTATAGATACCAGAAAATTGAGTGGTACTTTATTTTATAAATATAGACATACAGCTAATAAAAGTCCTAAATATGCTTAAAATAATAGTTCTGATTATTATACTCGAATAAATAAAAATAAATAGTAATTTTTTAAATTTATTTAAATTTATAAATGTATATGCTTCAAGGTAATAACGACTAAAGTTGAAAATGACTTGAAATAAAACTTGACAACAATATAGATTGATATAAATATTTCCGCGTTGTGTAACCTTCTATACTCCCCAGTAGCCTCATCTCTCTTCGGACCAAATATTTTAGAACCATATTTTCTAAAACCTTTAGAATAACAGTTTTAAAAATTCTAACCGTTAAGTTTTTAGACAGAAGCTAAGTAATTTCGCAATTAAATTATAGCACGCATTTCCCGCGTTTAACCAAGACTTTATTTCCTCCCGGATTTTTTTTTTCGTTATCATTGAACCTAAATACTTAAATTACTCTACGTGTTCAAAAGTATACCCTGATATATCAATATCACAATGATCGCCACCGTCTCTGCTACAAATCATATATTTTGTCTTTTCGGTATTTATTTCGAGTCCTATTTCTTTACCGGTTTTTAATAACGGACTTGTATTTAGTTGTTTAGTTTCCGTGTCTTCCTTTAGCAGTACCAAATCATCGGCTATCCCAGAACCGGAATTTTATCACCCAAATTTAAAACTTCTTAGTACATGTCACCTTTTCTTTGATATATTCTAAAGCGACTTCGTCTGCATCAATATCAGTTATTATGATTGCTATTAAGATAAAAAATTCTTAATAGCAATCATTAGCGCGTTCAAACAAACAAAAAACAAACTCTTTAGCTTTATAATATTAGTATAGATTCTATTTTATGTTATCTAATGAGTTCTCAAGTCTTTAAAAAATGCGATTTAGAAAAGCAGTCATTTTCTAAAAATACTAATTACGCATTTATTTTCGTTCCAAATCATTCTAAAAAAATTCATTTCATAACTTCAATATGATTTTATTATTATAGTAAAAAAATAATTCTAAATTTTAAGGCAAAAAGACCCAAATTAGCTAGTTTAATACTATAGTAATGAGAGATTTTTGTGCTTCCTGTAAAATTTCCTAGAATGGATATAGTACCTTTTGGAAATCAACGTCTCAAATACTGATTTGCTGTATCAGTTAATATTTCAATTTTTTTTTCTCTCTCTTTTTTTTTTTTTTTTTTTTTTTTGTAGTAATTATTTATTAATATTTACAACTGTATTACATAAAAAAAACTAGTAAATGGGCTAAAAGATAAAAGACATGAACAAAAATTGTAGAGAAGCTACCCGTCGGCAGCACTCTAAAAATATTCTAAACTAAGAGGTCTCGAGGCCATCTTCTTTTCAGATGCTTTGCAGGATTATCAGGTATGAAGAGGAAGAAAGGATTGAAACTAATAGATTAGAGTGAGAATGGATTTTGTTATGTAAGGAGAGGTATTTGGTTTGGGACAAATTAGTAACACACGGAACACTAAGGTCATTACCGATGAGTTTATTCGTGACAAAGTAGGGAGCGTTGAGGAATTTACGAAGGATTTTGGATTGTTAGGATTGGATTTGAGAGGTATTTCATGGTTTATTAGAGCCCCAAAGCTCAAATATTTCAATTAAAATATTGATTCAATGATTAGTTGGTTGATATAATAGGCCTGAATAGGCTATGGTGAATGAAGTCACAATTAGCAAAATAAACAAATGATTGCATCTGCATTGATTGTAGTAAGTTTTTCTAGGCCAAACATTTAATATAAGAAGAAACATAATTTTTAACATAATTATAAACTGAGTTGTATAAAAAAAAAAATTTTTAATGATAATTTGCTGAATAAAAATAAGAAATTATTTATAGTATAATAAATCATAAATGCACTTTGATACAGCCTTGGTCAAACTACAAGATTCTATATTTCTGTATATTAGGAATTTGCCTAATAGACTAAATAGTCATTTTTTTATGGTAAAATATTATGATTTATTTTAAAATAAACAATTTTTTGCTTTGATTGGGGCAGTTGTTTGTTTATAATGACCACTGAACTGAGAATTTTCTAGTATTTTAATATTCCACAATGTGAATCAAGACTCTCAAATAATGAAGTTAAAACATTAATATTTTCAAAGTATAATAAAACTATTAATGACATATTCAGGTATGAAATCTCATCTGGAGACGACAACGTGTAATATTGTGACAATGTTTTCCAAACCATGAAAAATATGCTAGTTTAATGCCCAATGTTTATACCAAAATGAGAAAAGCTGCAATTATTTTGAAGCCAACCAGATATCCTAAAAGATAACAAAAACAGTATATTCAAACTATTCCGTAATCTAAAAGAAACAAGGTGCTACAACAACGACAAGAGTATAATGATCCACCAATGCCAATGACTCTCTGGGAGAGAATGGGTTTAAACCCCAGGTGGCCCTAGGATATTTTATGCTAATTTTTTTAAGAAATCTTTTACAATCCTAAGGGATTTTTGAAAATGGTGATCCTGAGCCTATGCAATGTCAAGTACTCAAAAAGATCTCTATCCTTACTAAACTAGGATAAGTAAAAGTTAGGACTCCCACTGTAGCAGGTGGCCCTAGGATTTTTATCCTAATTTTTTTAATTTTTTTTTTACAATCCTAAAGGATTTTTGAAAATGGGGATCCGGGGCCTATGCAATGTCAGGTACTCAAAAAGATTTCTATCCTCGCTAAATTTGGATAAGTAAAATTTAGGACTGCCACTGTAGCATAGTCTGGTTAGCCATAGTAGCATAAAAGGGGTGTTAAATGAATAAATAAACTAACAAACAAAGCCAACATTTTCCCTTCTCTAAAAATGAAATATTTATTTCTTTACTAGGTTACACTATTTTAATATTAAAAGTATATAACATTATTTATTAAAGACTAAATCTTTTTTATTTATTTTTTTGCTATATAGACATTTTTTCTTAACTCTTATTTAAAGGGACCTCCTGGAAGCCTGGATTATAGCTGCAGCCACACTGTGACTGAAAGTACCCGATACTTTATTAAAGTACACATGTTACTTGTCTATATCAGTGATTAAGCATCATAATGATATTGTCTGAACTGTGTCTATTTATAAATAAACTAGCTGTAACCCGTGGCTTTGCTCGCGTTTATTTTCATTTTGTGTTGGTTTAAGTTTATATATATATGTGTTTATGGTTAGAGTAAATATAATAAGTATGACTTCACTATCGGTCAATCGGTTAATATATTATATATAACAAATAAAATTATTAGTTAGAGCCAGATTTTAATTTCATTTTGTAAAGTAAAATACCATTTTAATTTAGCAGTAGAAGGGGGTATACCCATAATACCTCAACACTTTTTAGCTTCTAACATTTAACATATCAAATCAGTTAAGTTTGCAATGTTTATATGTATTAATCCCATTCGTTGGTGAAGCTTTCCACCTAAAAATATACTTTCTTTTATCGTCTTTTTTGGTTCCACAAACTCTTTCGTTATATTTTCTAGTAACGGAACGTTTATTTAGTCATTAAAAATCCAATAAAAATTGAAAATATCGCCATGGGGACCTACACAGAAAACCTGAATACTAAGTTCAATACGAAAATTAATATATATGTTATACATGTACTTCTCAATACTGGTCAGATTAAGATAATTTAGCTTTCATTTGTTTAGGAATTTTATTACCTTTCAAATGAGTACTTGTAGTTTATAGGAGATGTATAGCTTTTGAGTAATTATAAAAAGCAACTTTGTAACAGATTTTAGAAATATATTTTTTCTTAACCATTAAGAGGATGAATTTTCATAAACCAATTCTTACTGCACATCTAGTAAACGAATCCCTCGAAAAAAAAATCAACTTCACAAACCATAGCCACTTTCAAGATATTGCGATGATCAGAGAAGCAATTGAAATGGTACTTTCATTCATAAATTTAGATTAATATCATCCATTACAATAATAACGAATAAAGTAGTTTCTATTTATCTGCCTGATGTTTAGCTGGAACTGGCAGCTTTGTATGTGACTATTTCATTATTTTTGTCAATTTATATACAATAAGAGAAACTCGTTGAAATATGCAATGGTCAATTTTTTAATGCCAACTTTTAATTTCATTCGGTATAATTAACAATAACATACTAATAGAAGTAGATATACCAATAATTATTCAGTACGTTCTAGCTTTTAAACATAATCATTTTTTATCGTTACAACATAAATGTGAATTAATCACATTCTTAAGTGAATCTTACCTCCAGAAAAAAAACGAGTTATTCAGATTTCAGAAATAATTTTTTTCTATGTACGAAACGTTTTTGAGTCGCTAAGACTCATTGTAAAACACTAATAACAAAAACTACACTGCATTGTCTTTGTTTGCGGTTTGGCTAGTTTTATATGATAAATAAAACAATATAATTGTAAAACTGCTACAAATTTAGAAAAATCTTGATATTGATTATGTTGAGTGGGGTTATAAAAGGAAATACACATGAAATAGCAACAAGTTAGTCTGTTTATGATAAATAAAATATTATTATTTCATTTCAGATATCAATTTTATGCACTCTTGGTTCAAAAACATACCAGTACCAAGTAGCCACATTGAAATTATTCAATAAACATAACCGTTGTATATCATCAAAACTCCTTTGCAACTTAAAATGTGTATTTTCCAAATTGTGAGTAAAGCCTTCCTCCAGAATAACCATTTTTTTTTTTTTTTTTTTTTTTTTTTTTTTTTTTTTTTTAATGTCCAGAAATAAGTCTTACCATGTTCTATAAATGAAATTTTTATTAGACACCTTGAATTATTTTTAAAAACAAATGAACATGTGTCTATTGGACCAAACACAGGAAACATGGGTATGCTCAATATACTTAAATATATTTATAAAATATATGTTATTTTATAAATATATGTTTTAGATTTTTTTTAAACCCTTAGAGGACAAATTTTCCCAAACCCAGATGGTAAGACAAACTTCCAGGAAAACTTTCAGCTTCACAACCATAGTCATTTTTGAGATACTGCAATGACCAGAAAATCGGGTGAAATGGCACTTTCTTTTATAAATATAGATGATAATTACTAAACTATTGAATTATTTTTCTTTTATTTTTTACAAAAGAATATTTTATATACAATTATTTGAAAGCAGCCAAAAATTTATTTTAAACTCATAATTTAAAAGTGAAATGACACTAAATAAACAATTTTTTTACTTACCGTTTTAAACGATCTCATGGCAAAAAGATTAGCCATCATTGTTGAAAAACCTGGAGCAAGGCAGCTTTGAGCTATAAAGCCAAGTTTCAACTCAGCTAAACAGATAACATCATCACCTTGTTTCCAATCCCATGATGGAATGTTTAACAAATAAGCCTATATCAAAATGTAAGAAAATGTTGAACAAAATATTAATAATTAAGCTATACAAAATGAAGAAAAGCAATTTAACCTTGTTGTGATACTGCATAAGCTGAATAATAACTCTAATATCATCAGAATAATTTTTAATTGAAATTACTCTCATGATGTTGGCGGCATCTTCAGCATCCGGATCTTGACAGTACTTGTTTGCAAGAACTAAACAGGCATCTGCTTCATGAACCTAAGGATAAAAATAATATTCAAAATTAGAATAACAAAATAGTCTTAATATATTTTTAGGATCTAACATTTTTATAAATGGGAATAATATAAGTTTTTATTTTTGATAAGGATAGTAAACATGATCCATCACATGTGAGGGTAAAGATTTAAATATGATATGATATCAAAATTAATCAATTTATATATTTTAAAGATCAGTCACAGGTCTGGTGGCAATGGTATTGTAGAAACAAAAATTAATTAGCTCTATTTAAAAACATGAAAAGTAAAATAATGTGAAAAAGATGTATATCTGCACCATATTGGAATATTAGCATGCAAATGAAATTGTATAAATATGAAACAATTATTTTTAAAATATTTAAATTTAATTTCCAATGCAGATAATATATCTCATTCAGAAATAAACACAAGTCTTTTTTTTTTTTTTTTTTCAATCATTTTAACAAGTTATTTATCAGGGTTTAATTCTATTAAGAACCGACCTACCCTGGGCAGAATATAAAAGTCAACATTTATTCTGGGGCTATGCTATATAAAAAAAGACAAATACCTAATCTAATAATTTCTCTCCCTTTTAAATTATTAGAGGTTTTGCCAGCATTAAGGAAGACCTAGACAGGATCAGGGCCTAAGGGAATTTGAATAGGCTATGAATTATTAAATTAAATATAAGTTAAATGCTATGAAAACTGAGGCAATAGTTAAAGGTTCATGTTTCCTCTCCAGATGTAATTCCATATCACTCTTTTATTCCTACCCCTTCATCCAATCAGTATAATGGCAAGGACCCCCTAAATTCAAAAAATTGCTGTATAGAAAATAGTAGTTCTTTTCTAAAGTTACTAAGTTAATACATAATTTCAATCCAAAGCATATTAAAACTCTCCTTCCTGTACCTCTACAGCCTATGAAGGATCATTTACAAATTGAGATTCGTACTCTTTCTAAGCCAACGGTCTTCAAATGAGGTGATTCGGCCGAGATCACACATAGCCGCTAGGTTTTCCCTTATTTTTGGGTATCCACTTTATAGACACCAGGAGCATATCACCTCGTGGCTGAAATAACAGAAGAAATAATATTCTGCCACAGCTGGGATTCGAACCCAGGACCCGGAGAACAGTAGACAAATGCTCTATCCACTAGACCACGCCATTCCCAAAACCTCTTTCATAACATTAAAAACAATTCTAGATTTCAATTAAAAAATAAACAAGTAAATTGGTTTAAAACCCTAAATATTTTCTAAAATTATATTCCAAATGATTGTATTAAAGCGCATCCAAATAATAAAAACCTTTTGTAGTTGATATGATGGATTAACGATTTAGTGACTGTGGTTGAAATTTATTGTGAAGATAACCCAAGATGGTATATGCTAGACTCAGGCTCTATAATTTTTTCCCTCTTTGGCCATTGCTGTGTTATAAGATGGACTCTCAACTGTGCTAAAGAAGAGAATGGAGCAGATTTTGAACTGTTTTTTAAGATGTCTCTGATACCTCAATGCTGTCCCTCATGAACCACTTTTACACAAGTTCATGTGACTCCTCCACCACTAGACTATCAAATAATATTTCCTTAGTCATAAGTACCTTAAACACTTAGCACTACTTAAGATTTTATTTAATTCTTGGCACATTCATTGGAAGAAATATCACATCATTCTGACCTCTATATCCTATATAAAATTAAAACATTCAATGGTACTTTTCTTGCCTGCTCCACTACCTTCTAAAACTATTTTTATTTTAATGTTTGACATTTTTCTTCCATATCCTCATTCAAATCTCTCCTTTTCAAACGATCTCTCATTGTAAAATTTCAATTAAGAATAACATTTTGATTATGAGAATTTATTTTACCTAATATTTTAATTGACATCTCTCAAAATAACGATTGATTTTTATTACAACAATCTTTTGACCAGACATGACTGTTTTGTTTGAACAAGTTAAGATCTCATAATTTTATATGTGTATTTGGATCTAAGAGAAAAATAACTAGCAAAGAAATAAGAAAAGAAGCATATTAAATATTGAAAATTTGTTTAATGAATGAAAATGAAGTAACCTCTCAGTAACTTTAATGGACCATTAATATTGGTTTTTCATTCACTGTAACTAGATCCCTATCCTAATTAAATCTGGATAAGCAAAATTTATGACCCCACTGTAGCATTGTCCAATTAGTCATAGTAGCATGAAGTGACAAATGAATAAAATAAAATAATTCCCTGTAACTTGTGTCAAATTTAAGAATTGCTTAAAAAACTTCTGTTTTATTCTCCTTATTTTCTTATTATTGATGTACCTTTAAGAGACACTTTAAACGTTTTTTTTTATTTATTTATTTTTATTTTTTTTTTTGCTCAATTCATTTTATATTCAATCTATAATCCATCTTTCAATTAAAAAGATTTTTTTCTGAATATATTGGAACAACTTAAAGATGTTAACATATTTCACGATTTTACAGCATAAAAATCCAGTCTTTGGATATTACAATGATTTGTGGAGAAACTCCAGAAACACATCAATAGCACTAGGGTTATGAAGTCAAACGTCAATGAGTATTGAATAAATGATTACTTTTGTATCCTTATAGATATATTCCTAATTTATAAACACATTCATAATATAAATATACAACTATAAACTATTAAACTAACAACTAATAGCATTTAATAAGAACTAACGAATATTGAATATAAGAATATTATAAACATAAATCTCTAATTCATAAAAGTTTAATATTGAAAAACATTTTCTTTAAAAAGAAAAAAATTAAGCTTTTTTTAATCATTAATAACTGATATAATGCAAATTTATGAAGAAAATATAGTGGCATAAATAATGATGTGCTTCTAATCTACACATATCTAGATCTAATCTAACTTTTAAACATGCTATCTAATCAATAATAAACTAAACATATATAAATTAACAGTTAAAGTATGAAACTTACCAATATAGAGCATTGGGGAAAAAATACTTAATTGTAAGCTATGCATACAATTAATACAATACTTTATTTATTAGAATACAAATAAATTATTAAAACAACTAAAATTCTGGTGAATGGTTTCATTTTTGAAACTTATTTTAATTTTCCAAAATTAATTTTATTCACTACAAGCAGTAACTCAAATTTAATAAAATATTTATACAACTACTTAAATCATAATACTCCATAGATCATCTATATCTTAGATGATGATGAGGCCAAAGTGAGATGGAGCCTAATATATCCTCCCAGTACAGACTTTTGTTCACTTATAATCTTCAGAATATTTCCTGGAATCTTCAAACTTAGAAACTACAATATTCTTCCTTCAAAGTAAGCAGCCTCATTTTATAATGATAAACATTAGTAGGGACATAATAGTTTTGTAAATTTTAATTAATAAGAACTGAGAAATAACTTTTTATTTCGTGATATTTTGAATTATCTCTTTCTTTTATGTTTTCTAGTAATATAAGAGGCTAAACTTTGAAAGGACGTATATAAATTAATACCTGAATCTCATTTTATTGTAAACTATTACGTAAATAAAAACACAATACTCTTCAGTAAATGATGGTGAGACAATGCAGTGTATGCAGAACTAGTAAGTGGCAGTACACAATCAAGATAACTTGTGGAGATTGATTTTTAGAGACATGATTTAGTGGATTGTAAAAACTTTAAAGAGGACAAAGAATCGTGCTACAAAAATATATAATCACATAATTCCACTTAAGGAAGCCTCTATAACGTGGATGAAAAACAGACATTCTGAAATTTTATCAATTAGATTGCTTAGCAATGGAGATCAACGGAAGTCTGAGTAAACAACTAAATAGAAACAGCTAGTGATAACCCTATACAATTGCTGATCAAACAAGCAGGCAATGACCATGAATAATGAAAATCTATTATAATGTTCGACAATGTAATTCTATTTCTTGTTAATTAATAAAATCCAGAACCACTCATAACTAAAATGAGGCCAGTCATAAAAAATGACCAATTTTATTTTGTAGGAATTATTACACACTAATCAGCTTCATTTGTTTTTCAAATCCAAAGAAGTTTGATTTATCGACTAGTAAACTAAATTACTTTTGTTTTATTTTGACAACCTTTCAAGGAAACAGTTTCAGAAATTTGTAACAGGCAACATCAGTTACAAATTGAGAGGAAAGAAGTTTCTGAACTCTGATAGTGAAGTTAAACAAATTCCTTGAGACTGCAACAAACCATATGGAGAAAATAAAAATAAAATAAAATGATCGTGAGAAATGATAATTTCTTATGAATCATCCCATTATTTCTAAAACAATTTAGCATGTTTCACTGTTGCGAATCCACAGTGAGCTACTGCTTCAATATCCGTTTTTATTGAAGGATTACTTTAAATAACTTCATCAACATCTATCATTTTAAAATTAATTTAATTTTATTAATGAAATATTAAATCTTTTAGCCCTAAATACAGTTAAACTTGTTTTGTGGTATTATTGAAACGCTCTATTACCTTTACTCTTTGCAGATCAATCGGGTTCATGATGGATCCTTGAAAGAACTCAACAGTCGTAAAATGTCTCTTGAATAATCCTTCCAGCTCCAAATCAGGTGGCTTCCTACCATTTATGATTATAACAAAAAATAATGAACTTAAAAAAAAAAAAGAAAAAGACAGCAAGAAAGTAGAAAGTATATGAAAATATAAAAAATTATTCTACATTCTAATTGTCGAAGCATGCGATGGTAACATAAACCACTCTTAGTAAAGCCTGGAAAAGTTCCAGGTAAACTTCACTTGAGTGACATTCACAAGCCTCTAACGTGCTTTCTCTATCTGCCTCGATCTCCAGTTACCTTCACACGCTCAAGATCGACAGCATTCATCATAGTGCCCTGAAAAAACTCCACTGTCGTGTAGTGGCGTTTTAGAAGGCCTTCAAGCTCCAAATCAGGTTCCTTTCTGTAATTCATAACCCAAATATTCCCCTACACTATTACTTTAAAGTCATTCTTTCTAATTAATCATTTATAAATATTTCATGAACTAAAAATACATACAAATTTTATCCAAATTAAGTAATGGTAAACACATTGTTGATCTGAAGTAGATAAAAAAAATATAAATTAAGTTTAGAATTAAATAATTAGTGTTAATTCATGAAACGAATTATAAACAGATACAACTAAATAAATGTTGATATAAATTGTACCTACTAGTACAAAATGCATATTAATCTGCACCTAATAACTAATAAATATCCCACTCTGTTCTTTGCCAGAGCTACTACCCCCTAACCTAACATCATGGACAACACTATCTTACTACCAATCGTCCCATGGCCATTCTTCAGGTACACACAGATATTCTTTCATTTCCAGTCACTTTTTTAATTACATGGCCTAATCAAACAATTTAAGCCTCTAAACCTTGACAATGCTAATTTTATTGATAATCTTATAAACAATATATAGCTATTTGTTATATCAATATGTTCTAAACACGGAAGATCTCATTTAATTATTAAGGTTGATGAGGGGCTGAATAAATCTTCCATTAATACTGATCATTTATTTCTTTACGTTTCGGGATATTCTCCCATCTTCAGAAGTCTACAAAAAAATTTTTTTAAGCAATTTACCATCACATTAAAGATCACTATAATGAAGTGAATGGTTTAAACAATTTTTAAATTAGGAGTCAATTGATAACAATATTTTAAAACTATTAATTAACAAATTTTAAAATCATATGGAGGCAATGAAAGCAAAATTTAATAATGTTGCACAGTACTTAATTAAATAAATAAATAAATATTATAAAAATTACCTCGTTATAAATTCTGTAATCCAACATTTTTCTAGTACCACCTTCAACCAGGTAAAAATAAATAAAAATGAAGTCAAATTCTAAACACTTCAGATCTGAGCAAGAGTATTGCTCAGATCTTTGTCCTCAACTGGATTAAGGATTAGACCAATTTTTAACTTGTATATAGTTATTATTATTTCATATTGTGAAATTCTTTAAAATTTATTATTAATTATTTATATTATATTTTTAATTTATTAATTAAATCGGAATAGTGGTAACTTAAATGTCTTGAGTCAGTTTTAAAATTCACGGTTTTATCTATATTTTTATTGATATATATAGCCTCTATGGTTTTTCTATTTTGTTTATTTTTGACTATTTCCAAAATTTGTGGTCTATTGAAATCAAACTTATGTTTCAAATGTATGCTATGTTGTGATAAAGCAGTTGTATTTATATTTTTACTGTTGTTACAATTACTTTTGTGCTGTTTTGTTCTAGTACTAACTTTTTTGGAAGTTTCCCCTATGTAACATTTTTCACAGTCTAGACAATTTATTTTGTATACAACATTTAATTTTTCTTCATTACTTATAGGGTCTTTTGTACTAGTGAGGAATTTTTGTAATTTATTATGGTTATAAAGGCCTAATTTGATGTTGGGTAAATCATAAGCTAATAATGTTTTATTTATTTCACTAGTAAGATGTGGTATATATTGCATTTTGAAAAATTGTTTGATGTTTAAGCTCATATTTATTTCAGCATCTTTAATATTTTGATTATTAACATCTGTTGTTTTTTCATCTGTAGCGCTTCTATAAAAATCTGTAATGGTTTTCTGTTTATTATTTTTCTCACTCATTCTACCAATATCTTTAATTATTCTAACTGTTTGCTGTATTTTGTTACCAATACTATTGTCAGGGTTCTTATCAGGAGATTTATATTTAACCTCAAAATACCAGATATTATTTATTAATTTTCTTGGGTAGAAATTTTCTAAAAGTATTTTATAAGTGGTGGTTTTTATTTCTTTTATGTATTCCGTATCTGTAAGCGCTATTGCTTTTCTAATGAAGTTTTTAATAACATTTATTTTCTGTATATATGGGTGTTTAGAATGGTAATTTAGTAGCACATTACTAGTTATATCTTTTTTAGTCCATCTTGTTTTAATTATTTTGTTTTTAAGAATTATATCCATATCTAAAAATCTAATTGTATTGTTATTAGGTTTTTCAATGGTAAATATCATTCTTCTATGGTGATTGTTAAAGGTTTCAAGGAGGTTATTTTGTTGGTTTTTGTCTATTATTATTAACATATCGTCTATGTATTTTTTCAACAACATTGGTCTTACATCTGATTTTATTAGATTTTTATTAATTAGGTCATTTAAATAAATACCACTGAGATTAACTGACATGGCTCCACCCATTGGTAGTCCAAATAATTGTTTGTAAATTTCTCCATTGTATTTGAAAAAATTATATTTAAGGCATAAATTTAAACCTTCTATAAACATTTTTTTATCTTTAATTGTTGTATAATCTATTATTTTGTGCCAGTTTTCGTCAATTAATTTAAGGATATCGTCTATTGGAATGTTTGTGAATAGTGATTTAACGTCTAGACTGATGATTTCGGTATTCTCATCAGGTATTTGTATGTTGTTAAGTATCTTTTTCAGTGCCAATGAATTTTTGATATCGTAATTATTATCATTATTTAAAGAATTTAAAGATGGGTTTAAAAATTTTGATAAAGCCTCTGTAGGACCATCAATATTATTGATGATAGGTCTGAGATTTTGTTTATCTTTGTGGGTTTTAATTAGGCCATGTATTCTAGGGATACAAAAATCAGTAACTTGTAGTTTATTTTTAGTTATTTTGTCTATATAGCCATTTTTAAATAATTTAGTAACATATAAATTTATTTTATTTACCAGATCTTTAAATGGGTCATTTCTTAATTTCCTATAGGTATTTTTATCATTAAGTTCTATTAACATTTTGTCATTATACTCATTTTTGTAAATAAATACTAATTTTTTAGTTTTATCTGATTTAATTACGATGATATCTTTATTTTTTTCCATAAATATTTTAAAATATTTTAAATCTTTTATAATTTGTGATTTTAAGATTGTGTTTTTTTTAATGATTTTATTATGTTTATTATTATTGGTGTTTTTTTTCTCTACATAATTATTAATAAGCGTGCATATTCTGTTTCTTAAAGCATTTATATGATTTTCAGAAGTATTTAAGTTGTTATACATAGACTCTAAATCAGTTATGACTTTAACAATATCTTTATCATTGTTGTAAAATTCAAAATTAAAATTTTCCCCTAAAGATAATAAATTTATTATATTGTTAGGAATATCAGTTTTTGTTCTATTTTCAACTCTATTATTAATTTTATACAGTTCATTATATTTAATTAGGTGATCCTTATCAGTCTCAACATAGCAATTATTATTAGATAAAATTTGATCTTGCTTAAGATTTTGGCACTTTATAGATGTCAGGTTTCTATTTTGTTTATTATCAATTAATTTGTTAATCTGTAATTTATTAATTTTTGGTTTATTAATTAACCTGTTTAATTTGAGGCTTATATGTTCTTTATTATCTTTTAAACCGTTTTCTATGTATTTGTTGATAATATCGTTAATATCTTTATCTATATTATGAGGTGTGTTATTATTGTTTTTAATTTTGTTAATAAATCGGTCCAATCTTTGTCTCAATTTATTAAGTAACCAGTAAGATTGTTTAATTTCTAAATTGATAATTTTTTCACTTATATTATTAAAAAATTCACAATTGTTGGTATTCCTCAAAAAATTATTATCAAACATGTTATCTAGAGGTTGTAGCTTATAAAAAATGTGTGGTGGAATTTTTTTATTTTTCTTATTTTGTTTTAAATAATATATCTTAGTTTTACTATGCAACATTGCTTTACACAGTCTATATATAGCTTTACTTTCTATTATAAAATTTAGTAGTAATATATTAAGTTGTTCACTCAAATTTTTATTATACTGCTTCATATGGTAGCCGCCATTACCCATATATAAATTCATTATATCAATATGTTCTAAACACGGAAGATCTCATTTAATTATTAAGGTTGATGAGGGGCTGAATAAATCTTCCATTAATACTGATCATTTATTTGATTTCCTCTCTATTCTAAGCTACAGCATAGACTTTTCATAAAAATTATGAGCTTGATCAGGAAACCTATCTTATACATAATTCATTCTATTGTTTCATGAACACTATTTTTCATTCAACCAGAATATTGCCAAATAGTCCAACAGATGGATATCAGTCTAATCAAACACAATATTAAAGAACTGCCTCATCCCTCTCACTGATTATTTCCCTGCAGTCAGACGTCTCTTTGTTCTTTAAAAAAAAAAATCATGCTGTCCTCATTTCCTATTCCTATCGAACATATTTCGGCATGTCAAACATTCTGAAGAGTAGCTGGTCAGTAATGCCACAAAGTTCAAAACGTTAATAAAACCTATTGTAACCTACGCTAACAAAACCTGGACCATGAAAAAAAAGACAAGCCATTTACTGGACCGGTTTGAGTAACTGATACTAAGGTACATCTGGATGTACCCAACTTGGTCTGGACCCAAGGGCCACTGGAGAGACAGTGTTCTGCAGGACATATGGCAGTCCAAAGTCGACACAAGGCAAGCATGGAGCAGAGAGGAATGGAAGGCAGAGGTTGAAAATGCCAGGGACTGCTATATGCACCTGTTGAGCTGAGGAAGAAGAAGTCGGACATCTCTTAATATATATGGTATCAGACCATCATCAGGCGTGCAAAGGTGATTATTTAATTAAACTGGAATGTCAACAGTAATTTAAAAAAAATAAAAATAGAAACCCAAAAATTGCTAAATCATATACCATAAAATAAACAGAAAATATATAAGCAGTGAAAACTTTTTTATTTTAGTTATTTAGATCTTTCTAGTTCTCTATGGTGTTAAGCCTCAATGTTATATAAATGATACTACATCAATAAGTCTATATTTCAGAATAAAATATTAATTTTCTTTGTTTCAAGAAACCATAAAAAAGTTTTGTAAATTGAACTTTTGATCATCAGTTTTTCATCTCCAAACTCAGAAAAGACCAAGGAAATAATGAAGAAAAAAATAAAATTATCAAATTAATAGACAATTTTTAGTGACATCTTCTACAAACGCATGAGATGTAATTCATCAAGAGTTAAATGCATCATTTATTTTTTGTTTGTACTGATTAAATACAAACTTATAAAAAATCTAATAAAAAGCCTATAATATCACAAATAAAAACTACATAACAAGTGCACTTTGCCACAATAATTTTTTTTTTCAATTTACTAATAGAACCAATTAATTGTGGATATAGTTAAATAGTTGAAACTATTCAGTTGTTTCATTTAATGACCGCCACCCAGAACCAATTAATACTAAAAACCCAAGATAGTTTCCCAACAGTGTAGTGAAGTAAATTCATTCTGTATCAATTACTTCAATAGATTTAATTGTATTAAATTAAATCTCAAATTTTAACTCACCAAGAGGTACAAACTTCATCCAAGAATGAAAAATTTTAATAATAAGTTAATTCCATAAATTGTTTATTACAAAACCTTTTTTTCATATATTTGTTTTTAAGTGAATATTATATTATTCAGGAAAGCTTTATACTCTCAGCACCAACCCTGATAATAACTGGATCATGTGACAGCACTTGTCAAAACTCAGAGTTGACAATGATAAATATCAGATTATGTGAAAAAATTTATTGTTCACGTTTATCCTACCGGAAACAACCTGAGAGTCTAAAAAAGCATCCTTGAAGTCAAACTATATTATCTCATTTTTAACACACTTCACTTACAGTAAATATACAGCCACTTATAAAAATATACCAAGCCTTAAAAAATAATTTCCACATTAGGTGATAATAGTTCATAAAAAGTTTTTGTAAACAATTTATGCATAAAAAATCAAAGAACAATAGCTGAGGCATTCTGTATCATTCCTTTTAACTGGCATAAAGTTATAATAATGTCTCTCTTCAAGTCTCAATGGATAGTCCAAACCAAAAATGGGTCATAGGTCATTATTTCATCTTTTAAATTGTGTTTTAAGCATACTTGGTCTGCATGTACTCTCTTCAGCTTTGTCTTGAGATTCTTTGAACATCCTTGGCCATTAAACAGTCCAATCCTTAATAGCACTCTCACATTCTATATACAGCCAAACAGCTTTCTTCTTTTTCCACACACCTCATTCCATAAACATTAAAATAAGACTTGATATTCAAAATGCTTAAGTCTGGTTTTTGAGAAATCTGATCCTTTTTCCTCACTTCCTTAAGATAGAAAATTCTTAACTCTTTTTTAAACTTAAAAAAATTAATGACAGGGTTTCGTTTTCTTTATCTTATTTTATGACTTTCATAATATTTATTTCATTATTTTTACCAACCTTGAATACAACATTCAATAGATACTATCACTGGTTTTTTAAGCAGTAAAAAATGTTTGGTGCATGCTGATATTGATTGAAATAATAATAGAATAGAAAATATCAGAGGAGTTGTAAAAATTTTGGACCATAAATAATAACAATATTCAATAGCAATATTGGTATTTAATACAACTTTGTTACTCAATCATTAATGTGTTAAATGCTTTATCATTTGCAGTAAACTTGAGGATTACATTAATTTTAAAAAAATCATTAAAATGTAATTGTTGAAATTATTTATAAATAAAATGCCAGAATGTTTTTACTCTAATTCACAAATTAGAGTAAAAGAAGCTCCAAAAAGCTCATAAAATGCATAGTAGATTTTTTTATTATATATATATATATATATATATATATATATATATATATATATATATATATATATATAATTATTATACATATTACAAAAGACTACTATGGGACAGTAATGATTTATTTTTGTGAAAGTTATCAGGAGAATCCATGTATTTTTATCAACACAATATGCTATTTCTTTTGTAGTATATTAATTCAATAGAGATTTTGATTCAGCCCTTAAAACATTTAACTTTATTCATATAACAGAGATTAAAATTTTTATAAATTTAAAAATAACGCCTTATGGAAAACAAATGTACCTGTGTAAGAAGACTACTTCTACATCCACATCTTCACGATCTTCATGCAAGAAATCCTTTAGAAAATGAGAAACTGATTCATATGTAATATGCCCGCATACAACTATGTGTCTGAAATGACATTAATTATAGCATGTTAATTTTAAAATTAATATCAATTGTAAAATATAATCAACCTTAACAAAATTAATTTAATTTCCTTAAATATCTTCCAAATTTTAAAATTGAAAGATGGCTAATAATATTTAAAATAATTAATTTAAACAATAAATCAAATGATTAATTTTTTAATATCTTGAATAAAATTTTATTTTCAACAGTTAAATAATTAAAATAAAACTTGATACATAGCATTGAAACAAATAAATTCATTCAATACAATATATATATAATATCATAAATTTACATATTTACATTAGTAAAAAAAAAATAAAAATAATAAACTTTTTAAAATTACCAAGTAATACAAGCATATCAAACATCCCTAGCATGCAACAATATAGCCAGATTGTAAAATGCATAATGGTTAATCACTGTAACAAGCTAATGAGACTCTACATTGTGTTTTTAGTTAAAACTGTTTTAAATATAGATGTCATAAGTATAAAAAAATACTAATGCAATAAATTTCTTAATCATTTATGTAAAACTATGTCTAGAATCTTTCACAAATTTTTTACTTTCTTTTATGATGTGATGAATTTCTATATTTTTTTATATTTAATGCATGTTACCGAATATCTGTAGTAAAAATTTATTATTAATTAATGTTAACAGATAATATATAGCATAGATTCATAAAGTGGTAACTAAATTCTTTCAGGAAAACCTTTTGCAGCAATTCTCCAACACTCAGCTTTCTGCCATCGCAATAATAAATAGAAGGAACAATAATTTGAATAGAATAATAAACATTAAAAAATTAATTCGAAGGATCCAAAAAAGGTATTGATTTTTCAACTTAATTAGATAGAAAAAATTGGATTGAATGAAATGAATTTTTTTTTGTTTTTTTCTGCATTTAGAAAATTGGGTTTTCATATAAATAGATGAAGAAATTCTATAGATTTATCTTTCAATACGCCATTGATTTTTTATATAAGTAACTAATTAATTTCTAATGATTAAGTAATTAATCTTACATATATTAAAAAACATATAAGATGTAAAAGGAATGTACTTCATGATTTATGTGTTTCTTGCTTCAGCCACTTAGTATCCAAAGTTCAGCTACTTTTGTTTTGTTCAGAAATCAGTTCAGGATATTACACTACTTCTGCCATTAGAAGCTATTGGTTTAACCGAGTCGTAGTTAAATTTGTATTTCCTTGGGTATGTAATTTACAAAATAGTAGATACTTTGGTGAGAATATTCATAAAATAATTTGTTTTTTATTTACACCAGTCATACATTTGACAATCAGTGAGTTGGAAGAAGTAAGGGTTTCATGTTGCAGAAAGGTGAACAAGATGGATAGAATAATGTCAAGCAACACCTGACCTGATTCCTTTATACTGCTACATCAGAAAGTTCTTCATCCAGCTTATTTTCAAGTTTCAATTTCAATTTTCAGAGGTGTAGTCTAGCATTGGTAGGTTGGTAGTGGTCATGTATTAATAAGTAGGGATAATATGCAAGTGGTTGTGAAAAGGTAATGGGTCTGACCCTGTTTTCGTACATGAAATATGTTCGCATATATCAGTAACAAAGTATTGGGAGTTGCAGACTTGATCTAATGATTGTATTTCACTTTATAATTCGCATAACCCCACAGGAATATCATAAATTATCTATATTATATATTTCAATCTATGTTCATGCTAATTGGTTCTAATTCTTCTTTGCGAACCATTGGTTATAATTTCCTATAGTCTAAATCTGAATACTGGTTCTTCACTTGTCCCAGACTCCAAGTTGAATATTTCTTCTTTTCTTTACCTCTTCTGAGGCAGAATATAAAATTGGGATAGCAGAAAAGGATACCAGTAATTTACCAAAATGTAAAATAACGATTGAAGTAATAAGTCATTATACTGCTATATTGATCCAAAAATCTATTTCTCAATGTAAATAGTAAATATTTCAATCACATTATTTAATAATATTTCTGATGAATATGTGAAATTACATTCTTTCTTATGATCTATGATACTATCATCTAGAGAAATGGTTTCCAGCAAAAATTATTCGTAGACTCCTTCATCCAATTAGTAGAATGGCAAGGACCACCAATTATCTATCTATGTAGATCTATCTATCTATCTATCTATATATATATATATATATATATATATATATATATATATATATATATATACATATATATATACATATATATATATATATATATATATATATATATATATATATATATATATATAATATATGTATATACTGAATATTTCATATGTTAAACAGATAGAGTACCTATTCCTAATCATTATATTAATTTAAAGTACATCCGACTAACAGAAACCTTTTGTTATTGATATAATCAATCAGATTTAGTGGCCTTGAATGAAATAAATTGTCAAATATGACCCAAGATAGAACATCCTACAGCCAGGCTCTAAATACTGACCATAACTTGCAAAATATTGTTCTCAGTTAGTTACTAAAATTTAAAAATGCAACATAGGTTACCTATTTACTACCAGTTACCACGCGCAGTTGATTCCGTGCAATGCCTCAGTGATTCTTATATTAAGTGAAGGCTTCACAAATATTTTTCATTAAGATAAATTAATACAATTTTCCAATAAAGTCTTGCGGACCACCTGATCCCAATCTGCAGACCCCCACAAAAGTCAATCATCTTAAGAATCAAGCATTGAATAAAAAATTAATGAAAATATTTGAAATATGAGGAATCAAAATCTAATAACATCACAATTTAACAGAATGAAATCATTAGTAAGGAACCTCATTAAAAGTTAATTTTTTCAGATTTATTAAGTTCTTCCTATATTAAGATTTTTAGAAAACTGATGATGTTGGAGTGTAACTGCAAATTAATTTCCTTTTCTTTGTATTACAATTTTTTTTTTCCAAAATCACTTCTTTAAACCCCTTATGTATGCTTTTGTAAACACTACAGCATACCTAATATTTTACATCTTAAACTGCTGCACTTATGAATCCAATTTTTTATAGACATCAACATCTATAATATTAATAACTTAATGTACATGATTAAATTTTAATAGGCAATAAATGATTACGGTTTTCAGATAAAAGAGAAAATTTTTGATATAAAAATGTTTTTAACTTATAAAATTTTATTCAAAACATTTTGCTGCCAATAAGTGCCAACTAAAAAAAGCATTATATATATTTATGTTATAATAATTGTCTACACTGTGCAAATAATATTTAAAATACTATCACACGTCATGAAAAGTGCAGTGAATATCTCTTGTAAATAGTTTTAAAATATGTAGTGTTTCAGTAGCGATTCAATATAATTGTTTCAAGCATGGTATCAGTTAGTCAGTATGATCTCAGGTTTTTATAAGCCAGTAATGCAACTTTGGTCCAAAATGAAGACAGAGGGAAATGAAAAAAAATAAACAACACAACGATAAAAATAAAAAATAGAAAAAAACAAAATCAAAGTACATGCAAGGGCTTTAATATCACATGCAAAGACGGTTTTCAAAAAGATTCAGAAGTGCAATTAGTATTTTAGATGATAATAAAGTGTATCACTCTAAAATTATAAACAAACAAATATCAAACTGCAATAACACTGGAAATATTATTTTTCATTGAATAACTTTTAATAGAAATAAAAACTTTTGGTGAATTATTAATGCTGATATTAGAATTTGCAGTGTTAAGCTGTAATACAACAAAAGCATCATATTGGTGAAATAGGAATGAAAAACATATATTTTTCTTTGAGTTTCACAAATTAAAAAAACTACAATGGTGCAAAAATTATGATTTGAGAATAATTTTGTTTCAGCATAATCTATTACATTAAAAAAATTAGAAACCATAATTAAATTTTTAACTATACTAATTAGGAAGTCTTTATTAAATAAATTTGGTGGCAAGCAAAGGTTAAGGTGTGCTTACTAAACATTTAAATCACACACACACACACACGCACATATAAAGAACACACAGGAAAGTTATAGAATAATTATTGGGAAAGCTGTTAGTAACAACAAACAGAAAAAAGGCTAAACAGGACCTATCCCCTTTTCTTAAGGTTAAGACATTTATATCAATAAATAAAGAATATCGTTCACATACACTTATCAAATGTGCTATCATTTCAGTTTCAGATGGAACGGAATAGTTATTTTATTTTTTTATGAAGCTCAAGTGCAAACTGATATTAAATGATCAGAGAGAAAAAATATCATACAAGAAAAAAAAAATTAACATCAATAGTGATTAATTTTACTTTAGTGCTTACATGGTTATTGCTCTTACTGAAATGCCAACTAATACAACATTTAAACAAACTGATAGCATACTAAAAATGAAATATGATACATATTATGAATAATTGAGTAACGTATAACCAACAATGCTGTATTTCTAAGTTGCTTCACATTTCACAAGAATTTCTTTAACCTCTTATCTCTCACCTTCGTCCACGTTCATTCTTCAGCGTCCCTCCATACTTTGGTCTAGTTCCGATCAGATCTATGATCTCAGGTATACAACTGGCGAATATCGCCTAAATGAAAACCAACAATTGGTTCCAAAATGTAAGGTATAAGGTTTAGGTATTTATCATTCTTATCTTAAAGGGGTCTCCTTAAGAAGTTTTTATTATAAATTTAGAAAGAAAGAAAAGGAGTGTAAACGACGATATTAAGGACTTAATCCTCATTAATAATTGTGTTATTTCACTATAACTATAAAAATGATACTAGTTTGAAGACATAAAAAAATATACATACCCACAGCTGTAAACAAATATGAATAAAAAACAAAAATAATAACTCATACGCTGATAATTTTGAAGAATTGAAATTGAAATGATAGAAGTGTAGCTAAATATTACTTTCGTAGTTCAGAGACTAATAATTTCATACAATTATAAGCTTGAATATTACAATTTCAGAGGAAGGGGAAGAGGAATGCTTTTATTTAACCATATTTAGAATTATAAATAATTAAATTACATTTGAAAGCAAATTTTATAAAGCTTTCTGTGAAATATACAAGATTCTCAAAAGGAATTTTTGTACAGTTAAAATCAAACTAAAAGGCACACACCTTTTAGAATATCTGGTATATCTTATTATCCAGTTAAAACTGAGTGCAACAAACATCCACACCCACACTCTTGGACAACACTATGATTAAGAAGCGAATCAAAATTATTATTATAATACAAAAGTTTTAAATGTTAAAATAGTTTGTTTAAATTTACCAATGTTTCTTGGTGTCACACAATAATGATTATTTAAAACAAAACCAAAAGAAAATAATTTTATAAGATTATTGTAAGATGTGAAGTATAGTATTTATTGGGTGCATTTCTACATTGTAATTTCCTTTTTATGTTTTGATTTTATCAGCTATATATTTTCCTTTCAGTGGAGGATGTTGGCATTTCAATGATTAAACATCTTCCCTTAATACATCCTTATCCAGGAAAGGCCATTTCAATCATTAGAAAATAGTAAATTTTAGCAGTTACTTGACAACTAATATGTCATTAACACAACTTTACTGAAAACATATAAATCCTTTATAGTAACACCTAAAATAAGCATAAATATCAAAATCATCTACAGAATTAATAGATAATAAAAGTAAAGTAAAGTGATGATAAAGGATAAGCCTGTAGCAACTTAGTTTTTATGAACTTGTTCCAGTATTTAAAGCACTCCTTCCCTCTCATTAGTTGTTTTATTTTTTCTATCAAGCTACCAAAATAATTTAAATAATTAAGATGCCAGAATGACTTTTATCTATTAATCTAATATATTTACAATAATTTAATATATTCTCCATGCCAAAAATATAGCTAATTCGTTCTCTGAGAATTGAAATTTCCTTTTTTGTAAAACATGTTGTTTTAAGAGTGGCCAAAGAAATAATATTGCTTTGTGCAATGAAACCAACAGTGCAATGTTTATTTCTTGTGTTTATTTTGAAACACACTGTGTATATTAAAACAACTATAGTAATAGCAGAAATCTGGAATAAAACAATAATACTCATAGTGATTCTAAGGTGTAGGAATAAAGATGAGGATAAGGTTTATGGATATTGCGTCACATTTTCTTATAAGTCAAGATTAACTGCTGGTTAACGTATTTTTTGTAAAGTAAGTATATGTCAATTTGATAGCTTCATGTGCAAAGATAATTAAAATTTCACTTTTTTTCATATTTGAAAATATCAATAAAATATCTATTAATAATCAAAGTGAAAAAAAATTACAAAAGCTGGTGCACTCTACGATTAAATGATCAATTTAAGAGGCAATATATGTTACTCCAAATATTTCTAGAAAATCATTCTTGCATTTTACTGAAAAAACACAAGTTTAGGACAAAACTAAAGGCATTCGGGTCTAATTCTATTTGATGCATGCCACCAAGAAACATTTCACTAGAAAAACTAATGTGGATTGAACTTGTCCACATTCTTATATACAAAATTATTCACAGAAGGAATTGTTAGTAAAATATTTCATTTTAATCAATAAAACTTTTAATAATTGTAATTAAGTTCTCTCATAGAACAATTTTCCTTAATAGAGTTCCCAAAATCACTAAACATGGTAAAAAATTAAAAATTGAGATTTCATCTTTTTAAATTTTATAAATTTTGAATTAAGAGAGAGACTAGGTTACTTTAAACATAGTTTAAGATCTGTCTCTAAGGGTAGTAATATGAAAAATTACTGCAGTAGTATTTAAAAAAAAAAAATTTTAGAAAAAAAAAATATGACTATTTTTGAGATGAATCATAAAATAAAGTGAAACAGCATGTGATGTGTAAACACTTAAATTTTTAATAAAATTCTTCCTTCTTAAAACAATAAAGAAATACAAGAATGTGGAACAGTTCTACAAATACCAGACTATTTTAATATTTAAAACAAATTTAATATGCCATATCACTCAATGATTGTAAAATTCAAGTCCAATATGCAGTTATTGGGGGGAGAGTAAAATATTAGATAAACTTATATTACACATGTCATTATATTTTGCATCTACTATGAAATTAATTGTAAAATATTACTTATAAGCGGTTTAAGTGAGCACGAATATCAAAAAAAAAGTTTTTAAATTTTTTTGACTACGATTTTGCTACCTCCGCCTCTCTCGTTTGTATTCGCCACCATACTTGGAGCGATTCGCTGCGAGTTCAGTGATTTCGGGAATCCAGCTAGCCATCACAGCCTATGCAGGAAAATACTTAGACATAGTACATGCACTCCAGTATGAGTGAACATTTTAACTGTTCTTTGCTTTCAAATTAATTTAACCCCTAATTACTTTTCTTTCTTTTCTTTTTTTTTTTTTTTTAAAGAATAATTACAATCACTGAAATAATAAATTTTAAATGAAAACAAAATAAAATTGAGAGGTATAGTATGAAATCAATAATATGATTAATTAACTTATTAAATCCAAAGCAAACTCCTAACTATAATAATTATTCATTAAGAAAAAACATTCTTTAAAGGAAAAAAATAAGAGCAACATAACACAAATGAATAATATAAATTGACATTCTTTCAACACCATCCTCAAGGCTTTCAAAACTACAATTAACTTATAATAATTGAACGAAAATAAACATTAACTATTCAAGAACAGTTGCGAGCAGACAATTTAAGTAATCTAAAAATAAGAACACATGTACAAAAAACATCGGGAACCCCAGTATATCTACGAGCAGCTTACAATATAGTTATATAAGTATTATTAGTACACATATTATGAGGCGAAAACTGAATAGGAAAGGTCAAGACAAGAAGTAATTTTTAAAAACAAGGAAAAGTGGAAAGCTAATATAAAAAAAAAAGTCATGTCTTCATTATCTTTAAATACATTACCGTTCAATTATTTTCATTAAACTATGAAATTTCATTTATTATTTATGGTACTTTTTCATCATCTATGTTTACAAATACTCAAGAATATTCTTAGAAATAATAGATCATATCAATTTTAAATTGATGAAATAATTTAAGTAATGTTCAGGAAATAGAAATCCATGCAAAAAAGCTTAATTTAACATTTATTTATTGGTCACCACCACTAAATGAGATTTCCAACTTGAGTAAATTAATTTAAAATCCTTTTACTGATACAAATATTTTTAATAAATAAACAATCTAATTTAGAATGCCTGAAGTACCACATAATTTATACAAAAGTATGTGAATGATTAAAATCTTTATTAATTAATTCAGAGAACATATACCACTCTCCCAAAAGGTTTGCAAAAACAGTGTGTAAAAAGGAGTTACCAGCAGATACTAAAGTAAGTAAATATAAAGAAGAAAATTAATTGAAAAATTAATAAAAAATTCAACTTTTCTTATTTTTATCCTGGATTTGAAACAAAAATCTGATCTGAAGCTATAGGAAATGTAATTTTTTAAAAATCTTTTTACAGTAAATATATTTTTTTAATACTTAAATTCAAAAGCAAATTAATTGTACCTTCATGATCATATAAGACTATATAAATATTATGAAATTAAATGATAAAACAAAAGTATAGGATAAAAAGGTAAGTCCTAACAGCTATTATCTATATATATATATCACTCATGACCTTCGGTTCTATACTTGGTACACGCAAAAATTAATAAAAATGAAGCACTGCAGCCAGCATTAACGTGCTATCACCGGATATTTCCCCTAACCTAATTAAAAAGCATAGGTAAAACTTGGTAGGGGGACTAGCTGCCAATTTTTCAATTTTCATATTTTTTACTGTAGGAATATAAATAAAAAATGATACATGATAATTTTTGAATGGAAGTTGGTACATAATGATATAGGGTTTCACAATAATGCATATAGAAGAGAAATATGCTAGGGATAGTACATCCTTAAAAGGTCTATAACTTAAGTGAGTAAAGCGGCCACAGTCATAATAATAAAGTGAGAATCTTTTGAAGTAAAATCACAAACAATATTCTTAAGTTTAACATATTATACTGATACCATTTATTTTTTCATAAAATTATACACACATAAACTGTATATATCACACACATAATCAACATATATATGGATGTTAAATTAATTGCATTGGACAAATCAAAGGGAAATCAAAGGTTGTAAATAACGAAACGACGTCTATGAACAAAACTGACAGGAAGACTACCTATATCCAAAAATAATTCAGTAGGAGCATTAGATCATAATAGAATAAAAGATAAATAACTGTAAAATATAAATGCAGAGCAACGGAAAAAAAATATATCTTCAAATCTTTGATAAAAGGACAATATCAAAGAAAAATAGAAGAGGTGGGATACGACTATTTTTCAAAAAAATAAAAAACTTTTAATATATTCCACTATGGACAACTTTAAACATTCTCATTAATATAGAATGTTAAATAATAATAATAATATATATATATATATATATATATATATATATATATATATATATATATATATATATATATATATATATATATGTATATATATATTAAATAACATTCTGCATATTATCTTGAATCAAATTTAAGAAAGTACATATTAAAGAGATGATAAATAGATGTTTTAGCAAATTTTGTTTTTTTTCTTCAATACAAGTCTTTATTTATTCTTTATTTTTTTTTTTACAATTAAGTCCACCGAATCATGCACATCTTGTCCATCCACTATATGAACATGTATAGAATGTTGGTGGACTAAAAGGTTAATTTCCCTACATTAAAAACTGTTGGGTTAATTTTTTTTTTTTTTTTTAATGGCAGTTATTAGAATCATCAAATAAGTATTTTTTTAAAAAAAAGAATAATAATCAAGCCAAGATATTTTAACATAATTTACTTGTTATGTAAACCCAATTATTAATTATAATTATTTTAACCCAAGAGATTTAAGGGAATGTGTTAGAAATAAAATGAAAATTTCTTATTTAAAGACCAATTTGTATAAACTGTATCTTGGAATGGCCTTCTTATTTAAGGAGAATTTAAATTTATTTAAGCATCTGAAATTCAGGCAGAGTATTACTAGATTATGACATTTTTCTTATTGTTAGGGAACTAGGTAACCAAGAAAAATGAAAGCTTCTTCATCTAGAGGAAACTTAATGGTAAATGTATGAAAAAGAACATAACACCCAAGTTAACGAACTAAAATGAATAATAAATCCCATATAAGCTACTAAACTAATTTCAGCATAGCCATGACAAAAAATAACATATTAAAAAAATACTCTTGGTTTTTTAGGTTATGTAACTTATTTTATAACAGAAAGTTTTGGAGATTATTATTTTCTTTTGTTCTCCTTGAGATTGGGGGTCATTTCAATCACCTTTGTAGGAAGCCTTTCACCTTAGGAAGACTTTTTTTCTCTAATTGAAAATTTTGAAATAATCAAAATTCTTTCCTCACAATATCCTCAATCATATACACATTTGTCCATGAGGGAGGCTAATTAAAACATCCCATACATTGCATTAAGATTGCAGAACTGTAATGAAAATATATAAACGTATATCACAATAGCCAACTAATCGATAGTACCCACAGCTTCTAAAATGGAAAAATTATTTATATCTAAACCAGATTGGAGGGAAAATATTGATTGAGTGTTATATCGCAATTTTTTTTATTAAAGAAATTTGCTTTTCCAATGAGATACGTTTAAAATGTTTCTAGGAACAGGGCTCTCTAATAGAAATTACAATTTATATATTACAGGAGTAAAAATATTAGTATAGGCTTGATCAAATGCACCTTTTTCACTATTAATAAAACATTATTAAATCATAAAACATTCAAATCAAATTAATTCATTTAATCAATTTTAACTATTCTCTATGCTATGAGTTTCATATGCTCTATTAATTATTAAATTTACTTTAATTTAAAATTATTATTATTGATAATAATTCTCTCTTTATTCTAAATGTATTTTACTTTGAATTCTTAACAAGATTAAAATTTTGAAAAATAATCACGAAAGACCTTTGACTCATAATTTAAAAATACTTGTGTGTGTTTTGATAATTTTTTATATTCTTAAAAATAAAATAAAAAAAGGATAGAAAACTTTTATAAATTATATAGAAAATATTGATGAATTTTAAGTAGAATGAAAGACCATGTATTATATATAAGCAGTTCACAACATAAATATAATTTATAAAGTATAATTGGCTAGAATTTTGACAGATACAATTTACAGAGAAAAGCACATATAAAAAGTTGGAAATCTCAGCAACTTTCATTTCATGACAACCTATTCTACCATTTATTAAATTTTGTCAAGTATGTAAAGCATTTTTCAATATATATATATTGCATTTAGAGTTATTTAAAAAGTGGAATAACCGTTAGATAACTTTTTATGATAGCATGACTATGTCTAAATACTGGTAAAACATGCAAGCTTAAATAATGGATAATCTGTATAATAATCTAATAAGCTACATTTACACAGTTCTTAACTATGTAAAATAATGTTCAACAGAAAACAATGTCCAAATTTTACCTATAAAGTTGTTCAATTTACTTTTATAATAGAGCTGTTAAAAATAATAAGTTAAAACAAATAACTACACTATAAAACTACAGTATAACTTAAATTTAAATGGCAATTAATAAGAATACCTGCTTCTGAATTTGATAACAACAAAAATCAATGAAATTGAGGATGTATAGCCGACTGTAGAAATTATTATAGGTGGAAATAATCGGGAGTCAGTCATTTTTTAATATTTTAATTTTGCCGATGTTTCGGCTCAAGCTTGTAAACAGTAATGCCGTACCCTGATGATGGCCCACAAGCTTGAGCCGAAAGCGGCAAAATTAAAATATTAAAAAAAGACTGACTCCCGATTATTTCCACCTATAAAAATCAATTAAGATGAAGATTTTCAAAGATTACTAAAGGACTTTTTTTAATTATTATTTTGTAATACTTTTATTCTAATCCTTTACTTTTATCAAAATCTGCAGTCCAATTTCATCAAAAGAATTACACATTTAATTTTGAACCAAATCATACTAAAATATTTCTATTATAAATAGTAAAAAAAAAAAAAAATTTTGATTAATAATAAATTAGTGAGAAACTTTTGTGCTTTCAGTGAAATTTTCAAGAACGAATATATAAGATTTCATTATAGCAATGTAATCCTTTCTTAATATTACCATGGTAGCTAGGAAGGGAACTGATTTGATATGTATAATGTGGATAACTTACTAAAATTTTAACCTGTTGATTTCTTTCTTTCGAAAGAACCTCTTTTAAGAATCAATGGATGCCTTATTTTTGTCTTTCAATAAAGTCAATAAATAACTAATCTCTTTTATATGCCCAATCTTCAGACATTAGACCATATTTAACTGTCAAAAAGTTTGAAAATATCTATATGGCCCAGTTAAACATATCTTAGATGTGTGCTTAAGAGCTTAAGTTGTTTTTCTCCACACATGTTTGATATTTTTTGATATCCTCAGAACACAATAGTTTTTTTTTTTTTAAACATCTTAATGCAACATGTATCAATATAAAAATGAATCTCCTTTTAACTTGGTCATCGCATCACGAATGAACGGCTTGACCGATTTCCCTAATTCTTATTTTGATATGTTTATATCAGTCAGGAGAAGGGCCTTATGAAAGAAAAAAATATTACTTTGGTAGATAGTTTTTTTGCTTATTTAATTTTTTAAATATTTTAAAGGTAATAATAATCTATATATATAAAAATGAATCGCCTTTTCCTTGGTAATCGCATTAAGCGTGAATGACTAGACCATATCTCGAATTATTTGTTTTATGTTTATATCAGTTAGGAGAAGGATCTTATGAAAGAAAAAAAAAGAGAAAAATCACTTGGGTGAATAGGTTTCTTTTTGTTTTTTTTTATTTCCTGAGGTAATCTCTTCATCTACATTTAAAAAATGAATCCCCTTTTGGTTGATCATCGCACTACACGTGAACAGCTTGACCCATTTCGCTAACATATAGTTTAGACAGGACATCGTCTATCGGGTCAGCTAGTTCTTTATAAAAATATGTAAGTATTGAAATAGAAAAATGTGCCAAAATTTCAAAACAATTGATGAATGAATTTTAGAGGTTAATGATTTTCATAAAAAAATTTTTACATTTTAATTTATATGGGTTGGAGATTTTACTATAGACTAAATTTAAAAAAAAAAAATTACTGAACCATTCACCATCAACCATATATATCACAAGAAAATAAAAAATCTAAAAACGCCTTAAGAAACATTGCTAAGGGGAATTAAAATAGTAAAATTAAATTAAATTTAATAATAGCATTGTTATCTCAGCAAAATAGGTCAGAAGCAGGTAAAATATTCAGAATTATTACCATTTAAATAATATATAGATGCAAATCCTGATGAAGAAATCATTTGAAAATCAAGAAAGTCAGTCTTATGACCAAGATTAAAATAAAACTTTTGTAGGCTAAGCTATTTTACTAGCTATTATTGCTTCTGTATGTGTAAAATAATTTAAGTATAAAATTATTTTAAATAATGCATACTTAAGCTATTTTAAGAGAGTCTTTTTAGGGTTGCACAAGAGTACTTTACAATATTCACATCTAAATAAAAGAATTGGTCCTGAAAGAATTAGGTATTCTTAAAAATAGGCGATAATAATAATGCATGTAACAGTCATATGCTTACATAGAGATAAGTATTAGATATTTTTATAACAGACAGTAGAGATATCAAACACACTTCATGCAAAGTAATATAAACACCACTATCCCACCATAATAAAATATTTGCTGCCAAGAAAAAAGAAAATATATATATATTTTTTTTTTTGTTCTTTAATATGTAATGGCTAAGTTTAAAAGTATGTGGTTATGCTTAACTTTTTTTATTTTTTACAATAGTGCTAGGAAAAAAAGCATTTTTGATGTTCTGAAGATGTTATATGGTGCGAATTTCTGAAGGATAATAAAGTAGAATTAGTTGGCAGCAAATATGCACTACCTCTTTCCATGTTCCCTTTTGAACTCGCCGCTGTATTTTGAGCGAGTCCCTACAAGGTCAATAATCTCAGGGATGCTACCGGCAAATATTGCCTATGAAAAATAACACCATGCAAATTAGTAACAATAGAGAAATAAAAATAATTACCACTCATGAGCAATCAGCAAGTTAACTATTTTGAATAACAAAAATAATCCTAACTCTAAAATACAAAAAAAAAATAACACTACAATATGCTATTTTTTAAAAAGATATTAAACTAATAAAGTAACTACTACCGCTACAAGATTGTGCTTACAGATCTAAATAATAAATGTGCACTAATAATGTCATATATTTTACATGAAATTATGACATACATAAAATTTCAATGTTTAGGAATTATCTCATAAAATTTTATAGCAGTCACACTGTATATATAAAAATGAAATTAGGGTTTTAAAGACTTAGACAATCTTTTAATTATGCCTAAGAATATAGAAAGTGAAGAAAAATATTTTTTTAATATGTAACTTGGAGCATTATTGTTCCATCAGTGAACGGAATAAACCATTTACTAATACTCAAATTCACAATTAAACAAGACTGATTCTTCATTCAGAATAATGAAACTTCTTATGCAATTCACGTTTACTGGTGACCATAAATATTTAATTTGAGTAAAATACTTTCTAAATCCTGCTGATTTAAAACTTTATATTCACTGTAACATAAGTCACTCACAAAGTGGTTTATGAGAGAAAACCTAGCAAATCAATAATAACATGCATCAGAAGGATATTCTAAATTAACTTCAGCAATCTACAGAAGCATTTTATACATCAAGCAAACAAATTAAATAAGCACGTAAATAGAATATATTAATTGCTGGACAAAATTGAAAAACACTCCACATTATTACACGATTTCATATATAGGTAAGTGAAAGTACTGAAATCTTAAAAAATGTTTTAATCTAAATTTTCAACATACACTACATGTTATGTGCCTGGTTCAGATAATCAAGTATTGCGAAATGATTTTAGAAAAAAGAAGAATTTAATTAATTTTGTTTCCTTTTACAAGAGATCATTTGAAAATTACAAATCAAACTGTTAATCTATTCTTGTTTTTCAATCGCCCTCTAGCCTCTCCGAGACCAGTCAGGTGCACTGATGATGACACTGGCAGGCGGAGGGTCTTCTCTAAGCCCTGGTTGGTGATGAATAAAACAATAATAAAAAATTTACATTTTGACTAGGGATCATTTTCTGCCTGTCCCTAAATTAACATATTTATTTTAATGAATAAATACAGAGGGAAGGGTGTTAAACATGTTTCATTTTACAATTGAATTATGATTAGCAGAGTGAGGAAAGCTTGAGCATCATTCAAACAGTTGTCAAATGATTGGACAATAGAACGGACTTACTTTAACACAAACCTTTACTGCACAGATCCGCTTATTAAATATTACAATTCATCATAAATGCATATCAGTAAATCAAAAATAAGTTTGTAAATGTTGATATAAAGTTTTATCCAGCAATTTGTACACATGTGTTAAGGGCATGCTTCAACATCTAAAATAATCGTGTATATTCTAATTTCAAAATTAAGTGAAGAGAATGCAAGGTTTTTACAGAATGTAGAAATACCATTATATTAACACACCTTTAAGAGATTTGACCATAATATGAAAATTAGAAAGAAAAAGAAAAATATTTATGATAAAATTCTAATTGTCTTTAAAAATCAGAAAAGTATTGGATTTGAACCAAGACATTATTGCAACTACTTTTAGATAAAAAGAATTTTTTCTTAATATGAAACTTTATTTCCAGCCATCTGTACAGAATCGACCACAACAGGCTGTCTCATGAGATCTCTAGAGTAGCCAACAAGGGAAAAGCCACTGGATCCCAGTGGATCAATCAAGTTAAGAGGGATCTTGCAGAACTAAATATTGAGCAAGATACCATCAATGGTAGAAGTCACTACTGCCTCTCCATTCAAACAAGACCTTTCCTCACATCCATTACTCTGAGGAACATAAGGTAGAGCTCAGTAGAAAAATGAAAGAATACTAGGCCAACAGAAAAGCTAAAGGTATCGGCAGGAAAGCAACCATTCAACACGTTAGAGGTGGAAGACAACAGATGTAAACACAAGCACTGTGGTCTTTAGATGGTCCAAACGAAAAACAACTTAATTTCCAAATGAATTTATGAAATATTGCAAGCACTAAACCAAAATTAAAAAAAAACTGTAGAATAATACACCTAGGTATAATATTTTTATTTCATTTTTTTAGTGCTTTCAAAATAAAATAAAATATCTCAATTTACAGTACTTTAATTGCACAATGCTGCATGAAATTCTATGTTTGATTTCTGATGCATTTTTCTTAAGTTTTTTGCCATGCTAAGTTCAAATCTGTAAGAGTTATATTCTTATCTAAGTTTTTCTGCTACACGATTGTATGGGCACCTCCTGCAAAAGGGAGGGAAGATGTAAGAGGCCCCATTTATAGATGCTTCTAAGGCTAGTTTAAAAGGAGTCCTTCTTCATAATGGGAATAAATATCATCTTTACCTATACTTATTCTGTGCATTTGAAAGAAACTTATCAAAACCTGAAAATTGTATTAGAAACATTGAATACCACACTCACAAATGGATGGTGTGCGGAGATTTCAAGGTCATTGGCCTGCAGGCTGGATTCACTAAGATGCCTTGTTTTCTATGTAAGTGGGATAGTAGGGCCAGAGCAAAGCATTGGATCATCAAAGATTGGCCCCCAAGAACAGAGTTAAAACCTGGCTCAAAAAACGTGATAAATCCACCTATGTTGGACCCTAAAAGTGTGTTGCTTCCACCCTTACATATCAAACTCGGGCTTATGAAGCATTTTATTAAAGCTCTGAATCACAAAGACCCTTTTTTTCAGTATTCAGAAAAGAAGTTTCCCAAAGTAACTTCAGAAAAAAAAAAAAAAGGGTATATTTGTTGGCCCCAAATCCGCCAGCTTTTTAAAGACTGTGAGTTTGAGAACACCATGAATTCCCTGGAAAAGGAAGCCTGGCTAAGCTTCAGGTCTGTGGTGGAAGGTTTCCTAGGCAACAACAAGGACCCAAATTAACGGAATTTGGTGGAACGCTTGTTGAAAGCTTTCCAAAATCTTGGCTACCTCATGAGCGTGAAGGTTCATTTCCTTCATTCGCACATAGATTATTTCCCCCAAAATTTAGGGGATTACAGAGAAGACCAAGGTGAAAGGTTCCACAAGGACATTAAAGTGATGGAGCAGTGATACCAGGGGAAATGGAATGCCACCATGATGGCTGATTACTGTTGTAACCTAAAAATGGGACTCTGAGGTGAAAGAACATCCAGAAAGTTGAAGAAGAAAGAAAAAGAAAATTCTGCAGCAACTAATTTGTACTTAAATTGGACCAAAACTTCAAAAATATTCTTATTTATTTAAAACTTATGTAATTAAAGATATTATTTATAAAATTTTCTATTTTACTTTAATTTTTCTTTAAATTTAGTTTTAAAAGCCTCATCTGAGTTGACAGATTTTGTGGAAAATCTGTACGTGATAGAGAAAACTGACTCTTAAATCAAATTCACCATGGAAAAATATGTAGAAAACACCATTTAAATTCAAAACATCGATCAAAATTTTAATAAATGCAGCATTGTGTTATCTTAACATCCAAAACAAATAGCTTTTATGAGAAGTATAGTAGAAACAAAAGAGAGAGAGAGAAAGAGAGAGAGAGAGAGAGAGAGAGAAAAGAAGAACCATAATTATTTAAAAAAAAAGATCTCTTCTGATTACCATTGTGATTTTCCTCTATCAGGTTTTAAAATAAAAACAATAATAGAAATAGAAACATGCACTAAGCAACTTATTAGATCATCGATACGAAAAGTTGACATAAACAAATTTTTATAACCATGTTAACAATTATTTTATACTTGTGATAGTTATATTTGAACCTAGAGAATCAGAGCCACTGGTCCTCCAGCTTGAAGGAACAATAACTCAAACATTCAAACAGTACACACTATATACAGCAAACTAGCTAACTAGCAACACAGAAGCTACAGACAAGAAACGCCAGAAGTAAGCTACATTGACATAGGGCAGGATAAGCACACCTAGTTTCAGTATGCAGTAGAGAAAACACTGAGACTGCAATAGAAAGAAAGCCAGATAGGTGTGATGCATATGCAACAAAAAGAAATATAAATATGGAGGCAACTTGGAAGGGAAATCTACCACAGATAAAATATTCTCTAGAAGAATGAAGAAAGACCAATTCATGGCATGAGGCCAGAGTTTGAGCAGAAGGAATGTGTCTCCAAATAGACCTACCACTTTGGAAAAATTGAGGAATTAGTCAATCTGAGTTCACATATTAACATGGATAACAACAATAGGACAGATGAGATATGAATAAGAAAGAATACTGGCAAACAGGCGCTTCTTCAGATTGGAACATCTCTTCAGAAATTGTGAATGCACAAGAATAACATAAATAAGGTTATACAAAAACCCTGATCATGCATATTTGCTGTATGGCTATAATACTTGGAGTATCACAAACTTGGACGATCAGAGACTCCTTGTTTTTGTAAGGAAAATTCCATGGAGAATCACTGAGAAAAGACCAGAACAGGAGGCTGAGGAATAACCTGGAGACCAATGGATATCTGGGCATTTTAAGAGTTCTTTGCATCAGAGGCTTAGATAGGCTGGGCATATCACCAGTGTGACAGAGCAAAGAGTTTCTAAAAATATGACAATTGCTAAACTTTATAGATCAAGAGGCATACAGCACTCATTGGAAAACATGAGTTGAGCAGGAAAACCAAGATTCTGTTATACAAGTCATTTTTTCTCCCATGCTATATGGATCAGAAAGCTGGACACTTGGACTGCCATGCAAGCCAAGTTTTATCGGTAGAGATAAGATTCCTGCGGAAAATATAAGGAAAAACAGGTGAGACCACATAAGGAATAAAAAGGGTGCGAGATGAGCTAGGAGTTAGATCCGTCCAAGAGACAAGGCTCATGTATGAAAACATGGAAGCACCATGGAGCAGATGAGAAGGCTTACACAGGACAGTGACTGTAGCACAAGTTGGTCAGAGGCGGCTACTCCATGCTTAGCAGCACAAAGGAGATAGCGAGAGAAGGAGAAGAAGAAGAGGCATACAGAAATGGATCAGAATACCAACACTGCCATGGAAGAATGGTGTCGTTGCCAGTGATCCAAGAAATCTGCCAAGTGTGTGGAATTGGGTTGCAGATGGGCAGGAAAGAAAGAGATAAAAAATCTCTCTGAAAAATTATTTTTTTCATATTTCATCTTGGTCGATGGCTTATGTACTGGTCGATTGATAATCAAAAGTTTGCTATTTTTCATTTTGTTAAAATAGTTTATTTTATTTTTTGTTGCATTTTCATAGTTTAACAGGTTCACACTGGCGCAGGTCACTGGTGACCCGTACTATTCGGTCTAATCGAGCCCCACGTACCACCGGTATTTATTTCCATATCCATGTTATCTATTTTTTACAAGAGCAAAAATTAAAAAAACATTTTAACTAACTTTTGAGCAATACTTACTGGCAAAAATCTGAGATTAAGATGAAAAAAACAGCACGAGTTACACAAATTGCAAAATAAGCACTCACTGGACTGTTAACAAATGTACAACTCATAAACAGGTCTGAACAGGCAATAATCGATGAAACCTAGCATAAATTCAAGCGCTGCATTGAAAACTGGTGCCGGCATGAACATATCAATGAGCCTTCATATTATAACTATCTTAAACTTTTTAAACTCAAATTCAGCTTATTTTTTTTCTTCTGATGCAACAACTCGTTACCAAGTTTAGGCCAACTCCAATGGTCTCAGCAAGTTGGCTCCACCAGTGCAGCTTCTCTCCAGTTCTGAGCACCGAGTAAGACTCTTGCAAAAGCATCCATCCACCTAACTTTAGATCTGTCCACTCTCCTTGTATTTCTTCAGAGTCCTTTTTGGTACCAGTGTTTCATTTGTACGTGCAATGTGGCCCGTTCGTCTTAACCTTCGCACCTTGGCTACCTTAACAACATCCGGACTGTAGTATAGGTTATACAGTTCCTGGTTACTTTGCCTTCTCCATATTTCATCTGCCTTTATAGGTCCATGGATTTACCTTAGGAATGTCCTCTCAAAAATCAGGAGTCTTTTTTCATCTGCCTTTGTTATATCCCAACTCTGAGCCATAAATTAACACTGGCCGGATGAGCATTCTATAGAGCATAACTTTGTCTCCTTTAAGAGGAACTTATTAATAAATTATAGCTTCCTCAAGCTTTAGCAGCATCTGTTGGCAGCATTAATGCTCCTACTGATCTATTGTGAGATGTCATTTTTCCTGTTGATTACTGTTCCCAGGTAAACAAAGCTATCAACACATTCAAACCTGAATGGACCAGCTTTAAAGTATTCTATTTATCCTTCAATACCTTCCATTCACACATACTTGGTCTAACTTATATTGAAAGCAAGGCTAAGTTTCTTGGTTGCCTCTTCAAGTGAAAGGAATGTGTCCACCATCACCCTTTTTTATCTGGCTATGATGCCGAGATCATTCACATAGCCCAGGATTTGGATAAGCTTGTTGTTGTTGTCTCTCCAACCTGTATTCCTGATGGCTTTTTCTTCGGCAAGATTGAAAAGTAGACAGGCAAAAGGGCATCACCCTGCTTTACTTCTTTATCAATGCTCGAGGTCATATTCAATTCTAACCACACACTTTGATCCTTTCATTGTCATTTTGACAAGACGGATAAGCTACTTGGGTATCACACAACTCATCTTTTTTAGGGCTCAAAAGAGTTTCCTTCCATCAACATTATCATAGACAGCTTTGAAGCCTACGAAGAAGTGGTATGTGACCACTTTATTATTCTCTGAACACTCCTCCAGGATTCGCCTAAGTGAAAATATCTGGTTTATCGTAGACCCTTCCTTTCTGAAGCCTCCTTAGTTCTCTATCCACATTAGGGAATAGTCATACAGAATGATCGACAGAACTTTATATTCCTAGGAGAGGAGGGTGATTCCTAAGGAATTTTCACTATCTGTTTTGTCTCTCTTTTTATGGACTGGGCAATTTACTGCCTTACTCCGTTCTATAGGAATCTGTTCCTCGTTCCATATGTCAAGAATGAGATTGTACAGCGATCACTTGATTCCTTCTCCTCCATACCTCAAAAACTCAGACTGAATGTTATCCCCTCCAGATGCCTTGTTATTTTTAAGTTTCTTTAAGCATCCTCTACTGGGTCCAACTCAACCAGTTCTGGTATAGGTTCTGTTATGCTCAAGGTTTTTTAAAGTATCTTATCCATCTCTTGAGAACCTCTTCTCTTTGGCTAAGGAGGGTTCCATTATCATTTTGACAGCATGTAACTTTGGCATGGCTTAAAAAGGGATGGAAGAATGGCTTAAAAAGGGATGGTAGATTGGCTTAAAAAGGGATTTTCCCTCATTCACTACACGCTGAAGAGGGGAACAACTAATCATCATTTAAAAGGAGTTCACTATTTACAATATGTTAGAATCTTTTATATACTATGCATAAATATTGATTTCATTGAGAAAATAAAAAAATTTTAAAAATCTAACAGCTGTACAATGTGGTTATTATGTCAAAGTCACACCCAATCATCAAGTTATTCTCCAATTTTTGTATACCCCATGATAGAGGATGGAAAATTAGAAGTGCAGTGCCCATAAACCTTCATCTAATCTAAACTCTTACTTAGTAGAGGCCACAAGATAGTGTTTTTTTTAATATAATAGTGTCATAACTGTTTTTGACATTGGCCACATTAGCACTAAGCCATATATTTATGTTTTTATCAATTGAAAATCTGCAACATAATTTTTTCTTAATATCAAAACAATAACTAGTTTAAATAAAAACATGCCCATTGACAAAAGGGTTTGTTAAGATCTTGAAATAGAAAAGGAACAAATCACTAATAAGTAAAATATGGCTCATTAAAATGTGTAAATGGTAGACCAAAATACAGGCCATAGGTATATAAGTCTGATGTGGTAAATGTAGGTTATTCAAGGGGTTACGTGAGAGAGAACTGAAAATACTGATTGTTAGTAATATCAAACTTCCAATTTTGCTATGTTAATACAAATGAAAACTAATCTATTAAGTAGAGCCCATTACACCAATTCCATTTAATTTAATATATGTCCATAAAAAAAAAATAAATAAATAAATAAAAAAAACAACTAAAAAAAAAACTGTATAAGAATTTTAAATATTATAACCCAAAAGCAGTATTTTAAACTTAAAGGATTCTTAACAAAATACTAAAAATACTTTACAAGTCAGAAGTAAATAATAATTGTGAATACTTTTTAATACAACTTTTCCATGCATCATGTACACAAAAGCAAGTCTAAAAATATTGAGTTAAAAACGTTATGTTTTCTTTAATAAACAGAATTATACTCAGTGAATAATTCAATAAGATAAATAGTACCAACAAAATATAATTAAAAATTTTTAACCACAAAAAATATTAATATGTGAAGAGTTTTTTAAGTTTTTAAACTTAATAACTATAGTTCCCGACCATTAAATATGAGACAATGGTCAACAGATTAAATATGAGTCAGACAGCGGAATCCTATATCTTTTTTATGAGGGCTCATAGTAAAAATAAATCTTAACAACTGTTCAGTCAACATTTATTTGAAATTTGAGTGTAAGTTGACATTTTTCAACAAATAAATGCACTTATCTTTAAATATGGAGGTGGTACAATTTATGGTTAAGTAGTCCACAAGCTTCTTGATTAAAAACCACTGCTTTATAATTAAAAAAATAAATATTTAGATTACTTTTATTTTTAACTATCATTGACACTTTTAAATAAAACTAACGACGCGTACCCTAAAATGGAATACCTCTTATCTGCAAAATATATTTAAAACATAATTCTATGAGAATTTACTCAATATTCATTTCATCATGTCAAAAACATTAACAGATAGAAGATAAAGTATGATGATTATATCAGCACAGGGAATGTACCAAAGTTAGATGTGCAAAAAATGGTTTCAAAAATTAAAAAAAAAGCTTGGCCTACAAGATAATAAAAAATAATTGGAGTCAGCCAGCAATGGACAAATAATAGAGTAGGTTTTGTAACATTTGTCCATTGAGTGACCCTCAAGGTAATTTTAATGTTTGATTGTGAAATTCAAAACTAAAACAAGGATGAATAACCCTATTACTAAACAACAATCTATTCCAATCAGAATAAAAAACAGAGGCTTATTATATTATTTGACCATAAATAAAATAGAAGTAAGATTCCCCTTCCTCTTCCCGATTCCCCTTAGAAGAATTACAGTAAAAATAGTACCATAAAACCTCAAATTTTCTACCCCATTAAACAATGAAACAGGGTGACTCTCTTTTACCGGTTTTGTTTAATATAGCTAAAGAATATGTCATAGAAAAGGTGAGTGTACCGAGAAAGGTTTAAATATGGGTAATAAGATTCCGGTTTTGGGGTATGCCGATGATTTGGTACTGATAGGCAAAGACACAGAAACTATAGAAGAAAATACAAGTGCGTTAATAAAACCCAGTAAAGAAATAGGACTCGAATTAAATACCGATAAGACGAAATATATGATTAGTAGCAGAAACTGTGGCGATCTTGGTAATATTGATATATCAGGGCATACTTTTGGACACGTAGAGAAATTCAACTATTTAGGTTCAATAATAACAAGAAAAAATGAAATCTAGGAAGAAATAAAGTCCCAGTAAAAGGCAGGAAATGCATGTTATTATTTAGTTGCTAAATTACTTAGCTCACGGCGTCTGTCTAAAAGCTTAAAGGTAAGAATTTAAAAAACTATTACTCTTCCGACAGTTCTTTACTGATGTGAAACATGGCCGCTTACTTTGAAGGATGAACAACGGCTTAAGGTACTGTAGGCTTAAGTTCGAAAATAAGGTACTGCGTAAAATACTTGGTCCCAAGAGAGATGAGGCCACTGGTGAGTTCAGAAGGTTGCACAACCGGAATTGCAGAGCTTGTACCCAGGAATATAATTGAGTTGATAGCATCACGGAGACTCAAATGGGCGAGTAAAGTTGTTGGGCCAGGTGAGAAATCGATTCCGAGAAAGTTGGTATTCGCTTAACCCAATTGGTAGGCCATAGCCTCGATGGGAGGATTGCGTTAAGGCTGATCTCAGGGGCTTGGGCTTGAACGGTGAACATTGGATGAGCCTATGTAGGTGGAATTTGGTGGTATCGGCATCAAACCTTTGGGTTCGGTAAGCCTATTATTATTATTAAACAATAAAGACCTTTTAATAAGAAGAAATATGGATTTAAAAAAAAAAAATTAACAGTCTGTAGAGGCCCTTGGCTGCACAGTAAGGTTACCGCATGGTAAGGCTTCTTATGATTTTACACAGCAATTTTCAATGACAGTTAAAGAGTAGGGTTATCACTCCCAACGACTATTTTTCGGAATTGCCATTAGTTGACTGATGGGTCTCACAAACCCAGGGAGAGGTTGTGAGTGAATCCCCATTTAATTATATACTTGAAGAAGTCCTGCCAGGATTGGGATCCGAACTCACAAATTTTGGCATGGTAGACTAGCACGCTAGCCACACAGCCATGGGCTCCTCCAAAAATTAGAGATTACTTATAGATAACATTGGAATGCTATCCCACACCTCCTTGGATACATGTATACATTGAAAGAGCTACAGACAATGGAGAGTTGGTATGTACTCCTTCAACCACTCATGAAGCTATCTCAAGGAAATGAATTATTAATTTAGACTAATAAATTCAATTATTACATAATTTTATGAATCATTATCATAGATCAGGAGTGACTGATTCTTAGAGCAACAATCTCATTTATCTCTACAATTTACGAATAATATATATGTGACTAAGGCACAAAAATGTTTGAATTGTGAAAACAACTGTGACAATTAAATAACTTTTAGTCTAACTTTCTTGGAATGGGATAAGATATTTCCAATTTTCATAGGAATAAATTATAGTAGAGCAAAATAAAAACGAGGACTTGTTATATCGGTAGATTTGAGCCAATTTATTTGAGATGGAGAACTATGCTTCTATTAATAGAATATGCAAATGAAAATTGGCAGAACTTAATTGGTACAGGAATGAGTCTTAATGGTCAAAATTAAAAATTGAAGCCTGGAAAAATTATTGCTCTCCACAGAAATTCTTGCTAAACCCTATTACATCTTACTAATGTTCTTACATCTAATCCTTCAATTCTATTAACAAAGTAATGTAACATAACTTTTCTTTTTTTAGTTCAAAATTAGTTGTTTTTTAGCTTATTCTATTGTTGCATTTATTTATTTTTTTTCATAAATCTCATTCTCTCCCTCTTCAACGTTTTTAAATGACTAAGACTAAATTTAATTTAGTCATATATGTTATATTGAATTATAACAATAACGTTATTCTTAAGGAACCAAGTCCCATAATAAAATCATTTTCTATTTCTAATATCCTTACAATAACTTTACATTTACAAATAAGCTTTGGCAGGTATATAGTTGAACATTTATTGTCAAATAAAAAAAAAAATATAAATCAAAATATGTAGGTTCTTAATTTGAAGTTTTTCTTTTATATAAAATCATTCATATCTTCGTTATTTTCCAATATATTTATACGGTGTTTTTTAATCAAAACAGTAGGCTTTCAGGAAGATCCAAATGATATAAAAACGAGAATGGATCTGATGAAAATGGTCTGAGAATTACTCAACCAACAACAGCTTATCACAGCAAGTACAATGGTTAAGTTAATATATTATTAATATATATTAAATAAATTAAATTTATTTATTTTTTATAATAATAACGAAGAATTTAATCTAATATTGGAGATAAATACTTAGTACACTTCATAAAAAATTCATGAACGAAATTATAATGTAGTTAAAATTAAACAAGTTTCACCATAATGCACCTTTTAAGAGCAAAACGAGTAATAGTTATGGTATAGTAATGGTTTAAATTGTTATTGAGTTTGTAGCTTTAGGAACATAAATTCCCTTATTTTCAAAATCTGGCTCTAAAAAGTGTATATAAGTTTTAATTTTTTTTATAACATCATTTTTCGTAACAGTACACTGATTTCTAATTGCTGATTTAGGGGAAGGATAGTGAAAATTAATAATATTTCATTAAACCAGTAAACCAAACATCATTGCAATTCTTATCATAACAGCAGAATGGTTTTCTTTGATCACTGAGCATCACAGGTTGCTGAATGTTTTTATTTCTCACCGGAGAGTGCATGAGGTCTCAAGCATTTGATGATCTGGTCTATAAGATCAGAAATTTGGAATTGTGCATTTAATTTTTTTTTTAATTTCGACATACGGGAAACTGTAATGGATGTCTTTCCAATGTGCCTTCAGAGTACTCAAAAAAATAATTATTATTGATAGTTAATAGACCATGAACTGCTGTTTCTTTCACAGAACAGTTACAGAATTTTTATACATCTGACCAAAAGATAAAAAACAGAATATGTCTGTGCATACAATATATCATCAAAATATCTGTAAGCAATATAAAAGTTGCACAAAGCTGGAAATAAGATTTAGTTGTTCAATGTTCCAGGGTCTGGGTTGGGATTATTCAAATACGAGCAGTGTCTGGAATCACCTGTGGAGTAGTGGCTAACATTACAGCCTTTTATGCCCAAGGTCTTGGATTCAAACCTTGCAGATGGCCCTAGGATTTTTGATGAGAGTAAAAACTCCTTAGTTATGCTATCATTCGGAGAGGATGTAAAAAGGTTGTGCCAAGCCTGTGCGATGTCAGATACTCGTTAAAGATCCCTATCCTAATTAAATCTGGATAGGCAAAAATTTAGGACTCACACTATAGCATCGTCTAATTAGCCATATTAGCATAAAGTGACATTAAATGAATTAATGGGCACTGTCTCTGTTCGCTCTTGTGATGTCAAATTTTTTTGACAAAGTTCTTTAAGAAGTCTAAGTATATTTTTTTTGTTAACCAGTGAGCCATGACTTCTAGCTTTGGAAGGTACGATTTTATTACATTAAGAATTTGAAAAAAAAAAAAGCTCTATTTGTTTTTTTTATGACAAAATTTCATTTTTCTAATGATATAAATGTATAAATAAATAAATAAATAAATATATAATATATATATATATATATATATATATATATATATATATATATATATATACATATACTTTAATAAAACATAACAAAATCTGATCCTAGGATTAATTTTAGGTCAAATAAGTAAATTAGCTAATCTTTGCTGTTTCATGCGAGCAGCACATTTAGTAGCCTATACTTTTTGTATTAATATTTATCTACTAAAAACTATTTTTGAAAACATTTAAAATAAAATATAACTAATAATACTTTCCTGACTATATATTTTATATATAAAAAAGTGAAAAAAAAAAAAATAATAATAAAAAACTGACTTCAAAATGGTCCAAAATAACCACTTAAAAGGAAGGAATAATTTTACCATACTAAGTATACTATTAAGGAACCATTCTAAATCAACCTGAATAGTTTAATAATTTATTATTTTTCATGTTGGCGGTTGGTGGCACTCTGCATCACAACTCTTTTGTTTCAACTAAGAGTTAAAATATCTAACTTTTTCCCTTTGAAGTTCAATTTATATCTAAAACTTCACAATTTTAAAATGGAATATTTATATGGAACAGTAAATTATCATTAGTGGCATCATAAAGGTTGACTTTCACTGTGACTGTCCAAGGTATTGGTAGAAAGACTAATGCAAGTTGAAAAGTTTGTGAACCATACCTTATCCATATTGCTGCATCTATACCTCTTTGAGAGTCAGACTTATTACTGTACTAATCTAAGTATTGGTATCACTGTATGGTTTTGAAGGTAAACATTGTTACAAATTTAGACAATATTTTAGCCAATAAATTTGATGAATCAAAGTAACAATAGCATTCATTACATTTTAGATCTTATACTAATTTTTTAAAAACCTTGTGCGGGCAACACATGACTTTCACTTACCTCCATTGTTAAAATCAATTAAAGAATTTTCAAATACAGTTAGAGATTAAAATGAGTGGAACTAATAAAGAATTAATTAAATTGAATTTCTATAGAAACACGTGGTTTACTAAAAAATATATTATATTATTATCTAAAACAATCAGTTAGTTTAATCGGCTTTTCATCACAGGTTATTAACTTTTACTAGTTTGTATATAAAATAATATTTTTTCTGAAATCTATAGCATTCCAATGGTAATCATGCTTATATATTACTGTTCTCATGTTCGAAAATTGCATTAAAAAAATATTCTTTCTGTTTTCCCCTTTAGTTGGCTATCGTATTCATTCAATTTATATATTTACCTGTTTTTTTATCAATAATTACAAGATCATGTGGTTATTTTTATAGAATCTACAAAATTAAAGGTACTTTAGAGGGAGAAAATTTAAAATATCGACATTTAAGCCCTGTCAGACTGTTTTAACTAGAATGAAACTTAAATGATATTAAAGCCCATTAAATTTTATATTGATATAGAGAGTTTAATCAAAATTGTTTGAGTTATTTTTGAGAAAACCTTAAAAAAGTGCAAAATACATGTTATAAAGTGGCTCTTCTGGTTAGCTGATCTTGGGCATATGGTTGTCTTAAATAAAAAGTTTCACTTTCATAGGGACCTTCACCACACACATAGAGACCTTTTTCATTTAGACTCAGGGAACCCTAAAGAATGTATTTCCTTTGAAAACTCAAATTCAAAAATTTTCATGGTCACAATATTACCCTTACTATATATTTCATATATATGTAAATGAAAGCAAAATTCAATTTAAAATATAATTCAAATCATTAAATAATAAAATATATATATATATATAAATCTCAAAGAAATACTTGCATTCAAACCTTGAAAACCACCATAGTAAACAACATAAAAAAAAATTTACCAGGGGTAACCATCGCTGCTGTTCAACCACTGGGCAGTATCAGAGAAAGTCTACCTTAATTCATTTCAATATTAAATATTATGAAGCATACTATGAATGCTCATTTATAGAAATATAAGATCCAATTTAGTAGAAAGTCCTTTATGATATTGAAAAATGCTTGATATTTTTAAAATAACTTGAAAAACTTTGGAGGAAAGAACTATAGAGTTAAAAAGAAATAAGCACATAGTTGTGACTTGGTACCAAAATGAAAAAAACAATATCACATTATTTTATTGTTCAGGTTGATTTTAAATACACTTAATAATATACGTTTATATTTATGGTTATTGTTATTTCTGTATGTTTAGAGTAATAAACATCACTACATCAGATTAAAGCATCTATGTTTCCTTATCAGACTACTCATTATATAAAAGAGGCAGATAAACTATATATATAGTCTAAAAGGTAAATCAAAGAGGAAAAAAAAAAGCTGTTAGGCACATGCTAAATTAGCTATAGGCTTAAAAAATCCAATTATACTTAATTTTTATTTTATTTTTTAATACTACTTTAGTAGCATACATACTCAAAAACACACACTTTCCTGTTAACTATATCAGATGATCTGGTTAAGTAAACCTTGCATCGATTAAAAATTTGTTTGTTTTTCATAAAATAGTGTATGCCTTCAGTAAAAAATATATATTAATTATGATTATTTTATTTAATACCACTATTATTATATTTAGAGTACATTTGTGGAATACATATTTAAATTAGAATAATAAAAGCATTTTCCGCTTATTTGACCTATCATATTCAAGCAAGGACAGATATTAATGAGTGTTTATGCATGATGGATATATAACATAGATGGATAGAAAGTACGATAAAGAATTGACAAGCGTAAAGCTATTCACATTTTTCCACAAATTCAGCTGAGGCGACGATTAAATTTTTATTTACAAAAAGTAAGCAGTAGAGGAAGAACGGAATAAAAAAAAAAAAAACAAAAAAAAAAAACAGAAAATGAAAAGAAAAAATAATTTAAAGAAAAACAGTGGAAGGTTCGAAGACATGGATAGGGAAAACGAATCAGGGTCATGAGAAAACAAATGTTTCAATAGAATACAAATTTAATGGAAAATTAGTGCACAAAACAAAATAAGCAGGATTTGTACTAATGTTATGTCACCAATTTTTTAAAGACCATCTCCATTTGTACACTAATATTCACTACCTCTAGTAAAATTGACTTGGCTATAAACGGTTTTGTATGGGGAAAGGTTTTACTCAATACATAACTGCCAATTCAAAATAAATTATCAACTTATAAAACATAAAATTTTCATAATAAATAACTTTCAATAGAATCAAAACTAAAATTTAATGGATTTTAGCTCATGAAATTATTAAATTATGAATATCCATGATTTTCGTTCTGATTTTATTTATGAAAGAATAAGCTGCTATTTATTTCAAGTCAATACAATACATAAATAACTCTCTGAACAAAGACAGAATCACAAACATTGGATGAATCATATTTTAAAGAATCTAACCTGAATAATAGTTTTAATAAATTTAGAATATTTAATAAATAAATTGTAAATAGATTGCCTGAGCTAGTAATTGAATAAATATTGCATAATTTTGAATGTAGATTTAAACAATCCATTTTTATAACCTTTAATCATAATAACTAATAGTATAGTTATTCTGTCTCTTCTACTATCATTATTACAGTAATAATTTATTTTTAAAACAGGAAGTCAAGAAAAGTAACTTACCAATCCAACAAGCAGGAAAAAAACTAGAAATGTTCTGCCAAGTATGGTTTGGCAGAAGACATCACCATATCCAACTGTCGACATAGTTACTATCAGGAAGTAGACACAAGTCCAGTAAGAAAGTTGTTGAGGATTTTTAAACTCCATTGGGTCACCCGAATTTTCTAACTGAAAAATATTTAAAGTCATCAAAAAATGTATAAAATATTGTCAGGTATTATAGAAATGAAAAATATAAGGTATCTTTTTTTAACAATTAAACTATCATATTAAACTTTCATGGACACCTGATTTGGTCATGTGGTTTTGACTAGGAAGCAGCTACCCACACTAAGTAAGGGTGCACTTTTGTATTTATCAGTTATTGGTTTCATAATTATTAATTAGAGTTTAATCATTTTATTGGATTTGTGCAATGATGAACATGGTACATCAACTGAGTCTATTTATATATAGTTTTTATATTGGAATGTGTTTCATGGTTCAGGTTTTGTCATGTTCAGTTATAGTTTTAAATTGTTATGATAAAAAATTTTAAGATTGTTAACGTTAATCTCATAAATTATTAATTTATTTTGACTGTATATATAAACATGGTGTGTGTGTGTGTGTGTATGTGTGTGTATATGGGTATATGTATATATATATATAGAATGCGTGTATGTATGAATGCATGTATGTATGGTGTTATATATATATTTTATTTATTCTTTTATCATACAATCTAACATAGTTGTATGGTTTCATGACAAATTGTATGGAAGATTATTTGCAACTTGACAATATTTTGTACTTTTAGATCTAAGTTGTTCCACTGCACCAGAAGATGGCATTGTTAGCCGAAACGTAGTGCGAATATATTTTTTTCAATAAAATAGTGGTGAAGTGACATCAGCCTCCAATTTTATTAATTAAACTAATAATAATTCTCAACTAATAATTTTCAAATTATTATCAATATCTTTCAGATAGTACCAGGATAACAGGATTGGCTTTGATGTAAATTTTATTTTATTTTCATTCATCCTCATTTCAGGGAAGAAAAAATATCACCTCAAAGATATAATAATAATAATAGGTGAACCAGCTATAATCACCTGTCTCATAATGAGAAGCCTATCTTCTCTACTCAACAACCAGCTTGAGATGATACTGTCACACTAAGGGACTAAGGAGCACAAGTCATTAGGACAGAATGATACCCCGTATATACTATTGAGGATGCTACCTAGGAGGGTTAAAACCTTCCTACTGAACATCTTTCATTCTTGCATACGGAATTTGAAACGATCTATTGTGGTACCATTAATCAAAGCGAGGAAGGCTGGAAACTCAATGGAGCACTACAAACCAACAGAGAAGAGAACATCATTTCATTGGAGCAAACAGGATTCCAGATACCATACCATATTTATTACTGTAGGGGATCCCGTGACTGAGTGGCTAGCGTGCTAGTCTGGCATGCTAAAGGTAGTGCGTTCGAATCCCAGTCCCGGCAGGACTTTTATGAGCATATAACTAAATGGGGATTCACTCACAGCCTCTCTCCCGGGTAAGTGAGACCTGTCATTCAACTGGTGGCCACTCACAAAAATAGGCGTAGGGAGAGTGATAACCCTACCCTTAAAATTTCATCGAGAATCATGGTGAGTATATTCCTCCAGAAGATTACACCACACGGCCAAGAGACTACACGGCCAGTCGTGCCAGATAAGAAGTTACTACTGTCCTCAGCTATCTTTAATTTAAGTTAAAATAAAATAGGACAAGGGTTTTAATTTGTTGTTTAAGCTGTAATATCATATTTCTCATGTGTTTTTTTTTTACATTTCTCATTCAACATGATAAAACAGATAAATCACAGTAATAGTCATTATTTCAATTGTATTTTCAACAGACAGGTAAATATGTTAAAACCAAATTGTAAACATAAACTGTACAGTCTGTGCAGGAATGCGGATCTGTACACTAAAATTGAGATTTGAGTGGCCTATACTGACGATTTAGTGATCTTAGGAAGAAGCAAACAATCAATTGAAGAGACATATGCAAACTTGAAAAGAGAGGCAGGAAAAGCTGGCCTTGAAATAAATGTCAGTAAAATCAAACTGACGATTTACAAAGTTCGAAGTATTGGCGACATTTCTATACTTGGGATCATTAATGACCAACAAAGCTAATGAAACAGAAGAGGTCAAGAGAAGGATTTTGGCTGGAAACAGAACATACCATGCTCTTCCCTGGAATGGCGTCTTGGGCTGTGGGTCATCAGTGAGAGAGGACATATTTTACAGGAATGGCATCTTAAATGGATCCATAGGAAGAAGACATTCGATAAATTAATCACTTAAGTAAAAGCAAAGGACGAAGAAAAGTTAAGTCTCTTCTACAATCACGTGAATCACACTATTTTTTAATTAATTAAGGATTCTTTATCATACCAGGAAGCTATTACTCTCCTAGATTCTCTTTACATAAAACCAAAGAGCGAAATCTTTTCTAGGCATAGGTTAATGACAAGGCTTCAAAATTGAGATGAATCTATAGAACAGTTCCTTCAAGGCTTACGCACCCTCAGCACTGACTGTAATTTTCAATACGTAAAAGCTATTGTCTACCGAGATGAGTACATTTGCGATGCATTTATTAATGGCCTTTCTTCAGTAAGCATCAGGAAAAGGTTATTAGGGAATCTGAATTTAACTTTAGATGAAGCTTTTTCAAAAGCCTGTGCTTTGGAGTCTGCCCAAGTCTTTTCCGAATCATATAAATTGATACCTTCTTAACTTGCATCTACATCCTCATAGCAAACTCCAGATCAGTGTTCATCCACTCAATGTGAATAAATAACCAAAGTTCCAATTAACTAACAAAAATGTTATTTTTGTGGTATCTCTAGGTATCCTCGACCTTCTTGTCCCGCTCGAGAATCTCTTTGTAAAAACTGTAACAAAAGGGGTCATTTTGCCAGGGTTTGTAGATCAAAATAGAAAATCTCAGCTTCTACCCAGAACCAGGATTATACTTTAGATGAATGTAGCTGAGCTACGACTGCAACAGTTCGCCCTCTTCTAAATCCATCAGAAATATCAGCTGCATTGCCTGCTAGTTTGGTAAGATCTATAATTCTTTTAAAAATCGATGGATATTTGGCAGATGTTTTAATAGATACTGGAAGCACAGAGGGCTTCATTAGCGATACTTTTGTGTCTAAACATAACCTCAAACTATATCCTACCGAATCTGGTGTTTCCATGGCTTCATCAAATTTGGCTGTGCCCACCAAGGCGTACTGTAGAGTAAACTTGCAGGTGCTAAACAAGGTTTATTCCAACGTCCGACTAAGCGTTCTAAAGGGCTGGTGTGTTGATATGATAATAGGTCATGACATTCTTAATCAGCATTCTAGTTTATCAGTATCCTTTGGTGGAAGTAGGCCTCCTCTTAGTGTCAGTAAGCTGGCCTGTTCCAAGGTAACATCAGCCTCACTGTTTGAACATTTAGCTCCGAACTGCAAACCTATAGCTATAAAATCAAGAAGGCACACTGATGCTGATGAAAACTTTATTCGACTCCACATTAATGAACTGCTAAGCGAAGGTGTAATCAAAGAAAGTAATTCTCCATGGAGGGCACAGGTCTTAGTGGTAAAATAGAACATAGAAAACAGATGGTTGTCTATTATTCTCTGACAATTAAAAGATACACTTTACTCGATGCTTACCCTATACCTATGGCAGAGAAAATCGCTTCCAGTTTAGCTAGGTATAACGTACATAGCACTATCCATTTAAAAAGCGCATATCACCAAGTACCGATTCGAAGAGAAGACCGACCTTACACTGACTTTGAAGCAGTTGGCAAAGTGTGGCAATGCAAAAGGATTCCAATGGGGGTAACTAATGGTGTTGCAGCGTTTCAAAGAAAAATGAACAAAATAAGCTCTAAATGGTGTAAACATATATCTGGACGATATAACAGTCAGTGGAAGAGATATGAATGAACATGACCACAACTTAAAAAAATTCTAAGAAGTCTGCGAGAAATAAAATTTAACTATTAACCAACAAAAGTCTAAATTTAATTTAAAGTCCATTAAAATTCTTGATTACCTGATTAAAAATAACACCCTACGGCCTGATCCCGACAGACTCAAACCATTGATTGATTTTCCATTCCCAAAGAACAAGGCATCATTGCAGCGAGCAGTTGGAATGTTTTCATATTATTCTAAATGGATGCCACGATTCTCACACAAAATTAGTAGGCTAGTGAGCTGTAAGCGATTTCCGCTTGATTCTCTACTTGTCAAAGATTTCAACATATCCAATCATGCATTCTTAAATCGGTCATTTATAATGTCAAAGAGAACGTGCCTTTCTGTGTAGGGACAGATGCTTCAGATGTATGTATCAGATATTCTAACACAGTACCAACGACCAGTCGCTTTCTTCTCCAGAACTTTATCTAAGACTGAGCAAAATCATTCCACAGTGGAGAAAGAAGCATACGCAATCATCGAAGCCTTCGAAGAGGAGATATTGTTTAGTAGGCAGAAAATTTCAATTGATCACCGATCAGAAGTCGATTTCTTACCATTTGATACTAAGCATCTGGGAAAAATTAAAAATGAGAAATTCACTCAATGGCATTTAGGATTGGCCGCATACAACTATGATATCTATTTATCGTCCAGGCAAACAAAATCTAGCAGCTTTTTTTATTTAAAGAAAATAAACATTATGTTTAATATACATAAAGTAAAAAAAAAAATTTCAATTAATAATCTTACTATCTTTTATAATTAAAATCTAGACTAATTAACTTAAAGAATAAGTAAAGTTTAAATTACCAAATGTATAATTCCTGCAGCCGTTAACCATACGGATATGAAAATAGAAACAAGCTGAGCGAGGCGAATTGAGCTTGATGTTTTTAATATATTAAGGTACTGAAGTATATCTGGAACAGTCATTAGCCTAAGCGCCCTCAGGAACCTTAGACCTCAAGAAGAAAAAAAAATTAATTATTCATTAACTTAGCAATAATTTAATTAGTATTACTTTTCATACATACCTATCCAAGTTCTGTCTAAATATATGGATACAAATGACGGAGGTATCGTACAATAGTCGACGAATGAATACATTTCCAACATAAACCACAATTTATCACTTGCTGCTATAAACTGTAACATAAGATACAATTAATATTATTTCTGCTCAAAGCTGAGTTGTTTCAAATATTGAGACATTTATTTTACTCAGTGACTTACTAAGACTAGGATCATGTATGTAGGGTGTAGGGAAGTGGCGACCCCATCTCCCAGTCCTAGTACCGCAGACAGCCATTGGCCCTCCAGGTTGGGGGAACAGTACACTCACATGCATACAGTACACTGCACTCACCCCACACCACAGACAAAGGTCATCAACAGTACACACCCTAGGGTCACCTTCCCTAGGTAACCCGCCCCGGAGGGGAAGCAGGATCAGATGCTTTGAGGTGGCAGTCCCACCAACGGCCAAGAGTGCGGAGTGGTTCGATATCCTCCCCGCCCTACATTTAATTCCTCATGAAACCTCACAAAAAAGAGGAGCCAGGACTCAGCGATGAGTTGTAGCGCCCATTAGGAAGAAGAAGAAGGATCATGTGTGTTATTTTTATATCACAGTAAACATGAATTTAAAAAAAAATGGATATAGACTTCAAATCAACTGAACTCTTCTTTAATGAGTGCTTATGTTCCTCCATCCTAATCAAATGGCCGAACCATTTCAATTGGCGGATCTGCAAGACCTCCTTCAATGGGGCGACTCCTAGTTCCTGCCTTATGATTTTGTTGTGAACTCTTATCTCTTTTAGTCTTACTTGCTGTCCTTCTCAGAAATTTCATCTTAGCAGCATTCTGCTCTCTTTCTTTTCTGTTAATATCGAACTTTCAGCGCGTTAAAGAAGTATTGGCAGGTACACTGATTTAAATATATAGAACTTGATGACCTTACACACCACTAGCTTTTCTACAACTGTGTTACAAATCTGATAGTATAATGCATTTGTCTTGTTTATTCTGTTGGATATTTCAAATTCCATTTTTCAGATCTTTCTATAACTGTCCTAGTAGGGAAGTCTGTAACCACTTCCAATTCCTCTCCATTGCAGTTTATATGAACATCTTTAATATGCCTACCTACTTGCAACACCTTGCTTTGGCTGGTATTATTTTTTGTAATTAATCAATCGATACCCAGTTGATTAATTACGGAAGAGAGATAAATACAATAATCTCCTCAATAACAATCCCTCCTCTCATGACTCTGCACTATAAAACAGCTTGCCTGAGTTCATATATCTTGACATATCTATACATAGTGTGGTTCTCATGGTGATGATGATGGCCAGGCTGCATATGACTAAGAGCATGTTCATACTGCACGCGTTTTGGGGCTGGAGCAGTAGCGGGTTCTATATAATTCTAGGAATCCACTAACGTTCCATTCCCCAAAATGCATACAGTATAAATGCCCCTTAATGAGGAAGGATTTTATTTGATTGTTCGGACTAAGGCAGTTTTCTAAGAGATAGGAAAATAAGAATTTTTAAAGCAAACATTATAGATATGATAGAGTTACAGGTAAAAGGATTTTATTATTTTATGGAATGTAATGGTCCATAATCATAGTCAGGGATTTAAGGATAATTGGTACCATTTAGTTATATTTAAGTTGGGAGAAAAAAATAAGCTTTCTGGGTTGAAACTGTGTTGCTCCATATCAGAACAAAATTACTGTAGTGACAGGGAAAGAAATGTAGTTATTGGTTTCTGGGAGAGATAATTTTCAGAATATTTTCCATTTGATTTTGGAATAAGGAACTGTATATAACTTTATACTTATAATACAATACTCAATAGAATCTTCTCAAAGTTACAAATAAAGCTAATCCACTGACAGGTAGGTGAAACAACTTGCCTGTACCAGAGTGTATTCTATCTTCATATAATTATTCTTAAAAAAAAAAAAAAATACCACTTCACTAGAATGATTTAAACTTTATTTATAGTTACTATATATATATATATATATATATATATATATATATATATATATATATAAAGAAGCTTCACATTTTCCTCCCTTAAGATCCAAACAATACCATTCCTCCTAAAGAGCAAAGCATATTAGAAATTCAGATTAGTAGGAAGCCTGGTAGGGTGAAAATTTATACAAAGTAAATGTGTGAGTAACATGTAGGTAATGATAAACTTAGTGATTGGAAACTTAAGATTCCATTTAAAATAAATCCATTGGTTACTAAATCTATTATCCAGAAAACAAATAATAAAACACAAAATAATGATAAAAACCAGGCTGTCAACAAAAATGAAGATCTTTTGCCTTTTATTTTATAAGATATAGATTATAAACTATAAATGACATAAAGCTATAACAGTTATTTATATTAAACTTCATAAAAATATATAAACATACTTACACGTATAAAAAAGTAGACCATAAAAAATATATTGAAAGCTAAATCTATCTGCTGAGTCACATTGTTACTCCATTTTTGGCACCTCTCTACCTCTTCGCTAATGAAAAGAAAAATTTATGGTTTTAATAATTATTTCTTATTAGATTAATGTGTTTTTAAATTATGATAAAAAGATAACCATCCTAAACTTATACCATTAAAAGTTAAATTGATAATTTTATTTTGCTATAAAAATTAAAACAAATAAATATTCAATAGATCCTACTGGAGATGTGAAACATGTCATTCATAAAAAGTAAAGCATGAGCCTATGCTACAAGAGCAAAATTTATTTGCCTGTCTCTCTATCTCTTGGTCTGTAAAATAAGTTGGTAGTTTTTTAAAATTTGTGATATCAATAAAAACTGAATGTAAATAAAAAATATACTTGTAAAAATATTTAATCAATTTCATATGAGCCACTATTATCTATAGCATATTTCTATCTTTCCGGTAATTTTTTAAAATTATTTCTTCCTAAAGCATATCTGATTTTTTAATAATAAAGGGAATCAAAGTGTTTCCCTTGAGTGAGCTTTACTGAGAACAAAATAAGCAGTATTCTGTTGGGGCCAGGTCAGGTGTATTAGGTGGGTTTGGGAAAAATTCCAGACTAACTTTAATAATTGTTGACATATTTGTAAAGAAAAAATAAGAGTGGGTACTATACTATTGTGATGGAAAATAATTTCATTCAATTAGCCAGAACCAATCATTTTTGGTTGACAGCTGCCTCTAATGTTTCTAATTGTGTGCAATACACATTAGAAGCGATGGTTTGGCTGAGGAAGGAGGAGCTAATAGTAAAGCACACCTTTCTTCCAGTGGCGCGACAAGCCGTGCAGGCTCTGGGCCTTGCAGTGTAATCTCCTGGGAGAATACACTCACGTTTCACGATGCATTTTGTAGTGTAGGGTCATCACTTCCTACGCCAATTTTATGAGTGACCACTATTTGGCGGGCGGGCTCACATACCAGGGTGAGAGGCTGTGAGTGAATCCTCATTTATTTACATCCTTATAAAAGCCTCGCCAGGACTGGGATTCGAACTCACAACCTTTAACATGAGAGACTAGCGCGCTAGAAATTCAGCCATGGGCTCCCCTCTAAAGCACACCTTTCTAATTCCAACAAAACCATAGCATTGCCTTTTTTGGATACAACCTTGCTTTTGGAGCAGTTAAAGGTGGGTCACTCATTTTTCCAGAGATTTCCCTCTTACAATGTTGTTAAGGACCCATTTATTACCCAAGCTATAAGGCTCTTTGAAAATGGGTCGTTAAAATGATGTATAAGAGAAAGCATATCCTACTGTTCCTTGATTTTTTGAGATACTTGTATGAGATGTTAAATGTGTGGCCACTTATTAGTGTATGTAATTTACAACCAATGCATTGATTTTTTTGTCATCAACAAATGAAGGAAAACCAGAGCAAGAAGTAGCTCCTTTCAAACTAAGTTACTAGTTTCGAAGTGAGCAAACCACTAACAGATGGTACATGTCAGCACCATATACATCACTAATTTTTCTAGCGGTTCTTTCTTTGCAGAAATAAAAAACTATTAAATTTCAAAAATGCACTCTATTCCCTTTCATTTGAATCCCATACTACACTCCTTGAAGATATATTATTTCGATTGAAAGTAATTCATGCAAACACGTGAACTAATTTATTTTCAAAGGATGCAATATTATTAAACACTATTTAAAAAACACAAGGATTCAATTTATAGTTTAATGCTACAAACTTATTTTAGAACCCACTATTTGAAAAATTATTTATTTCAAACTTAAAATCATTTCAACAAATCTAAATCTGAAATATTGTTTAAAACACTTTTATTTAATGGAATTACCTTTAATACAATTTTTTTTTTAGAAGCGTATGCTTCCCTGTGGTACATTGGAGCTTCCAGTTTTTGTATAAATTTCTGAAAATATTCTCAATGACGTTTGTTTCCAATTATGGACTCCATCATAGAGGTGTTTTACATTTCTTTACCAGGGGATAAACAGCACAACATTTTGACTTGTAAGAACCAGGTAATAACTAAAGACACAAGAAAAAAAATCAATGATGCACAGCTCCGAACTGGCATCCTTAAGTTCTCTGATCCATTTGCTATTTTAAAATATTTGTCTATGAATCTCTTATGGTGACTAGAGGGAGCAAATTTAATTGAAAAGAATATGCACTAAGAGGAATGAGGAATGTTCTTGATTTTGATGGAGTTAAAGAAACTTTGCTCTGCTCCAAAAAATATGACAGCATGAGATCCTATAAAAATGTAACTGAGGAGTAAAAATGAATGTTAAGAGTGAGAAAAACGAGAAGGGATGATTGTCATACAAAATAGGTAAGAGAATGTAAAGAAATTCCTATAGAATCATGAGAAACCTGTGAGAGACATACAAATTGTTTATTTGAATAATACATTAAACATTTTAATCTAAGGCATTTTTGACAGAATAAAATCTGCGCCTGGAGGTGAGGTAACCAAGTATAAAAATTTCTGCTACTAATCTCCCAGTTCAGTGTTAAGGTTCCAATTGAAGTGAATAAATATTTATCCTTATGGGGTTCAAACAGGCTCCGTAAGGTGTGTTCTTGATTAGAAGGGAAATCTTATTGTTGAGAGTAACCTAGAGTAAATTGGCTCCTTACGTAGCTGTTTGTAAGTTCCTCAAAATGGGGTATTGATACCATCTAATTAAATTTAATCACTAAATTAAACTAGATGGATTATTTCAAAAAATTGCCTAATAACCTCTTATCAAAAATGAAGTATATTATTAGGACTCAAATTGTTTGAAGAAATTAGAAATGCCAACATAATTATAATAAAAAATAAATAAAAAAGTTAGATCAAGAACTGATTACGAGATTCCCAAAATTGTCTATTTTGATTTATCTCATAAATTAGTATATGTTCCAGAAATTTGTATCTGTATTCATATGGTGTCTTGAATAAAGGCTACAGAGATGGACTATATATGATAAGATATGATATGAAATCTTTAAGTTCTAAGAATGTCCTAAAATGTTAGAATGAAAAGACTGGAATTGTTAAAAACAAGTCTTTATTTATTTTAGTTTCTGCATAACTATTTATTGTGAATTCTGAAGAAGAAACCACCCTTGAACTTACAGTAGTTTGAAGCAACAGCCTAGTTAGATAGAATAGAAGAATTCATTGGATGAATAATATTGAAAAATATCAAATTGAATGAAATATTTTAGACAGTAAAACTCACCTAGAGGCATCTATGAAGTAGATTATCAGCGATGCTATACTTAGTATAAAGACTAATACTACCTGGAACAGAAAAAAAAAATTAAATTAGTACAGAATTATAGTGACAAAAATTATTTTGATTTAATTTAGATCTAAATGATTATTTAAAATAAATAATCTTCAATATTTTACAATCGGTAACAAGCAGTATAGGCAGGCTTTATGGCCTAATTCTTAAGAAAAGACTGGAGAAAGAGGTCTCGGATCAAACGACAGAAGAGCAAGCGGATTTTAAAAGTGGGAGATCATGTAATGACCATATTTTTACCTTGACTCAGCTAGTTCAGAAGAGGATAGAATATGATCTTGAAACCCATTTAGCATTTATTGACCTTTGCAAAGGATACAATAGTGTTTATTTAAAGAAACTATGGGAGGGGTTGGATCTGGCTCAGATAAATAGAGGTCTCATTAAAGCTATAAAGAGTATATATATATATATATATATATATATATATATATATATATATATATATATATATATAGGAGCTAAATCATGAGTGAAAATAGGAAGAAAATATAGCAAACCATTTCTAGTCACTAAAGATCTAAAGCAAGTCTCTCCCCAACACTTTTTAATATTTACTTGGAACAACAGAGTATATGCCATGCAACTCAACAGTTTCAGCCATCTGTGTGGAGGATTGGACAATCCCACAGAGCAACTTCTTTAAATATCTTGGCGTAACCATAGATTATTTCAGAACGATGTCAAAAGATATCAAAAATAAGTTTGGAAATGGTAGAAGGATCATAGGTATCTTGAATGGTTTTCTCTGGAACAAACGGGTGTCGCTTCTTACGAAACAAAAGATTTACCATTCCTTCCTCTTAGGGACCACTTTATATGGGGCTGGTCAGTGCTAAAATTGTCTGAAAGAAGATTATTGGCTCTGGAGACAGACTTTTGGAGAAGAGCCTGCGGCATATCCAGGCTGCAAAGAATCCCAAATGTGGAAATAAGAAAAAAAGTAGGGGCTGAGCTGAACATCTTGAAAGAAATATCAAATAAGAGACTCATGAGGTACGGCCATGTCTTGAGGATGGACGAGACGCAGTGGCCATATAAAATGATGAAGTACTCCCCGCAGAAAAGGCGAAGAGGAGGAAGACCCAGCAACGTGGGTAGAGAGTGTGAGGGAGGACATGGCGGCCAGAAGATTGATGGAGGAGGACTGCAGAGATAGGGAGCACTGGCATTCAGAAATACTAAGTTTTGGAATGTGACACAAGCTGCAGAATCCGAGAAAAAAAAAAAAAATTTACAATGACAGGTGTTGGCAAAAGTTTGGGATAATAAGAATAGATAAAATTTAAAAACTGAAAATTTAAAAAAAATAAAAAAAGGAGGTTTTCTCTTATTTAGTGGCAACTAACTGGTAAGACCGTTTTTTTTATAATCTTTATAAAATAATATAATAATATTTATTGACATTTCTTTCTCTTAACATTGTTATTGGTATCATTTTAATCCTAATATTACATAATGCCCCTCTGTCAGTGTTTGTTAAGCATTCCTTCAATCAGTACATGAATACTTACAGTAAATAAACTAAAAACATTGAGCTTGAAAAGTTAAAAGTAACATAAAAGATTATTTGTGGTTCAAAAATAGTAAAGCAAGAAATAAGTGAATTTCAGATAGGTCTAAAGATTCTTTGGAAATAATTGTACGAAATAACAGCACTATACTTCTACAGAATGAATAATTTTTTAATTAAAAACTGGGGTCTGATTTGGTTTTAACAGCTTGAAAAAACCCTTGATAGGTTGACAAGTATGGTTTTTTATCCAATGTCATATTTTTTATAGCGCATGTTACTTACTGTTGCCAGATTTATTTGTAGTTTTGATCGTTTATTAAGATTTTGAGATTTCTATTTGGGTTTATTAGTTGAAATACATGAGTAAAATGTTAACTGAAGAAGAGCCTTCGACGACCTCTATATCAATAAAAACTTCACTGGTTACATAAAATTGAAATCTGGATTAATAATAAAAGATCTAATGCTGAACTCTGAAATAGTAAAATAGAATCCATGAAATTCTAAAGAACGATACACATATCCATAAAAACTACAACAGTAATAGAAAATGAAATTGTATATGCGCGAAGGAACATCCTTTACTAAATTCAGGACAATATTATAGAAAATATAATAACTATACTCTGATAAATAAAAACAAGAAAAGTAGCAGAAAATTTATATAGTTTTTTTTACAAATCTAATCATTTTATAATTATATATTGTAATATTTATTATAATTTGAGAAAATATTTTTATCCGTTTTTTTTAAATTTTATATTTTTTTTTTTATTGAAGGTAAAATATGAGGGAAAAATTAAAATTATTCCTTATTTACAAATAACCGATGTTATACAACTATTTTTGTTCAACACATCAAATAATAGGTGATTCCACACTTCATCTCTTGTCTATGATCTACACACTAATAGGGCTGATCTCAGAATTCCACTTGATGTAATTCAGAATAATACATGTAATAATCTTCACGAATGTTTTACCACTATATCCAAAATTAAAAAATCTGGTGCGAGCAACACACTACTTTCACTTACCTCTATTATTAATATCAATTTTTTATGAATTTTTAAACAAATTTAGCGAAAATAAATTGTTAAAGAATTATTTACATTTGATTTTTATAGAAAGATGTGTTTTATTAAATAAGACGTTATAATATTATCTACGAACTTCAGGAAGTTTTTTTTCATCACTTCGTGTTAGAACAACTTAGAGCGTCCGGCGAAGACAGCGCCATTCAGCAGCCAAGCGGTGAAACAATTGCATTAAAAATATTTTTTCAGTTTTCTCCTTTAGTTGGATATCGAATTCGTTCAACTTATATATTTACCTATTTTTTATCAATGATAATATTTTTGTGGGGCTTAGTTATTTGGACTCGGCGAACCTGAAACATGTATTTCCGTTGAAAACTGGAACTGGAAAATTTCTACGATGGCAATACTTTCCCTTACTATATATTTCACGTATAGGTAAGTTATAGTAAAATTACAAAGATCTTTTCGACTAATAGCATTTTATAGAACAATAATATTTATCCAAAATATAATATAATAATTAAATACATACTTTGTGAGGAAGGGAATGTAGGGAGGAGGGAAGGTTGCAGTTAGGTAATTGTTAATTGGATTTTAATAACGAAGCTCTATAATATCGTTAGGATGAAAATATTGATAAATCTGTTTAGTCGATTACTAAGACTTTGTTTGAAGAAAAATAGTTAAATGAAGACTCTCAATTGTTTACTCAAGACGGTGAGGTACATATGCACTTATATAAAATTAATTGTTTTATTGAATAATGTTTAGTTATATCGTGGGAATCTAAGGTATATAATAGGTTATACTTATATTGGGAACGATAAAAACATTATGAAGTGCCGTTACTGAATTTTTCCCAATCTGATTTTAAAGACCCTGGCGAAGGAAAAAAGTGTATACGATAGGGAGGATAGTTTTATATCAATAACCCATTTAGAAATGACCTTAACATTATAAATAAAAATATTTAAAGAAATTTGGTGCGGGCAACACACTACTTTCACTTACCTTGGTTGTTAAAATCAATTTAAAAACTAATAAATAGAGTTGAAAAAAGTTTAATTATGTTAAATTAAACAATATAAAATCTGGTGAGCGCAACACACGAATTTCACTACCTCCGTTGTTAAAATCAATTTAGGAATTTTTAAATACATAATGAATGAATAAAATAAGTTAAGTAATAAAGGATTAATTAAAATGAGTTTCGATAAAAACACATGTTTAGTTAAATAATATATTATATTAATATCTAAACAATCAGTTTTATCAAATTTTCATCACTTCCCATTAACTTTTATAAGATAGTATTTTTCAAAAATACTGAGCTTTCCAACTGTACATTATACATGTATATTACTCTTCTTATGTTAAAAAACAGAACATTACATACAAAATTAATAAGAATCTGCAAAATTAATCATAATTTAGAGGAAGAAAATTAAAGAATCGGTATTTAAGCCCAGTCAGACTATTTGAATCATAATGTAACTTAAATCATATTATACCCCATTAAATTTTACATCCTATAGCGAGTTTAATTGCTTTATTTAACTGCCTAATTTCATACGTACAATCACAGCTCGAATAATACCAAGATGGATTAAGGGCCAATCAGTCTAATATTGACCAAATATTATCGCTTCGACAGATAATGGAGAAAATTAATGAGTTTAATATCAGCATGTGGCTACTCATCATAGACTATAAAGCTCCATACGACTCAGTTATTATGGAAGAGTTGTTCTGTTCTATGGAAGACATGCAAATCACAGCTGAGCTGATTTGCCATACTAGTTTAAGATCCGAACTTGAAACGATCTGCACCGAGCTGATAATAGAATGAAACATATTTTATAACAAATTTAGTATATTAGGAAATATGTTAAGAATGGGTTGCCTAAACAAATCCTGGACAGACTATTTTTTTTAATATTATTTTTAATTAAATGTTGCAACATCATGATAACAAGAAAACTTTTACCCTGACTTAAAGTATCAAAGGTATAGAATGTGCAGCCGTTAGGTTGCCTAAACATTTCCTGGGCAAACTATCGGTTGTCAGGTAAAAGCGGGTATTTCGATATCAGTTATCTGTACCGGCTTGATAATAGAAATCAAATTATACCAATATAAGCGTTGTTTTATTGCAAACACATTGATATAGAGTTGCCTGCAAAAAACTTGGTCCTAATCTGGGTTGCCGTATTTTAAAGATTAAATTTTAAAGGTAGTGGAAATGCGTGACAGAGAAATAAGTATAGCATCTTCTTCTTTCTCTTCGACCCATTTGCCTTTCAGCGTGGGCTAGCTCCCAGCCATTGGTACCAACTGTCTCTGTTCCTGGCAAGGTTTCTAATCTCGCCCAGAGTTTTACCTCTACGCATCCCTATTCGCTCCATGTGGGTGATATAGGGGTCCTTGGGCGTCCTCTAGGTCTTCTTCCTAAGGGCCTTACCTCCATTGTTTTAATTGGGTTCCGGTGGTGGTCATTTCGGCAGACATGCCCGTACCATCCCAATTGCCTCTTGTCTAGGACTTCCAGAACAGCATACATTAAGCTCTTCCCTGACCCTTTCATTCCGGACACAGTCTCTCCGTGTCTTCTGCAAAATTCTTCTAAGAAATTTCATTTACGAGGCAGTGATGCGACTTTGTAGCCTTTCATTCATAATCCAGCTCTCTGCTCCATAGAGAAGCACTGGTAGAAAGATGGACTTGAACAGGTGTAACTTCAAGTTCCGTGCTACTTCTCTATTTCCGATATATAGACGGAATTAGCTTTGGAAATTCTACTTGAGATTTGATTGACTACAGATCGATTGATCACCGTGCCTAAATACGTGAAATCTGTCACCACCTCCATCAATTCTCCACCACAGGAGATCTGTACATCTCCTTGAACTCTACCAACTTGAAGAACCTTGTTTTTTCTGGAATTGATAGTCATTCCCTTTCTCTTCAGTTCCTCATTCCACTCCGTCACTACCTGCTGAAGCTGCTCTGGGGATTCCGCTATAAGGACTATATATTCAGCAAACAAGAGGAACTGTTTACAACAGGATATAGGTTCCAATGGCCCATGTGCATTCTGGATGTGCGTCTTTTGCAAATTGAGGCAATCTCATCTATATATACAATAAACAAAAGGGAACTTAGCGAATCGCTCAGTTTTACTCCTTTTTCCATCCTAAACACATTGGATTCTTGCCCATTTAAGCGCACTACACCCTTTGGCTCTTGGCATATTGACTTTATAGCCCTCAGCAACTTTTGAGGAATGTTCTTTGCCTTCAAGGCTTCCCGAATTTCTTTCTTAGGTACCGAATCGAATGCCTCCTTCAAGTCTAAGAGCGGAAGATAGACGTTTCGGCCATGGTCCCGGGACTTCTCTATCACGTTCCGCAGGGTGAAAATCTGATCCTGAGTTTGTCTGTTGGGTCTAAATGCACTCTGTTCTTACTGCGGAATAGGCTCCACTATTGGCCTCAACCGGCTCTCAAGAATAGAGGTATACACTTTATAGATCACGGGAGATAGGTAAATAGGTCTGTAGTTCGAGCAATCACTTTGACCTCCTTTCTTGTGGATAGGGACAATAACATTGTACTCCCATTCCTGAGGGATATTTTCATCTTCCCAAATTCTTTGGAAGAATTTTTGTATTGTCCCTATCAACTCTGGTCCTCCGTATTTAAGAAATTCCGGGACTATGTTGTCTCGCCCGGCTACTTTTCCTATTATAATCTTCGCAATGGCCCTTTCGACCACTTCCTCTTCAATCGGGCCATTTCCTTCATATTCGATTTCGGATTCCCCGTTGAGATGATCGATTTCTTCTTGTTGATTGCCCTCGAACTGTCTTGCATAGTACTTACGCCAGGTCTCCAAGACCTGAGTTGAGTATATCGTGTAATAATAATGGACCCCACATTGCAGCCGCACGTAATCGGACATTGAATATAATTAAGTTTGATATCCTATATACATTTACAGGACCTCAACAAATCAAAAACCAAAGATTTTGGGCAAAGCCATAAAAACTATCGTTTCAGAGATGCTGTGGCACACTTCTTGGCTGATTATTGGGAAAACAAAAATTTACTGTCCCTTTTACATATAAAAATACCAGCTTTTACCTGACAACCGATAGTTTGTCCAGGAAATGATTAGGCAATCCAACGGCTGCACATTCTATACCTTTGATACTTTAAGTCAGGGTAAAGTTTTCTTATTATCATGATGTTGCAAAATTTAATTAAAAATTTTTTTTAAATAATTAAAAATAGTCTGCCCAGGATTTTTGTAGACAACCCATTCTTAACATATTTCCTAATATACTAAATTTGTAATAAAATATGTTTCATTCTATTATCAGCTCGGTGCAGATCGTTTCAAGTTCGGATCTTAAACTAGTATGGCAAATCAGCTCAGCTGTGATTTGCATTTCTTCCATAGAACAGAACAACTCTTCCATAATAACTGAGTCATATGGAGCTTTATAGTCTATGATGAGTAGCCACATGCTGATATTAAACTCATTAATTTTCCCCATTATCTGTCGAAGCGATAATATTTGGTCAATATTAGACTGATTGGCCCTTAATCCATCTTGGTATTATTCGAGCTGTGATTGTATGTATGAAATTAGGCGGTTGCATAAAGCAATTAAACTCGCTATACGGATGTAAAATTTAATGGGGTATAATATGATTTAAGTTACATTATGATTCAAATAGTCTGACTGGGCTTAAATACCGATTTTTTAATTTTCTTCCTCTAAATTATGATTAATTTTGTAGATTCGAAAAAAACTACCCATATCATCTTGTGATCGTTTCAAGTTCGGATCTTCTACTATACAGAGTGTACAATGAAGGATGAAGGATGAAGTGGGCAGAGCCAAATTTGCCGGAAAACCCGGAGATCCATTCCCAGTGAGCTCAGGGCTGAAACAAGGAGATTCTCTTGCACCTCTACTGTTTAACATAGTCCTAAATTTAGTTAAAAAAAGATCAGGGCTGATGTCCCAAGAAAAGATCTTTAACAAGATGACACAAATTATGGCATATGCAGATGATATTGTCATTGCAGAAATGACTCAACAAAGCATAAAAGCATTCGCAGTGATTGAGATAAAAGGAATAAGAATGGGTCTTCAGATTAATGAAGACAAGACTAAAATCCTAAATCGATAGTGTCAACAGCAATAAGTACTTAGGATCGATGATAAATAATGCCTTGTATGAGGAAGAAGAAATAAAGTAGAGAATAATTCCAGCAAATTGATCCTATCTAAACTTTTTAGGGTAAACTGCTCAGTCGCACAACCAAACTCAGACTACCCAACTCGTCTGACCCGTTTTAACGTATGCATCTGAAACCTGGACTTTGAGCAAAGCATCTGCTGACCGCATCGACAGGTTCGAACATAAGATCCTAAGGTATATTTATGGATCTGTAGGGGAGAATGGTTTGTTTCAACTCCGAAAAAACACAGAGCTGTACACACTCTATAACTTTACTGTTTTCCAGTTAGTAAGAGTACTGCTGCGTACTAGGTGGTTGGGCCATGTTATTAGAATGGGTGAAGAGACGGCAGTGAGAACATGCACTACGAACAGCGTCTCGACAGAGCGTCTACCGACAGAGAGCACTGGGGAAGAGTGGTTGAGCTGGCCGGGGATCGTTTTATTCGTCTGACGCGCCGATAATGAATAAATGAATAGCGAAATAAAAATCGTAAAAGCCGATTTTGAAAAAAATCGTAAAAGATTAAAAATGCATGGGATAAAGTGGCTCTTTTGCTTAGCGGATTTTGATTTTTAAAAAAGTAGCTGTAACATCTCGGGCGTGTAGTTGTCTTAAATATGAAATTTCAGTTTCATGCGACTTATCGTTTTCGTGTCAGACTTACCACACACACACACACACAGATAGACTTTTTCGAGCGACTTGGTTATTTGGATTCAAGGGACCCTAAGACGTGTACCATATTTTCGTTGAAAACTTGAATTCTAAAATTTTTATGATCGCAATAAGTTCATAAACTTACTATATATTTCATATGTAGTTTAATGAAATTAAAAACTGTTATGCACAAAAATAACTTAATTTCATGCCCTATACGTCATTCTATAGTACCTTCCACAACTTTGTATATAAGATAAATTCTAAAATCTTTTGCTTTCTAATGATATATAACACATCTACATTACTATTCTTATGTTCGTTAAAGAAATATATATATATATATATATATATATATATATATATATATATATATATATGTGTGTGTGTTTGCTCATTTCTCCTTCAGCTGGTTACAAAATTCGTTTGAATTGCATATTTAGCCATCATTTATCAGTGCTAATAAAATGGTTTAGTTAGATTTTTGTAATCAACAAAATTAAAGTTACTTAAGAGGAGAGCTAAATTAAAAATTCGGCATTTAACACTTGTCAGACTATATTAATCAGAAATAAACATATATGATATTAAATCCCATTAAATTTTAAATCGATATGACGAGCTTATTCAAAATCGTTAGTCATTTTTTAGAAAATCGTAAAAAGATGAAAAATGTATGGTGTGAATGGCTCTTCTGGTTTGCCGATTTTGATGAAAAATCAGTTGTAACATCTCAGGCGTATATGCTTCAAAAATGTGGTATTTCGGTTTTATAAAACTAATCGTTCGTTCTCATCGTTTGAGTAAGAGAGAGGAAATGCTGTTACCTTCTCTCTCTCCCTCTCTCTCTCTCTCTCTCTCTCACAGAAACACACACACACACACACACACGCGCGCGCGCGCGCACGCACCACACATAAACATAGACAACAAAATTTAAATAAAGTAGTTTTATGAGACTTTTTTAAAGAACATAATTTTACATTAAGAATTTTATAAATGTTGAAAAGCGTGAAAAATTCTTAGAAAACACGCAGCGATACACTGTTTAGTATTAAAAACAAACAAAGCATAAAAATCAATTATAAAAAATTAAATTTTATGATTGAATGATTCAGTGGTTTTTTATTCAAAATGGTAGAGTGTATGGTATATCAAATACAATGTCATAGTGTGATAAGTTTGATGAGTGTTGTATAGATCTGGAAAGTTTTGAAAAACATATTCGGTACAAGCAGAAAAATGCTCCAATTTATCTTGTTTATCATTTATATTTTCAATGAAGATTTTGCATGTACGATGAATATTTGAATTTTATTTGTTTTTCTATAAATAATAATCATTTATGAATGTAAAATGTGCCCGGGAATGGCATACGTATAAACCCGTAAAAACAATATTACAAGTTCATTTCATTGGCTGATATACTTAATAAAATTATTACAGAAATGGCTGATATTTTTAACAAATTAGTTTATTTTAAATTTATATTTAAAAACCAACTGTACATTTTTTCGCTATCCTTAATAAATAATAAATAAATAAACTCATTTGTTCATAAAATGAAAGTAGATATTGGTATTTTAATTAACAATTGGAGAAGTTCGGACAATAAATCGCGAATTAGTCCTATTGTACACCATGTGTACTCGCACTTAGTAAATCGTAATGTTCGCACTGGAAGACATTAATGGATGATATTTTCCAACGAAAATCCTCTGTAGAACATGGGCAAATATAAGGTAATACCTCTAGTAGGTCCATGATGCGATAATTTAGTTCTAAATTAATTTCTAGAATTAAACAAAAATAAAAAAATATATATCCACGGAAACAAAACATTAGGTGCTACAAATATTGTTTCGAGTTCCAAAAGGGAAATGTATAGCGAAAATAAATAAGTTTATTTTAGTGTAATAGTTATTATCATTCATTTTTATCTTGGTTCATTTATTTAATTTCACTTAGTTATCTTATTTCCATAAAATCAGTGGATTTTAGTATAGTATAGTAGTGGTTTATTAGTGAATCATAGGGATTAATTGTCTCGAACTTCTGTTGGAGGTGATTACTTCAAACAAATTTCTAGTTTCTTTAGAAAACTTTATCAAGCTCTTTATAATAGTCATTGTTTACATATACGTGTATTATGTTAATGCAGTTATAAATTTCAAGAAAATAAAAACTTAACTCACCGTGTTTCATCAGAGGAATAATATTCCCAGATTAGCGCCGGATAATTCGCTTACCTATTTTTTACTTTATTTTGAGTGTAATAAAAGTACCGATGTTGGATAGATATACTCATGAATGTGTGAAGCCATTATATACCGCTATAATCCCATTGGAAAATTCCAACATACGCCTCTGTTTCTTTATTCGCCATGCAGATCCCTAATGGCACACTTGATACGATCATGTATTGATTCAATAAGATTGGGTTCAAGGTTACTTAAAACATTAATGCACATTAACTTGTCCCTAAAATATTGCAAATTAGAGTTTGAGGGTTTTGAGATAATTAACGTAGCTGATGAAATTATATTAATGATTATTATCTCCTCTCAAATCAGAGGTAAGTTTAAATCAAACTGTTTATATGAAGGTGGGCGCGATTCTTCTCATGGAATATACTGTGAAGTCTGAATGGAAGCTTCACAGATTTTGTTGGTTTTCATCAATTGTAAGTTAGTAATATTTTTCTGTTGTTTTCAATGAGTATGTTAAACGTTTATAGAGATACGAACTATGCTTAGCAATGATATTAACATGCTAAGCAAAAGGTAGGAAATAATAAATGTTAAAATTTAGATTAATACAATTTCAAGCAATCTTTCAAATGACCTGAAATAAACAGAAACCTTTTTCTTGATATGTTATCAAAAGAATGACAGATGTCATATATTAAGATACAGACATTGAAATGGGCTCTCCACGTGAAGGTTATGAATGAGGGGATGGTATTAAGAATACTGGTATGGCAGTTCTGAAAGAGCGATTATAAAAATATATAATAAAAATAATAAAAATATGAGCACCTATGACAGCCAGTGGTGGATCCATCTGAAGAAGGGGAGAGGGGAAGGGTTAGGGAGAAATTCTCCTTCTTACTCCCCCCAAAAAAAAATCCTGAACAAAATTTTAAGAATTACCTCATAGTAACCTACAGTCGTGGGTAACTGCAAGAAGTTATGATTTATAAGGCGTTACATTAGCATTGTAGAGACAGACGGCACCGGTTCGAATCCGGTCAGAGCTGATTGAAATTCATTACGTTACAGTCACACAGAATGCATCTAGATCTTCTAGTTGGTGCATAGAATGGTAACTTGTATGATAGTTCGTCGTGTTTGGATTAATTGGAGCTGGCAAGGTCGTTGAATCAACTTTTCTTCTCTCCTATCTTCCTAAAACAAAGTATACCATTCTATAAAAACTACTTCTCGTCCTGCCACTGGTGGTATTTAAAGCTTAATTAACCCATGAAATTAAAAAAATAATTAACTACATTACATCAATATCTGAGCAATTAGGGTACAGCGGAATACAAATCTTCCATTATTTATTTTTTCTCGAATAGACCAAGAGGCCCTGTAGACCGGTGGCCATTCGATATACAATCCCACACCGAGATCCTCGATAAGTTATTGATCAATATTATTTTATTATTATTATTTATTTTTTTGTATGCATTTTTAGGATATACGTGGTTTTTTTTTCGGGCAAGAGAGGGAGAGTGTAGGATATATGCCAGAATTCATAGCCTCACGGCAACCCGTAATTATTTTGTCCAAAATGTTTGGTCATCTCGTTAATGAACAACGCGCGTTCACAAGCGGACGCGCTAACACAGTCGCAAACCACGGAACCTATAGGTTAGCTACCTATACCCTACGCTATTTTTTTTTATGGCCACAAGTTGACTTACGGGCCTCACATACCCAGTAGAAAGGCTGTGAGAGGATCCTGTTTTAATTATACGATTGTCAACCCGAAACTTCGATTTGAACATACAACTTTTCACAGGCTGCCATCATTATAGCTACGCAGCCTAATGTATCTTAAGATTATGATTTAGTGAACTAAGAATTAAAAATTTAACAACTCCTTTAACAGATTAGGCCGATGGTTTACCAATGGATGCCAGAGCTAGAGATGAAGTTAAGAGGGAAAATCATGCTATAATAATGGATTCTTTCTCAGTTCGATCAAACAAGCGCTGGATCAAACTCCTTCTTGAGGATGAACGGATACCATTAGGTTTGGAAAGAAAAGATGCTATTTGCACGATTCAGAATGATTACCGATCATGATGATTACCTAGTGAAACACTTGCACAGGGTTAGAGTCGTAGAGTCTCCCACTTTGTTGTCTATGTGATGCGAAACGATAAATGGATGCAGCGTATCTAGATGTATATTCCCGCTAACAAAAAATAAGAACTAAAACTCCATCTAGATCGGGAGTGGTACTGGGCAGCCAGATTCCATAAGGCAGAAGCCGAAATTAGAAAGCATCATTAAAAAAATAAATAAAAAACCTATAGATTTCCAGGGGTGGGTTATACATTTTAAATACTGATATTTTCGGAAATTAGTTTCTAAGAGGAGATAATAGGAAGTGTTTCTCTAATGCTCTTCTCTAATTAGATAACATATGTTTAAATGAATAATTTGTATCAATAAGTTATTACCATTCAATCAAGCACATTGAAGAGAAAGAAAATATACAGAGTAGCTGCTATAAGCGACTATTGCACTTGAAACGAAATACGTAGCACTCTACCGCAAGATCGGAGGTCGGGTCTGTTACTTTGGGGTAATTAGTATTAAAGGTAACTTTGAAATGGCTAACCAAAAATCTCAACATGGACAGTACTCGGTTCGCTAAACAGTGATTCTTTACGTGTATGCAACTGGATGTTAATAATCGTAGTAATGGATATAGCAAGTTACATAGTTGGGAAAATTTTATGTGAGTTACGGAACGTTTGCCGTAAATTATTTTGTCCTAAGAGTGATGAGGTTACTGGGGAATTTAGAAGGTTACACAACGCGAAATTGCAAAGCTTGTATCCTGCCAGTATAATTGAGTTGATAGCATAGCTACCTCTCGGACGCCTACCAGTCGGTTTAACACATACCAACTTTTTCGGAATTCCTTCTTCACTAAGCCTAACAATTTTACGAGCGATGCTAAAACCTCATTTCTATTGTAGGGTTACAAACACTGTAGTCCCACGTTGTGTAATCTTCTAAAATCTCCTGTTGCTTTATCCCGGTTTAGACCAAAACATTTTCATAGAACCTTATTCTCGAAAATATTAAGGCAATGGTCATTCTTCAAAGTTGGTGACCACGTTTTAAACCTGTATAGGAAGAATAATAGTTTTGCTGGACATTTAATTTTTTTGAGAGCAGCCGCGAGCTAGTTATTTCGCAAATGAATAATATTTTCCGGATTTAATCACGAGATCCTTCTGAATTTCTTTTTTTCTGAATATCATTGCAACTAAATACTTGAATCTATCCACATGTTCAAACGTATACTTAGGTATATCCAATCCTCACTGTTCTCTATTACTAATAATATGTTTTGTCTTACCGGTATTTGTTTTAATCCCTATCTCGTTATGAGTTTTTATTGTAACAAGTGCTTGTGTTACTACTATGGTTTCCGCGTCTTCACCCAACAGTACTAAATCACAAACGTACCCTAAAACAGCACGTACTTTCCCCATTCAGATTTAGAAATCTGTCACTAGGTAACGCTCGATGAATAACATATAGGGATCCTAATGCTGGATTAGATAAAACTGGTGAGAGGAAGTCACAACTGGGTGACTATTCTGTTTGAGACCTGAACTCACCTCAAACTTCTCGGAATAATTATTACCGATTCTAACTTTGTTAAATGTTTGAATGAGTGAACAGCCACACGTCCCATAACTGAACGTGTAAGCACATTCACAAGCACATTAAATGCATGAAACAACTAAATAGTGATTAAAATATGCACTATAACGAACTTTAATTTCTTTAGTAACAAATTAATAAATGAATATAAATACATAAGTTTACTGGTAATTTAATTGTACACAATGATTATTTGGTATTGTGTATTTTTCAAATATCCATTGGCCTATAACAAGGGTTCAATAAGCGGCGTACTACAGAGATATATGATGGAGTTAACATTTTGTAGATTGAGTTTCTTAGGGGTTCGATGAGGATAAGCAACGATCGTACTAAGTATTGGCACCACACAGTAGTCCACTCGGGATTTTTATTGTTTTTGCTAGAATTAAATTTTGAGAAGAAAAATATACTTCTCATTTATTTCGTACATAGGTTTTTCTCATATCATGCAAAGTTTCGTGATTGAATATTAATAAGTTTCAGCGAATATTTTTTCTTTACCTTCACTGAGTTAAAAAGTGGACAAAAATCGAAAGTTTTTTTAAAAATATTATTTCATTCAAAATTTTTAACTTTATTATTTACTTATCTCATGAAGAAAATGCAAAAGTAAGGCCCATGAGTGAACTTCGGTAACCATAGGTAGCTCTTCCCTTTCAAGTCATATATCTCTGGCCTAAAACTAACTAGGAAAGTATTTAAATTATATTCTATTTTTTTCAAGAATTTAACTTGTACGGTTTATTTTTTGCATTGAAATTACATCAAAGTGGATTATAAAAAAGTTAGGAAAGCACATTAATATACATAATTGTAAAAAAATAAAATAATTAATAATTCTTGAATTTTCCTTCCAGGAATAAGGATGAGGAGAATTTAACCAACATTTGACGCGTGTTACAAAAGAAAAAAAAGCATACGTATTTACAAGGAAACTGCGCGTGATTGACATTTTAGCAGCTTCAATTACAAAAAAATCATATTGAGGATGTATAGTCGACTGTAGAAACTATTATAGGTGGAATAGTCAGGAATCAGTCATTTTTTTGATTTTTTTTTAATTTTACCAACGTTTCGGCTCAAGCTTTTGAGCCATCATCAGGGCATTACTGAGCCATGTCCAAGCATAAACTGAAGAGTTCCTGACTATTCCACCTATAATTACAAAAAAATCTTATTAGACTTCACTTAATGAGTAAAAGTTAATAAGTACAAAAAAAAAAAAAAATTCCCAAAACTGAAAATCATCCATAAATATTAAGGAATTTATATTAATTTATTATTATGTTATCTTTTGAATTTCGAATTGTTTAAAACATCAATAGCCCTATGTTTAAGACACTAACGCCAAAAACCTGTGCATGGCAAGAATATATGCTGGAAATAATATAAGAAAATTTTCTTTTTAATAAGTTACGAGCACAACCCTTAGCCAAAAATAGTAAATGAACGAAGATTAAAAATAACGTATCCTTAATTACTTTCCAAACGAACAGAAATAAAAAGGTGGTCTGAAAAAAAAAATGATTAAGTTAAATATAAAAAAGGTTATTTTGTTTACGAATATAACATTTGCAGTAACATTTTAATGCATATCATAATTATACATTTTACGTTATATTACATGATAATTGACAATATAATTATATAATATAATATATTCATGGTAGGTATATGTTAAAGATTACGCACCTGGGAATTTTTGACTATAAGTTATTATCTACATACTATATTACTTAATCCTAATAAATGATTTAATTTAAAATAAGTGAATTGATTTTTCTGATAAAGTATAATTATCAACAGTAAGCTTATTGGTTTATAAACCATATAATTGAAATATATTCCAAAAAAAAAAAGCAATACGCATCTGTTTTAAATCATTAGAGGATCAGAGGATTAGAGGATGTTTTAAATCTGTTAACTGAGGCAGTTAGTGTCAAACGAACGTGGCATGACCTAGAGCAGCAATCAAGTTCGATGTTATGTTGAGTCAGTAAAGGAAAAAACTTCCATATAGAGGGGTCACCTATATCAAAGTGACTAGCCTAAGCATCCTTATATAACCAAGGTCACGGGTTCAAACCCGCAGGTGGCCCTGAGGTTTTTTAATGGGGGTAATATATCCTTAGTTATGTCACCGTTCGGAGGGGACGTAAAAAGGTGGTCCCGAGCCTGTGTGATGACAGGTACTCGTTAAAGATTCCTATCCAAATCAAACCTGGATAGAAAAAATGAATCACACATCGAAAATGCTTTTGACAGGACTTGGAGAAGGCTCATCGTCGATACTTTGGTTAGGATGGGTATCAATGGGCATATCCTTGCTTTCATTTCTATTTCTCACAGATAGAAGATTCAGGGTTAGACTCGGTGATGTGTTTTCTCGGGAATGGCGTGCCTCAGGGCTGCGTCTTGAGTGCAACACTCTTATTACTCTTATCTTATGTATCTCTTTTAATGAGGTATTAAGAGTAGTCAACTTGCCAGTCAAAAGGATGCTTTACGCGGACGATCTTGTACTTTATACTGCAGGGAAACAGGTGCTAGATTTACAAGATAAGATGCAATCGGCTTTAGATAACGTCAGTGGCTGGCTTAATGACAACGGTTTCACCATATCACCCCAAAAGACTGTTGCGATACTTTTCAGCAAAAGACAACAGAATTCACAACCATTCCTAAAGATAGCCTACCAACCACTCACTCTTTCTAATATTTTCATTTATTCCCAAATAGACAATTTCTTACCAACAACAGATCTCCTTATCCAAAAGACCATCCTTAGACCATAGTCCGCATTTCTAAATTTCTGGTCGAGCTTAACCTCGAATTTCCTTCTTTCCTTACAATAGAAACACCTCCAATTTATCCTCGGCGATTTCCCTCTCCGAACATCTGTATTTCCCTTACCACATTACTAAAATAAAATACATTTCCATACATATATAAGCAGGAATTTCAAAAACTACAAGATAGACTTGGTGTTGCTGATTACGTATATACTGATGGCTCTAAGAGTTCCTTAGGTGTGGAAGCATCGGTCGTGTGTGAGGGTAGACAACATCTATTTTCCCTTTCTCCACTCTGTAGCAACTATACCGCAGAACTAGTTGGAATTTATAAAAGTTTAAATGTTATTCATCCTACCAAAACAACCAGGATTATTTGCACAGACTCCTTACCGGCCCTGCTCAGTTTGAAGCGCCTTTTCTCTACCGACTCTCGTATTCAAAATATTCTATTATCATTGCAGTCCACAATAGTTTCCAATAATTCAGTTTTTTTCGTCTGGGTACCGAGCCACTGCGGTATAGTTGGCAATGAACTCGGAGATGGTGCAGCCAAAGAAGCAATAACAGATGGCATTCCCTTTACTGGGGTGCCTGTTGGCGACTATGTTTCTATCATCAAGCAGCGGATTCGGTCTAAGTGGGGACAGATTTGGCATGACACAACTGACAACAAATTAAGGGAAATAAGAAGGGACATCTCCCATTGGCATTCGTCCCTATGACAAATGCGAAGGGAAGAGGTTATCCTGGCGCGCCTGCGTATTGGACACACCCGACTAACTCACGGTCATCTCATGGCACGGCAACCTACTACGGACTGCCCAACATGCGGTTGCCCGATTACTGTTAAACACATTTTGACACAGTCTAGGGCTTATGATGCTTCCAGAGCACATATTGCAATTGACACTGACTTACCAACCGTTTTACAAGACAGCATACAGACAACTGCAAAACTTTTTGACTTCCTACGACAGACCGACTTGTACAATAGACTATAGTATTTAATCCGTATATCAAAGTGATTTAAGGCGAAAATGACCCAAGTGGTTTACATAAAAAAAAAAAAAAAAAATTAAATTGTGTTTTGATAAAAACATGTGTTTTACTAAATGATCTATCATATTATTACCTACAAAAATCAGTTAGTTTTATCGGTTTTTCACCACTCTCCATTACATTAACTTTTACAATTCAGTGTATAATAATAGCTTTCCAACAGTAAAGGGCGTAATAATCTCATCATTTATCGCCCTAAAACACCATCCCTACCCTACCCAACAGTAAATAATACATCTATATTATGTTCTTATTATCCTAAACCCAAAAATTGCATGATTTATTTTTCTCATTTCTTCTTTAGTTGGATACCGAATTGGTTCTACTTATATATTTACCAGTGTTTTTTCAATGCTAACAAGATAATATGATTAATTTTTTTTTAAATATCGGCATTTAGACTGTTTCGACCAGAATGAAGTCTGTATTATACTAAAGCCTTTTAATATATTTACATCGTTGTAGCGATTTTAATCAAAATCATTTGAGCCATTTTTAGAAAATCTTAAAAAGGTATAAAATGTATAGTACATAGCGGGTTTTCTAGTTCGCCGATTTGGATGCAAAAGTTGTAACATCTCATGGTTATAGTGTATTAAACGTGGAATTTCAGTTTTTCAGACATTTCTTTTTCGTGCTAGACATACTGACATTCATACCTTTTTGCTGACTCAGAGGACCCTAAAACGTGTATTTCCTTTAAAAACTGGAATTTGAAAATTTTCACGATCAGAATACTTTCCCTTACTATATATTTCATACATAAGTCAGTGAAGGTAAAAACATATCTAATAATAGACGTCTATGTCAGATATACCTGATGACTTTAAAATAATCGTTACATACTGCGCGCGATGATAAAATTGTTAGTAGTATGCTATTCCACATCTATAAAAGCATAATAATAAATATCTGTTTGATAAATATTAGGCCGTTCTACAAAAGAAATCTTGGATATATTTTTTTAAACAATTTATTTAATTTCCAGTCATCAGCCTCTAGGGCCATTATCAAGCTTCTGTAATCAATTAAAGTTTCATTGCATTTATACATTTTCAACATCTAATTACAACACATAATAAATTATTTTTAATAATTATGTCACCTACCATGCATATCCATGTTACATATCATTTCATTTCACCGCTTTTCAGCAGCGTCGTCATAATTTTTAAAAATATCATTTTTCAAAAAAACCTGTACTCAAAAATATCATATTATAGGTGGAATAGTCAGGAATCAGTCATTTTTGAAAAGTTTTTAATTTTGCCAACGTTTCGGCTCAAGCTTGTGAGCCATCATCAGGGCTACAAACATCAGAACAAAAGAGATACATATTAATATGATAATGACAATTTTCTTCATGAATGTAGTGACAATGATAACATTTGAAATAAAACAGAAAATATACCAACATACTTAAATATTATAGATACAAATAATGATAATATGATACATAATCTGATGATGATAAGCATAACAAATTTTACAGAACTTTAGACTTTAATATAAAAGTAAAAAAAAAAAACATATATATATAAACGTACCATTACTGAGCCATGTCCAAGCAACAGTTTTCGGCCGTCTTATAGGTGTTCTCGTGCGCGACTAAACTTGGGGTGGGGATGCCAAAGACTTTATATATTTACTCTGTCAATAGCACTTGCATAAAAGGTGTTCAGGTTGTCAACGTCTGTTTGGTGGTTAACTGATTTTTCTAAATTTTTTGTTATATAAATTGATTCAATGATCCTCCTTTTATTTAGGTTTTCTTCCTTATGTAGGACCGAGATATTATCAAAATCAACAAAACTGTAACTCGAAATGCACAAAATCAAAATTGGCTACAGGTCTGTCACAACACTGCGATAAATAAAACATATTTTTGATTTTGATAATATCTCGGTCCTACATAAGGAAGAAAACATAAATAAAAGGAGGATCATGGTTTAAATATCTTATTAATAGACCACATGGACGAAATCCGTGTTTAATATATTTAGACAATAAACTCTCGTTTAGTGTCCTTATATAATAAATTATTGAGTACTCAAAGTTTAAATTTTTTAAAGTATAGGGGGACTGATTCAGTTGTCTGATTACTCAAGTGCAACAACAATCAGCACTTTTTTTTTTTCTTTTTTCCATCTTCCACACGGCTACATTTACTATCATTTATAATGAAAGTATATAAACTATTTTTCACAGCCACCATAAAAAAGTAAAATGAAGTTAGTGTAATATATAAAAATCTGGTGAGCACCACCGACTTTTACTTACTTCCGTTATTGATATCAATTAAAGGATTTAAAAACGAAAATAAATTGTAAAAAAATTATTTAAATTGGATTTTATAGAAACATCTGTTTTATTAAATAATCTATTGTATATTATTATCTACGACAATCCGTTTTTTTATCGGCTTTTCATCACTCTCCGTTAACTTTTACAATATTATGTATAAGATAAAAATTTTCTATAATCTTTAGCATTCCAACAGTATATTAAACATGTATATGTACTCTTCTTAAGTTCAAAAACAAAAAATTGCATTAAAAAAGTATTTTTGCAGTTTTATCCTTTAGTTGGATATTGAATTTGTTCAACTTATATTTATTTACCCGTTTTTTGGCAATTCTAATCAGATGATATCACCAATTTTATCAAATCTGCAAAATTAAAAGTACTTTAGAGGAAGAAATTTGGAAATATCGGCATTTAAGCCATGTCAGACTATTTAAATCAGAATGAAATCTGCATGATATTAAAGCACATTAAATTTTACACCAATATAGCTAGTTTAATAAAAATTATTTGAGCCATTTTTGAGAAAATCTAACGATTTTCCCAAGTGCAAAATGTATATAAATGGTATAAACTGGCTCTTCTAGTTGGCCGATTTCTATGAAAAAGTTGATGTAGCATCTCGGCCATATAGTTGTCTTAAATATGGAATTTCAGTTCCATAGGACTTTTCGTTTACGCGGGAATTACTACACACACACGCACAGACCTTTTTGCGGAACTTGGTTATTTGGACCCAGGAGACCCTAAAACGCTTATTTCCTTCGAAAACTGGAATTTAAAAAATTTCACGATCGCAATACTTTCCCTCAGTACATATTTCATATCTAAGTAAGTGAAAGTAAAAATTGTAAAATGGCAATGATAAATTTTGTAAAAGTGTTATTTAGAGAAACAGCATCCTTGAATCTACCATTAAGCTAGAAACTTCAAAAGAGATATATTCCACTCATTATCCGACAAAATTACCGAGAGAAATTTAAAATATCTCTTTATTTCAAGGGTTGTCAATGAATGGGACACCATAATACGTTGCTCTACAGAGAGGATCGTACGTTATATAGGAGACTTTGGCATAATTGAATGTGGTCCTAAATATGGCTGGGATCGGGATGCCATTACGTGGGAGCTGCTTTTGAAACGACATAATTGGATCCATATATCAATGGCCCGGTGGCTTTTGTTTTAAGTTTTAGCGGCCTGGCCTGGAGGTGACTTGAGGATATTGATCGTTAGGGCCATGACCTCTGCCCAGTTACCCATTTCGTATTCTCTGCTATATCGCCATTTCGTAACCTCGGCGGTGAATCAGGGTGAAATATGTTATGATGTTGATTACGAATTGATTAAAATCGGTACCCATTAGTATCTAATACAGCAACTTTTTCATCAAAATTGGCTAACCAGAAGAACCACTTAATACTATGCATTTTACACCTTTTTGCGATTTTCTCAAAAACGGCTATAACGATTTCGATTTAACTCACTATATTGATGTAAAATTTAATGGGCTTTAATAGCATGTAGGTTTCATTCTGATTGAAATAGTCTGACAGGGTTTAAATGCCGATATTTTAAATTTTCTTCTTCTAAACTACATTTAATTTTGCACATTCCAAAAGATCTACCATATCATCTTAATGACATTGATGAATAATAATAATAATAATAGGCTTAGCGAACCCGAAGGTTCGATGCCGATACCACCAAATTCCGCCTACACAGACTCGTCCAATGCTCACCATTCAAGCCCAAGCTCCCGAGATCAGCCTTAACGCAATCCTCCCATCTCCGCTTCGGCCTACCTTTCGGACGCCTACCAGTCGGATCAGCAAATACCAACTTTCTCGGAATCCGCTCGTCATCGAGCCCAGCAACTTTACTCGCCCATTTGAGTCTCCGCGATGCAATCAGCTCAATTATATTCACAGGATGTAAGTTCCGCAATTCCGCGTTATGCAACCTTCTAAACTCCCCAGTGGCCCCATCTCTCTTTGGACCAAATATTTTACGCAATACCTTATTTTCGAAAACCTTAAGCCGTTGTTCATCCTTCAAAGTAAGCGGCCACGTTTCACATCCGTAAAGAACCGTTGGAAGAATAATAGTTTTATAAATTCTAATCTTTAAGTTTTTAGATAGAAGCCGCGAACTAAGTAACTTAGCAACTGAATAATAACACGCATTTCCCACCTTTAACCGGGACTTTATTTCTTCCTGGATTTCATTTTTTCTAGTTATAATTGAACCTAAATACTTGAATTTCTCTACGTGTTCAAAAGTATGCCCTGATACATCAATATCACCAAGATCGACACCATTTCTGCTACTAATCATATACTTCGTCTTATCGGTATTTAATTCGAGTCCTATTTCTTTACCGGTTTTTATTAACACACTTGTATTTAGTTGTATGGTTTCCGTGTCTTCACCTAGCAGTACGAGATCATCGGCATACCCCAAAACCGGAATCTTGTCACCCATATTTAAGCCTTTCTCGGTACACATCACCTTTTCTATGACATATTCTAAAGCTATATTAAATAACACAGGAGTCACCCTGTTTCAAACCCGATCGTACCTCAAATCTCTCGGAGTAATTATGACCGATTCTAACTTTATGGAATGTTTCCGACAAACACATCTCTACTAGGTTTACTAACTTTCTAGGTATTCCCTGTTCAATCATGATGTTATATAGCTTCTGACGGTCTATTGAATCATAAGCCTTTTTAAAATCGATATAAAGTTGATGGACTACACCGTTGTATTCCAATTTTTTCTCTAATATTTGACGTAAGGAAAATATTTGGTCAATAGTCGAGCGATTCCGCCTAAAACCACATTGGTAATCTCCGATAATTTCCTCAGCGTATTCCGTGATTCGACTAGTTAGAATTGACGAGAATATTTTATAGCATACTGGGAGAAGAGAGATCCCACGCTAGTTGTTACAATCCGACCTCGGTCCTTTTTTATGAATCGGAATAAGTATTGATTCTTTCCATTCTTCGGGCATTTTTTCAGTTTCCCAGATCTTTTTAACTAAAAAATGTATTTTGGAAACGCCCGCTTCTCCACACGCCTTGATTAATTCACTCGTGATATTATCATTCCCTGCGGCCTTATAACGTTTTAATTTTCCTATCGCCATTTCGACTTCCTTTTTACTCGGTGCGTCTATCCATGGTTCAGCGCTCTGATATTCAGAGAGAGGAGATTGATTATTATTTTCCGTATTTAAGATGCCGTCAAAGTGTTGTTTAAATTTATTTAATATCTCAGAAGGATCCGCAATTATATTGTTATTTGCATCTTTAACCGCATTCAATAGAGGTTCAAATCTTTTACGCGATTTGTTTATACCTTTGTACATCTGTCTTACGTTATTTTCGTTTCTGTGTTTTTCTATTTCTATTATTTTTCCTTTAAGATACTCCCTTTTCTTATTTTTTAAGAGTTTTGAAGTTTCATTCTTTACTAACCGAAAAAAAGCCACATTATTATCGCTTGGATTATTTAAGGAATTCAGTTTAGCGGTTTTTCTTTTTTCGCACATATTTTGACAATCCCTGTCGAACCAATGTTTGTTGTTTTTATTTTCGATTTTTCCAAGACATAAATTACCGACCTCTTTAATATTATCCCTGATCCCTTCCCATAGTTTGTTTACATCTTTGTGTTCCTCGTCTGAAGATTCCAAAGCTTCGAACCGATTTTTTACTTCTATCGTGAATTGTTTTCTAATTTCGAGGTTGTTCAATTTAACTAAATCAAAATTCTCGGGACGAATATAGTTCGGTGTTCTCTTTTTTGTATTTAGTTTTTGTCGAAGTTTCGCGATTACTAATTCATGATCAGAACCGCATTCTGCACCCCGATACGATCTCACGTTAATTATGCTACTTTGCCATCTGTTTTGTATTAAAACATGATCGATCTGATTCCGAGTTTGTCCATCCGGCGATGTCCACGTATACTTATGAATATCCTTATGTTTAAATGTAGTACTTTTGATTATTAGGTTTTTCGAAATGGCAAAGTTTATTAGTCGGGTCCCATTATCATTACTATATTCGTGCAAACTTTCTTTACCGATTGTAGGACGATATACTTCTTCCCTTCCAACCTTTGCGTTCGCGTCGCCTAGTATTATCTTAATGTAATTTCGCGGTAACTTATCGTAAACCGACTCTAGTTTATCATAAAATTCGCATTTTACTTCATCATCACTGTCTTCGGTGGGAGAATGAATGTTTATAAACGCGATTTTGAACCAACGCCCTTGAAATATAGCAACCGATATTCTTTCACTAAAGAACTGTACGTCCCGTAATGCGGAAAGAAATCTATTCCTAATCAGAAACCCGGTACCTAGACAATAATTAACGCTCCCCCCGTACCAAATAGTATACTTTCCTTCTGTTAACGAACCCTCCCCTGGCCAGCGAACCTCTTGTAATGCAACGATATCTAAATGGTACCCCTTAACTTCATTCGCGACCGACTTTAACCCACCTGCCGTATTTAAACTTCTAACGTTCCACGTCCCTATTGTTAGATCTCTAATTTTCATCTTGCGCCATGATTCCCCTGAAGCAGTCCCCACCCGGAGACCCGAACGGGGGACTAGTTTACCTCCGGATAATGAGCGTTTTACCTCAGAGGAATCCATGACTTTTGGTGATATTTTGTGAACTAAAATATGTGAGTAGGGCGTTCGAACCTACGTCACACCCTCCAGCAAGCCTGGGGGGCCGCTCTCATTGTTGGTCAGCGAGTCCATCGGACTTAGCCGGGAGGAGCTTCCGAGGAAATTCCACCGACCATCCCCACATCCGCCACCCGTGGGACGCTCCCCATACGCGGTAATGAGATCCGCGCGAGGGACATTGATGAAGGACGGTTAAATATACAAGTTGAACGAATTTGATGACTGACTAAAGGATAAAAGAGAAGAATATTTTTAAATGTAATTTTTGTTTTTTAAATATTAAAAACAGTAACATAGATGTATAATAAAATAAAACCGTTGGAAAGAGAAAGATTTATAAAAAGAGTTTTATCTGATACACAAAGTTGAAAAAGGTATTATACAATGACGGATAGGGAATAGAGTTATTACTGATTAACAATTTAATATAGTTATATTATTTAATCTGAATCATATGTTTCCAACGAAAATAAATACACGTTTTATTAAAATCAACTTCAAATGTTTTTCAAATTTAAGTATAACTAATTGATTTTAACAGTCGAGGTAAGTCGTGTGTTGTCCGCACCAGATTTTTTTCTTTAATGCTAATGCCGACCTAAATAAGTATGTAAGCAAGCTAGTAGTAAATACCATTTAATAACATATTGATAGAAGATTCATCTTAATATTCAGAAGCGTTTCCAATGATAGAGGGGTCGTCATTTGTAAAACCAATTTTATTTTATTTACTTTAAAGCTTTAGGTAAGTGATAGGTTTACTGTTTAAATTTTTAACATTCATGAGCTGAAAAAAAAATGCAGCAGTATACAGTCCTTTGAGAGTGTCTTCCCAGGAGGAAAATGTATTATTTAGGACCTAATTTACCAACCCTGCGAGAAGTACCTCTAATGTACATTAGCGCTCATAATTGGCTTAACCAACACAGAAATCATTTTTAATAAATAATAATTAACCATAATAATCAATAATAATTTTTTAAGGGAGAGGTTGGTTCAGGGGGCAGTCAATAGAACACACAATTAAGTATAAACTATAAGTATATAAGTATTAAAAAAAACATAACAACCAGTAGTGGATTATAATATATGAAGATAATTACAAAAATAAATTATACTGATACAAAGCGAAATATGACTCACGATGAAAAATCAAAATTTTAATAGTGTAATATGACTCCACATTTTATAATTATTATACAATTCAAATTAAGGATAAAATTACAATTCAATTAAGAGTAAAATAAAAAATGTTAATATTAAAAGTAAAATAAAAAATGTGTTTAATATTAGTGCACGAAATCAATGTACGATCAATGTTCAGCTGTGCCATCACCTGACACACACTTCTGTATATATAGTATGAATGTGGTATCTTATCAATATTATTATTGTTCATTTTGTAACAAATTGTAATATATCCCAATAAAAAAAAAAATAAAAATATTAGTGCATGTATTTCAATTGACAAGGTGACTGGGGCTCCGCATTTGAGAGATGGAGGTTGTGCGTTACGAAATATCAAATGATTTATTTTTATGTATTAATATCTGTATATTGCAACTGCAACTATAATAATAAACAAATTCAGACAAATACTTTAAATATCCCACCTTTTACTATTAACAACATTTTAAATAATAATTTATAATTTAAAAAAAATAATAATTATAATATTATAATACTATTATAATCTTTTTACTCAACATTTTATTAAGGATATAATTTTAAAAAAATTAAATATAAGTTTATCACTTCAAGTAAACAAAATAATATTTTTTTCTAAATAATTTAACCTAATTTGAACTGCTAAATTTATTTATGATATATTAACAAATTAAATTGCTGTAAATGAGGAACACAATATGAAAACCACTCAATCCTAACTGGTTTGCCGGTAAACAGTATGTAAATAAGTAAATAATTCCAGAATGAGGACAGTCTGAGCCAGCAAAGTTTTTTAAGTACCTTATTCCGTCTTTCTTAATGAGCGAGTTTGTTCAGCTAATTTGCTAAGTGCTGAATAGCAGTAATAATAATTATCTTACTAATTCAATGACAAACTGCCTAATTACTAAATTAAGATGTTTCCAAAGTAGAACTTAATCACCGGTGACAAACGTTGTCAGGAGTTAATTAATTATGAAGGTAAAAGAAAATAAACTACTAATAAATTATTCTGAAACTTATTTACGCTGCATCTTTCGTAAAAACAAGTTGTTCAAAATATGAATACAACATTTCGATTATTTAAATAACTTAAAGAGGAAGTTTGAGAATATGAAAATAAAATTTCACACACTTATTATTTTTTTTTAAATAATTATCTTTTTATGTAATTTGAACAGTTCACTGTATTTAAATAATAATTGGACTGTCCCTATTCATTCCTTTATTAAATTAATAACTAATAATAATTATTTTAAAAAATTATCCAACGTTTCGTGGTTATGATATGAATATTTTAAATAGAAGTAAAGACATAATACAAAAATTTCGAAATTTCCTATTCATTTTTTAGATATATATTATTACATAGTACTAGTAATTAGGTATCTATTTCAAAACACAAATCTCTTCTTTTAACGTATTTATAATGAAATTCAGTCAAGCAAAATGTTAGGTAAAAGAACGTTTAGAATGAACACGCGCATTTTACCATTCGTTAGATACAGAAAAATTACAGCTTTACTATAAAAAATATTTAAAAAAAAAATTCACTGGTTATGATTTCTTGATTAACAAATTTTTGCATCAATAATCATTAAAAAAATATATATTTCCTCATGACGATAAGTTTTAAACTATTTTATTATACTATTTTGAACTATTTAATTAAGAGTAAAATAAAAAATGTGTTTAATTTAAGTGTAAGGATTTCAACTGACAAGGTGAGTGGGGCTCCGCGATTTGAGAGACGGTGGTTGTGAGTCACGAAATATCAAATGATTTATTTTTTTGTACTACCATCTATATATTGCAACTACAACTATAATAATAAACAAATTCAGACAAACATTTTGAATGTACCATATTTTACTATTAACAAGTTGATAGAACAGTATTGGAACAGCTGATGCGCTCGATGATAACAGTCATACGTTACTTCGTCTCTCAGATTTTTGCTCTTTTCAGTAGGAATTCGCTTGAGTTCAGTCTGGAAAACATCACTAGACTTCAAGAAAACCACAGCAGTGAATATTGGAGAAATATCGGTAAGCAAAGTTATAATTTACTTTGTACAATCGCGAAAAGTGAAAGGAGGGTCACTGATCAGCTGATAGCCGCTAGCTCGGCAAGCTCGGGCTTGCTTTTCTTTAACTTATCTTTCTTTTATTATTCTTCCTTCTCATTCTCATTTCATTATTTATCCATTATTATTATTTTTTTTTTTTTATTATTTTTTTTTTTTTATTATTTTTTTTTATTTTTTTATAAATGAGATATTTTCATCAAGTTATGTCCTCAAAAGCTACAAGTAAAAGATCTAGATCTGCAGGTTCAAACTCGTCTCCTACGAAACAGAGACCTCGCCGTGAAAATAATAAAAAAATGATTCCACCAGCGGCCGCTTCAGCTACCTCTTTAGGATCTGAACCACAGCCCAGCACATCATCACAAGGAATGACTGATGAATCGCCGTTCTTTACACCGAACCCATTTCAGATCCTCCGAAATCAAAATGAAAAAGAATCCATGGAATCTTCTCCTATACCCAGGGAACCACAACCTCCACCAATTTTTGTTAAAAATATTAAAAATTTTCAACTACTTTGTGCGCATTTAAACAAATTAACCGATCCTAATAGTTATTCATGTATAAGTAGAACCAGTGATACTAAAATATCCCCGACTACCGCCGAAAGCTACAGAAAAATAGTAAAATATCTGAGTGAGACCAAAGCTGATTTTCATACCTATCAGTTGCGCCAGGAGAGAGCTTTAAGGGTTGTAATTAGAAACCTACACCCTTCGACACCAGTGACAGCTATCAAAGAAGAATTGACGGAGATAGGCTATAAAGTGCGGCAAGTCACCAATGTCCTAAAAGATAAAATTCCAATGCCTCTATTCTTCGTGGACTTGGAACCATCAGCAGGAGTTGAAAAAGTTTACGACCTCAATAGATTGTACTATACTAGTGTACGAGTTGAGAAACCTTACACTAAGAAAGAAATAGTGCAGTGCCATAATTGTCAGGCATATGGTCATACGAGAACTTACTGCCACCACACACCACGCTGTGTGAAATGCGGTGAGCAACATAAATCAGAAGAATGCACAAGATCAAGATCAACACCCGCTGTATGTGCTTTGTGCCTCGAGGACCACCCGGCTAACTACAAGGGATGTCAAATTTACAAGAACCTCAAAATCAGATACCAAAAACCTCAGAATCAGGATGAAACAGCTGAGCCGATCAGAAGCAGAAGACAACCTTCAAAAACAATTGATTCCAATGTAACATTTGCCCATCTACTTGGAGGTGGGAACCAGAACAAAGAGACCCTGCCGGAACAACGCATACTTCAAAATCCTGAACCCATTCCACAACCACATATTCCTCAAAATTTAACCAACCATCAAAAACCTCATCCGAATCAAATTTCTCATATTCCTCCTCCATCAAATGTCACAGACCTTACAAGTTTGATGACATCCTTCATCACTGAAATCAAATCCCTTGTTATGCCGCTAATATCACTACTTACTAATCTCGTATCAAATTTAATCCCATCCTTAAAAATCCTTAAATGACTTCACCTAACTCCTTATCCATTCTCCTTTGGAATGCGAATGGTGTTAGAAATCATACTGACGAACTTACAGCTTTATTGCAAGACAAAAACGTTGATGTAGCACTTATTACTGAAACTAGACTAACCACTAAACAGTTCTTTAAAATACCTCAATACGTAACATACCGTACGGACCACCCAGACGGAAAAGCCCATGCCGGTACTGCTGTCATTGTGCACCAGTCCCTCTCCCACCACATACTCCCACTCCCATCCTATGATTTCCTACAATGCACCGCCATAGTAATCAAGACTTTTTCTTTTCCGATCACCCTCGCATCAGCGTACTGCCCTCCTAAACATTGCATTTCCAACATTCTATTCGAATCCTTCCTCAATTCCTTAGGAAACCACTTCATTCTGGGTGCAGACATGAATGCTAAGAACCAACAATGGGGTTCCAGGTCCACGAATTGTCGTGGGCGGAATTTACAGTCTGCACTCAACTCTAGACGTTTCAACCTCCTGCCTCCTGATTCCCCTACCTACTGGCCAACTGATCCTAACCGTAATCCTGACATCCTTGACTTCTTCATCCACAGCGGATTAGGCTCCTTAAACATGTCGGTGACTCGCCTTGATGAACTGTCCTCTGACCATAGTCCATTGCTCCTTAAAGTATCCCTAATTCCTATTCCTAAACCCACCCCACCGTCATTTATCAGAGGACCAGTAAACTGGGACCTTTTTCGCCAAATCCTTACCAGTGATATTGACCTCGGAGTGAAACTCAAAACTCCAGATGACCTTGACGATGCCGTAAACTCCTTCACCATCGCTATTCAACAAGCTGTTTGGACTGCCTCCTCTCCCAAGCACCCCCAGATAAGTCATAACCAAAATCATTTACCACAACACCTCTTAGACCTCATCCGCACCAAACGACGATCCAGATTTTTATGGCAACGCACCCGTCACCCCACAGATCGCCGCTCCTATAACTTTTATTGTAGACAATTAAAGAGGGAGCTGGCGACCTTCCGTTCCCAATCCTTTAGTTCCTTCCTGTCTTCTCTTTCAGCTTGTGACAATTCCCTATGGAATGTCACTAAGAAAATTCTAAAATCCCACCATATTTCCCATCCCCTCCGTCGTAGTAATGGCTCCTGGGCTGCGTCTGATGAAGACAAAGCCGAGGAACTTGCTAAATACGTTTCCGAAGTCTTCACACCTCATCCAGAATCCCATCCAAACCACACTGCAGTGGTGGAAGAGTTCCTTCAGTCTCCAATCCCGCTTTCATTACCTCCTAAAGCAGTTAATCCCTCCGAGGTCAAATATCTTCTCCGAAAACTTGCACTCCGTAAATCTCCTGGATACGATCTCCTCACTCCTCAGATTCTCAGACAGCTTCCATCTAAAGCCGTTATATTTCTTACATATATTTACAACTCCATTCTACGCACTACTCATTTTCCTCTCTTATGGAAACATTCCACTATAATCCTCTTCCTAAAACCAGGTAAACCTCCTAACACAACGACATCATATAGACCTATCAGCCTACTCCCAATCCTTTCAAAAATATTTGAAAAAATCCTCCTCAAACGAATATTACCTTTATTAGAATCCCACACTATTCCTTCCCATCAGTTTGGATTCCGTTCCCAACATTCAACCGTTCAGCAAGGACTCCGAGTCGTTGACCATATTTCCTCTGCCCTTGAGAACAAGGAGTACTGCTCGGGTGCATTTCTGGACATAACGCAAGCATTTGACCGGGTGTGGCACCCGGGATTACTCTTTAAGCTCAAAAACCATTTACCGCAATCCTTATACCTAGTCCTCCGATCCTATCTATCAAACCGCTCCTTCCGAGTTCGCAGTGGTGCAGAATATTCCAATTATTATCCAGTCGAATCCGGTGTTCCTCAGGGCAGTGTCCTTGGTCCTTTCCTTTACAATATATACACGGCTGATATTCCTGTTTGCCCTAATACCTTCCTAGCAACGTACGCTGATGACACAGCTATCCTATCCTCTCACTTAGATCCCGAAATTGCATCTATAGGCCTCCAAACGCACCTTTCTCAAATTGAAGACTGGTGTAACAACTGGAGAATCAAAGTTAATCAATCTAAATGCAAACATGTCACCTTTACCCTTCGAAGACAATCCTGCCCTCCAGTTCTCTTTAACTCCGTTCCGCTTCCTTTCTCCGACACAGTCCGGTATCTTGGCTTCCTTCTGGACAAAAGACTAACTTGGAACCCGCATACTAGACTTAAACGACAAGAACTTAATCGACGATTTGGACAATTATACAGACTACTGAACAGAAATTCTAAATTATCTATCGAGAACAAACTGCTAATATACAAGACAGTACTGAAACCTATCTGGACCTACGGACTTGAACTGTGGGGGACAGCCAAATTTTCTAACATCAAACGCATTCAATCCTTCCAATCAAAAGTCCTTCGAACAATAGTTAATGCTCCTTATTATGTATCCAACCATACCTTACACCACGACCTAAATATTCCATTTATTTTAGACCTTATACCATTAAAATTCTCTAAATTCCATCAGAACCTTATCCATCACCCTAATCCCCTAGCTCAATCCTTATCCAGCTCCACACATCCTTACCATCCTCCTAGAAGGTTGAAACGGCAGTGGCCTCGAGACCTCTTGTAAAATGTATATTGGAGTTCTAGCATTGGCTAGATTCTCCACTCACGTGCTGTATGCTTGTGAATTGTATATAGGTATGAGTGACTTTTGTATATATTTTATTGATTTTGTTTTGTATATATGTATATTGTATTATTATTATATAAATTTATTGTTTTGTATATATCGTGTGAATGTAGTATGAATGTTGTACTTCATCACTATTAAAAATGTCCTAAATTGGACAGATTGTAATATATCAATAAAGAATTGTTTCTAAAAAAAAAAAAAAAAAAAAAAAAAAAGAACAGTATTACATTCTTCCAATAGATGAATCATAGGGCACATAATAGTGTGTAAATTAATTTTAATAAAGTGATTTTTATTTGGAAGGAGCTTAAAGGGTTAACTCTAATTAAACTTTTAAAAAAATAGATCTAACGCGAAATTATTTTTAAAAAAAACATTTTCCTGGTTTACTCAAATAGTTGTGCAAAGGATAATTCTTAATGAGGTTAGAAATACCTAAATCCAATAGTCCAAATCATTTATATAGAAAAAAATCTGGTGCGGGCAACATACGACTTTCACTTACCTCCATTTTTAAAATCAATGAAAGAATTGTCAAAAACAGTTAAAGATAAAAATACGTGAAACTATTAAGGAATTAATTAAATTGAATTTATGTAGAAACATGTGTTTTTTTAACAAAAATCTATTATATTATTATCTAAAATAATTAGTTAGTTTTATGTTAGTTACTTTATCACTCTCACTCTCAGTTTAACAGCTTGTGTTTGATATTTTTTCTAAAATCTTTAGCTTTCCAACGGTATATCATACATGTATATTACTGCTCTTAAGTTCAAAAACGAAAAATTGCATTAAACAAATATTTTTTCCGTTTCCTCCTTTAGTTGGGTATCGAATTTATTCAATTTATATATTTACCTGTTTTTCATCAGCGTTAACAAGATAATCTAGTTATTATTATTGAATCTACAAAATTAAAGGTACTTTAGGGGAAGGAAATTTAAAATATTGACATTTAAGCCCTGTCAAACCATTTTTATCCAAATAAAACCTACATGATATTAAAGCCCATTAAATTTTACATCGATATAGCGAGTTTAATCAAAATCATCGAAACCGTTTCAGAGAAAATTGAAAAAAGGTGCAAAATGCATGGTATAAAGTGCTTCTTCTGGTAAGCTCATTTTGATGAAAAAGGTTTTGTAACGTCTCGGGCGCATATTTGTCTTAAATATGAAATTTCAGTTTCTTAGGACTTACCGTTTCCGCCCGGGAGTTACCACACACACACAGACCTTTTTACGGGACTTGGTTATTTGGACTCAGGGGACCCTAAAACGTGTATTTCCGTTGAAAACTGGAATTCGAAACTTTTCACGATCGCAATACTTCCCCTTACTATATATAGTAAGTGAAAGTTAAAACTTGTAATAAGGACCTTTTGTTGAGTTCCTCTTAAAACATTGCAAGATTTTGAGTTAACTTTAAAATACCCTTCTATATAACAAACCTTTTATGATTGTAGGATTATTCATTTGTATGAATGTCAACACTTATTAATCCTCCTTTAAACGATAATGTTTGTTTACCCTAGTAGCATTTCGTTGCTTAGAAATAATTCATTCTTCACTTAAATGTCAACGTGTGATATTCATAAAATTTTGTTTTACGAGTTTAAACTCGAGCGGGGTGTAAGGACCCGAAACATGAATTGAACAAATTAGGGCGGGTGTCTTCAGCCTTCAAGACAAAGAAGGTCGTGAAATGACTTCCTCTCTCGATGTCCATGTTCGAGTACTTGCAAGGAACCTTTGCAAATCAAACGTCGATGACCACACCTCAAGGCCATGGGAAAAGTAAAAAACCTAGGAATTTGGGTTCCACACACTTAAATAGACGCAAAAAACAAAACAAAAAAAACAGGGTTATGATTTTTGTGCAGCACACTTTGCTAAAAAAAAACGACCCTTTTCTGACCGGAATTGATAAGTGTAGACTTTACGAAAGCAGTAGATGTTCTGGACTGTGGCTCGACACAGAGTAGCAGCACATTTTTCAAAACACTCAATTCATCAAAAAACATGGACCTCTAGCCTATGGATTAATATTTTTTTTAGACAACTGGCCAACTACTTATGTGACAAAAAAACATTTTGTGGACAAAAAGGAATTAGAAAACACGTTTTTGGAGTTTACCAAATCTAAAGATTGGAATTTTTATATCGAAGGAATGGAAAAGTTGCTAACACGTTGGTAGAAATGTTATGGTAGTAGTTGAGATTATTTTGATGAAATACAACAGTTGTAAATCTTTCCTTTTTTTCTTTTTAAACCAAAAACCTGCATTATTTTCCGGACTACTTAATAATTTATCAGAGCAGTATCCTCTTTCTCTGAATTTTCTTTTAAGTCCACGAGGTCTGACTTAATATAATAAAGTATTATAAGTTAAGTCAGATAAATTTTGAATAATCCTCTGGATGTATTCTTTTTAGTTCATGACTTATTAATTTTCAGTGATACGTTTTCTTTCATGCCATACACCACATACTCATTTCAACCTTCTCTAAGCCATAATTTTCATTTCACTGGATCTGTCACAGTGAATAGCCATCTCTTGATTCTCCAGTTAATTCTTTCTTCTTCAGAGCATTTTCCTTAGAAGCATATAATTTATTTGATAATTTATTATATGGCTCATGAAATTTGTTTGTTTAAATAATAATAGACAACAGATGCTAACGTTTCTCTATATCATCAAACTTATTTCTTGATATGTCTATACCACAGAAATCAAAGAAATTAAAATATTATAATCCTCAATCAAAACTATTTGTAGTCAATATAATCATGAGCCTTTTTTATTTGGTTTATTATTTCAGAACCGAATTATAATACACTGTTGTAATCTTCTTCTCTGCTGTTTGCAGTTAGGAAAATATTTAATTTATAGTATAACGGTTCCCCATTGTTGGTTTCGGATAGTATCCTGTGCGTATCTGAAGTTCGACAAGAGTGTATAAATATTTTTAACATGTTGATTTGAAAGGAGTAACATTCTTAGATAGGTACTGTGACCTATCCTCCTTCCAGTTAACTAAATCGAAATCGACGGTTTTACGTCATTGAAATTGAGGTTGGTTGCTTCATAACTTTTTGTTGATTAGAAGTATCTCACAGTTTGATTTGATAATCGAGAATTCTTCCTTTGAGCATCAGGATAACATTTCAATCAATTCCACTTCTTCCAATCCAGACAATAATGGAAGTGGCTTGTTGCGAGAACAACTCATTCTAATTGATGAAACGAATGGGCTATATTGAGAACTCAATTTTTATTTGTATTTTGGTGTCGTATGAAGCCACTCGCTGATTGCAATCCTTCCAATTTGCTCTGAATAAGACGTATACAAAAAGCTATTTCCTTTTGATAACATCAACAACGTGATTATCACGAATAGTTAGGTTGTCAGGGCTTGAATAGAAATAATTTTGATTTGCAGATGCAGGATCAATAACTATTTCAGGCCAAGTGGCGAAAAGGATGCGAAGGTCGCTGATAATTTGTTTAGCTACGTAATAGCGGACATTAAGGATATTACGCGAATATTTGCATATGAAACATGACAAAATGTCAGAATTCCAATGTCAATCTATATTTATAAAATATATGTATACTTACATAAAAGAATAAAAAGCATTTTGCCAGATAGAAAAATGACTCATGAATTCCTACAAGCTTTGATTAATACTAATTTTTAGTATCGGCTAATTCTTATATTGCGGTTCTAATCTCCAATGAACAGAAAAATTGTGAACATGTATTTTTTTTCTTCTTTATCCTGTTTGGAATAAAGAAAATTAAAACAACGATATTTTATTGCTGAAAAGAACAAATTTTAGAGTTTTTTTTACTACAAAGTAACTCCCTAAATTTAAAGACAACAGACTTAGTGAACAAAGTCATGGTCTGGTATTTTTTTTTTGTTTTATTAGATATTTACACTTCGACCAGGCGTTTTATGAATCGATGGAAAAATTTGTCTGAATCATTATTTAGGAAAAAAAAATATCACAAACAGTGTCCACATACATGCTTCTTGACCACACTGATATTGGGATTTCAGTCTCTCGATTAATTTCACTTTCGTATTTTATAACAATTCTTTTTATCGATTTTAACCAGAGCAAAAATAAAACCCACTAAAACTAACGATACAACTAGTATTCTAATAAGAAGGTTTTAATATGTCTTACACGTGCTTTATGGACAACTTGCTTACTTCAGTAATCGCTTTTTTTCATTTAAATTTCTTAATATATTTTCTTCTCTGATATATTCATTCTTCAATTGATAGTTAGGGTTAGGGTATTGGAGTAGGTGCTCAACCTCTTGGTTATTAGCACCGAATAAATTTGTAGTAACAGATTTGTTTTACTCTTTTTTCTTCTTTTTATTTATTTATTTTTCTTTCTATATTTGTTATTTATTTATTTTATTTTTTTATTTATTTTTTTTATTGTTTATTTTTTTTTATTATTCTTTTGTTGACACATTCTGAATTAGTGAATTTATTCCAATTTTTTCTTTATTTATTTATTGTTTTTATATTACTACTATTATTTTTTTTTTTTCTTTTTTTATTTTTTTTTTCTTATAGTTCCGGGAGCAGAGAACATTCTTTGACGAACCTAATCATTGAACTAACTGTTTCACTAGAGTCCTTCAAGCTCTCACTCAACGATCTAGCTAGGTTAAGTTTATCCATTTGTACATGGAATTTGGGGCAGTTCTCAATTATGTGTTTTATTGAGAGAGGCACTCTACACAAGTCACACATTGGTACGGGCTGCCTGAGGATGAGATGGAGATGTGTGAGCCTGCTATGTCCTATGCGAAGTCTCGCCAAAGCAGTTTCCTCGCGGCGATTACTTCGCAATGATGTATTCCATGGATCAGGCGATTGCTTGATATTTCTTAATTTATTGGTGTTGTCAAGTTCCGACCACATCTGTTCCCATGCCTGATATATTTTGACCTTAAGGTTCTTCTGATATATTTTGATCTTAAGGTTCTTCAATTGATTAACATCATGAACGGAAAAACTATTTCAAAATCAAACTTTAGTTTTAGAAATTACGTAAATGCGCACGTGTTTTATCCATCCATAACGACCTAACTGCTGCATTCCAAACCTTTCAGTCTCACATCACAGCGATTCAGGAATAGGTCAGAACTGGAGGATTAAAATAAATCCTTCCAAATCAACCTAATTATTTTTCCCCATCGCCACAAACCTATATTGCTTAATAATAATCCATTCATTCCTGTAGATTAAATTCGATACGTAGATCTCCATCATGACCAACGTCCTACATGGAATTCTCACACAAGACTTGAACAACAAAAAGCTACTTTTATACATCAATTCCTTTAACACTTACTCGAAAAACTTTCAAAAGATCAGATCTATCACAAAAAGCTCATTTATCTTACTATTGCCAGATATATTTGAATATATAGAATTGAGCTTTAAGGCTCTATTAAACCATCTGATTTCCTCCGCATCCAATCCTTACAATTTAAAATCCTTCGAAAAATCCTAAACCCCCTTATTCCGTCACAAATAATATCATCCATAATGAATCCCCATTTGTCACAGACGTGTCCCAAAACAGATTTACCACTTCTAATTCCTAACTTCCTGCCAGCACAAATCGCCTTGTCTGCCAACTTTCATTCCCGTATGTGGGGATGATAACCCTCAGAGACGACTGAAAAGAAGATGGCCACGGGACCTACTAACTTAAATAAACATTGAAATGTGCAATTGCTGGGTAGTTTCTTTATAAGACTTTTTACATTTACTTACCTATACATGAAATATATAGTAGGGGAAAGTATAGCGATCGTGAAAATTTTCGAATTCCAGTTTTCAAAGGAAATTCACGCTTTATTGTCCTCTGAGTGCAAATAACCAAGTTCCGCAAAAAGGTTTGTGTGTGTGGTCTCCTGATGTTTTAGGGTCTCCTGAGTCCAAATGACCAAGTCCCGCAAGAAGGTCTATGTGTGAGTGTGTGTGTGTGTAGTAATTCCCGCGCGTAAACGGTAAGTCCTATGAAACTTAAATTTCATATTTAAGCCAACTATACCCCCGAGATGTTACAAAAACTTTTTCATCAAAATCAGCTAACCAGAAGATCCAGTTCATACCATGCATTTTGCACCTTTTTACGATATTCTCAAAAACGGCTTTAGCGGTTTAGATTAAACTGGCTATATCGATATAGAATTTAATAAGGTTTAATATCATGTAGGTTTCATTCTATTTGAAATAGTATTGTGGGGCTTAAATGCCAATAGTTTAAATTTTCTTCCTCTAAACTACTTTTAATTTTGTAGATTCTATAAAAATAACCATAACATCTTGTTAACATTGATAAAAAAAACAGGCAAATATAAATATTCAACGAATTCGATATAATACAATAAAAAAAAAAATGAGAAAATATTTTATTAATGAATTTTTTTTATTTTGAACATAAGAACAGTAATATACATGTATAATATACTGTTGGAAAGCTAAAGATTTTAGAAAACATATTATCTTATACAAAAGCTTGTAAAAGTTAATAAAGAGTGATGAAAAGCCGATAAAATTAACTGACATATTAATAAAAATATGATGAATATGAATGCTTAAATGCCAATCGATGTTTGCTTTCCATTTTTCTATCACATATAGAAATTTTTTTAAAAATTTATCTATACTAATATTATAAAGCTGTAGAGTTTGTTTGTTTGTTTGTTTGAACGCGCTAATCTCAGAAACTACTGGTTCAAATTGAAATTTTTTTTTTTGTGTTGGATAGTCCATTTATCGAGGAAGGCTATTGGCTATATAACATCACGCTGCGACCAATAGGACCGAAGAATCAGTGGAAAAATGGGAAAAAACAGGGAAAATTGACCTCGAATCCCAACGTTTCCAAATGATTTACCTTTTAATTTTAAAATAATTTAATTTCCCGTTAATTTATCTTTTACCATAACAATTAATAAATCACATGGGCAAGCATTTAAACACGTAGGAATCGATTTACGTCAAGATCGGGTCGCGGAGAAAATCAGTATGTTCTTCTGCCACAAGAAAATAAAACCAAAAATATTATTTAAGCAGAACTACTTTAAAATATTGGGTCGTCCGAAAAGTTGGTAGAGGTTTTTAAAATAAAATTTACCTTCTGTTTTTTCTACTAAAATGAATCACGAGGCTAATGTTTATTTATATGCCTTTAATCCTCATGGAATTAACTATATTTACACACTGAATTCGTCTTTATGAAGGATCAGTAGAGTAGTTTATTGCAATCCAACATGAGTGACGATTCAGTTCATTTTCGAAATAATATGCTGTTCTTTTTTAAAAGAGAGAAAAACGTAGCCCAAACTGCAAGAAACATTTGTTCCGAGTATGGCAGCGATTCAATTGCTGACAGCACGGTTCAGAAGTGGTTTCGCGGTTCAATTTGGAAGACCGACCCCATTTTTGTAGATTAAATAAACAAATTTTAAGCTGTCCAATTTTAATTGCTGTCCAAATTTTTCTACGAACTTTCCGGACAACCCAATATATTCTTTTAAAAACGTCTTAATAGCGATCATAATAACTGAAATTGACACAGACGAAGTCGCGCGCAACAGCTAGTCATAAATATACGTGTTTTTTGTCTGACGATAATATATATCCTTCTATTCCTCTTACATACGCAACAAACATGAAAGAAAAATATGGAAATATGAAGTTGTTATTAGAAGAAATTAAATATTCACAATATACGTGGAAGATTTGTGCTGATATAAAAGTTGTTGCAATATTAACTGGACTGCAAGGAGGATATATCAAATTTTGTTACTTTTTATCCGAATGGGACAGCATGCTATAGAAAAGCATTGCATAGTAAAAAATTGGACACAAAGAATGAGTTTGATGTCTAGAGTTAAGAATGTATAAGAAAAACCGTTAGTTTCAAGTGATAATTTTTTTCTACCACCTCTCCATATAAAGTTGGGCCTTATGAAACATTTAGTTGAAACCATGAACAAGAACGGTGGTGGTTTTCAAAATCTCAAAACTGAATTTCCTCGAATCAGCGACGCGTAATTGAAAGAAGGAATCTTTGTGGCTCTCCAAATACGAGAGCTCATGAAAGACTCGTATTTTGAAAGTACATTGAATAAAGCTGAAAAGAGAGCATAGACCGCTTTTGTAGAAGTATGTCATAATTTTCTTGTAAAAAAAAAAAGAGAGCAACCGTGAAATCATCCTTCTTCATACAAAGCCCATAATGCAATATGTCCCTCAAAATTCATTTCTTGATTCTCATTTTTCCCGCTAATCTTGGAACAGTATCAGATGAACACGGCGAAAGGTTTCATCAAGATACATTGCACATAGAAAAACGCTATAATAGAAAATGGCCAGAAGCGATACTTGCCGATTTCTGTTGGTTGCTTCGATGCGAAACACCTATAGAAAATACGAAAAGGAAGAAAACTACAAAGCGAAATAATTAATAAAAACCAGCAACGAGAGTATCTAATGATATTTCTAGGTTTTGTAACACATTCATTCAACATTTGTATTAGTTTGAACAATTATAATATATTTTTTAGGAAAAAAGTGAGTTTCATTTAAAACCTCCATTGAAATAAAATTATATGTGATACGGAAGATTTAATACTATATTTCTATTCAGAATTATCTAATTTATTATTCGTTATGTATGAAATAGAAAGGAGGGAATTTTTAATTTTTTTTTTTTTTCGCAGACCAGTGTTATTTTAGATAATAATATAATCGATTTTTTAATAAAAGACATGTTTCTATAGGAATTCAATTTAATTAATTCTTTAATAGTTTCACTTATTTTTATCTCTAACTGTATTTGAAATTTCTTTAATAGATTTTAAAAACGGAAGTAAGTGAAAGACGTGTGTTGCCCGCACCAGATTTTTCACGCACATAATTATAATTTAGCACTTTCACTAGTAGTATTTATTATATATACGGTCGTAAAAATCAATAAAATATTTTTTTTTTTTCTAATTCCTAGGTGTACATTATATAAGTGTGGTACAATATATAAGGTGAATTTCATTACTGAATGATAAGCATAAGGGAGAGAATAAAAAACAAAAATATTCTCCAGAAAGTGAACATTAAAAGTCTAAGGATTGAGGCACATCGATTAAAACGGAGCTGGGCTGGGCACTTGGCCAGGCTGAAAGACGAAAGATGGACCAGAGCTTGCACGGAGTGGTTCCCGAGAGAGGACAGCAGACAGAGGGGGCGACCACATCGCAGGTGGAGGGACGACTTGACGCAGACAGACTGTTGGCGAAAACTGGTGGCTGGTTGCGAGGGACAAATCCTGGTGGATAAATGTTTTAAAACATATTTAATTTGTGTTTGATTTTGGTGTATTTTTCAAGGACTCTGTTTTGTTTTTTTAGAGTTTTGTATTTTATAATTATTTGTATTTTTCTTTCTTTGGGTTATTTGCTTTTTTTTTTTCAATATTTTATTATTTCTAACTATAACCAAATTCTATAAATTCCTCCCTATGGGAGAGGCTTTTGTCAATATGATGCCAATAAAGCTATTATTATTATTATTATTATTATATAAGTATAAGCCTGAATAGCGGAATAAGAAAAAAAAAATGTAAATGTAGTAATCATCATGTTGATTTAAGATTTTATTTTAATGAGAAATATTCATATAAATGAAAACATTAAAGAAATAAGAGAAAATTTAAGGAGCAACACATTACACTGTATGATAGCAGTAAGGCCTGTAGAACAACAATCTGCTGGACCTATAAAGCCGACCCTGCTTTCTCAGCTAATATTCTCTTGGCTAATAGATAATTCAAAATATAGCAGTTCTGTGCCCAGGTAGAGAGTGACCTAGACACCAAGTATTACACTAAAGATAAGTTTTATTGTTATTAAGTAATTATTTTAACTCTTTCTCTCATTTTTACTTCCACTTACCTATATATGAAATATATAATAAGGGTGATCGTAAAAAACATTTCGAATTCCGGTTTTCGACGAAAATACACGATTTAGGGTTTCCTGAGCCCAAATAACCAAGTCCCGAAAAAAGGTCTAGGTGTGTGTGGTAAGTCAAGCGCAAAAACGGAAAGTCGTTAAAAAAATGAATTTTCATATTTAAGGAAACTATACAGCCGAAATATTACAGCAACTTTTTCATCAAAATTGGCTTACCAGAAGAACCAGTTTATACTATGCATTTTACACCTTTTTGCGATTTTCTCAAAAACGGCTATAACGATTTCGATTTAACTCCCTATATTGATGTAAAATTTAATGGGCTTTAATATCATGCAGGTTTTATTCTGATTGAAACAGTCTGGTAGGGCTTTAATGCCGATGTTTTAAATTGTCTTCCTCTAAACTACCTTTAATTTTGTACATTTCAAAAGATTAACCATATCATCTTAATGACATTGATAAAAGACGGCTAAATATACAAGTTGGATGAATTTGATGACTAACTAAAGGATAAAAGAGAAAAACTTTTTTTTAATGTAATTTTTGTTTTTTTTTTATATTCGGAACAATAATATAGACGTATAATATACCGTTGGAATGACAAAATATTTTGGAAAAAATATTATCTGATACACAGAGTTGTAAAAGGTAATGTAAAGTGACCAATAGAGAATAAACTTATTACTGATTACCAATTTAATATTGTTATATTATTTAATCTAAATCATATATTTCCAACGAAAGTGAATACACGTTTTATCAAAATCAACAGAATATTTTTCGAATTGAAGGATATTTAATAGTTTTTAAATTGATTTTACAGTTGAGGTAAATGAAAGTCGTGTGTTGTCCGCACCAGATTTTTATAAATACATATACACACCTATCAATTAAAACCTATTTTTTTTTTTCAGAAAATTAATAATAGTCTAAGATACTTTAGCCTCGTCATCACCACCTTATCTCTATTTATCACCATTATCTTGGTACTATCAGCAACCAGCCTTTCATCAAGGTAATCTGTATAAAATAAAGCTTAAAATGAAAACAAAACCTCTCATAGTAAAAATATTTATCCAGGCAAAATATAACAACTACATTTGCAGTCTGAAAATAAGTCTGAACTAAAAAGAAAAAAATATATATATTTCACAAAATTATTTTGATAGTTCAATTTATTAAATTTAAACAGATATTAAAAAAAAATATTATAAATTAAGTAAGCAATAATTTAAAAATCAATTTTAATTCCGAAAGGGAAAAATACAATAACATTTGTATGTAATAAATCAATAACAATAATAATAAACTTTTTAAATGGTGTAACTAGCCCATGTTATAATCTTTTTAACGAGATAAATAGAAACTAAATAAATGTTTTAAAATTACCAAGGTATGGCCTAATTGCCACTAAAATATTGAAAAATACTTTTTTATGAATTTCGTACATAACATTATTCATAACTTTTGTGATTAAACATGTTCGTATTATTTTATTTGACGTCTCCTTGACTATTCATTCAAACTATTCAATTAATTAATTAATTATTAAAAATAAAACATGTCCTCTATCCGAGTTCCGATCCCGAAATAATAAGCCCGTTTATGAAACATTTTAATATGTAAGTAAAAAGTAAGTGGTAGTACATTACTTATGTACCAGGATTTAAAGGGTGCTAAATATCGAACTATTTCCGAAAATCGTATAATGCTATTAATAGTTTTTAAGCATAAACATATTTATGCTATATATATATTTGTCTTAGAATAAGAGGAAACCACACAAGTTTTAGAAATTTATTTGAAGACAAATAGACCGTGATATCCGATTTTCTGCTTGAATGAGTTAAAGCTGCTATGCGTCAGTCAGAGAAGGAAACAATACGACAAAATAATCCGACTGCTCCCAGTTGTCCCTATACACACTGACGGTGTCGCAAAAAATATTTAAATTAAATTACCACAGAACGTTGTGCCAAATAAATATGGCCTACTATCAGCCTAAAAATACTGTTCTTTACTCACACAGAAAAGTATCTTTTATTATTTTCTGTTTACTACTTTTCTTATGTAATGTAAATACCTGCATTACGTTTTATAAAATTTTTTTTTTTAGATAATATTGATCGATAAGTAAGCAAACTTAATTATTTATTTATATAATGGTAATGATTTAAAATCATCACTAATCATCATTATTACTTTTTTAAGTGATATAAATCAGAATGCGATATAAGGTAGAATACTTACATAGAATAAAAAGAGTGAGAACCTACAATTTAAGAAGAAAATAAACTTTATTTACATTTTTACATATTGACAAAAAATTTATATATGATTTCGGATGAGACATCCTTACAATCAGCAAATGTTTGGTTCATTTGGTAGTAACCTACAATTAGGCTACCATAAACCTATCATGAATCGCTCAATATCACAAAACAATCAAAGGATTAACAGGACAGCCGTAGTGAAATGTTTAGATGCTTTAATAATTTAAATAAAAACTTAGACTTTTGAACATACTTCAAACTGTAATATTTTTGTAAAATGATACACTTAAACAAAGATATCTTCATACAAAGATATATATCTTCATATTTGCGTTCATCATCGCCTCAAAAAGAAAGTTTTAGTTTAATATTTGTGAAAATATTACATCATATTTTCACATTACCATTCTAAAATTTAAAACATATATAATATATATATTTATATATATAGTATATATATATATATATATATATATATACTATACGACAACTTCAATGTGTTTTTAAAGGAGGAGAAGTTTAGCAAAAAAACATTTTAAACTCGAAAATTATTTAAATATTTTGACGACTTCTTATATTTTTTAACTTTTCTTAAAAAAAAAAAAAACTTATTCGGAAAAAAACTTTTGCAATCATTCGTTGGAACATGTAGATCAATTTATTATTTTAGGTTCTATGATACTAGAAAAAAAAAAAATTAAATCCAGGAGGAAATATAGTCCAGGTAAAAGGCGGGATAATGGGTGTTATTATTAAGTTGCTTAGCTCCGCGGCTCCTATAAAGAAACTTATTGTATAGTTTATAAAGTTATTGGGCTCAATGAAAAACGAATTATGAAAACGTTTTTATGTGCTGAAACGGCTGGTAGACGACAGGGAAGTTGGCCGAAGCGTCGATGGGAGGATTTGGTGTCGTCTGATCTTCAACTCTTCAACGGTGATCATATAGTTGTACCGGTATTGAAGCTTCGGGTTCACTAAACCTATTATTATCATTTTAATATTTCTATATTTTAAAATCATACAGACTACTAAACAGAAAATCTTATCTTACAATTGACAACTAATTACTAACATACAAGACAGTACTAAAACGTATATGGACCTACGGACTTGAACTGAGGAGGACAGCTAAATATTTTAATATCAAACGCATCCAATCCTTCCAATCCAAAGTCCATCTATTCAATTCCAATTCAATAGTTAACGCTCCTTACTTCGTTGCCAACTGTACCTTACACCACAGCCTTAATATTACATTTATTCTAGACCTGGTACCATCCAAATTTTCCAAATTCCATCAGAACCTTATACATCATCCTAACTCTCAAGCACAATCTGATGAAAGATAGAGATTTTAGAAAATAAACGGGGCGAATCTATCCCCCCGTCAGGGTCCAGCTCCACCCACCCATACAATGCTCCACGAAGATTGAAACGGCAGTGACCACGAGAACTTTTGTAATAATTTATACTGTGGTTCTTACACTGGTCAGATTCTCCTCTCGTGTACTGAATGATTGTGGCTATTGCGCTATAACTCAGCCATCACTGGCTCATACCAGTGAGGCGGCTGAGAGGCGCTGGGATCTCTTGGACTCAGCTTTTCCCTCCACTTGCGGAGGGAAGGAACTAGTCCCGGGATTCTCTAGCAGATTGTAAATATTGTATGTAGCTATGATTGTGTGTATGATATCTGTATTTAAGTTAATTATAGGTATTTTTTTTTCTTCTGTTATATATATATATGAATGTGTCTCATATAACTATTACTATATATATATATTTAAATAAATTGTTCATATACTAATATATTATTATTTAAACAAATTTTAAATATTCATTTATCTAGGAGATTTAAAATACATTTGGTAAATTTAAATTAATGTTTTATTTAATAGCCCTAGAAAATTCAATGCTGTATAGAGAATGACTCCCATTGAAATTGACATTTAGAAAGGTCTGCGTAAAAAGCAATGCCCAGAGGGAATCTGGCGATTTTTCGGAATTTCGTTATCACCAAGCATAATCGCATTTATTTTGTGACTTAATAATTTACACAATAACGTTATTTTTAATGTAACAGCTATTATATTTTCACATAGCAATCCAAGTAATGTCCAAAACCTTGCTTATCCTAATTTACATTAAACCAAAAAACGTATATAAATAAGACTGTAAATATATAACACAGTACATAAATAAGACTGTTTTACAGTCTTATTTTACAGTTCAGAGCTAAATCTCTTTTGGGAAATAATACATTTCTAATGACGGGGGGATAGATTCGCCCCGTTTATTTTCTAAAATCTCTATCTTTTCATTACAAGATTACTACTAATGATTCATGTATGTTTAATGTTTTAAAAATTAACGCGTATACACAATATTATTGTATTTTTTTATTATTATTTTTTATTTGGTTATTTTATTTCATAATTTTTTCTTTTATTATTTTTTTTCTTTTCGCAGTTATTTTTATTTTATTTTTTTACCAGCAATAATAATAACAATGTACAAAGTAATTCTAGACAATACGTAGCACATTGCAGTATCCTATCAAGGAGTATCCTATCAATGAATTATATATATATACTATTGTAAAATACTACTTTAAATATGTACGTTTTTTACATCATAATTTCGATATAAACGATATTATATCATAATAATAAGAACAAATAGTTTTGTTTACGCTAATAGGTGTCTCAGCCTGCCGAGACACTAGATCGCTGATCCCAGGTCGCTATATTTACAGGCCACGTGACTATGGAGGTCCTATTTTTGTACGGTCACTTCCTAGCCACAGTCACATAAAGACGATACAGTTAAGGTCAATTATTACCTCATAATTGAGGTATAATTAACAATTCAATATTATATCGATATCATGACGTACTATAAACAGTATGTGTATTACTTTTGTTTTTTATTAATTAAACTAAAGATAATAACATATATTCTTTATTTGCAAATATATTTAATGTGAATAAACATTAGAATATAAGAAAGTAGACTAAATACTGATTTTTCCTGTGCTTATTTTTAAAACTGCAACAATATGACTTTTCCACTTTCTTCTACTTCACCTTTCGAAAAATATAATAAATACGAGTACACGTGTATCTTACTTGAGTGATCATCCATTTTTAATAAATAACTGTATAATAATATAATCATAACTGAATAATAATAAATAGTCATATAAATTTTTAAATTATCACAAAACTAAAAAAAACATTATTAAGGAAAGAACAGACAAAAAAAAAAAAAAAAAAAAAAAAAAAAAATTGCTCATAATATTTTGTTAATTTAACAATTTTCTAGAATGATTCCACTAACCAAAAAGAAACAAAAGTGGATAAAGAAGTCAAAAATGACTCTTTTAGAATTAATTGATCCGTCTTGCAAAACAAGTCTTAAAACCATCATTCATAATATTTTGATAATTTAACGAATTTTAATAAGAAGAACTAATTATTTTATAGTTCAGGGTTAAACTTCTTTGGGGAAGTAATATATTTACAATAACGTAAGCCAGAACTAAATTTGATTTAATTCGATAATGGATGGATGGATTCGCATGACTTCATTTTCATTAAGTTTCGAAATTTATAACGTAAATTATGTTTAAAAATAAATCACATCAACTTAATAACCACTCTAGATAAACAATAATAAAATACACTAGCTTAAAATTGTCATCATGAACAGACCGCATCACATAGCGATACTGAGATAAAAACTTTTATTTTTTCAATGGCTCAAAATGATATTTATAGATAATAAATCATGCACTTTACTGCAGAGATTTATATCGAATAATGAAAGAAAATCCAAAAAGTTGATAAATGCAGAGTAAACCGCGGCCGACAAGAAGGCCTAGGCGTGAGTGGGAGGATAGCAATTAAGACTAACTGATTGGATTAGTGCTCAGTATTCAGCGGGTAGAAGTGGTTAATTAGCACTTGGATTTTCATTGTACCACAGTGTTCGAAAAGCCATTTATTTGTTTACATTATGAATGTGTTTCATGCGTATCATAGTAATAACAAATAAGACTTCTTCAAAAAAAAAACTTCTTAATTTTAGTTCCGAAATTAATACTAGAGATATAAGAATAGAATTGCAAATGCAAAACTTAAAAACGATTAGTTATTGTAAGCATAAAACGGTATTAAATTAAATATTTCTATAAAGAATACTAAAAATTAAAAAGAAAAAATGTTTATAAGCCACGAAATCATGAAAAGGGAAGGGATTATAATTATACAAAAGGTGTGAGAGGTTTGGCTTGTCTGATCTAATCCAAAACTCGGTTTCGCCCTTGAATATTTTTTTGGCGCTAACTCAAGAATCGTACTACAACATAGTTTTCATCCGATAGGATAAATTCTTCTATAGGAAAGTATTTTATATACTATATTACATTGATTATATTTTATATTCGATTGAGATTAAATATTTTAAATCAACAAAAATAAAACATACCCGGACTTCGATTACATCATAAATGTATGTACTTCTAAATGGAAGAATACGGTCCTGAAAATAAACGACGGAGAAATAATGAGTAAAGAGGAATGGAAGTTTTCTTGCAATTTCAAGAATGGAACGAATGATAAATGATAGTGTAACATGTCGTTACTTTCACTTACTATATAAAGTGAGGGAAAGTATTTTTAAGAATTTTCGAATTACATTTTTCAACGGAAATACACGTTTTAGGATCCCCTGAGTACAAATGACCAAGGCCAGCAAAAAGGTTTGTGTGTGTGTGCGAAAACTAAAAGTGCTATGAAACTGAAATTTCATATTTAAGACAACTAAACGCCCGAGATATTACAGAATCTTTTTCATCATAATCAGCTCACCAGAAGAGCACCTTTATACCATGCATTTTAAGATTTTCTCAAATACGGCTCTATTTTGATTAAACTCGATATGTCGACGAAAATTTTGATGGGCTTTAATATAAAGTTAGTTTCATTCTGATTAAAATAGTCTGAAAGGGCTCCAATGTAGATAGTAAAAAAATAACAATATAATCTTGTTTTTATTCAACGATAAAAAAAAAACAAGTACATACATAAGTTGAACGGATTTAATAACTGAAGGAGAAAACTACAAAAATATTTGTTTTATGCAATTTTTTGTTTTTTAACTTAAGAACAGTAATATAGATGTATAATATGCCGTTGGAAACCTAAACATTTTAGAAAAATTATTATCTTATACATACTTTGGTAAAAGTTAACGGAGAGTGATGAAAAGCCGATAAAACAAACTGATTGTCGTAGATAATAATATAATAGATTATTTAATAAAACACATATTTCATTGCAATGTAAATAATTCTTTTACAATTTATTTTTGTTTCTAAATTTGTTAAAATTTCCTAAATTGATATAAATAACGGAAGTAAGTGAAACTCGTGTGTTGCTCATACCAGATTTTTTCAAAATTCAAAAGTTACATAAATTATAAGTTTGAATAAAATATTAGGATTTTGTTATTTTACTGCGATGGTCATGGAATCGAACTATATAATTCCGTAATATTCTTTACACATTTTATTGAATACTACATTTGATTGTTTTTTTAATAAGCAAAATTTAAAAGTTTGCTTTTATCTAGTTGTTGGACCTACTGAATGACGTGATAACAAGTAAAGGCTTTGAAAAAAAAGCTTCTTTACATTTTTTTTTCGAAAAAAAAAATCTTTACATATATTATAATATAATATAAATATTTGCTATTATATGCATTTTTTCATTATAAAAAAAAATAAAACCATCGTAGGATCAAAACGTGATTACATTATTTCAAATAATGAAACTTTGTAATTGATCAAGGAAAAAAAAAATTATAAGCTCAAAATTTGAAAATTTATTTTACCATAATTTTTACAAAGCTAATAGGTCCCTTTTGTTTATTTATTCATGTAACTTGACTATATGCTAATGTGACTGATTTAAGCTGCTTGGCTGTACTTATGCTACTGAGTAATTAATTTATGGTACTATTATGTAATTTATGGGATCACCTGTTGTGTAGTGGCAAGCTTTAGGTCTCGTGAACAAATATTTATAACTAAGATATCTAAAAATTTTATCTTTGCAACTAGATTCAAAACCACAAAGCGGATATTTACATCCGCTTCTGGACCAAAAAAATGCTGTTACACTATCGGGCAATGCGTTCACTATGTTTAAAATAATAGAATAGAAAATAATTTTATTCTGGGACTGGGTCCCTTAAGGAATAACAGATATGGACAACTGAAATATATTTGTCTGGCAAAAGGAACATAATTAATTATTTTTTACAATGGTGTTAGAAGAAATATTATACAAAATAAAATTCTTGAGAAAACTTGTGTTATACAAAAAGAAAAAGAAATGAATTCATGAAAAAAATATAAATTTGGTCAGTTAACAATTATTTTCCTTCATTCAAAGTTTGGCATCTAGAATAATCACATTCGCTAAGGGTCTGCTTGGGATGACAGAAGGTATTAGAATAGTTGGGATTAGGATAGGGAAGCAGCATGACGGATTTGAGGAGGTAGAGAATTCCAGAGGTAGTAAAGTGGATAGTTAAGGAAAGATTAAAAGTTTGAGTTCTGTGGGTAGAAAAGTAAAGTTCAGAATGGCGCGATCTGGTTTCCAGTGAATGGGCAGAATTTAAATTAAAGGAGACTGTGGACATGAGGAGGATGCTGGAAGTTAATAGTTTAGTAAAGGAATGATCTAAGAAATTTTCTGCCAGTGGAGGAAAGTCCGGCTTATGACGCGCGTTATAAATGGGTAACATGAGACATTTTTGAAATACCAAAGACAAATCTTCAAAAAATGTTTAATATCACTTCAGTTGGTAATTCAAGGAGACCAACTTGAATTTAAAACTGTTTAGGAAAAAAGTATTTAATATATTCATTCTGACTTAGAAGAAAAATATTAAATAAATTCAATGATAAGTAGATCTGATACGTTACGTATAGCTCTATACATTGAATGTATCGAGAAACCTCATATTGAAGTAATTACAAATTTGCATGTCATCGCTGAATCATATACGCCTTTGAAAGCTGCCATGATGGTATATGACAAGCATGCGGATGAGGGTTGTGCCTCATATTCTATGCAACAGGGGCAACTTCTCTTAGTTAGCATCCAACTCTGTCTCTTTTTTTTTTTTTCCACAATTGAGACGTTGATTTCCAAAAAGTACTAAAGGACATTTTTTACAAAATTGATTTTTTTACATATTTGTATTCTCATCAATTAGTTATATCTAAATCTCCTATTTGATTTTATCTAATGAACACCCAAGCCCTTTATAAACGCAATTTAGAAATATAATTATTTTCTAAAGGAAATAATTACACATTTAATTTCGTTCCAAATTATTATTATTAATATACTAAAAAAACAATTCTGGATTTTAATGAGGAAAGAATCAAATTAGCTAATTTAATAATATAATAATTAGTGATTTTCGCGCCTCCTGTAAAATTTCCTGGAATGGATATAGTACCTTTTGGAAATCAACGTCTCAATTGTCACCTTAGATTCATGTCTCAATACTAAAATTAGATTTTTGGAATTACATTCCTCTTTTTCGAGAATGAAACATTGAAACAATAGAAAGACTCGACAAATAATACAGATATGTTTTTTTTTACTTTCAAAACAACAATGAATAACCCGATACTTCAAGTTCAGGGAAAGTGGCGAATCAAGCAACAAAGTGAAAATGAGAAACCTATGAAAATCATAGGCGCCTGAGCAGACATCCACTCCAAAGATTTTGATGAAAATTATATATTCGGTAGCTATAAAGTATCCTCACGGAAATAGACAGGAAAGTTTAAATACCTAAATTTTTGATTTTTTTTCTTAAAAGTACCTCTCTCTCCCAGTGGTGCGACAGGCCGTGTAGGCCCTGGGCATCGTGGTTTAATCTCCTGGGAGATTATACTCACGAATCTCGATGTTTTTTGTAGTGTAGGGTCATGACTCCCTACGCCTAATTTTGTGAGTTAATGGCGCCATCCACTCAGCCACGGACTCCCCTCAAAAGTACTTTTAAGTTTGTATATTTGATATAATTAACCATCAACGTAATGGCATCAACGTGTTATGACAAACACTATTACTATTGTCCTTATTTAAACATAGTGTAATATCACGGAATAAATATATATATATATATATATATTTATTCGTGGCCCACGGGACAATAAAGCGATGATCTCTAAAGCCGACGACACTGCTAAGGAAGCACTTGAAAACAATATAAATACATAATGGAAATTTGAAAATGGACCATGGGAACGAATCCTTGTGATTTTCTAATGGAAATAAATTATATTCTTTTTGAGTGGCAATAAAATAAAAATAGACACGTTTACATTTCCTACAAAATGAAAAAATAATCATTGAAATTGATTCAGAACTAGCAGAGATACGGCGTTTTGATATTGACATTTTTTATTGAAATGAATTTTTATTAACTTTTTAAATGTTATTTCCTAATTTTTAAATTTAATATTTATGTTCGTGAAAACTAAAAGATGTGCGCACAAGATTTCCATTTCTATTAATAATAAGCAATAACATTAAAACAATTAAGCAACAGTCTTTTAATTTTTCATTCTGAATCGTGGTTGTGTGATAAATTTTCGATTGAGGAGCTGTGATCATGAATCTGATATATCTCTTCCGGTGCGGATACAGCTATGTATCTATGAGCCAAGATAAATCCAAATAAATAAACTTCAACTGTGCAAATTTAACTGAGGAATCAAAATGAGAAGTCTTAGCCAAAAATATCACAAATTATTCAATAGTTAGTAATTATTTCACATGATTAACCAAACAAAAACATAATATAAAAATTAAACTCAGAAGTAGACATTCTGAAATTTAAGATTTTCTTATAAAATTGTTTTTCCGATGTCATATTTTAGTATTAAATACTTTAATCAAATTAATATACAGTGACCGAAGAAAGTATTTGCACACCACGTATTTTAAATTAAATTATGGATTTGTGGAGCACAAAAACCACACTACTTCAAAAACAAAAAGTATATTTATAACTCAATTACTACAAATAAAATTCAAATGAAAAAATTCTTCTATAAGAAAACAAAACATAAAACTTACGAAAAATACAGAAAAAAATATTTGCACGTCTTTCTTTTTATTATTATTTTTTAAATTTAATATTTGGTATGAAGTCCGTTGGCATATATTATTGCTAGTAAACGTCTCGGCATTGAATGGACGAGATTTTTAATTAAATCCGTAGTAATTTGTTCCCATTCTTGCTGTAGAAGATCCTTAGGTGATGTCTTCCGGTTATTTGGTGTTTTCGAACATTTTTATATAGAATATGCCAGAAATTTCCAATTATATTTAAGTCAGGGGGACTATGGAGGGATATGAAGTTGTTGGCGAATGTTAAATGTTGACCACTCTTTAGTTTTGTTTCCTGAAGGTTTCGGATCATTATCATGCATAAAAATATACCGATTCTGAATTCCTAATTTGGCAGCGCTGGCTAGCAGGTTCAGCATGTAAAGACCCTTCAATAGGCAGGAGATTTCCTACATCATTTTAAGTTATGCATCCCCAAACCATTACACTCGCACCGCCATATTTTACAATAACTGAGATGTTTTTCATCCTAAATACGCTTAATTGATATCATGTGTTTATGATAATAATGTGATAACAATTTAATTCTAATATTATATTTTTTTTTTTTTTTTTTTTATCATTGTGGATGTAATTAGTTGACCGTTGAGAATTACTGGAAGGAATTAGTCCGGGTGGCGGTCATTAAATGAAACAACTAAATAGTTTCAACTATTTTATTGTTTGCCAACGTTTCAACCCCCTTTGTGGGTCATCATCAGGGCGCATGGTGGGAGAATGGAAACTGGGAGTTTCCATTCTCCCACCATGCGCCCTGATGATGACCCACAAAGGGGGTCGAAACGTTGGCAAACAATAAAATAGTTGAAACTATTTAGTTGTTTCATTTAATGACCGCCACCCGGACTAATTCCTTCCACTAATATTATATTGTTTTTATTTTTTTAATGAATAGTTCTAAAGATGATTCTGTATGGACCTCGAAACGTGAAGTGATATGTATGAATGGTTTTATTAATGTAATAAATAAATATAATTAAATAGAAGAGATAGTTCTAATTAATATAATAAAAAAAATATATTTTCGTTGGAAACACGGGAATTCAAACACTGCCACGATAGAACTATTTTTCCTTACCGTTTGTTTTCGCTTATAGGGTTTTATAAAGTTTTAAAAACTATATTGAATATTTTATGGAACTATTATACGTTACACGATAAACGTTTAATTTTCGGAAAATAAGAAAAAATCGCAATATTAAGATGGCGTTGTACAGTAAGTATTAATTAGGTATAGTAGGCATTAAAAGGCATTTAGCATGGCTTAATAAACCAATTAACTTTCTAATTAAAATTAATTATGATTAATAATTTAATTTGTGAGATCTTCGATGACAGTTTTTATTATATGTGCCGTGATAGATGCAACTGCTATAAAAGCTAAAACATTATAGAAGTATAGATAGTCCAAGTCAAACTAGCACGGAACTACTATCAGCCTAGCCTATTATTTATTCTTGCTCGAGAATTGAGTGATTCAACCGATAACTGATGGAACTATTTCCATTTCCTTGGATTCGCTCTAGCCTAACTATTATGATGTGACTATTTACCTCAATATCATAAGATAACTTTTAAATGAAATTAAATGGAAAATACTTATTTTTCTGAGACATTGTATCATCCCCTTTGTATAATAAACAACGAACGAAAAAACCTCTGGCTCCATTCAGATACATAATTATCTAATCTATCTAGCTAATAATTGTGTAACACACATATATATATATATATATATATATATATATATATATATATATATATATATATGTATATAATCAAAATAAATAAAAGATACAAATAAAAACAGTAGTTAAAGCAATATATCTCAATGTGATAGGAGTTTTACTATTACATAATCGGAGTGAAATGGGTAAGGAATTCTAAATTTTTCTTTTTCTTTCGTTTTTGTTATCTTCTTTATTTAACAGAATATAAGAAATTGCAAATAATAATGTAACAGTCAAAGGCCTTTTACAGCTTATACGACCTTTTGAAATATTATGGACGTTTCTGCTTTCGCCTCAACTTCACTCGATGGGGAGAAACCATCTTCCAGGCTGGAATTCTAAAGTAAGGTAGCACGGATGATAAATTTTCCAAGGAAGCAGTTCTATAAGAAGGTACATACAAGTCCGATTATCTCATTTGAACGCAAGGATTCGCTTTATGGAATTGTTATTAAACGTATCCTATGAAAAATCTGTAAACTTTGAGAAAACAAGAGGAGACCAATTGGGAAAAAAAAAAAAAAAGAATGAGAGAAGAAAGGAGTAATTAAAGATTTTCGAAAGAAATTAGGATTAATCATTGTCGCCCCAAAGAAAGGTTTTGGCAGTAAAAAAGAAGGAAATATTGCGAGAAGGTTTTTCGAAAATGTTGAAATTACTTCCAGCATTTAACATTTAGAAGAAGAAATAATTTATTGTTAATTTTTAAAAATATACTAAATATGCTAAATAGTGGGTGGAAGTTAAATTCTCAAAAGTTTGGGGAATACATAAGCTCCACTTAAGAATTTTTTTTTTTTTATTTATTGGAATTTACAACTGTATACAGGAATACAACTAGTAAATTAGATGAAATATATAAAGGCATGAAACACATGTAGAGAAGCTTCCCAATGGAAGCACTCTAAACTTAAGAATTTAAAAAAAAAAATCTTGTAAGAGAAATTTATCCCCAACAGTCCATAAAATACTCTGCCAAAGTGAATTTGTACTCATCTTTTACATTTTGCCTATTGGAGAGTTGTCTGAAGAAGCTCAAAAAGGTAACCATTAAGGCTTACCAACACTTGTAAGATATCGAGGAAACGAGTTAATCAAGACTTTTTTTAAATAATGCTTGTATCTTCAGACCCTTCAATATCCTCTTTGAGAATGTGACAAAAAATAACGATCACCTAAGGAATGGCCTGCAGATATCAAGCATATTTTTCAATATTTAATATAAATAATCATAATTACCAATTTCCGTACTAAATATATTTCAACAATACATATATATTGTTTATTTTTGTTACATATTGTATATATTAAAGATATAGAAATGTGAATATTATAGAATTTTTTTTAGAAATTACAAGCACATCGTTTCAAATACTTTCAGTTACGATTTATAATTCTTTTGTAGACATTAAAGTAATAATAAGAGAGTCAAAAAATAATTCCATAGAGCTTTATTTTGGCTTTCATTACATCACGTGTATTTTTGGAAATTCAAATGCCTTTAAAAAATATCGACAAATATTTTTCATATACAAGGTAAAAAAAAAAAAAATTCATTACATTTTTTATTGAAGACAGTTTTTCTTTAACGTTGTCCCTACAACTCCCTAGTAGTTAATGCTACGAAAATACCATGATATAATTTGATCGATCAGTGTTATATCAAGTTAAGGATTTGACGCCATATTTTTTAACATTAATTTAGGCAAAATCCTAAAATATGCCTCGTATTTTATAATTTGTCTTTTTGTTCGATATGAAAACATTTAAAAAAAATATTTACATCAAAAGTATCGAAATAATTATTTGTTAAGTAAATTTGTCAATTGTTGCTTTAAACAATAATTCCTTATAAATCTGTATACGTCATAAATTCCTGAGTAAAGCAATTAAACTTTATGAAGCGGATAATTGATCATTTCTATTGCATGCTCCTGCATAGAATAAATTGATCAAAAAAAAAAAAAAAAAAAAAAAAAAAAAACGTGTGAACTCAGTAATTTAAAAAAAAATATTAAAAATGTAACGAGAGTAATTTTTCACACCCACTAATAAAGGATATTTTCTACTCATAAATAAAAAAATAATTTTTAATTAATCTTGATTAGATCAAGAGTTATAGAATTTTAGTCATTAAGTCGTGATCTTTTCCCACTGTGCGCCGTCCATTATCCTGTGAATGAAGGGATTCGTCAGTTCATGAAGCTTAGGATCTTAAATACGGTCATTACCAAAGTGATAAAACAGTATCCTAGTTATTTTTTCACACATGTGTATCTCATTCACTCACCTATCTAAAGGATAAGATTTTTCTTTTTAATTAATTATTTATTTTATAAACATTTATCTAATAAGCTACCAAACATATTTTAACAGTCCCTGAGCGAAATTAATCGAATTATTGATTCATTAACAACTAAATTCAGGAATAGAGGACAACCTGGCAGTCCTACCAGTGTTCTTTGGATATCTCACAAAATGTTTGAAAGAGGTTTACTTATAAATAATTAATACCGAAATAGACTAACTTAAGTTTATTTAGATGTTAGATTATAGCAGTGAGGTTCTTTTTGAAAATCATTACCAAAAAGGGTAACTACAAATAAGATAACAATTTTAAATCACATAAAAAATATAGTTTCGACCAACCTCTCACTCTTTGCATGTACATTCATAAAGAATGGATGTTGAACTCTAAACATAACAAAAAATACAACTATAAATTTCTCGTCAATGCTTACTTTTATACATTTTTTTAATACCAACTATTTCAATAAAACCGATCAATTTTTTTTATTGTACCACAGGTTCTTTCGCTTTTTCGAAAAAAAAAAAATATCGGTACTAAGTGCTAAATAACTCCTAACATTTAAAAAACAATAAAAAAAATAAATAAATAAAATCTATTGTGAAGTCAATTGAAAAAATAAAACCATAAACTAGGATCGAAGGGCATGAGTCTAAGTCAAGTCTTCTAACGAATGGTCCTTATTTTTTTGTTTCCCATAAATAAGAGAAATTATATTATTCACAGTGATAATGATTTAGAAAAAAAAAAAACATTTTTTATTTTTTTTATTTTAAACTTCTGAAATAGATGAGCCCGTTGCTGTATGTGCTATATGTACGCTTGTCTACTACACCAAGTTCTATTAACACAGTCCCGGAGGCCTTTTTTATGCATAACATTAAGTGGAGATTCACTCACAGTCCTCCTTCGGATATGAGAGACCCGTCAGTCACCTGGTGGCCACTCACACAAATAGGCGCAGGGAGTGATGACCTTAAAATATCATCGAGAATCGCGAGTGTATTCTCCCAGCAAATTACACCGCGCGGGCAGGGGCTTACACGGCCGGTCGTGCCATCGGTGAAAAGAGAAAAAAAAATTAACTAAACCCGATGGTAATGGTGGTGTTCGGTAAAACATCAATAAAAAAATAATCCGTGATAAAAAATGTTAGAGAAAACAATCAGTTAGTGCAAACTTTCAATAATTTATGAATTTTTCTAAAGTAAAATAAATTCATAAAAACGAAGATGAGAATTTAAAAACGAGATAATAATAAATCATCCATCTTGCATAACTGAACGGGCTTAGTCGCATTTAAAAAGAGACAACATTTTTTTAACCATTAAAAAACGTTGTTTTGGAAGAGAAAAAAAAAACAACCGAAACTTAGATCATTTATAACCAGTTAGAGGAGGCAAAATATTATAAACTTTATTCAGAATATTTAGTTTTTGCTGACGTAACTTCAGAACATAAATTAAACAAATCTGTAACATTAAACTCTGCACCCTCCACGCATCCAAGTTCCCACAGTAGTATAATAAATAAGTGATTTCAGTCATTACACTTTTGATAGTTTAAGAGGTATGACAATTTAACCCTTGTGGTTGAAAAGCCCTAATAAATAAATAAAGTGATTTGAGTAAAACATGTATATTTTTATAAAATTTATATTAATATAAAAGTCTTGTAATGAGTCATTATACTATAATAAAAAATACTATTAAATAGAATCCATTATCATGCCCCTCAGAACATAGAGATAAGCACTTGAATCTGAACATAAAAATGTCTTGTTTCAGTTCGTAAAGCAGAACAAATCAACTTGATCAACACATCAAAATAATTGAACATGGTGCCTCTAACCCATGATATTGAACCAATAACTAACTAATGAAATAAATATATCCGAGAGTAGTTCACAAACCTGCTGTCATTAATTCGACCAATATATTGAGAAGAGAAAATTTAATTTTTTTTTCTTTTTAGAATCCCGACAGAATCCGTGACTGTTGAGCATCACTGAGCGAATGCATCCAAAAGCTGCTTCATAAATCTAAAAATATCTGGAGTCTAATCCAGTCCTAGCGTAAATACAGAGCATCCTGACAAGGTAGACCCAATCTGCTAAAATTAACACTTAATATATTATGTGAGAAATATGGTTTTATAATCGATACGAGTATATTATGAGATCATAATTAATTTTTTATAAAAAATTGCGAAGATGGTTTTTATAAATAAGGAAATTGAAAATTATACTTTAAAAATAATTTAAAAATAAGATATACTGATTAACATATAATCAGATCAAGTTGTACTGAAAAAAATTTGGTGCACATAACATTCACTAATCTGCGTTTAAAAAATCAATTTTTAAATAAAGCTAAAGTTGAAAAGTGATAAAAATGAATTTCGATGTAATTGTTATTGTTGTTTTTTGTTTGATTTTACATGAAAAACAAAACAAAAACAGAAATTATTAATTACAACAAACATACTTTTACATGTATGGATTATTCATTATAAATAAATAAATACATATATTAATTAGAGATATTTTGCCACCTTCTAAACATAAACGAATGACACGAATCCCAGATATGAAAAACTCATTTTTAGAAAAAGTGACTGAAACAATTTTGAAATCTGAGCATAGAAATAACTAGCAGTAACCATTACTCGCGAATATTTTATTTTATGTTAGATTACACACACACACACACACACCCCACACACACACACACACATATATATACATTTATGCCTTTATGTTAAGACTGATATATATCTTATATCCTCACAACTCACAAGATGAATGAGAATTAATCTCATTTGTGTGTGAAACTTGCCATCTAAAAATGTTTTTTTGGGTGTTATATATTTTCTATGTCCTAATAACAAAATGCTTTTAATTGCTTAGCACTATTTTTAATGGCAAGAAGTTTCCAGAAGACTCTCAGAAAGTTCTTGAGTTATTAAAAAATACTGTAATTAGTTTTAGAAAATGTTTTTAAAACCATTTATAGGACCAATATGCAAAGCTGAAAATCATACAAATACAAGTGGCATAAAAAATACTTTCCTTAATAGATTTTTGTCATTAAAAAACTAAAAATAAAACTTCCTTAATATGGGGTAAAGGTAAGGAAAAATATTCCACCGCACGAAAGAACAAAAAGTATCAGGTTTTTATTTTCGTTCAAAAGTATACATTAAAGCCAACACCACAGAAAACTATTAAATAAATTTTGGTTGTTGTGAGCTCGAGCCTATTAATCGCCCTGAGGATGGCCAGAAATGTAGGCCGGAACGTTAGCACAATAATTTAAGTTCACTTAAGTTTTTCAATGTCTTCATCCCCAAGCAACTTCTTATCTTCTACTTTCTAAACGATTTAAGGAGCCCTCTAGGTTTTTATGTTGTGTGATTAAAAAAAAAAATTGATTGGCCTCCGAAATACATTAAAAATGAAAGATGTTAGTTGATTTGAGAGTGGGGTATTGCGCATGGTATTGGTGTTGTCGCACACTAAGACAACTATCCTATTTCCTGGTTAAGTGAACGCCTGTGTTCCACTCACCTAGTGAGACATTCTGTAAGACCTGTTTGTTTGTTTATTCGTTTAACGTCACTTTATGCTACTATGGCTAATCGGACGATGCTACAGTGGGAGTCCTAAATTTTGCCTATCCAGGTTTTATTAGGATAGGGATCTTTAACGAGTACCTGACATCGCACAGGCTTGGGACCACCTTTTAACGTACCCTCCGAAGGACGGCATAACTAAGGATTTTTTTCTCCCATTAAAAAATCCTAGGGTCACCCGCAGGTTTGAACCCGCGACCTTTGGCATAGAAAGCTGTTATGCTAGCAACTACTCTATGGGTGACCCCCTTCTTCAAGACCTTATTTATTATTAAGGATTCAGAACTCTATTATATGTGAATTCCATAGATTCCAGGGACAGATTGTTCGAATCCTTTTCATGAGACAGTGGCAAAGAAGCAACTAGGCATCAAACTTTTCTGCCTTGTAAAAATGTTAATCTATTGTGCTTTGAAAACACCTAAAATTATCATAAAAGTTAAATATTTTCGTAAAAAATAAAAAGGTATTTTTTATAGTGAAAATATTTTTTATAAAAAAAATGCATCAGATTTTTTCAAGTTTGATAGAAGATGCGATAAGACAGCCAATACAGAGATAAGACAGAGTTAAAAGGCTGTGGGAAGAAATCTGAAGCCTGTGTTGTATTGATTGGAAGCAATCACCTCACCCAGGCTGGATGGTTAACATCATTTACTCTGCCCGTTAGCACCTCCCCCTCCTCCAGTTTACTCTGGCTGTTTGCCCTCCCATTGGCCAATAAAAGGTAGACATGTTCCTACCATCAACTGCTGCCAATATATATACCAATACAATGAAGCATTGATACTACACTTCAAATCGAAACGTGATGGGTAGTCAATGGTGAGGAAGTATCCATTTATTCTTCATAAAAACCCAAAACAATATAAAACCACGTTTTTTGGGTCTAGGGGTCGATATATGTTAATAAAACAGTATATTAGACAGGAGGCCAAAATAAGACGGAATAAGGCAATATTAGAATCATTATGCTAATCATAAGTATCAATTGTACTGGCCTACTATTTTTTTTTTTTCACGGAGGTTTCTAGGACCAGGAGTGAGGGCGGAAAATTTATGCCGAATTAAAAACATACCCGGCACCGAAACGGAAATTCGAGCCCTGTTTACAAGCGCTAACCAGCTCAGCCCCTTCCCCCTTCCACTACTTATCAAAGACTTGCGTTTTATTTTTATTTTATTTTATTTTATTTTTTTAAACTTCTTTATTTAAATCTAAATACAGACATTTGACAGTCCAAGTAGAAGTCACTATTCCACTACGGCGAGCCCGTGTGGGGGAAAGGAATTCACCTGCGGCAAGACAATTTTCTTAACTTATTTTTTATTTCTTACTCAGCTCTTGATACGTTCAACCAATTTGTGATCCTCCTAAGAGCTTTCCCTCACCCTGATTCAGCAAAATTGTTTGTTTGTTTATTTATTTAACGTAGCATAAATAGATTAATTAAAGTAAGGGAATGGTAACCAATGTTAAGCAAAGTTTCATATTTATGATGAACAAGGAAGTTCCCACAAAGTATTGCCAATAAAAACTGCACAACGAAAAACAGTGCTACTCTGGAAGGCGATATGGATGAAACGTGAGATAAATTTTCGATTGTTAATTAATATATATTTTTATTTATACTATTCATTTTTCAGAGCTGGAAAAAATAATTTGTGAAATTACTTTAAAACGTGGAGAAAAAAATTAACTAACACATCTGTTTTCAGCTGTGTCTAAGAAATGATAACAAAAAGCCAAGCTTACTTAAAGATTTTATGTTGATACCACCAAATGTTTTCAACACACGTTTGTTCAATGATCGTCGTCCAAGCCCAAGCCCCTGAGATCTACCTATGGGACATCTGGAAGTCGGTTGGTTCAGTCCATATCAACTTTTTAGGAATTTAGGAATCTTTTCTGAGCAACTTTACACGCATTGTAAAGTTTGAGTCGCCGCGATGTCATCAACTCAGTTACACTGACTGGGTGCAAGCTCTATAATTCCACGTTGTCTAATAATCTGAATTCTCCAGTAGGGTGAACTCTCCTTGGGCTAAATATTTACACTTACCTACCACGTTTTACATCCGTTAGAACCGTCTGGATTATAATAGTTTTGAAGAAGAAATTATAATAATATTCAGCGGCACTTTAAAATTGTGTATGCCTTATTTGGGTAGCCTATCCGCTTTGCCCAAACTATAGCTGTTATTTGAGTTTGTTTGTTGAGAAAACTAAGATATCCAAGTTATCTGCAGCTAAAACACCAAAATCAACTACAAGAAAAGTAAAGAGGAAGGTAACCCAGACACTGAAAGGAAAAGAAAATAGAATGGAAGATTATTCATGCTTAGTATGCACTGAGAAATACATAAACCCACCTGTAAAAGATTGGATCCAATGTTCTCAATATGAACAGCGGGCACACGAATCCTGTATGTGTCCTCGAATGGAGGACGAGGAAGTTACTTCTGCGATAACTTTGATGATTAAAAAATCTATCCTCTTTGCCCGTATGGGTCAGGCAAAGCGGATAATTGATACGGTTTTGTTATTAGTTTATTATTGATATAAAAATTAATAGTTAAGAAATTGTGATTATATTTAACCAAAGGTAATTAAATGTGCAATTGAAGATAATAAAAGCAAGTTCTTAAGTAGCTTATTGCTATGTTTTATTTTACAGTTCCTCTTAACATATCCGCTTTGCACGGGCTTCCCCTACATCAATTAGGAATTGGAACGGCATCAAGTGTGTATGTGTGTGTGTGTATATATATATATATATATATTATATATATATAATATATATAATATATATATATATATATATATATTTCAACAATTAAATATATTATAATACAATAAAAACCATAGAAACAATATAGAACGTATAATACATAATCACACTTTGCAGGCCAAAACATAAGGTGATAGCTGTGGAAAATTACAGAAGCAGTAAGATGAAATTATATGCTAAAATAGTCGGTCACTTGGTAAACTGTTGACCCAGTTGAAAATACGCCAAAACGGGAGAGGACAGAGGGGAGGGGGGGCCACAACGAGTTGTGTTGAAGACCTCTCAGTTCGTTTTGGTTCCTACTCCGATTCTGAAAGATTTTTAAGGGCATTTTAACTTAAAGAAATCCTGTTTAGAAGTGTGAGAGTATTTTAGGACTAGGAACATACGACACCGATAAAAAAAAAAGGTTTTATTTATAAATGTTGTTAAAATTAGTTTTATAACTTTCAATCAGCTACATATGAAACGTATGGTAAGGAAAAGTATTATTTCAAATTTAGTTCTTGTTTACAGAATTTATGTTTACAAGTGGCCACAAGCCTCAGACTTTATACATGTTGAGGTAATGCATCAATTACATATTACACTTAAGTGGGGTAATGGTAATTATAGCCTACAATAGTTTTTAAAAGAGTAGGAAAAGTTTATTAAAAAAACCTACATAATAAAATAGATTTAAAGAAAACAAAAAAATTTATTAAATAACATAAAAGTAAAATGATAAAAAAAAACTATTGGTCTCATACTAATACACTAAACTAATTTAATTTTCATATTACAAAATTAATAAAGTAATATATGTTTTGTACTTTAAGAACAATTATTTTCAACATAATAAGCAGTTAGTTTAGAGTAGATTGTAAAATTAAAATCTGTTTTCATGACGCATTTCATGATGCAGCAATTATCATTTTTAGGGGTAAACATATTAAAAAGAAAAAAAAATATATCATTTTTATTTTATTTTGTTAGTGTACTCACTTCGCCATTACATGTAAAAAGAATTTATGTTAACTAAATTAAATTAAGATCTAGCATTGACAAAAAAATGGTAAATATATTAGTTGAACGAATTCGATATTCAACAAAAGGTGAAAATAGCAAAACTATTTTTTTTTTTTAATTTTTGAACATTACAACAGTAATATACATGTATAATATATCATTGGAAACCTAATGATTTTAGAAAAAAATATTATCCTATACACGAGATTGTAAATGTTATATAGAGCGATTGAAAACCGATAAAACCGACTGATTCTTGTAGATAGTAATATGATAGATTATTTAATAAAATAAATGTTTTTATGGCAGCTCAATTTAATGAATGCGATAACAATTTATTTTCATCTCTAAATCTATATAAAAATTATAAAATTGATTTTAACAACCAAGGTAAGTGAAAGTCGTGTGTTGCGCGCACCAGGTTTTTTGTTGTTTGGTTTCATCTTTATTTTATATAATCCTAGGTAATTATATATTATCTAGCGTTTGTAATAAATTAAGTCGGCATGGCAACCTGTTAGCCCTATCGGATAACAAAAGTTATAGATGGCACGATTTCCTGCGATATTAAAGATGTTGCGTGTAGCGATACTGCCCTGATATTATCACCAGAATATTCTATTGAAAAAATCATCGATAAAAGGGACATTCACACCAACCAGGTAACTTCGAGTGCTGTTTGCAAACTAAAAAGCGTAATTTAACTATCCGAATTTTGATCAATAAAATGGGAAAATATTCATTGAATATTTAAGATACATTTACGATGATATCTAATCAATAACCTAAAAATATATATATATATATATCTAATATATAAAATTCTCGTGTTACAGTTTTAGTTACCATACTCCTCCGAAATGGCTTGACCTATTTTCATGAAATTTTATATGCATATTCAATAGGTCTGAGAATCGGCTACTATATATTTTTCATACCCCTAAGTGATAAGGGTTGTCCACACCTAACTTTATTTTTTTATTTTTTGGACAAAAATTTATTTTTTTATAATGTTGTATTGAAAAATACATACAACCCTAAATTTTCACT